>OY770120.1:7042295-8254795 GCA_963669365.1 Verbascum thapsus
ATAAAACTTTGAGTGTTTTGAGTGATCATTTCTTTTGGCCTAAAATGCGTATTGATGTTGAAAGAATTTGTGAAAGATGCATAACTTGTATGAAAGCTAAATCAAGAGCGCAACCACATGGATTGTACAAACCTTTACCTATACCATATGAACCTTGGGTAGACATATCCATGGACTTTGTTTTGGGTTTACCAAGAACAAGGAAAGGTAAAGACTCTGTGTTTGTGGTTGTTGATAGATTTTCCAAAATGGCACACTTCATTCCATGTCATAAGACCAATGATGCAACACATATTGCTGATTTATTCTTTAAGGAAATTGTTCGTTTGCATGGAGTACCAAGGACTATAGTAAGTGATAGAGATGCAAAATTTTTGAGTCACTTTTGGCGTGTTTTGTGGGGTAAATTAGGAACTAAACTTCTATTTTCTACTACATGTCACCCACAAACAGATGGACAAACTGAAGTTGTCAATAGAACATTATCTCAATTGCTTAGAATTTTAATTCAAAAGAACTTGAAAAATTGGGAAGACTGTTTGTCCTTTGCTGAATTTGCATATAATAGAAGTGTCCATTCTGGTACTAATCACTCTCCATTTGAAGTTGTATATGGTTTTAATCCACTAAGTCCGCTTGATCTTATTCCAATACCTATCGACGAACGAGCAAGCCTTGATGGAAAAGCGAAGGCTGAGATGATTAAGAAATTGCATGAAAAGGTGAGACTCAACATTGAAAAGAGAACTGAGCAGTATGCCAAGCAAGCTAACAAAGGTCGTAAACAAGTCATATTTGAGCCCAGAGATTGGGTTTGGTTACACTTGAGAAAGGAGAGATTTTCAGGCCAGAGAAAGTCAAAATTGCAACCACGAGGAGATGGACCATTTCAAGTGATTGCACGAATCAATGACAATGCCTATAAACTAGACCTTCCAGGTGAATATAACGTAAGTGCAACTTTCAATGTTACTGATCTTTCTCCTTATTTTGGTGATATAGATTCGAGGACGAATCCTTTTGAAGAGGAAGGGAATGATGAAAATCAGCTCATGCAAAATCCTACAAACAAGACGGATCCGTTGATCATTAAAGATGGGCCAATTACAAGAGCACGTGCTAAGAAGATCAAGGAAGCCATGATGGTTCTTGTAGCTAAAATAAAAGATCAAGTCCAAGAGTGCTCTTCAATGGGCCAAATGATGAATATTATTCAAGTTGGTGGGCTAGAGTTTTAATGAAGAGTTGGGCTTATTTCTTATCCAAAATTAAGGCCCAAGTTGAAGGATGAGTTGGGCTTATTTCTTATCCAAAATTAAGGCCCAAGTTGAAGGATGAGTTGGACTTATTTCTTATCTAAAATTAAGGCCCAAGTTGAAGTAATTTCGTCCATATTTTTAAAGGCCCATAAAAAGGACTCTTCAAGATAGTCACATGCTTTGTTTAAGCTTTTAAAGGGATCCTAGAACATAGTGTACCATTCAAGGTATCTTTTGACTAGTTTTAGGGTGAATAAATGTGGTCAAAAGTGTCATCAAGATGTTTAGGGTAATTTTGGTCTAAAGTGTAATGAAGATGTTTTTAAGCATCTTAGGAATCTTTTGTAGCCTATAAATAGGCATGTAAACATTTGTAAATGATCAACCATTTTTAAGTATAAAAATTCCTTTGAATTTACTATCTCTTGTGAGAGTATTTTCTTTTGAGAACTTATCAAGATTCTTGAGCAAGATCTAGTGGCGTTCAACATACCGAGGTTCTTGGCTCATCCTATAGCCAACGGGTCGAGGTTTTTAAGCTCTATATAAGATCAAACCAGATTTCGATTTTGGGGAGATTCTTATCTCATACGTTGGGTTCTTAGATCATTATATCTAATGGGTCCTTCGTCGTATCCACATCATAGACTAGAATACCTCAAAATCCCAATGTACGATTTTCGGTGAAAATTACAACTATACCCGTACGAAACTTCGAATGGTGATTTGAGGCACCAAACGATGTCGGAATGCATTGGAACCAATGCCATAAGATTTGTGAGCATGTGATAGACAAGAATACCTCAAAATCCCAATGTACGATTTTCGGTGAAAATTACAACTATACCCCTACGAAACTTCGAATGGTGATTTGAGGCACCAAACCATGTCGGAATGCATTGGAATAAAAGCCATAAGCTTTGTGAGCATGTGATAGACAAGAATTCCTCAAAATCTCAATGTACGATTTTCGGTGAAAATTACAACTATACCCCTACGAAACTTCGAATGGTGATTTGAGGCTCCAAACGATGTCGGAATGCATTGGAACCAAATCCATAAGCTTTGTGAGCATGTGATAGAAAAGAATACATCAAAATCCCAATGTACGATTTTCGGTGAAAATTACAACTATACCCCTACGAAACTTCGAATGGTGATTTGAGGCACCAAACGATGTCGGAATGCATTGGAACCAAAGCCATAAGTTTTGTGAACATGTGAAAGACAAGAATACCTCACAATATCCCAATGTACGATTTTCGGTGAATATTACAACTATACCCCTACGAAACTTCGAATGGTGATTTGAGGCACCAAATGATGTCGGAATGCATTGGAACCAAAGCCATAAGCTTTGTGAGCATGTGATAGACAAGAATACCTCAAAATCTCAATGAACGATTTTCGTTGAAAATTACAACTATACCCTTACGAAACTTCGAATGGTGATTTGAAGCACCAAACGATGTCGGAATGCAATGGAACCAAAGCCATAAGCTATGTGAGCTTGTGATAGACAAGAATACCTCAAAATCCCAATGTACGATTTTCGGTGAAAATTACAACTATACCCCTACGAAACTTCGAATGGTGATTTGAGGCACCAAATAATGTCGGAACGCATTGGAACCAAAAACATAAGCTTTGTGAGCATGTGATAGATAAGAATACCTCAAAATCCCAATGTACGATTTTCGGTGAAAATTACAACTATGCCCCTACGAAACTTCGAATGGTTATTTGAGGCACCAAACAATGTCGGAATGCATTGGAACCAAAGCCATAAGCTTTGTGAGCATGTGATAGACAAGAATACCTCAAAATCCCAACGTACGATTTTCGGTGAAAATTACAACTATACCCGTACGAAACTTCGATTGGTTATTTGAGGCCCCAAACGATGTCGGAATGCATTGGAACCAAAGCCATAAGCTTTGTGAGCATGTGATAGACAAGAATACCTCAAAATCCCAATGTACGATTTTCGGTGAAAAATACAACTATACCCCTACGAATCTTCGAATGGTGATTTGAGGCACCAAATGATGTCGGAATGCATTGGAACCAAAGCCATAAGCTTTGTGAGCATGTGATAGACAAGAATACCTCAAAGTCCCAATGAACGATTTTCGTTCAAAATTACAACTATACCCTTACGAAACTTCGAATGGTGATTTGAATCACCAAACGATGTCGGAATGCATTGGAACCAAAGCCATAAGCTATGTGACCTAGTGATAGACAAGAATACCTCAAAATTCCAATGTACGA
Source organism: Verbascum thapsus (assembly GCA_963669365.1). NCBI lineage: Eukaryota > Viridiplantae > Streptophyta > Magnoliopsida > Lamiales > Scrophulariaceae > Verbascum > Verbascum thapsus. Next base: position 7,045,829 of record OY770120.1, read on the forward strand.
TTTTCGGTGAAAATTACAACTATACCCCTACCAAACTTCGAATGGTGATTTGAGACACGAAATGATGTCGGAATGCATTGGAACCAAAGCCATAAGCTTTGTGAGCATGTGATAGACAAGAATACCTCAAAATCCCAATGTACGATTTTCGGTGAAAATTACAACTATACCCGTACGAAACTTCGATTGGTTATTTGAGGCACCAAACGATGTCGGAATGCATTGGAACCAAAGCCATAAGCTTTTTGAGCATGTGATAGACAAGAATACCTCAAATTCCCAATGTATGATTTTCGGTGAAAATTACAACTATACCCCTATGAAACTTCGAATGGTGATTTGAGGCACCAAACGATGTCGGAATGCATTGGAATCAAAGCCATAAGCTTTGTGAGCATGTGATAGACAAGAATTCCTCAAAATCTCATTGTACGGTTTTCGGTGAAAATTACAACTATACCCCTACGAAACTTCGAATGGTGATTTGAGGCTCCAAACGATGTCGGAATGCATTGGAACCAAAGCCATAAGCTTTGTGAGCATGTAATAGACAAGAATACCTCAAAATCCCAATGTACAATTTTCGGTGAAAATTACAACTATACCCCTACGAAACTTCGAATGGTGATTTGAGGCACCAAACGATGTCGGAATGCATTGGAACCAAGGCCATAAGCTTTGTGAGCATGTGATAGACAAGAATACCTCAAAATTCCAATGTACGATTTTCGGTGAAAATTACAACTATACCCCTACGAAACTTCGAATGGTGATTTGAGGCACCAAACGATGTCGGAATGCATTCGAACCAAAGCCATAAGCTTTGTGAACATGTGAAAGACAAGAATACCTCACAATATCCCAATGTACGATTTTCGGTGAATATTACAACTATACCCCTACGAAACTTCGAATGGTGATTTGAGGCTCCAAACGATGTCGGAATGCATTGGAACCAAAGCCATAAGCTTTGTGAGCATGTGATAGACAAGAATACCTCAAAATCCCAATTTACGATTTTCGGTGAAAATTACAACTATACCACTACGAAACTTCGAATGGTGATTTGAGGCACCAAACGATGTCGGAATGCATTGGAACCAAGGCCATAAGCTTTGTAAGCATGTGATAGACAAGAATACCTCAAAATCCCAACGTACGATTTTCGGTGAAAATTACAACTATACCCGTACGAACTTCGATTGGTTATTTGAGGCACCAAACGATGTCGCAATGCATTGGAACCTAAGCCATAATCTTTTTGAGCATGTGATAGATAAGAATACCTCAAATTCCCAATGTATGATTTTCGGTGAAAATTACAACTATACCCCTACGAAACTTCGAATTGTGATTTGAGGCACCAAACGATGTCGGAATGCATTGGAATAAAAGCCATAAGCTTTGTGAGCTTGTGATAGACAAGAATTCCTCAAAATCACAATGTACGATTTTCGGTGAAAATTACAACTATACCCCTACGAAACTCCGAATGGTGATTTGAGGCACCAAAAGACGTCGGAATGTATTAGAACCAAAGCCATAAGCTTTGTGAGCATGTGATAGACAAGAATACCTCAAAATCCCAATGTACGATTTTTAGTGAAAATTATTACTATACCCGTACGAAACTTCGAATGGTGATTTGAGGTACCAAACGATGTTGGAATGCATTGGAACCAAAGCCATAAGCTTTGTGAGCATGTGATAGACTAGAATACCTCAAAATCCCAATGTACGATTTTCGGTGAAAATTACAACTATACCCGTACGAAACTTCGAATGGTGATTTGAGGCACCAAACGATGTCGGAATGCAATGGAACCAAAGCCATAAGATTTGTGAGCATGTAATAGACAAGAATACCTCAAAATCCCAATGTACGATTTTCGGTGAAAATTACAACTATACCCCTACGAAACTTCGAATGGTGATTTGAGGCACCAAACGATGTCGGAATGCATTGGAACCAAGGCCATAAGCTTTGTGAGCATGTGATAGACAAGAATACCTCAAAATCCCAAAATACGATTTTTGGTGAAAATTACAACTATACTCGTACGAAACTTCGATTGGTTATTTGAGGCACCAAACGATGTCAGAATGCATTGGAACCTAAGCCATAAGCTCTTTGAGCATGTGATAGACAAGAATACCTCAAATTCCCAATATATGATTTTCGGTGAAAATTACAACTATACCCCTACGAAACTTCGAATGGTGATTTGAGGCACCAAACGGTGTCGGAATGCATTGGAATAAAAGCCATAAGCTTTGTGAGCATGTGATAGACAAGAATTCCTCAAAATCTCAATATACGATTTTCGGTGAAAATTACAACTATATCCCTACGAAACTTCGAATGGTGATTTGAGGCTCCAAACGATGTCGGAATGCATTGGAACCAAAGCCATAAGCTTTGTGAGCATGTGATAGACAAGAATACATCAAAATCCCAATGTACGATTTTCGGTGAAAATTACAACTATACCCCTACGAAACATCGAATGGTGATTTGAGGCACCAAACGATGTCGGAATGCATTGGAACCAAAGCCATAAGTTTTGTGAACATGTGAAAGACAAGAATACCTCACAATATCCCAATGTACGATTTTCGGTGAATATTACAACTATACCCCTACAAAACTTCGAATGGTGATTTGAGGCACCAAATGATGTCGGAATGCATTGGAACCAAAGCCATAAGCTTTGTGAGCATGTGATAGACAAGAATACCTCAAAATCTCAATGAACGATTTTCGTTGAAAATTACAACTATACCCTTACGAAACTTCGAATGGTGATTTGAAGCCCCAAACGATGTCGGAATGCAATGGAACCAAAGCCATAAGCTATGTGAGCTTGTGATAGACAAGAATACCTCAAAATCCCAATGTACGATTTTCGGTGAAAATTACAACTATACCCCTACGAAACTTCGAATGGTGATTTGAGGCAACAAATAATGTCGGAACGCATTGGAACCAAAAACATAAGCTTTGTGAGCATGTGATAGATAAGAATACCTCAAAATCCCAATGTACGATTTTCGGTGAAAATTACAACTATGCCCCTACGAAACTTCGAATGGTTATTTGAGGCACCAAACAATGTCGGAATGCATTGGAACCAAAGCCATAAGCTTTGTGAGCATGTGATAGACAAGAATACCTCAAAATCCCAACGTACGATTTTCGGTGAAAATTACAACTATACCCGTACGAAACTTCGTTTGGTTATTTGAGGCCCCAAACGATGTCGGAATGCATTGGAACCAAAGCCATAAGCTTTGTGAGCATGTGATAGACAAGAATACCTCAAAATTCCAATGTACGATTTTCGGTGAAAAATACAACTATACCCCTACGAATCTTCGAATGGTGATTTGAGGCACCAAATGATGTCGGAATGCATTGGAACCAAAGCCATAAGCTTTGTGAGCATGTGATAGACAAGAATACCTCAAAATCCCAATGAACGATTTTCGTTCAAAATTACAACTATACCCTTACGAAACTTCGAATGGTGATTTGAATCACCAAACGATGTCGGAATGCATTGGAACCAAAGCCATAAGCTATGTGACCTAGTGATAGACAAGAATACCTCAAAATCCCAATGTACGATTTTCGGTGAAAATTACAACTATACCCCTACCAAACCTCGAATGGTTATTTGAGGCACCAAACGATGTCGGAATGCATTGGAACCTAAGCCATAAGCTTTGTGAGCATGTGATAGACAAGACTACCTCCAAATCCCAATGTACGATTTTCGGTGAAAATTACAACTATACCCCTACGAAATTTCGAATGGTGATTTGAGGCCCCAAACGATGTCGGAATGCATTGGAACCAAAGCCATAAGCTTTGTGAGCATGTGATAGACAAGAATACCAGAAAATCCCAATTTACGATTTTCGGTGAAAAATACTACTATACCCTTACGAAACTTCGAATGGTGATTTGAGGCACCAAACGATGTCGGATTGCATTGGAACCAAAGCCATAAGCTTTGTGAGCATGTGATAGACAAGAATACCTCAAAATCCCAATGTACGATTTTCGTTAAAAATTACAACTATACCCCTACGAAACTTCGAATGGTGATTTGAGGCACCAAACGATGTCAGAATGCATTGGAACCAAAGCCATAAGCTATGTGAGCATGTGATAGAAAAGAATACCTCAAAATCCCAATGTACGATTTTCGGTGAAAATTACAACTATACCCCTACGAAATTTCGAATGGTGATTTGAGGCACCAAACGATGTCGGAATGCATTGGAACCAAGGCCATAAGCTTTGTGAGCATGTGATAGACAAGAATACCTCAAAATTCCAATGTACGATTTTCGGTGAAAATTACAACTATACCCCTACGAAACTTCGAATGGTGATTTGAGGCACCAAACGATGTCGGAATGCATTGGAACCAAAGCCATAAGCTTTGTGAACATGTGAAAGACAAGAATACCTCACAATATCCCAATGTACGATTTTCGGTGAATATTACAACTATACCCCTACGAAACTTCGAATGGTGATTTGAGGCACCAAACGATGTCGGAATGCATTGGAACCAAAGCTATAAGCTTTGTGAGCATGTGATAGACAAGAATACCTCAAAATCCCAATGTACGATTTTCGTTGAAAATTACAACTATACATCTACGAAACTTCGAATGGTGATTTGAGTTACCAAACGATGTCAGAATGCATTGGAACCAAAGCCATAAGCTATGTGAGCATGTGATAGACAATAATACCTCAAAATCCCAATGTACGATTTTCGGTGAAAATTACAACTATACCCTTACGAAACTTCGAATGGTTATTTGAGGCACCAAACGATGTCGGAATGCATTGGAACCTAAGAAATAAGCTTTTTGAGCATGTGATAGATAAGAATACCTCAAATTCCCAATGTATGATTTTCGGTGAAAATTACAACTATACCCCTACGAAACTTCGAATTGTGATTTGAGGCACCAAACGATGTCGGAATGCATTGGAATAAAAGCCATAAGCTTTGTGAGCTTGTGATAGACAAGAATTCCTCAAAATCACAATGTACGATTTTCGGTGAAAATTACAACTATACCCCTACGAAACTTCGAATGGTGATTTGAGGCTCCAAACGATGTCGGAATGCATTGGAACCAAAGCCATAAGCTTTGTGAGCATGTGATAGACAAGAATACCTCAAAATCCCATTGTACGATTTTCGGTGAAAATTACAACTATACCCCTACGAAACTTCGAATGGTGATTTGATGCACTAAACGATGTCGGAATGCATTGGAACCAAAGCCATAAGCTTTGTGAGCATGTGATAGACAAGAATACCTCAAAATCCCAACGTACGATTTTCGGTGAAAATTACAACTATACCCCTACGAAACTTCGAATGGTGATTTGAGGCACCAAACGATGTCGGAATGCATTGGAATTAAAGCCATAAGTTTTGTGAGCATGTGATAGACAAGAATTCCTTAAAATCCCATTGTACGATTTTCGGTGAAAATTACAACTATACCCCTACGAAACTTCGAATGGTGATTTGAGGCTCCAAATGATGTCGGAATGCATTGGAACCAAGGCCATAAGCTTTGTGAGCATGTGATAGACAAGAATACCTCAAAATCCCAATGTACGATTTTCGGTGAAAATTACAACTATACCCCTACGAAACTTCGAATGGTGATTTGAGGCTCCAAACGATGTCGGAATGCATTGGAACCAAAGCCATAAGCTTTGTGAGCATGTGATAGACAAGAATACCTCAAAATCCCAACGTACGATTTTCGGTGAAAATTACAACTATACCCGTACGAAACTTCGAATGGTGATTTGATGCACCAAACGATGTCGGAATGCATTGGAACCAAAGCCATAAGCTTTGTGAGCATGTGATAGACAAGAATACCTCAAAATCCCAAGGCCATAAGCTTTGTGAGCTTGTGATATATAAGAATACCTCAAAATCCCAATGTACAATTTTTGGTGAAAATTACAACTATACCCCTACGAAACTTCGAATGGTGATTTGAGGCACCAAACGAAGTCGGAATGCATTGGAACCAAGGCCATAAGCTTTGTGAGCATGTGATAGACAAGAATACCTCAAAATTCCAATGTACGATTTTCGGTGAAAATTACAACTATACCCCTACGAAACTTCGAATGGTGATTTGAGGCACCAAATGATGTCGGAATGCATTGGAACCAAAACCATAAGCTTTGTGAACATGTGAAAGACAAGAATACCTCACAATATCCCAATGTACGATTTTCGATGAATATTACAACTATACCCCTACGAAACTTCGAATGGTGATTTGAGGCTCCAAACGATGTCGGAATGCATTGGAACCAAAGCCATAAGCTTTGTGAGCATGTGATAGACAAGAATACCTCAAAATCCCAACGTACGATTTTCGGTGAAAATTACAACTATACCCGTACGAAACTTCGAATGGTGATTTGAGGCACCAAACGATGTCGGAATGCATTGGAACCAAGGCCATAAGCTTTGTAAGCATGTGATAGACAAGAATACCTCAAATTCCCAACGTACGATTTTCGGTGAAAATTACAACTATACCCGTACGAAACTTCGATTGGTTATTTGAGGCACCAAACGATGTCGGAATGCATTGGAACCTAAGCCATAAGCTTTTTGAGCATGTGATAGATAAGAATACCTCAAATTCCCAATGTATGATTTTCGGTGAAAATTACAACTATACCCCTGCAGTACGTACCTATATAGATCTTAATTAGACCTATAGTGCAGATGATTCTGCCCCGGTACACCTCCTCAGATGCCACTCGAAAGTGGCTCTGATACCACAAAGCCCAGGTGGAAGGATCAGAAGCGGAAGACTTGTATTAAAACCAAAATATTTTATTGATAATGGAAATTTTTACAGAAGAGAGGGGATTACAAAGATTATCATTAATTGCTATCTAAAATTTTGCACACCTAAATCTACAAACAAAACTCCCTTAAATAAGGGGGAAGAAGACTCTGGACAATCACAGATGTCAAAAAGAGAACAGTAAAAAAGGACAATAATTACAACTTTATACTATTTATGAATAGTACTTTGTCTACAATGAAGTCATCGCTTGCATCATCTTTTTTGTCTTCTTGCCTGTGACATCATTGCTTACATCAACCAGCTTTTACTGTAGAAGATATTTTTATTCCCTACTGATTAGGGTCTTGGGCATCTTGCATTGGATCATTTGATCCTATTGAGTCTTGACTCACTTCTTGACTCATATCATCATCTTCATCGTCTGATTCAAGAATAGCTTTTAGCTGTTGTTTTAAGTCCTTCTTTGAAGAACTTGCAAGTAATTCCTTAAGGAGATCAGCAGTATTCTTTTTCTCCTTAGCATGAACAAGCTTGGGTGGTTCGAGATCAATTATCCCTCTGGTTGAGAAAACAGAATCTTTGAAGAATTCAAATTTATCCCACCATTTGATCAGAATTCTTCTTCCTAAATAAGGAATATTTGAGACTTTCAAACCAAGTTGATCATAATCTCTATAATCGATTATAGTGTCCCATCTAACAATCCAAGGGACTTGATAAAGGGCTGCAAACATAAGCCATTTTGAAATCTTCAAAAACAGTCCTGATTTTATCAGGTAAAATTATAGGATATAATCCCCATTTTGAAAACCAAACAATAAACCAATTTGGCACCATGGAAAAATCAGGTCCTTTAAATTGGATAAACCAACTATGTTTTTTCTGCCTATTTTCATAACAAAATGCTATGTCCCAGGCTTTCATATAGTCAAAATAGTTGAACATTTTAGCTCGTATTGGACCTTTTGCATTAATTTCTTTTGAGCGAAAAAGATCCCCATCCCATTCTTCAGGTTTAATAACCCGTAAGATAGTGGCTTTGGAAAAAGCCCATTCATTGCCAGCCCTGTGTGAGTGTTATCAAAATGAACGGAACTGGTGGCAATAAGAATTTCTTGATAAAATTGGAAGTCCCTAGGATAAAGGAATGGATCAGTAAAATTTTTCATATAGAAGTTCATAACTTCATCAGAAGAAAGATGAGAATATTTTCTCTCGAGAGGTGCTATCCATATAGTTGTGATAGGTATATATGGATATACACATTCTTTTGCATTAGCAGATTTTACCGCTATTTTATACGCATCTTCGCGCAATTGATCTTCTTTTGGGATAGCCTTTAAGGTTTCTTCACGAACTTGTTGTTCGGTTTTCTCCATAGCCAACTTATAAGTTGGAATCCTGTATGGTCCAAGAATTCTTTGTCCAGGGGTATTACCCTTTTTTGCAGACACTTTGGCTTTGCCTTTATCCATTATTGCCCTGCAAAAATTCACGAGTTAAGAAGTCAGGCAATGAATTACTTGACCCTTTAATAAACTCAATATCGAAATCAAACACAGACAAAATAGCCTGCCATCTAACAAATATTTGTTTTGAGGCGATGTTTTTAACATCTTTCTGCAAAATTTCTTTTGCAGATTTACAATCAACTCTTAATAAGAATTTTTTATTTAGTAAATCACTTTCAAATTTTTGTATGCATAATACAATTGCAAGAACTTCTTTTTTCACAGTAGAGTAATTTACTCTAGGTCCTCTCCACACCCCAGAAGTGTAGCGGACTAAGGATTCTTTATTATTGATCCTTTGTTTAAGGATCCCACCATACCCTAAGTCTGATGCATCAGTTTCAACAATTTTAAAGGCATCAGGATTAGATATGGCTAAACAAGGAATTTCCTTAATTCGAGCTTTGATTTTTTGAACAGCTCGCGTATGTTCAATATCCCAATTAGGGGGATTCTTTTTTAACCTTTCAAATAAAGGTTTAGCATCAAAAGCTAGATCTTTATAAAATTCTGCAACATAATTTAGGCTGCCTAAGAATCTTTGCAATTGATTCTATCTTTAATATTGTAATGTTCCGGCTCCTTAAGTTTTAACCGTTTATCATTACTCTTTTCTTTATGAATCTGTTTATAAGATTCTAAATACTTACAAAGCATTTCTTTTTTGTCTTGAGGATCTGTGATTTTGTCTATTAGATCTAAAATAAAACTATCTTCTTTTGTTATGACAAATAAGCCATTAGCTTTACATAAAGCTTTATAATAATCACAATTGCCTTCACATTGTGATTCTTCTGATTCATCTGATTCATAATCAGAATTAGTATTTTCTGAATTGCCATCAGAATTTTCTTCTGTAATAACAGAAACTTTAAGATGTTTATTTTCTTCAGAATCTTCTATAAGAAGTTTTTTCAAAGCTAATTTTAGATCTTCATCTATATCTAAACTTTGAATTTTCTTTTTCATATTACACTTATTAGCGTAATGTCCCGGAGTTTTACATTTCCAGCATATTGGGACTTTTGTTTGATTTCCTTTATTAAGAAAATTTTTATTTTTATTTTGTTTTTCTCTATTAGAGAATTTTTTTCTTTTCTTTCTATAGTTATAACTATAGTCTTTCTTTTGATAACTCGGTTTAGAGGTAGAGGGTTTATTACCTCTCTTATCATTAACCGGCTTAATGGGTGTTAACCCAATTTGGTCACAAAAGTCGCCAAGGACTTTCTTCCCAAATATTTTTTCTTTTTGTATCTGTTTATGTAATTTTATTTCATTACATAGGCAGATACCTTCTCCGATAATTTCAGATGCTAAATCACCATAAGTATAAAGGTGATAAGGAATGAATCCTTGATTTTTCTGTCTAATTCGGGTTTTTACCCGTTCTGCAAAGAAATGTGGAAGTCCTGTTAAGAACTTTTCTTTCCAGAAATCATGATGACTATCTTCTCTAGTAAAAATCTTAGAAAAGAAGACATCTTTGTACCACTTGAAGTTTGATAAACTGTGGCATTTTAAATTCATCAATTGTTCTTGAGTTTTATCAATTTGCAAAGAAGTACTTCCAATGAAGTGCTTTGCAATAGTAAATAGAAGTGTATTTACACAATCAGTAACTTGACTGTTATTTTCTATTTTTACTGCACTAAATATGTGCAATTTTGCTTCATCTGAAAGATGAAAATCCCACCAACCTTTTAGTTGGCCAGTAAAGCCTTGAACAATAGCTTGTGCTATAGCAGCATCACTATTGCCTTTTACTTTACTTGTTGTTGCATACATAGTCATATAATGCAACTTAATTTGTATTTGATATTCAGAATGGCCAGCAATATTCCATTCGTCAATAGTAGTACCATCAAAGGTAGCTCTACTGAGATAATGTTCTTGTTCTTCGATTAATAAATCGACTGGAGTAGGCCTTGGATAATAAGGCTTTTTATTTTGGGTATTACATATTTCTACATCTCCATCAGGATACTCGATTACTTCTTCAATTTGTTTATTTTCCTGTTTTACAGGTGAATTTGCTTCTTCAAGAACCCATTTGTCAGGTAATTTAACCTGATCCCAAGTTATCAACTTTGGGACAACAAGATTACTTTTAGCAATATCCGTGATAAACATAGTTGTCTTTCCCGGATTTTGATTTGAAATCTTTTTCATGTCCGGTATTACCGTATTCATAACTTTGTAGTAAATCCTAAAAATAAGGAAAACATTTTGTGTTCCTGGCATCATGTTAAATCCATCGGATTTAATATCTAAGCATAAAGAATGCTTTAGATTTGGATCAGTCAAAGACACCGTAAAATTAGGAAAACATGAAAAGTATATCGGTCCATCGCATAGACTCGATTCAACTATTCCTAATAAGGAATCATAAAATCTGTTATGACGTTTGTCTCTGACAGCAATCATAGCAGAGGTATTTAAACCTAATCTAGTTGCAGGTTTCAAAGCAACTTGAATCATTCCAATATGTAGGAATTTAAATTTTTCTTTATGTACAGCTATTAGCTTGTCAGAAAATAAATTAAAAGTACTATATCCTTCTGATAAAGGAATAGACTGCTCAACAGTCTTAATAACATAATCAGTTTTTCTAATAAAACTGCCAGAAGATTTGTATATATATCCAGTTGAATAAACTGGCATTTTCCAATCATTTAGACTTTTATCAAAGTCTTCGTTAATTACGATTTCTTTATTTCTACTAGAGCTACTAGAGCTCGCAGCATTATTATCTCTACTAGATAAAGCTCTTGTAAGCCTATTCATCATCTTTTCTATAAGACTGTCAATGTCAAAATTCCAAAACAATGCCAAATTACAGCAATAACAGGAATTCTCCAGACACTCCAGACAGCACAGCAACAGAAAAGATAACCAAATAAGGTTACTTAAGTTTTATTTGTAGTAGATAATAATCTACCAAATTTAACTAGAAATAAGCAAGTATTAACTTGCAGTACGTACCTATATAGATCTTAATTAGACCTATAGTGCAGATGATTCTGCCCCGGTTTTTTTTTTTTTTTTTTTTTTTTTTTTTTTTTTTTTTTAATAAAAAAGAATATCATTAATAATAAAACCAGTGCCCCTTGTGAGTTTGAAATTACCAATTTTAACAACTTCAACTAAGCTTAGAGCAATAAACTAATAAAACATCCTGTAAATCACATTATCCTGTAATACTTTCAGACAAACAACACAAACAATTTAAACAACAAGACATCTATTTATCTAACTCCTGAAACTTGTCTTAAAATGTCTCAAACCACCTTAAACTTCGAATTGTGATTTGAGGCACCAAACGATGTCGGAATGCATTGGAACCAAAGCCATAAGCTTTGTGAGCTTGTGATAGACAAGAATACCTCAAAATCAAAACGTACAATTTTCGGTGAAAATTACAACTATACCCCTACGAAACTTCGAATGGTGATTTGAGGCTCCAAACGATGTCGGAATGCATTGGAACCAAAGCCATAAGCTTTGTGAGCATGTGATAGACAAGAATACCTCAAAATCCCAATGTACAATTCTCGGTGAAAATTACAACTATACCCCTACGAAACTTCGAATGGTGATTTGATGCACTAAACGATGTCGGAATGCATTGGAAACAAAGTCATAAGCTTTGTGAGCATGTGATAGACAAGAATACCTCAAAATCCCAACGTACGATTTTCGGTGAAAATTACAACTATACCCGTACGAAACTTCGATTGGTTATTTGAGGTACCAAACGATGTCGGAATGCATTGGAACCAAAGCCATAAGCTTTTTGAGCATGTGATAGACAGAATACCTCAAATTCCCAATGTATGATTTTCGGTGAAAATTACAACTATACCCCTATGAAACTTTGAATGGTGATTTGAGGCACCAAACGATGTCGGAATGCATTGGAATTAAAGCCATAAGCTTTGTGAGCATGTGATAGACAAGAATTCCTCAAAATCCCATTGTACGATGTTCGGTGAAAATTACAACTATACCTCTACGAAACTTCGAATGGTGATTTGAGGCTCCAAACAATGTCGGAATGCATTGGAACCAAAGCCATAAGCTTTGTGAGCATGTGATAGACAAGAATACCTCAAAATCCCAATGTACGATTTTCGGTGAAAATTACAACTATACCCCTACGAAACTTCGAATGGTGATTTGAGGCTCCAAACGATGTCGGAATGCATTGGAACCAAAGCCATAAGCTTTGTGAGCATGTGATAGACAAGAATACCTAAAAATCCCATTGTACGATTTTCGGTGAAAATTACAACTATACCCCTACGAAACTTCGAATGGTGATTTGATGCACTAAACGATGTCGGAATGCATTGGAACCAAATCCATAAGCTTTGTGAGCATGTGATAGATAAGAATACCTCAAAATCCCAATGTACAATTTTTGGTGAAAATTACAACTATACCCCTGCGAAACTTCGAATGGTGATTTGAGGCACCAAACGATGTCGGAATGCATTGGAACCAAGGCCATAAGCTTTGTGAGCATGTGATAGACAAGAATACCTCAAAATTCCAATGTACGATTTTCGGTGAAAATTACAACTATACCCCTACGAAACTTCGAATGGTGATTTGAGGCACCAAATGATGTCGGAATGCATTGGAACCAAAGCCATAAGCTTTGTGAACATGTGAAAGACAAGAATACCTCACAATATCCCAATGTACGATTTTCGGTGAATATTACAACTATACCCCTACGAAACTTCGAATGGTGATTTGAGGCTCCAAACGATGTCGGAATGCATTGGAACCAAAGCCATAAGCTTTGTGAGCATGTGATAGACAAGAATACCTCAAAATCCCAACGTACGATTTTCGGTGAAAATTACAACAATACCCGTACGAAACTTCGAATGGTGATTTGAGGCACCAAACGATGTCGGAATGCATTGGAACCAAGGCCATAAGCTTTGTAAGCATGTGATAGACAAGAATACCTCAAATCCCAACGTACGATTTTCGGTGAAAATTACAACTATACCCGTACGAAACTTCGATTGGTTATTTGAGGCACCAAACGATGTCGGAATGCATTGGAACCTAAGCCATAAGCTTTTTGAGCATGTGATAGATAAGAATACCTCAAATTCCCAATGTATGATTTTCGGTGAAAATTACAACTTTACCCCTACGAAACTTCGAATTGTGATTTGAGGCACCAAACGATGTCGGAGTGCATTGGAACCAAAGCCATAAGCTTTGTGAGCTTGTGATAGACAAGAATACCTCAAAATCACTATGTACGATTTTCGGTGAAAATTACAACTATACCCCTACGAAACTTCGAATGGTGATTTGAGGCTCCAAACGATGTCGGAATGCATTGGAACCAAAGCCATAAGCTTTGTGAGCATGTGATAGACAAGAATACCTCAAAATCCCAATGTACAATTCTCGGTGAAAATTACAACTATACCCCTACGAAACTTCGAATGGTGATTTGAGGCACCAAACGATGTCGGAATGCATTGGAACCAAGGCCATAAGCTTTGTGAGCATGTGATAGACAAGAATACCTCAAAATTCCAATGTACGATTTTCGGTGAAAATTACAACTATACCCCTACGAAACTTCGAATGGTGATTTGAGGCACCAAACGATGTCGGAATGCATTGGAACCAAAGCCATAAGCTTTGTGAACATGTGAAAGACAAGAATACCTCACAATATCCCAATGTACGATTTTCGGTGAATATTACAACTATACCCCTACGAAACTTCGAATGGTGATTTGAGGCTCCAAACGATGTCGGAATGCATTGGAACCAAAGCCATAAGCTTTGTGAGCATGTGATAGACAAGAATACCTCAAAATCCCAATGTACGATTTTCGGTGAAAATTACAACTATACCCCTACGAAACTTCGAATGGTGATTTGAGGCTCCAAACGATGTCGGAATGCATTGGAACCAAAGCCATAAGCTTTGTGAGCATGTGATAGACAAGAATACCTCAAAATCCCATTGTACGATTTTCGGTGAAAATTACAACTATACCCCTACGAAACTTCGAATGGTGATTTGATGCACTAAACGATGTCGGAATGCATTGGAACCAAAGCCATAAGCTTTGTGAGCATGTGATAGATAAGAATACCTCAAAATCCCAATGTACAATTTTTGGTGAAAATTACAACTATACCCCTACGAAACTTCGTATGGTGATTTGAGGCACCAAACGATGTCGGAATGCATTGGAACCAAGGCCATAAGCTTTGTGAGCATGTGATAGACAAGAATACCTCAAAATTCCAATGTACGATTTTCGGTGAAAATTACAACTATACCCCTACGAAACTTCGAATGGTGATTTGAGGCACCAAATGATGTCGGAATGCATTGGAACCAAAGCCATAAGCTTTGTGAACATGTGAAAGACAAGAATACCTCACAATATCCCAATGTACGATTTTCGGTGAATATTACAACTATACCCCTACGAAACTTCGAATGATGATTTGAGGCTCCAAACGATGTCGGAATGCATTGGAACCAAAGCCATAAGCTTTGTGAGCATGTGATAGACAAGAATACCTCAAAATCCCAACGTACGATTTTCGGTGAAAATTACAACTATACCCGTACGAAACTTCGAATGGTGATTTGAGGCACCAAACGATGTCGAAATGCATTGGAACCAAGGCCATAAGCTTTGTAAGCATGTGATAGACAAGAATACCTCAAAATCCCAACGTACGATTTTCGGTGAAAATTACAACTATACCCCTACGAAACTTCGAATGGTGATTTGAGGCACCAAATGATGTCGGAATGCATTGGAACCAAAGCCATAAGCTTTGTGAGCATGTGATAGACAAGAATACCTCAAAATCCCAATGTACGATTTTCAGTGAAAATTATTACTATACCCGTACGAAACTTCGAATGGTGATTTGAGGTACCAAACGATGTCGGAATGCATTGGAACCAAAGCCATAAGCTTTGTGAGCATGTGATAGACTAGAATACCTCAAAATCCCAATGTACGATTTTCGGTGAAAATTACAACTATACCCGTACGAAACTTCGAATGGTGATTTGAGGCACCAAACGATGTCGGAATGCATTGGAACCAAAGCCATAAGATTTGTGAGCATGTGATAGACAAGAATACCTCACAATATCCCAATGTACGATTTTCGGTGAATATTACACATAAGATTCTAAATACTTACAAAGCATTTCTTTTTTGTCTTGAGGATCTGTGATTTTGTCTATTAGATCTAAAATAAAACTATCTTCTTTTGTTATGACAAATAAGCCATTAGCTTTACATAAAACTTTATAATAATCACAATTGCCTTCACATTGTGATTTTTCTGATTCATCTGATTCATAATCAGAATTAGTATTTTCTGAATTGCCATCAGAATTTTCTTCTGTAATAACAGAAACTTTAAGATGTTTATTTTCTTCAGAATCTTCTATAAGAAGTTTTTTCAAAGCTAATTTTAGATCTTCATCTATATCTAAACTTTGAATTTTCTTTTTCATATTACACTTATTAACGTAATGTCCCGGAGTTTTACATTTCCAGCATATTGGGACTTTTGTTTGATTTCCTTTATTAGGAAAATTTTTATTTTTATTTTGTTTTTCTCTATTAGAGAATTTTTTTCTTTTCTTTCTATAGTTATAACTATAGTCTTTCTTTTGATAACTCGGTTTAGAGGTAGAGGGTTTATTACCTCTCTTATCATTAACCGGCTTAATGGGTGTTAACCCAATTTGGTCACAAAAGTCGCCAAGGACTTTCTTCCCAAATATTTTTTCTTTTTGTATCTGTTTATGTAATTTTATTTCATTACATAGGCAGATACCTTCTCCGATAATTTCAGATGCTAAATCACCATAAGTATAAAGGTGATAAGGAATGAATCCTTGATTTTTCTGTCTAATTCGGGTTTTTACCCGTTCTGCAAAGAAATGTGGAAGTCCTGTTAAGAACTTTTCTTTCCAGAAATCATGATGACTATCTTCTCTAGTAAAAATCTTAGAAAAGAAGACATCTTTGTACCACTTGAAGTTTGATAAACTGTGGCATTTTAAATTCATCAATTGTTCTTGAGTTTTATCAATTTGCAAAGAAGTACTTCCAATGAAGTGCTTTGCAATAGTAAATAGAAGTGTATTTACACAATCAGTAACTTGACTGTTATTTTCCATTTTTACTGCACTAAATATGTGCAATTTTGCTTCATCTGAAAGATGAAAATCCCACCAACCTTTTAGTTGGCCAGTAAAGCCTTGAACAATAGCTTGTGCTATAGCAGCATCACTATTGCCTTTTACTTTACTTGCTGTTGCATACATAGTCATATAATGCAACTTAATTTGTATTTGATATTCAGAATGGCCATCAATATTCCATTCGTCAATAGTAGTACCATCAAAGGTAGCTCTACTGAGATAATGTTCTTGTTCTTCGATTAATAAATCGACTGGAGTAGGCCTTGGATAATAAGGCTTTTTATTTTGGGTATTACATATTTCTACATCTCCATCAGGATACTCGATTACTTCTTCAATTTGTTTATTTTCCTGTTTTACAGGTGGATTTGCTTCTTCAAGAACCCATTTGTCAGGTAATTTAACCTGATCCCAAGTTATCAACTTTGGGACAACAAGATTACTTTTAGCAATATCCGTGATAAACATAGTTGTCTTTCCCGGATTTTGATTTGAAATCTTTTTCATGTCCGGTATTACCGTATTCATAACTTTGTAGTAAATCCTAAAAATAAGGAAAACATTTTGTGTTCCTGGCATCATGTTAAATCCATCGGATTTAATATCTAAGCATAAAGAATGCTTTAGATTTGGATCAGTCAAAGACACCGTAAAATTAGGAAAACATGAAAAGTATATCGGTCCATCGCATAGACTCGATTCAACTATTCCTAATAAGGAATCATAAAATCTGTTATGACGTTTGTCTCTGACAGCAATCATAGCAGAGGTATTTAAACCTAATCTAGTTGCAGGTTTCAAAGCAACTTGAATCATTCCAATATGTAGGAATTTAAATTTTTCTTTATGTACAGCTATTAGCTTGTCAGAAAATAAATTAAAAGTACTATATCCTTCTGATAAAGGAATAGACTGCTCAACAGTCTTAATAACATAATCAGTTTTTCTAATAAAACTGCCAGAAGATTTGTATATATATCCAGTTGAATAAACTGGCATTTTCCAATCATTTAGACTTTTATCAAAGTCTTCGTTAATTACGATTTCTTTATTTCTACTAGAGCTACTAGAGCTCGCAGCATTATTATCTCTACTAGATAAAGCTCTTGTAAGCCTATTCATCATCTTTTCTATAAGACTGTCAATGTCAAAATTCCAAAACAATGCCAAATTACAGCAATAACAGGAATTCTCCAGACACTCCAGACAGCACAGCAACAGAAAAGATAACCAAATAAGGTTACTTAAGTTTTATCTGTAGTAGATAATAATCTACCAAATTTAACTAGAAATAAGCAAGTATTAACTTGCAGTACGTACCTATATAGATCTTAATTAGACCTATAGTGCAGATGATTCTGCCCCGGTTTTTTTTTTTTTTTTTTTTTTTTTTTTTAAATAAAAAAGAATATCATTAATAATAAAACCAGTGCCCCTTGTGAGTTTGAAATTACCAATTTTAACAACTTCAACTAAGCTTAGAGCAATAAACTAATAAAACATCCTGTAAATCACATTATCCTGTAATACTTTCAGACAAACAACACAAACAATTTAAACAACAAGACATCTATTTATCTAACTCCTGAAACTTGTCTTAAAATGTCTCAAACCACCTTAAACTTCGAATTGTGATTTGAGGCACCAAACGATGTCGGAATGCATTGGAACCAAAGCCATAAGCTTTGTGAGCTTGTGATAGACAAGAATACCTCAAAATCACAACGTACGATTTTCGGTGAAAATTACAACTATACCCCTACGAAACTTCGAATGGTGATTTGAGGCTCCAAACGAAGTCGGAATGCATTGGAACCAAAGCCATAAGCTTTGTGAGCATGTGATAGACAAGAATACCTCAAAATCCCAATGTACAATTCTCGGTGAAAATTACAACTATACCCCTACGAAACTTCGAATGGTGATTTGATGCACTAAACGATGTCGGAATGCATTGGAACCAAAGTCATAAGCTTTGTGAGCATGTGATAGACAAGAATACCTCAAAATCCTAACGTACGATTTTCGGTGAAAATTACAACTATACCCGTACGAAACTTCGATTGGTTATTTGAGGTACCAAACGATGTCGGAATGCATTGGAACCAAAGCCATAAGCTTTTTGAGCATGTGATAGACAGAATACCTCAAATTCCCAATGTATGATTTTCGGTGAAAATTACAACTATACCCCTATGAAACTTTGAATGGTGATTTGAGGCACCAAACGATGTCGGAATGCATTGGAATTAAAGCCATAAGCTTTGTGAGCATGTGATATACAAGAATTCCTCAAAATCCCATTGTACGATTTTCGGTGAAAATTACAACTATACCCCTACGAAACTTCGAATGGTGATTTGAGGCTCCAAACGATGTCGGAATGCATTGGAACCAAAGCCATAAGCTTTGTGAGCATGTGATAGACAAGAATACCTCAAAATCCCAATGTACGATTTTCGGTGAAAATTACAACTATACCCCTACGAAACTTCGAATGGTGATTTGAGGCTCCAAACGATGTCGGAATGCATTGGAACCAAAGCCATAAGCTTTGTGAGCATGTGATAGACAAGAATACCTCAAAATCCCATTGTACGATTTTCGGTGAAAATTACAACTATACCCCTACGAAACTTCGAATGGTGATTTGATGCACTAAACGATGTCGGAATGCATTGGAACCAAAGCCATAAGCTTTGTGAGCATGTGATAGATAAGAATACCTCAAAATCACAATGTACGATTTTCGGTGAAAATTACAACTATACCCCTACGAAACTTCGAATGGTGATTTGAGGCTCCAAACGATGTCGGAATGCATTGGAACCAAGGCCATAAGATTTGTGAGCATGTGATAGACAAGAATACCTCAAAATCCCAATGTACGATTTTCGGTGAAAATTACAACTATACCCCTACGAAACTTCCAATGGTGATTTGAGGCACCAAACGATGTCGGAATGCATTGGAACCAAGGCCATAAGCTTTGTGAGCATGTGATAGACAAGAATACCTCAAAATTCCAATGTACGATTTTCGGTGAAAATTACAACTATACCCCTACGAAACTTCGAATGGTGATTTGAGGCACCAAACGATGTCGTAATGCATTGGAACCAAAGCCATAAGCTTTGTGAACATGTGAAAGACAAGAATACCTCACAATATCCCAATGTACGATTTTCGCTGAATATTACAACTATACCCCTACGAAACTTCGAATGGTGATTTGAGGCTCCAAACAATGTCGGAATGCATTGGAACCAAAGCCATAAGCTTTGTGAGCATGTGATAGACAAGAATACCTCAAAATCCCAATTTACGATTTTCGGTGAAAATTACAACTATACCACTACGAAACTTCGAATGGTGATTTGAGGCACCAAACGATGTCGGAATGCATTGGAACCAAGGCCATAAGCTTTGTAAGCATGTGATAGACAAGAATACCTCAAAATTCCAACGTACGATTTTCGGTGAAAATTACAACTATACCCGTACGAAACTTCGATTGGTTATTTGAGGCACCAAACGATGTCGGAATGCATTGGAACCTAAGCCATAAGCTTTTTGAGCATGAGATAGATAAGAATACCTCAAATTCCCAATGTATGATTTTCGGTGAAAATTACAACTATACCCCTACGAAACTTCGAATTGTGATTTGAGGCACCAAACGATGTCGGAATGCATTGGAATAAAAGCCATAAGCTTTGTGAGCTTGTGATAGACAAGAATTCCTCAAAATCACAATGTACGATTTTCGGTGAAAATTACAACTATACCCCTACGAAACTTCGAATGGTGATTTGAGGCTCCAAACGATGTCGGAATGCATTGGAACCAAAGCCATAAGCTTTGTGAGCATGTGATAGACAAGAATACCTCAAAATCCCAATGTACAATTTTTGGTGAAAATTACAACTATACCCCTACGAAACTTCGAATGGTGATTTGAGGCACCAAATGATGTCGGAATGCATTGGAACCAAGGCCATAAGCTTTGTGAGCGTGTGATAGACAAGAATACCTCAAAATTCCAATGTACGATTTTCGGTGAAAATTACAACTATACCCCTACGAAACTTCGAATGGTGATTTGAGGCACCAAACGATGTCGTAATGCATTGGAACCAAAGCCATAAGCTTTGTGAACATGTGAAAGACAAGAATACCTCACAATATCCCAATGTACGATTTTCGGTGAATATTACAACTATACCCCTATGAAACTTCGAATGGTGATTTGAGGCTCCAAACGATGTCGGAATGCATTGGAACCAAAGCCATAATCTTTGTGAGCATGTGATAGACAAGAATACCTCAAAATCCCAATTTACGATTTTCGGTGAAAATTACAACTATTCCACTACGAAACTTCGAATGGTGATTTGAGGCACCAAACGATGTCGGAATGCATTGGAACCAAGGCCATAAGCTTTGTAAGCATGTGATAGACAAGAATACCTCAAAATCCCAACGTACGATTTTCGGTGAAAATTACAACTATACCCGTACGAAACTTCGATTGGTTATTTGAGGCACCAAACGATGTCGGAATGCATTGGAACCTAAGCCATAAGCTTTTTGAGCATGTGATAGATAAGAATACCTCAAATTCCCAATGTATGATTTTCGGTGAAAATTACAACTATACCCCTACGAAACTTCGAATTGTGATTTGAGGCACCAAACGATGTCGGAATGCATTGGAATAAAAGCCATAAGCTTTGTGAGCTTGTGATAGACAAGAATTCCTCAAAATCACAATGTACGATTTTCGGTGAAAATTACAACTAAGAATACCTCAAATTCCCAACGTACGATTTTCGGTGAAAATTACAACTATACCCCTACGAAACTTCGAATTGTGATTTGAGGCACCAAACGATGTCGGAATGCATTGGAACCAAAGCCATAAGCTTTGTGAGCTTGTGATAGACAAGAATACCTCAAAATCACAATGTACGATTTTCGGTGAAAATTACAACTATACCCCTACGAAACTTCGAATGGTGATTTGAGGCTCCAAACGATGTCGAAATGCATTGGAACCAAAGCCATAAGCTTTGTGAGCATGTGATAGACAATAATATCTCAAAATCCCAATGTACAATTTTTGGTGAAAATTACAACTATACCCCTACGAAACTTCGAATGGTGATTTGAGGCACCAAACGATGTCGGAATGCATTGGAACCAAGGCCATAAGCTTTGTGAGCGTGTGATAGACAAGAATACCTCAAAATTCCAATGTACGATTTTCGGTGAAAATTACAACTATACCCCTACGAAACTTCGAATGGTGATTTGAGGCACCAAACGATGTCGTAATGCATTGGAACCAAAGCCATAAGCTTTGTGAACATGTGAAAGACAAGAATACCTCACAATATCCCAATGTACGATTTTCGGTGAATATTACAACTATACCCCTATGAAACTTCGAATGGTGATTTGAGGCTCCAAACGATGTCGGAATGCATTGGAACCAAAGCCATAAGCTTTGTGAGCATGTGATAGACAAGAGTACCTCAAAATCCCAATTTACGATTTTCGGTGAAAATTACAACTATTCCACTACGAAACTTCGAATGGTGATTTGAGGCACCAAACGATGTCGGAATGCATTGGAACCAAGGCCATAAGCTTTGTAAGCATGTGATAGACAAGAATACCTCAAAATCCCAACGTACGATTTTCGGTGAAAATTACAACTATACCCGTACGAAACTTCGATTGGTTATTTGAGGCACCAAACGATGTCGGAATGCATTGGAACCTAAGCCATAAGCTTTTTGAGCATGTGATAGATAAGAATACCTCAAATTCCCAATGTATGATTTTCGGTGAAAATTACAACTATACCCCTACGAAACTTCGAATTGTGATTTGAGGCACCAAACGATGTCGGAATGCATTTGAATAAAAGCCATAAGCTTTGTGAGCTTGTGATAGACAAGAATTCTTCAAAATCACAATGTACGATTTTCGGTGAAAATTACAACTATACCCCTACGAAACTTCGAATGGTGATTTGAGGCACCAAAAGACGTCGGAATGCATTGGAACCAAAGCCATAAGCTTTGTGAGCATGTGATAGACAAGAATACCTCAAAATCCCAATGTACGATTTTCAGTGAAAATTATTACTATACCCGTACGAAACTTCGAATGGTGATTTGAGGTACCAAACGATGTCGGAATGCATTGAAACCAAAGCCATAAGCTTTGTGAGCATGTGATAGACTAGAATACCTCAAAATCCCAATGTACGATTTTCGGTGAAAATTACAACTATACCCGTACGAAACTTCGAATGGTGATTTGAGGCACCAAACGATGTCGGAATGCATTGGAACCAAAGCCATAAGATTTGTGACCATGTGATAGACAAGAATACCTCAAAATCCCAATGTACGATTTTCGGTGAAAATTACAACTATACCCCTACGAAACTTCGAATGGTGATTTGAGGCACCAAACGATGTCGGAATGCATTGGCACCAAGGCCATAAGCTTTGTGAGCATGTGATAGACAAGAATACCTCAAAATCCCAACGTACGATTTTCGGTGAAAATTACAACTATACCCGTACGAAACTTCGATTGGTTATTTGAGGCACCAAACGATGTCGGAATGCATTGGAACCTAAGCCATAAGCTCTTTGAGCATGTGATAGACAAGAATACCTCAAATTCCCAATGTATGATTTTCGGTGAAAATTACAACTATACCCCTACGAAACTTCGAATGGTGATTTGAGGCACCAAACGGTGTCGGAATGCATTGGAATAAAAGCCATAAGCTTTGTGAACATGTGAAAGACAAGAATACCTCACAATATCCCAATGTACGATTTTCGGTGAATATTAGAACTATACCCCTACGAAACTTCGAATGGTGATTTGAGGCACCAAAAGACGTCGGAATGCATTGGAACCAAAGCCATAAGCTTTGTGAGCATGTGATAGACAAGAATACCTCAAAATCCCAATGTACGATTTTCAGTGAAAATTATTACTATACCCGTACGAAACATCGAATGGTGATTTGAGGCACCAAACGATGTCGGAATGCATTGGAACCAAGGCATAAGCTTTGTGAGCATGTGATAGACAAGAATACCTCAAAATTCCAACGTACGATTTTCGGTGAAAATTACAACTATACCCGTACGAAACTTCGATTGGTTATTTGAGGCACCAAACGATGTCGGAATGCATTGGAACCTAAGCCATAAGCTTTTTGAGCATGTGATAGATAAGAATACCTCAAATTCCCAATGTATGATTTTCGGTGAAAATTACAACTATACCCCTACGAAACTTCGAATTGTGATTTGAGGCACCAAACGATGTCGGAATGCATTTGAATAAAAGCCATAAGCTTTGTGAGCTTGTGATAGACAAGAATTCTTCAAAATCACAATGTACGATTTTCGGTGAAAATTACAACTATACCCCTACGAAACTTCGAATGGTGATTTGAGGCACCAAAAGACGTCGGAATGCATTGGAACCAAAGCCATAAGCTTTGTGAGCATGTGATAGACAAGAATACCTCAAAATCCCAATGTACGATTTTCAGTGAAAATTATTACTATACCCGTACGAAACTTCGAATGGTGATTTGAGGTACCAAACGATGTCGGAATGCATTGAAACCAAAGCCATAAGCTTTGTGAGCATGTGATAGACTAGAATACCTCAAAATCCCAATGTACGATTTTCGGTGAAAATTACAACTATACCCGTACGAAACTTCGAATGGTGATTTGAGGCACCAAACGATGTCGGAATGCATTGGAACCAAAGCCATAAGATTTGTGACCATGTGATAGACAAGAATACCTCAAAATCCCAATGTACGATTTTCGGTGAAAATTACAACTATACCCCTACGAAACTTCGAATGGTGATTTGAGGCACCAAACGATGTCGGAATGCATTGGCACCAAGGCCATAAGCTTTGTGAGCATGTGATAGACAAGAATACCTCAAAATCCCAACGTACGATTTTCGGTGAAAATTACAACTATACCCGTACGAAACTTCGATTGGTTATTTGAGGCACCAAACGATGTCGGAATGCATTGGAACCTAAGCCATAAGCTCTTTGAGCATGTGATAGACAAGAATACCTCAAATTCCCAATGTATGATTTTCGGTGAAAATTACAACTATACCCCTACGAAACTTCGAATGGTGATTTGAGGCACCAAACGGTGTCGGAATGCATTGGAATAAAAGCCATAAGCTTTGTGAGCATGTGATAGACAAGAATTCCTCAAAATCTCAATGTACGATTTTCGGTGAAAATTACAACTATACCCCTACGAAACTTCGAATGGTGATTTGAGGCTCCAAACGATGTCGGAATGCATTAGAACCAAAGCCATAAGCTTTGTGAGCATGTGATAGAAAAGAATACCTCAAAATCCCAATGTACGATTTTCGGTGAAAATTACAACTATACCCCTACGAAACTTCGAATGGTGATTTGAGGCACCAAACGATGTCGGAATGCATTGGAACCAAGGCATAAGCTTTGTGAGCATGTGATAGACAAGAATACCTCAAAATTCCAACGTACGATTTTCGGTGAAAATTACAACTATACCCCTACGAAACTTCGAATGGTGATTTGAGGCACCAAACGATGTCGGAATGCATTGGAACCAAAGCCATAAGCTTTGTGAACATGTGATAGACAAGAATACCTCACAATATCCCAATTTACGATTTTCGGTGAAAAATACTACTTTACCCTTACGAAACTTCGAATGGTGATTTGAGGCACCAAACGATGTCGGATTGCATTGGAACCAAAGCCATAAGCTTTGTGAGCATGTGATAGACAAGAATACCTCAAAATCCCAATTTACGATTTTCGGTGAAAATTACAACTATACCCCTACGAAACTTCGAATGGTGATTTGAGGCACCAAATGATGTCGGAATGCATTGGAACCAAAGCCATAAGCTTTGTGAGCATGTGATAGACAAGAATACCTCAAAATCTCAACGTACGATTTTCGGTGAAAATTACAACTATACCCGTACGAAACTTCGATTGGTTATTTGAGGCATCAAACGATGTCGGAATGCATTGGAACCTAAGCCATAAGCTTTTTGAGCATGTGATAGATAAGAATTCCTCAAATTCCCAATGTATGATTTTCGGTGAAAATTACAACTATACCCCTACGAAACTTCGAATTGTGATTTGAGGCACCAAACGATGTCGGAATGCATTGGAATAAAAGCCATAAGCTTTGTGAGCTTGTGATAGACAAGAATTCCTCAAAATCACAATGTACGATTTTCGGTGAAAATTACAACTATACCCCTACGAAACTTCGAATGGTGATTTGAGGCACCAAAAGACGTCGGAATGCATTGGAACCAAAGCCATAAGCTTTGTGAGCATGTGATAGACAATAATACCTCAAAATCACAATGTACGATTTTCGGTGAAAATTACAACTGTATCTACGAAACTTCGAATGGTGATTTGAGGCTCCAAACGATGTCGGAATGCATTGGAACCAAAGCCATAAACTTTGTGAGCATGTGATAGACAAGAATACCTCAAAATTCCATTGTACGATTTTCGGTGAAAATTACAACTATACCCCTACGAAACATCGAATGGTGATTTGATGCACTAAACGATGTCGGAATGCATTGGAACCAAGGCCATAAGCTTTGTGAGCATGTGATAGACAAGAATACCTCAAAATCCCAACGTACGATTTTCGGTGAAAATTACAACTATACCCGTACGAAACTTCGATTGGTTATTTGAGGCACCAAACGATGTCGGAATGCATTGGAACCAAAGCCATAAGCTTTTTGAGCATGTGATAGACAAGAATACCTCAAATTCCCAATGTATGATTTTCGGTGAAAATTACAACTATAGCCCTATGAAACTTCGAATGGTGATTTGAGGCACCAAACGATGTCGGAATGCATTGGAATCAAAGCCATAAGCTTTGTGAGCATGTGATAGACAAGAATTCCTCAAAATCCCAATGTACGATTTTCGGTGAAAATTACAACTATACCCCTACGAAACTTCGAATGGTGATTTGAGGCACCAAACGATGTCGGAATGCATTGGAACCAAGGCCATAAGCTTTGTGAGCATGTGATAGACAAGAATACCTCAAAATTCCAATGTACGATTTTCGGTGAAAATTACAACTATACCCCTACGAAACTTCGAATGGTGATTTGAGGCACCAAACGATGTCGGAATGCATTGGAACCAAAGCCATAAGCTTTGTGAACATGTGATAGACAAGAATACCTCACAATATCCCAATTTACGATTTTCGGTGAAAAATACTACTATACCCTTACGAAACTTCGAATGGTGATTTGAGGCACCAAACGATGTCGGATTGCATTGGAACCAAAGCCATAAGCTTTGTGAGCATGTGATAGACAAGAATACCTCAAAATCCCAATGTACGATTTTCGGTGAAAATTACAACTATACCCCTACGAAACTTCGAATGGTGATTTGAGGCACCAAATGATGTCGGAATGCATTGGAACCAAAGCCATAAGCTTTGTGAGCATGTGATAGACAAGAATACCTCAAAATCTCAACGTACGATTTTCGGTGAAAATTACAACTATACCCGTACGAAACTTCGATTGGTTATTTGAGGCATCAAACGATGTCGGAATGCATTGGAACCTAAGCCATAAGCTTTTTGAGCATGTGATAGATAAGAATACCTCAAATTCCCAATGTATGATTTTCGGTGAAAATTACAACTATACCCCTACGAAACTTCGAATTGTGATTTGAGGCACCAAACGATGTCGGAATGCATTGGAATAAAAGCCATAAGCTTTGTGAGCTTGTGATAGACAAGAATTCCTCAAAATCACAATGTACGATTTTCGGTGAAAATTACAACTATACCCCTACGAAACTTCGAATGGTGATTTGAGGCACCAAAAGACGTCGGAATGCATTGGAACCAAAGCCATAAGCTTTTTGAGCATGTGATAGATAAGAATACCTCAAATTCCCAATGTATGATTTTCGGTGAAAATTACAATTATACCCCTACGAAACTTCGAATTGTGATTTGAGGCACCAAACGATGTCGGAATGCATTGGAATAAAAGCCATAAGCTTTGTGAGCTTGTGATAGACAAGAATTCCTCAAAATCACAATGTACGATTTTCGGTGAAAATTACAACTATACCCCTACGAAACTTCGAATGGTGATTTGAGGCACCAAACGATGTCGGAATGCATTGGAACCAAAGCCATAAGCTTTGTGAACATGTGATAGACAAGAATACCTCAAAATTCCAATGTACGATTTTCGGTGAAAATTACAACTATACCCCTACGAAACTTCGAATGGTGATTTGAGGCACCAAACGATGTCGGAATGCATTGGAACCAAAGCCATAAGCTTTGTGAACATGTGATAGACAAGAATACCTCACAATATCCCAATTTACGATTTTCGGTGAAAAATACTACTATACCCTTACGAAACTTCGAATGGTGATTTGAGGCACCAAACGATGTCGGATTGCATTGGAACCAAAGCCATAAGCTTTGTGAGCATGTGATAGACAAGAATACCTCAAAATCCCAATGTACGATTTTCGGTGAAAATTACAACTATACCCCTACGAAACTTCGAATGGTGATTTGAGGCACCAAATGATGTCGGAATGCATTGGAACCAAAGCCATAAGCTTTGTGAGCTTGTGATAGACAAGAATACCTCAAAATCTCAACGTACGATTTTCGGTGAAAATTACAACTATACCCGTACGAAACTTCGATTGGTTATTTGAGGCACCAAACGATGTCGGAATGCATTGGAACCTAAGCCATAAGCTTTTTGAGCATGTGATAGATAAGAATACCTCAAATTCCCAATGTATGATTTTCGGTGAAAATTACAACTATACTCCTACGAAACTTCGAATTGTGATTTGAGGCACCAAACGATGTCGGAATGCATTGGAATAAAAGCCATAAGCTTTGTGAGCTTGTGATAGACAAGAATTCCTCAAAATCACAATGTACAATTTTCGGTGAAAATTACAACTATACCCCTACGAAACTTCGAATGGTGATTTGAGGCACCAAAAGACGTCGGAATGCATTGGAACCAAAGCCATAAGCTTTGTGAGCATGTGATAGACAATAATACCTCAAAATCCCAATGTACGATTTTCGGTGAAAATTACAACTATACCCCTACGAAACTTCGAATGGTGATTTGAGGCACCAAATGATGTCGAAATGCATTGGAACCAAAGCCATAAGCTTTGTGAGCATGTGATAGACAAGAATACCTCAGAATCCCAATGAACGATTTTCGTTGAAAATTACAACTATACCCTTACGAAACTTCGAATGGTGATTTGAGGCACCAAAAGACGTCGGAATGCATTGGAACCAAAGCCATAAGCTTTGTGAGCATGTGATAGACAATAATACCTCAAAATCACAATGTACGATTTTCGGTGAAAATTACAACTGTATCTACGAAACTTCGAATGGTGATTTGAGGCTCCAAACGATGTCGGAATGCATTGGAACCAAAGCCATAAGCTTTAAGCATGTGATAGACAAGAATACCTCAAAATCCCATTGTACGATTTTCGGTGAAAATTACAACTATACCCCTACTTAACTTCGAATGGTGATTTGATGCACTAAACGATGTCGGAATGCATTGGAACCAAGGCCATAAGCTTTGTGAGCATGTGATAGACAAGAATACCTCAAAATCCCAACGTACGATTTTCGGTGAAAATTACAACTATACCCGTACGAAACTTCGATTGGTTATTTGAGGCACCAAACGATGTCGGAATGCATTGGAACCAAAGCCATAAGCTTTTTGAGCATGTGATAGACAAGAATACCTCAAATTCCCAATGTATGATTTTCGGTGAAAATTACAACTATAGCCCTATGAAACTTCGAATGGTGATTTGAGGCACCAAACGATGTCGGAATGCATTGGAATCAAAGCCATAAGCTTTGTGAGCATGTGATAGACAAGAATTCCTCAAAATCCCAATGTACGATTTTCGGTGAAAATTACAACTATACCCCTACGAAACTTCGAATGGTGATTTGAGGCACCAAAAGACGTCGGAATGCATTAGAACCAAAGCCATAAGCTTTGTGAGCATGTGATAGACAAGAATACCTCAAAATCCCAATGTACGATTTTTAGTGAAAATTATTACTTTACCCGTACGAAACTTCGAATGGTGATTTGAGGTACCAAACGATGTCGGAATGCATTGGAACCAAAGCCATAAGCTTTGTGAGCATGTGATAGACTAGAATACCACAAAATCCCAATGTACGATTTTCGGTGAAAATTACAACTATACCCGTACGAAACTTCGAATGGTGATTTGAGGTACCAAACGATGTCGGAATGCATTGGAACCAAGGCCATAAGCTTTGTGAGCATGTGATAGACAAGAATACCTCAAAATCTCAACGTACGATTTTCGGTGAAAATTACAACTATACCCGTACGAAACATCGATTGGTTATTTGAGGCACCAAACGATGTCGGAATGCATTGGAACCTAAGCCATAAGCTCTTTGAGCATGTGATAGACAATAATACCTCAAATTCCCAATGTATGATTTTCGGTGAAAATTACAACTATACCCCTACGAAACTTCGAATGGTGATTTGAGGCACCAAACGGTGTCGGAATGCATTGGAACCAAAGCCATAAGCTTTGTGAGCATGTGATAGAAAAGAATACCTCAAAATCCCAATGTACGATTTTCGGTGAAAATTACAACTATACCCCTACGAAACTTCGAATGGTGATTTGAGGCACCAAACGATGTCGGAATGCATTGGAACCAAGGCCATAAGCTTTGTGAGCATGTGATAGACAAGAATACCTCAAAATTCCAATGTACGATTTTCGGTGAAAATTACAACTATACCCCTACGAAACTTCGAATGGTGATTTGAGGCACCAAACGATGTCGGATTGCATTGGAACCAAAGCCATAAGCTTTGTGAGCATGTGATAGACAAGAATACCTCAAAATCTCAACGTACGATTTTCGGTGAAAATTACAACTATACCCGTACGAAACTTCGATTGGTTATTTGAGGCACCAAACGATGTCGGAATGCATTGGAACCAAAGCCATAAGCTTTGTGAACATGTGATAGACAAGAATACCTCACAATATCCCAATTTACGATTTTCGGTGAAAAATACTACTATACCCTTACGAAACTTCGAATGGTGATTTGAGGTACCAAACGGTGTCGGAATGCATTGGAACCAAAGCCATAAGCTTGGTGAACATGTGATAGACAAGAATACCTCACAATATCCCAATTTACGATTTTCGGTGAAAAATACTACTATACCCTTACGAAACTTCGAATGGTGATTTGAGACACCAAACGATGTCGGATTGCATTGGAACCAAAGCCATAAGCTTTGTGAGCATGTGATAGACAAGAATACCTCAAAATCTCAACGTACGATTTTCGGTGAAAATTACAACTATACCCGTACGAAACTTCGATTGGTTATTTGAGGCACCAAACGATGTCGGAATGCATTGGAACCAAAGCCATAAGCTTTGTGAACATGTGATAGACAAGAATACCTCAAAATTCCAATGTACGATTTTCGGTGAAAATTACAACTATACCCCTACGAAACTTCGAATGGTGATTTGAGGCACCAAACGATGTCGGAATGCATTGGAACCAAAGCCATAAGCTTTGTGAACATGTGATAGACAAGAATACCTCACAATATCCCAATTTACGATTTTCGGTGAAAAATACTACTATACCCTTACGAAACTTGGAATGGTGATTTGAGGCACCAAACGATGTCGGATTGCATTGGAACCAAAGCCATAAGCTTTGTGAGCATGTGATAGACAAGAATACCTCAAAATCCCAATGTACGATTTTCGGTGAAAATTACAACTATACCCCTACGAAACTTCGAATGGTGATTTGAGGCACCAAATGATGTCGGAATGCATTGGAACCAAAGCCATAAGCTTTGTGAGCATGTGATAGACAAGAATACCTCAAAATCTCAACGTACGATTTTCGGTGAAAATTACAACTATACCCGTACGAAACTTCGATTGGTTATTTGAGGCACCAAACGATGTCGGAATGCATTGGAACCTAAGCCATAAGCTTTTTGAGCATGTGATAGATAAGAATACCTCAAATTCCCAATGTATGATTTTCGGTGAAAATTACAACTATACTCCTACGAAACTTCGAATTGTGATTTGAGGCACCAAACGATGTCGGAATGCATTGGAATAAAAGCCATAAGCTTTGTGAGCTTGTGATAGACAAGAATTCCTCAAAATCACAATGTACGATTTTCGGTGAAAATTACAACTATACCCCTACGAAACTTCGAATGGTGATTTGAGGCACCAAAAGACGTCGGAATGCATTGGAACCAAAGCCATAAGCTTTGTGAGCATGTGATAGACAATAATACCTCAAAATCCCAAGGTACGATTTTCGGTGAAAATTACAACTATACCCCTACGAAACTTCGAATGGTGATTTGAGGCACCAAATGATGTCGAAATGCATTGGAACCAAAGCCATAAGCTTTGTGAGCATGTGATAGACAAGAATACCTCAGAATCCCAATGAACGATTTTCGTTGAAAATTACAACTATACCCTTACGAAACTTCGAATGGTGATTTGAGGCACCAAACGATGTCGGAATGCATTGAAACCAAAGCCATAAGCTATGTGAGCTTGTGATAGACAAGAATACCTCAAAATCTCAATGTACGATTTTCGGTGAAAATTACAACTATACCCCTACGAAACTTCGAATGGTGATTTGAGGCACCAAACGATGTCGGAATGCATTGGAACCAAGGCCATAAGCTTTGTAAGCATGTGATAGACAAGAATACCTCAAAATCCCAACGTACGATTTTCGGTGAAAATTACAACTATACCCTTACGAAACTTCGATTGGTTATTTGAGGCACCAAATGATGTCGGAATGCATTGGAACCTAAGCCATAAGCTTTTTGAGCATGTGATAGATAAGAATACCTCAAATTTCCAATGTATGATTTTCGATGAAAATTACAACTATACCCCTACGAAATTTCGAATTGTGATTTGAGGCACCAAACGATGTCGGAATGCATTGGAATAAAAGCCATAAGCTTTGTGAGCTTGTGATAGACAAGAATTCCTCAAAATCACAATGTACGATTTTCGGTGAAAATTACAACTATACCCCTACGAAACTTCGAATGGTGATTTGAGGCTCCAAACGATGTCGGAATGCATTGGAACCAAAGCCATAAGCTTTGTGAGCATGTGATAGACAAGAATACCTCAAAATCCCATTGTACGATTTTCGGTGAAAATTACAACTATACCCCTACGAAACTTCGAATGGTGATTTGATGCACTAAACGATGTCGGAATGCATTGGAACCAAGGCCATAAGCTTTGTGAGCATGTGATAGACAAGAATACCTCAAAATCCCAACGTACGATTTTCGGTGAAAATTACAACTATACCCGTACGAAACTTCGATTGGTTATTTGAGGCACCAAACGATGTCGGAATGCATTGGAACCAAAGCCATAAGCTTTTTGAGCATGTGATAGACAAGAATACCTCAAATTCCCAATGTATGATTTTCGGTGAAAATTACAACTATAGCCCTATGAAACTTCGAATGGTGATTTGAGGCACCAAACGATGTCGGAATGCATTGGAATCAAAGCCATAAGCTTTGTGAGCATGTGATAGACAAGAATTCCTCAAAATCCCATTGTACGATTTTCGGTGAAAATTACAACTATACTCCTACGAAACTTCGAATTGTGATTTGAGGCACCAAACGATGTCGGAATGCATTGGAATAAAAGCCATAAGCTTTGTGAGCTTGTGATAGACAAGAATTCCTCAAAATCACAATGTACGATTTTCGGTGAAAATTACAACTATACCCCTACGAAACTTCGAATGGTGATTTGAGGCACCAAATGATGTCGGAATGCATTGGAACCAAAGCCATAAGCTTTGTGAGCATGTGATAGACAAGAATACCTCAAAATCTCAACGTACGATTTTCGGTGAAAATTACAACTATACCCGTACGAAACTTCGATTGGTTATTTGAGGCACCAAACGATGTCGGAATGCATTGGAACCTAAGCCATAAGCTTTTTGAGCATGTGATAGATAAGAATACCTCAAATTCCCAATGTATGATTTTCGGTGAAAATTACAACTATACTCCTACGAAACTTCGAATTGTGATTTGAGGCACCAAACGATGTCGGAATGCATTGGAATAAAAGCCATAAGCTTTGTGAGCTTGTGATAGACAAGAATTCCTCAAAATCACAATGTACGATTTTCGGTGAAAATTACAACTATACCCCTACGAAACTTCGAATGGTGATTTGAGGCACCAAAAGACGTCGGAATGCATTGGAACCAAAGCCATAAGCTTTGTGAGCATGTGATAGACAATAATACCTCAAAATCCCAAGGTACGATTTTCGGTGAAAATTACAACTATACCCCTACGAAACTTCGAATGGTGATTTGAGGCACCAAATGATGTCGAAATGCATTGGAACCAAAGCCATAAGCTTTGTGAGCATGTGATAGACAAGAATACCTCAGAATCCCAATGAACGATTTTCGTTGAAAATTACAACTATACCCTTACGAAACTTCGAATGGTGATTTGAGGCACCAAACGATGTCGGAATGCATTGAAACCAAAGCCATAAGCTATGTGAGCTTGTGATAGACAAGAATACCTCAAAATCTCAATGTACGATTTTCGGTGAAAATTACAACTATACCCCTACGAAACTTCGAATGGTGATTTGAGGCACCAAACGATGTCGGAATGCATTGGAACCAAGGCCATAAGCTTTGTAAGCATGTGATAGACAAGAATACCTCAAAATCCCAACGTACGATTTTCGGTGAAAATTACAACTATACCCTTACGAAACTTCGATTGGTTATTTGAGGCACCAAATGATGTCGGAATGCATTGGAACCTAAGCCATAAGCTTTTTGAGCATGTGATAGATAAGAATACCTCAAATTTCCAATGTATGATTTTCGATGAAAATTACAACTATACCCCTACGAAATTTCGAATTGTGATTTGAGGCACCAAACGATGTCGGAATGCATTGGAATAAAAGCCATAAGCTTTGTGAGCTTGTGATAGACAAGAATTCCTCAAAATCACAATGTACGATTTTCGGTGAAAATTACAACTATACCCCTACGAAACTTCGAATGGTGATTTGAGGCTCCAAACGATGTCGGAATGCATTGGAACCAAAGCCATAAGCTTTGTGAGCATGTGATAGACAAGAATACCTCAAAATCCCATTGTACGATTTTCGGTGAAAATTACAACTATACCCCTACGAAACTTCGAATGGTGATTTGATGCACTAAACGATGTCGGAATGCATTGGAACCAAGGCCATAAGCTTTGTGAGCATGTGATAGACAAGAATACCTCAAAATCCCAACGTACGATTTTCGGTGAAAATTACAACTATACCCGTACGAAACTTCGATTGGTTATTTGAGGCACCAAACGATGTCGGAATGCATTGGAACCAAAGCCATAAGCTTTTTGAGCATGTGATAGACAAGAATACCTCAAATTCCCAATGTATGATTTTCGGTGAAAATTACAACTATAGCCCTATGAAACTTCGAATGGTGATTTGAGGCACCAAACGATGTCGGAATGCATTGGAATCAAAGCCATAAGCTTTGTGAGCATGTGATAGACAAGAATTCCTCAAAATCCCATTGTACGATTTTCGGTGAAAATTACAACTATACCCCTACGAAACATCGAATGGTGATTTGAGGCTCCAAACGATGTCGGAATGCATTGGAACCAAAGCCAAAAGCTTTGTGAGCATGTGATAGACAAGAATACCTCAAAATCCCAATGTACGATTTTCAGTGAAAATTACAACTATACCCCTACGAAACTTCGAATGGTGATTTGAGGCACCAAACGATGTCGGAATGCATTGGAACCAAAGCCATAAGCTTTGTGAACATGTGATAGACAAGAATACCTCAAAATCTCAACGTACGATTTTCGGTGAAAATTACAACTATACTCGTACGAAACTTCGATTGGTTATTTGAGGCATCAAACGATGTCGGAATGCATTGGAACCTAAGCCATAAGCTTTTTGAGCATGTGATAGATAAGAATACCTCAAATTCCCAATGTATGATTTTCGGTGAAAATTACAACTATACCCCTACGAAACTTCGAATTGTGATTTGAGGCACCAAACGATGTCGGAATGCATTGGAATAAAAGCCATAAGCTTTGTGAGCTTGTGATAGACAAGAATTCCTCAAAATCACAATGTACGATTTTCGGTGAAAATTACAACTATACCCCTACGAAACTTCGAATGGTGATTTGAGGCACCAAAAGACGTCGGAATGCATTAGAACCAAAGCCATAAGCTTTGTGAGCATGTGATAGACAAAAATACCTCAAAATCCCAATGTACGATTTTCAGTGAAAATTATTACTATACCCGTACGAAACTTCGAATGGTGATTTGAGGTACCAAACGATGTCGGAATGCATTGGAACCAAAGCCATAAGCTTTGTGAGCATGTGATAGACTAGAATACCTCAAAATCCCAATGTACGATTTTCGGTGAAAATTACAACTATACCCGTACGAAACTTCGATTGGTTATTTGAGGCACCAAACGATGTCGGAATGCATTGGAACCTAAGCCATAAGCTCTTTGAGCATGTGATAGACAATAATACCTCAAATTCCCAATGTATGATTTTCGGTGAAAATTACAACTATACCACTACGAAACTTCGAATGGTGATTTGAGGCACCAAACGGTGTCGGAATGCATTGGAATAAAAGCCATAAGCTCTTTGAGCATGTGATAGACAATAATACCTCAAATTCCCAATGTATGATTTTCGGTGAAAATTACAACTATACCCCTACGAAACTTCGAATGGTGATTTGAGGCACCAAACGGTGTCGGAATGCATTGGAATCAAAGCCATAAGCTTGGTGAACATGTGATAGACAAGAATACCTCACAATATCCCAATTTACGATTTTCGGTGAAAAATACTACTATACCCTTACGAAACTTCGAATGGTGATTTGAGGCACCAAACGATGTCGGATTGCATTGGAACCAAAGCCATAAGCTTTGTGAGCATGTGATAGACAAGAATACCTCAAAATCTCAACGTACGATTTTCGGTGAAAAATACAACTATACCCGTACGAAACTTCGATTGGTTATTTGAGGCACCAAACGATGTCGGAATGCATTGGAACCAAAGCCATAAGCTTTGTGAACATGTGATAGACAAGAATACCTCAAAATTCCAATGTACGATTTTCGGTGAAAATTACAACTATACCCCTACGAAACTTCGAATGGTGATTTGAGGCACCAAACGATGTCGGAATGCATTGGAACCAAAGCCATAAGCTTTGTGAACATGTGATAGACAAGAATACCTCACAATATCCCAATTTACGATTTTCGGTGAAAAATACTACTATACCCTTACGAAACTTGGAATGGTGATTTGAGGCACCAAACGATGTCGGATTGCATTGGAACCAAAGCCATAAGCTTTGTGAGCATGTGATAGACAAGAATACCTCAAAATCCCAATGTACGATTTTCGGTGAAAATTACAACTATACCCCTACGAAACTTCGAATGGTGATTTGAGGCACCAAATGATGTCGGAATGCATTGGAACCAAAGCCATAAGCTTTGTGAGCATGTGATAGACAAGAATACCTCAAAATCTCAACGTACGATTTTCGGTGAAAATTACAACTATACCCGTACGAAACTTCGATTGGTTATTTGAGGCACCAAACGATGTCGGAATGCATTGGAACCTAAGCCATAAGCTTTTTGAGCATGTGATAGATAAGAATACCTCAAATTCCCAATGTATGATTTTCGGTGAAAATTACAACTATACTCCTACGAAACTTCGAATTGTGATTTGAGGCACCAAACGATGTCGGAATGCATTGGAATAAAAGCCATAAGCTTTGTGAGCTTGTGATAGACAAGAATTCCTCAAAATCACAATGTACGATTTTCGGTGAAAATTACAACTATACCCCTACGAAACTTCGAATGGTGATTTGAGGCACCAAAAGACGTCGGAATGCATTGGAACCAAAGCCATAAGCTTTGTGAGCATGTGATAGACAATAATACCTCAAAATCCCAATGTACGATTTTCGGTGAAAATTACAACTATACCCCTACGAAACTTCGAATGGTGATTTGAGGCACCAAATGATGTCGAAATGCATTGGAACCAAAGCCATAAGCTTTGTGAGCATGTGATAGACAAGAATACCTCAGAATCCCAATGAACGATTTTCGTTGAAAATTACAACTATACCCTTACGAAACTTCGAATGGTGATTTGAGGCACCAAACGATGTCGGAATGCATTGAAACTAAAGCCATAAGCTATGTGAGCTTGTGATAGACAAGAATACCTCAAAATCTCAATGTACGATTTTCGGTGAAAATTACAACTATACCCCTATGAAACTTCGAATGGTGATTTGAGGCACCAAACGATGTCGGATTGCATTGGAACCAAGGCCATAAGCTTTGTAAGCATGTGATAGACAAGAATACCTCAAAATCCCAACGTACGATTTTCGGTGAAAATTACAACTATACCCTTACGAAACTTCGATTGGTTATTTGAGGCACCAAATGATGTCGGAATGCATTGGAACCTAAGCCATAAGCTTTTTGAGCATGTGATAGATAAGAATACCTCAAATTCCCAATGTATGATTTTCGATGAAAATTACAACTATACCCCTACGAAACTTCGAATTGTGATTTGAGGCACCAAACGATGTCGGAATGCATTGGAATAAAAGCCATAAGCTTTGTGAGCTTGTGATAGACAAGAATTCCTCAAAATCACAATGTACGATTTTCGGTGAAAATTACAACTATACCCCTACGAAACTTCGAATGGTGATTTGAGGCACCAAATGATGTCGGAATGCATTGGAACCAAAGCCATAAGCTTTGTGAGCATGTGATAGACAAGAATACCTCAAAATCTCAACGTACGATTTTCGGTGAAAATTACAACTATACCCGTACGAAACTTCGATTGGTTATTTGAGGCACCAAACGATGTCGGAATGCATTGGAACCTAAGCCATAAGCTTTTTGAGCATGTGATAGATAAGAATACCTCAAATTCCCAATGTATGATTTTCGGTGAAAATTACAACTATACTCCTACGAAACTTCGAATTGTGATTTGAGGCACCAAACGATGTCGGAATGCATTGGAATAAAAGCCATAAGCTTTGTGAGCTTGTGATAGACAAGAATTCCTCAAAATCACAATGTACGATTTTCGGTGAAAATTACAACTATACCCCTACGAAACTTCGAATGGTGATTTGAGGCACCAAAAGACGTCGGAATGCATTGGAACCAAAGCCATAAGCTTTGTGAGCATGTGATAGACAATAATACCTCAAAATCCCAATGTACGATTTTCGGTGAAAATTACAACTATACCCCTACGAAACTTCGAATGGTGATTTGAGGCACCAAATGATGTCGAAATGCATTGGAACCAAAGCCATAAGCTTTGTGAGCATGTGATAGACAATAATACCTCAGAATCCCAATGAACGATTTTCGTTGAAAATTACAACTATACCCTTACGAAACTTCGAATGGTGATTTGAGGCACCAAACGATGTCGGAATGCATTGAAACTAAAGCCATAAGCTATGTGAGCTTGTGATAGACAAGAATACCTCAAAATCTCAATGTACGATTTTCGGTGAAAATTACAACTATACCCCTATGAAACTTCGAATGGTGATTTGAGGCACCAAACGATGTCGGATTGCATTGGAACCAAGGCCATAAGCTTTGTAAGCATGTGATAGACAAGAATACCTCAAAATCCCAACGTACGATTTTCGGTGAAAATTACAACTATACCCTTACGAAACTTCGATTGGTTATTTGAGGCACCAAATGATGTCGGAATGCATTGGAACCTAAGCCATAAGCTTTTTGAGCATGTGATAGATAAGAATACCTCAAATTCCCAATGTATGATTTTCGATGAAAATTACAACTATACCCCTACGAAACTTCGAATTGTGATTTGAGGCACCAAACGATGTCGGAATGCATTGGACTAAAAGCCATAAGCTTTGTGAGCTTGTGATAGACAAGAATTCCTCAAAATCACAATGTACGATTTTCGGTGAAAATTACAACTATACCCCTACGAAACTTCGAATGGTGATTTGAGGCTCCAAACGATGACGGAATGCATTGGAACCAAAGCCATAAGCTTTGTGAGCATGTGATAGACAAGAATACCTGAAAATCCCATTGTACGATTTTCGGTGAAAATTACAACTATACCCCTACGAAACTTCGAATGGTGATTTGATGCACTAAACGATGTCGGAATGCATTGGAACCAAGGCCATAAGCTTTGTGAGCATGTGATAGACAAGAATACCTCAAAATCCCAACGTACGATTTTCGGTGAAAATTACAACTATACCCGTACGAAACTTCGATTGGTTATTTGAGGCACCAAACGATGTCGGAATGCATTGGAACCAAAGCCATAAGCTTTTTGAGCATGTGATAGACAAGAATACCTCAAATTCCCAATGTATGATTTTCGGTGAAAATTACAACTATAGCCCTATGAAACTTCGAATGGTGATTTGAGGCACCAAACGATGTCGGAATGCATTGGAATCAAAGCCATAAGCTTTGTGAGCATGTGATAGACAAGAATTCCTCAAAATCCCATTGTACGATTTTCGGTGAAAATTACAACTATACCCCTACGAAACATCGAATGGTGATTTGAGGCTCCAAACGATGTCGGAATGCATTGGAACCAAAGCCAAAAGCTTTGTGAGCATGTGATAGACAAGAATACCTCAAAATCCCAATGTACGATTTTCGGTGAAAATTACAACTATACCCCTACGAAACTTCGAATGGTGATTTGAGGCACCAAACGATGTCGGAATGCATTGGAACCAAAGCCATAAGCTTTGTGAACATGTGATAGACAAGAATACCTCACAATATCCCAATTTACGATTTTCGGTGAAAAATACTACTATACCCTTACGAAACTTCGAATGGTGATTTGAGGCACCAAACGATGTCGGATTGCATTGGAACCAAAGCCATAAGCTTTGTGAGCATGTGATAGACAAGAATACCTCAAAATCCCAATGTACGATTTTCGGTGAAAATTACAACTATACCCCTACGAAACTTCGAATGGTGATTTGAGGCACCAAACGATGTCGGAATGCATTGGAACCAAGGCCATAAGCTTTGTGAGCATGTGATAGACAAGAATACCTCAAAATTCCAATGTACGATTTTCGGTGAAAATTACAACTATACCCCTACGAAACTTCGAATGGTGATTTGAGGCACCAAACGATGTCGGAATGCATTGGAACCAAAGCCATAAGCTTTGTGAACATGTGATAGACAAGAATACCTCAAAATTCCAATGTACGATTTTCGGTGAAAATTACAACTATACCCCTACGAAACTTCGAATGGTGATTTGAGGCACCAAACGATGTCGGAATGCATTGGAACCAAAGCCATAAGCTTTGTGAACATGTGATAGACAAGAATACCTCACAATATCCCAATTTACGATTTTCGGTGAAAAATACTACTATACCCTTACGAAACTTGGAATGGTGATTTGAGGCACCAAACGATGTCGGATTGCATTGGAACCAAAGCCATAAGCTTTGTGAGCATGTGATAGACAAGAATACCTCAAAATCCCAATGTACGATTTTCGGTGAAAATTACAACTATACCCCTACGAAACTTCGAATGGTGATTTGAGGCACCAAATGATGTCGGAATGCATTGGAACCAAAGTCATAAGCTTTGTGAGCATGTGATAGACAAGAATACCTCAAAATCTCAACGTACGATTTTCGGTGAAAATTACAACTATACCCGTACGAAACTTCGATTGGTTATTTGAGGCACCAAACGATGTCGGAATGCATTGGAACCTAAGCCATAAGCTTTTTGAGCATGTGATAGATAAGAATACCTCAAATTCCCAATGTATGATTTTCGGTGAAAATTACAACTATACTCCTACGAAACTTCGAATTGTGATTTGAGGCACCAAACGATGTCGGAATGCATTGGAATAAAAGCCATAAGCTTTGTGAGCTTGTGATAGACAAGAATTCCTCAAAATCACAATGTACGATTTTCGGTGAAAATTACAACTATACCCCTACGAAACTTCGAATGGTGATTTGAGGCACCAAAAGACGTCGGAATGCATTGGAACCAAAGCCATAAGCTTTGTGAGCATGTGATAGACAATAATACCTCAAAATCCCAAGGTACGATTTTCGGTGAAAATTACAACTATACCCCTACGAAACTTCGAATGGTGATTTGAGGCACCAAATGATGTCGAAATGCATTGGAACCAAAGCCATAAGCTTTGTGAGCATGTGATAGACAAGAATACCTCAGAATCCCAATGAACGATTTTCGTTGAAAATTACAACTATACCCTTACGAAACTTCGAATGGTGATTTGAGGCACCAAACGATGTCGGAATGCATTGAAACCAAAGCCATAAGCTATTTGAGCTTGTGATAGACAAGAATACCTCAAAATCTCAATGTACGATTTTCGGTGAAAATTACAACTATACCCCTACGAAACTTCGAATGGTGATTTGAGGCACCAAACGATGTCGGAATGCATTGGAACCAAGGCCATAAGCTTTGTAAGCATGTGATAGACAAGAATACCTCAAAATCCCAACGTACGATTTTCGGTGAAAATTACAACTATACCCTTACGAAACTTCGATTGGTTATTTGAGGCACCAAATGATGTCGGAATGCATTGGAACCTAAGCCATAAGCTTTTTGAGCATGTGATAGATAAGAATACCTCAAATTCCCAATGTATGATTTTCGATGAAAATTACAACTATACCCCTACGAAACTTCGAATTGTGATTTGAGGCACCAAACGATGTCGGAATGCATTGGAATAAAAGCCATAAGCTTTGTGAGCTTGTGATAGACAAGAATTCTTCAAAATCACAATGTACGATTTTCGGTGAAAATTACAACTATACCCCTACGAAACTTCGAATGGTGATTTGAGGCTCCAAACGATGTCGGAATGCATTGGAACCAAAGCCATAAGCTTTGTGAGCATGTGATAGACAAGAATACCTCAAAATCCCATTGTACGATTTTCGGTGAAAATTACAACTATACCCCTACGAAACTTCGAATGGTGATTTGATGCACTAAACGATGTCGGAATGCATTGGAACCAAGGCCATAAGCTTTGTGAGCATGTGATAGACAAGAATACCTCAAAATCCCAACGTACGATTTTCGGTGAAAATTACAACTATACCCGTACGAAACTTCGATTGGTTATTTGAGGCACCAAACGATGTCGGAATGCATTAGAACCAAAGCCATAAGCTTTTTGAGCATGTGATAGACAAGAATACCTCAAATTCCCAATGTATGATTTTCGGTGAAAATTACAACTATAGCCCTATGAAACTTCGAATGGTGATTTGAGGCACCAAACGATGTCGGAATGCATTGGAATCAAAGCCATAAGCTTTGTGAGCATGTGATAGACAAGAATTCCTCAAAATCCCATTGTACGATTTTCGGTGAAAATTACAACTATACCCCTACGAAACATCGAATGGTGATTTGAGGCTCCAAACGATGTCGGAATGCATTGGAACCAAAGCCAAAAGCTTTGTGAGCATGTGATAGACAAGAATACCTCAAAATCCCAATGTACGATTTTCGGTGAAAATTACAACTATACCCCTACGAAACTTCGAATGGTGATTTGAGGCACCAAACGATGTCGGAATGCATTGGAACCAAAGCCATAAGCTTTGTGAACATGTGATAGACAAGAATACCTCAAAATCTCAACGTACGATTTTCGGTGAAAATTACAACTATACTCGTATGAAACTTCGATTGGTTATTTGAGGCATCAAACGATGTCGGAATGCATTGGAACCTAAGCCATAAGCTTTTTGAGCATGTGATAGATAAGAATACCTCAAATTCCCAATGTATGATTTTCGGTGAAAATTACAACTATACCCCTACGAAACTTCGAATTGTGATTTGAGGCACCAAACGATGTCGGAATGCATTGGAATAAAAGCCATAAGCTTTGTGAGCTTGTGATAGACAAGAATTCCTCAAAATCACAATGTACGATTTTCGGTGAAAATTACAACTATACCCCTACGAAACTTCGAATGGTGATTTGAGGCAC
The DNA here is from genome assembly GCA_963669365.1 of Verbascum thapsus. Taxonomy (NCBI): domain Eukaryota; kingdom Viridiplantae; phylum Streptophyta; class Magnoliopsida; order Lamiales; family Scrophulariaceae; genus Verbascum; species Verbascum thapsus. Next base: position 7,089,987 of record OY770120.1, read on the forward strand.
CAAAAGACGTCGGAATGCATTAGAACCAAAGCCATAAGCTTTGTGAGCATGTGATAGACAAAAATACCTCAAAATCCCAATGTACGATTTTCAGTGAAAATTATTACTATACCCGTACGAAACTTCGAATGGTGATTTGAGGTACCAAACGATGTCGGAATGCATTGGAACCAAAGCCATAAGCTTTGTGAGCATGTGATAGACTAGAATACCTCAAAATCCCAATGTACGATTTTCGGTGAAAATTACAACTATACCCGTACGAAACTTCGATTGGTTATTTGAGGCACCAAACGATGTCGGAATGCATTGGAACCTAAGCCATAAGCTCTTTGAGCATGTGATAGACAATAATACCTCAAATTCCCAATGTATGATTTTCGGTGAAAATTACAACTATACCACTACGAAACTTCGAATGGTGATTTGAGGCACCAAACGGTGTCGGAATGCATTGGAATAAAAGCCATAAGCTCTTTGAGCATGTGATAGACAATAATACCTCAAATTCCCAATGTATGATTTTCGGTGAAAATTACAACTATACCCCTACGAAACTTCGAATGGTGATTTGAGGCACCAAACGGTGTCGGAATGCATTGGAACCAAAGCCATAAGCTTGGTGAACATGTGATAGACAAGAATACCTCACAATATCCCAATTTACGATTTTCGGTGAAAAATACTACTATACCCTTACGAAACTTCGAATGGTGATTTGAGGCACCAAACGATGTCGGATTGCATTGGAACCAAAGCCATAAGCTTTGTGAGCATGTGATAGACAATAATACCTCAAAATCTCAACGTACGATTTTCGGTGAAAATTACAACTATACCCGTACGAAACTTTGATTGGTTATTTGAGGCACCAAACGATGTCGGAATGCATTGGAACCAAAGCCATAAGCTTTGTGAACATGTGATAGACAAGAATACCTCAAAATTCCAATGTACGATTTTCGGTGAAAATTACAACTATACCCCTACGAAACTTCGAATGGTGATTTGAGGCACCAAACGATGTCGGAATGCATTGGAACCAAAGCCATAAGCTTTGTGAACATGTGATAGACAAGAATACCTCACAATATCCCAATTTATGATTTTCGGTGAAAAATACTACTATACCCTTACGAAACTTGGAATGGTGATTTGAGGCACCAAACGATGTCGGATTGCATTGGAACCAAAGCCATAAGCTTTGTGAGCATGTGATAGACAAGAATACCTCAAAATCCCAATGTACGATTTTCGGTGAAAATTACAACTATACCCCTACGAAACTTCGAATGGTGATTTGAGGCACCAAATGATGTCGGAATGCATTGGAACCAAAGCCATAAGCTTTGTGAGCATGTGATAGACAAGAATACCTCAAAATCTCAACGTACGATTTTCGGTGAAAATTACAACTATACCCGTACGAAACTTCGATTGGTTATTTGAGGCACCAAACGATGTCGGAATGCATTGGAACCTAAGCCATAAGCTTTTTGAGCATGTGATAGATAAGAATACCTCAAATTCCCAATGTATGATTTTCGGTGAAAATTACAACTATACTCCTACGAAACTTCGAATTGTGATTTGAGGCACCAAACGATGTCGGAATGCATTGGAATAAAAGCCATAAGCTTTGTGAGCTTGTGATAGACAAGAATTCCTCAAAATCACAATGTACGATTTTCGGTGAAAATTACAACTATACCCCTACGAAACTTCGAATGGTGATTTGAGGCACCAAAAGACGTCGGAATGCATTGGAACCAAAGCCATAAGCTTTGTGAGCATGTGATAGACAATAATACCTCAAAATCCCAATGTACGATTTTCGGTGAAAATTACAACTATACCCCTACGAAACTTCGAATGGTGATTTGAGGCACCAAATGATGTCGAAATGCATTGGAACCAAAGCCATAAGCTTTGTGAGCATGTGATAGACAAGAATACCTCAGAATCCCAATGAACGATTTTCGTTGAAAATTACAACTATACCCTTACGAAACTTCGAATGGTGATTTGAGGCACCAAACGATGTCGGAATGCATTGAAACCAAAGCCATAAGCTATGTGAGCTTGTGATAGATAAGAATACCTCAAAATCTCAATGTACGATTTTCGGTGAAAATTACAACTATACCCCTATGAAACTTCGAATGGTGATTTGAGGCACCAAACGATGTCGGAATGCATTGGAACCAAGGCCATAAGCTTTGTAAGCATGTGATAGACAAGAATACCTCAAAATCCCAACGTACGATTTTCGGTGAAAATTACAACTATACCCTTACGAAACTTCGATTGGTTATTTGAGGCACCAAATGATGTCGGAATGCATTGGAACCTAAGCCATAAGCTTTTTGAGCATGTGATAGATAAGAATACCTCAAATTCCCAATGTATGATTTTCGATGAAAATTACAACTATACCCCTACGAAACTTCGAATTGTGATTTGAGGCACCAAACGATGTCGGAATGCATTGGAATAAAAGCCATAAGCTTTGTGAGCTTGTGATAGACAAGAATTCCTCAAAATCACAATGTACGATTTTCGGTGAAAATTACAACTATACCCCTACGAAACTTCGAATGGTGATTTGAGGCTCCAAACGATGTCGGAATGCATTGGAACCAAAGCCATAAGCTTTGTGAGCATGTGATAGACAAGAATACCTCAAAATACCATTGTACGATTTTCGGTGAAAATTACAACTATACCCCTACGAAACTTCGAATGGTGATTTGATGCACTAAACGATGTCGGAATGCATTGGAACCAAGGCCATAAGCTTTGTGAGCATGTGATAGACAAGAATACCTCAAAATCCCAACGTACGATTTTCGGTGAAAATTACAACTATACCCGTACGAAACTTCGATTGGTTATTTGAGGCACCAAACGATGTCGGAATGCATTGGAACCAAAGCCATAAGCTTTTTGAGCATGTGATAGACAAGAATACCTCAAATTCTCAATGTATGATTTTCGGTGAAAATTATCCCTATAGCCCTATGAAACTTCGAATGGTAATTTGAGGCACCAAACGATGTCGGAATGCATTGGAATCAAAGCCATAAGCTTTGTGAGCATGTGATAGACAAGAATTCCTCAAAATCCCATTGTACGATTTTCGGTGAAAATTACAACTATACCCCTACGAAACATCGAATGGTGATTTGAGGCTCCAAACGATGTCGGAATGCATTGGAACCAAAGCCAAAAGCTTTGTGAGCATGTGATAGACAAGAATACCTCAAAATCCCAATGTACGATTTTCGGTGAAAATTACAACTATACCCTTACGAAACTTCGATTGGTTATTTGAGGCACCAAATGATGTCGGAATGCATTGGAACCAAAGCCATAAGCTTTGTGAACATGTGATAGACAAGAATACCTCAAAATTCCAATGTACGATTTTCGGTGAAAATTACAACTATACCCCTACGAAACTTCGAATGGTGATTTGAGGCACCAAACGATGTCGGAATGCATTGGAACCAAAGCCATAAGCTTGGTGAACATGTGATAGACAAGAATACCTCACAATATCCCAATTTACGATTTTCGGTGAAAAATACTACTATACCCTTACGAAACTTCGAATGGTGATTTGAGGCACCAAACGATGTCGGATTGCATTGGAACCAAAGCCATAAGCTTTGTGAGCATGTGATAGACAAGAATACCTCAAAATCTCAACGTACGATTTTCGGTGAAAATTACAACTATACCCGTACGAAACTTCGATTGGTTATTTGAGGCACCAAACGATGTCGGAATGCATTGGAACCTAAGCCATAAGCTTTTTGAGCATGTGATAGATAAGAATACCTCAAATTCCCAATGTATGATTTTCGGTGAAAATTACAACTATACTCCTACGAAACTTCGAATTGTGATTTGAGGCACCAAACGATGTCGGAATGCATTGGAATAAAAGCCATAAGCTTTGTGAGCTTGTGATAGACAAGAATTCCTCAAAATCACAATGTACGATTTTCGATGAAAATTACAACTATACCCCTACGAAACTTCGAATGGTGATTTGAGGCACCAAAAGACGTCGGAATGCATTGGAACCAAAGCCATAAGCTTTGTGAGCATGTGATAGACAATAATACCTCAAAATCCCAATGTACGATTTTCGGTGAAAATTACAACTATACCCCTACGAAACTTCGAATGGTGATTTGAGGCACCAAATGATGTCGAAATGCATTGGAACCAAAGCCATAAGCTTTGTGAGCATGTGATAGACAAGAATACCTCAGAATCCCAATGAACGATTTTCGTTGAAAATTACAACTATACCCTTACGAAACTTCGAATGGTGATTTGAGGCACCAAACGATGTCGGAATGCATTGAAACCAAAGCCATAAGCTATGTGAGCTTGTGATAGACAAGAATACCTCAAAATCTCAATGTACGATTTTCGGTGAAAATTACAACTATACCCCTACGAAACTTCGAATGGTGATTTGAGGCACCAAACGATGTCGGAATGCATTGGAACCAAGGCCATAAGCTTTGTAAGCATGTGATAGACAAGAATACCTCAAAATCTCAACGTATGATTTTCGGTGAAAATTACAACTATACCCTTTCGAAATTTCGATTGGTTATTTGAGGCACCAAATGATGTCGGAATGCATTGGAACCAAAGCCATAAGCTTTGTGAACATGTGATAGACAAGAATACCTCAAAATTCCAATGTACGATTTTCGGTGAAAATTACAACTATACCCCTACGAAACTTCGAATGGTGATTTGAGGCACCAAACGATGTCGGAATGCATTGGAACCAAAGCCATAAGCTTGGTGAACATGTGATAGACAAGAATACCTCACAATATCCCAATTTACGATTTTCGGTGAAAAATACTACTATACCCTTACGAAACTTCGAATGGTGATTTGAGGCACCAAACGATGTCGGATTGCATTGGAACCAAAGCCATAAGCTTTGTGAGCATGTGATAGACAAGAATACCTCAAAATCTCAACGTACGATTTTCGGTGAAAATTACAACTATACCCGTACGAAACTTCGATTGGTTATTTGAGGCACCAAACGATGTCGGAATGCATTGGAACTTAAGCCATAAGCTTTTTGAGCATGTGATAGATAAGAATACCTCAAATTCCCAATGTATGATTTTCGGTGAAAATTACAACTATACTCCTACGAAACTTCGAATTGTGATTTGAGGCACCAAACGATGTCGGAATGCATTGGAAAAAAAGCCATAAGCTTTGTGAGCTTGTGATAGACAAGAATTCCTCAAAATCACAATGTACGATTTTCGGTGAAAATTACAACTATACCCCTACGAAACTTCGAATGGTGATTTGAGGCACCAAAAGACGTCGGAATGCATTGGAACCAAAGCCATAAGCTTTGTGAGCATGTGATAGACAATAATACCTCAAAATCCCAATGTACGATTTTCGGTGAAAATTACAACTATACCCCTACGAAACTTCGAATGGTGATTTGAGGCACCAAATGATGTCGAAATGCATTGGAACCAAAGCCATAAGCTTTGTGAGCATGTGATAGACAAGAATACCTCAGAATCCCAATGAACGATTTTCGTTGAAAATTACAACTATACCCTTACGAAACTTCGAATGGTGATTTGAGGCACCAAACGATGTCGGAATGCATTGAAACCAAAGCCATAAGCTATGTGAGCTTGTGATAGACAAGAATACCTCAAAATCTCAATGTACGATTTTCGGTGAAAATTACAACTATACCCCTACGAAACTTCGAATGGTGATTTGAGGCACCAAACGATGTCGGAATGCATTGGAACCAAGGCCATAAGCTTTGTAAGCATGTGATAGACAAGAATACCTCAAAATCCCAACGTACGATTTTCGGTGAAAATTACAACTATACCCGTACGAAACTTCGATTGGTTATTTGAGGCACCAAACGATGTCGGAATGCATTGGAACCTAAGCCATAAGCTTTTTGAGCATGTGATAGATAAGAATACCTCAAATTCCCAATGTATGATTTTCGGTGAAAATTACAACTATACTCCTACGAAACTTCGAATTGTGATTTGAGGCACCAAACGATGTCGGAATGCATTGGAATAAAAGCCATAAGCTTTGTGAGCTTGTGATAGACAAGAATTCCTCAAAATCACAATGTACGATTTTCGGTGAAAATTACAACTATACCCCTACGAAACTTCGAATGGTGATTTGAGGCACCAAAAGACGTCGGAATGCATTGGAACCAAAGCCATAAGCTTTGTGAGCATGTGATAGACAATAATACCTCAAAATCCCAATGTACGATTTTCGGTGAAAATTACAACTATACCCCTACGAAACTTCGAATGGTGATTTGAGGCACCAAATGATGTCGAAATGCATTGGAACCAAAGCCATAAGCTTTGTGAGCATGTGATAGACAAGAATACCTCAGAATCCCAATGAACGATTTTCGTTGAAAATTACAACTATACCCTTACGAAACTTCGAATGGTGATTTGAGGCACCAAACGATGTCGGAATGCATTGAAACCAAAGCCATAAGCTATGTGAGCTTGTGATAGATAAGAATACCTCAAAATCTCAATGTACGATTTTCGGTGAAAATTACAACTATACCCCTATGAAACTTCGAATGGTGATTTGAGGCACCAAACGATGTCGGAATGCATTGGAACCAAGGCCATAAGCTTTGTAAGCATGTGATAGACAAGAATACCTCAAAATCCCAACGTACGATTTTCGGTGAAAATTACAACTATACCCTTACGAAACTTCGATTGGTTATTTGAGGCACCAAATGATGTCGGAATGCATTGGAACCTAAGCCATAAGCTTTTTGAGCATGTGATAGATAAGAATACCTCAAATTCCCAATGTATGATTTTCGATGAAAATTACAACTATACCCCTACGAAACTTCGAATTGTGATTTGAGGCACCAAACGATGTCGGAATGCATTGGAATAAAAGCCATAAGCTTTGTGAGCTTGTGATAGACAAGAATTCCTCAAAATCACAATGTACGATTTTCGGTGAAAATTACAACTATACCCCTACGAAACTTCGAATGGTGATTTGAGGCTCCAAACGATGTCGGAATGCATTGGAACCAAAGCCATAAGCTTTGTGAGCATGTGATAGACAAGAATACCTCAAAATACCATTGTACGATTTTCGGTGAAAATTACAACTATACCCCTACGAAACTTCGAATGGTGATTTGATGCACTAAACGATGTCGGAATGCATTGGAACCAAGGCCATAAGCTTTGTGAGCATGTGATAGACAAGAATACCTCAAAATCCCAACGTACGATTTTCGGTGAAAATTACAACTATACCCGTACGAAACTTCGATTGGTTATTTGAGGCACCAAACGATGTCGGAATGCATTGGAACCAAAGCCATAAGCTTTTTGAGCATGTGATAGACAAGAATACCTCAAATTCTCAATGTATGATTTTCGGTGAAAATTATCCCTATAGCCCTATGAAACTTCGAATGGTGATTTGAGGCACCAAACGATGTCGGAATGCATTGGAATCAAAGCCATAAGCTTTGTGAGCATGTGATAGACAAGAATTCCTCAAAATCCCATTGTACGATTTTCGGTGAAAATTACAACTATACCCCTACGAAACATCGAATGGTGATTTGAGGCTCCAAACGATGTCGGAATGCATTGGAACCAAAGCCAAAAGCTTTGTGAGCATGTGATAGACAAGAATACCTCAAAATCCCAATGTACGATTTTCGGTGAAAATTACAACTATACCCTTACGAAACTTCGATTGGTTATTTGAGGCACCAAATGATGTCGGAATGCATTGGAACCAAAGCCATAAGCTTTGTGAACATGTGATAGACAAGAATACCTCAAAATTCCAATGTACGATTTTCGGTGAAAATTACAACTATACCCCTACGAAACTTCGAATGGTGATTTGAGGCACCAAACGATGTCGGAATGCATTGGAACCAAAGCCATAAGCTTGGTGAACATGTGATAGACAAGAATACCTCACAATATCCCAATTTACGATTTTCGGTGAAAAATACTACTATACCCTTACGAAACTTCGAATGGTGATTTGAGGCACCAAACGATGTCGGATTGCATTGGAACCAAAGCCATAAGCTTTGTGAGCATGTGATAGACAAGAATACCTCAAAATCTCAACGTACGATTTTCGGTGAAAATTACAACTATACCCGTACGAAACTTCGATTGGTTATTTGAGGCACCAAACGATGTCGGAATGCATTGGAACCTAAGCCATAAGCTTTTTGAGCATGTGATAGATAAGAATACCTCAAATTCCCAATGTATGATTTTCGGTGAAAATTACAACTATACTCCTACGAAACTTCGAATTGTGATTTGAGGCACCAAACGATGTCGGAATGCATTGGAATAAAAGCCATAAGCTTTGTGAGCTTGTGATAGACAAGAATTCCTCAAAATCACAATGTACGATTTTCGATGAAAATTACAACTATACCCCTACGAAACTTCGAATGGTGATTTGAGGCACCAAAAGACGTCGGAATGCATTGGAACCAAAGCCATAAGCTTTGTGAGCATGTGATAGACAATAATACCTCAAAATCCCAATGTACGATTTTCGGTGAAAATTACAACTATACCCCTACGAAACTTCGAATGGTGATTTGAGGCACCAAATGATGTCGAAATGCATTGGAACCAAAGCCATAAGCTTTGTGAGCATGTGATAGACAAGAATACCTCAGAATCCCAATGAACGATTTTCGTTGAAAATTACAACTATACCCTTACGAAACTTCGAATGGTGATTTGAGGCACCAAACGATGTCGGAATGCATTGAAACCAAAGCCATAAGCTATGTGAGCTTGTGATAGACAAGAATACCTCAAAATCTCAATGTACGATTTTCGGTGAAAATTACAACTATACCCCTACGAAACTTCGAATGGTGATTTGAGGCACCAAACGATGTCGGAATGCATTGGAACCAAGGCCATAAGCTTTGTAAGCATGTGATAGACAAGAATACCTCAAAATCTCAACGTATGATTTTCGGTGAAAATTACAACTATACCCTTTCGAAATTTCGATTGGTTATTTGAGGCACCAAATGATGTCGGAATGCATTGGAACCAAAGCCATAAGCTTTGTGAACATGTGATAGACAAGAATACCTCAAAATTCCAATGTACGATTTTCGGTGAAAATTACAACTATACCCCTACGAAACTTCGAATGGTGATTTGAGGCACCAAACGATGTCGGAATGCATTGGAACCAAAGCCATAAGCTTGGTGAACATGTGATAGACAAGAATACCTCACAATATCCCAATTTACGATTTTCGGTGAAAAATACTACTATACCCTTACGAAACTTCGAATGGTGATTTGAGGCACCAAACGATGTCGGATTGCATTGGAACCAAAGCCATAAGCTTTGTGAGCATGTGATAGACAAGAATACCTCAAAATCTCAACGTACGATTTTCGGTGAAAATTACAACTATACCCGTACGAAACTTCGATTGGTTATTTGAGGCACCAAACGATGTCGGAATGCATTGGAACTTAAGCCATAAGCTTTTTGAGCATGTGATAGATAAGAATACCTCAAATTCCCAATGTATGATTTTCGGTGAAAATTACAACTATACTCCTACGAAACTTCGAATTGTGATTTGAGGCACCAAACGATGTCGGAATGCATTGGAAAAAAAGCCATAAGCTTTGTGAGCTTGTGATAGACAAGAATTCCTCAAAATCACAATGTACGATTTTCGGTGAAAATTACAACTATACCCCTACGAAACTTCGAATGGTGATTTGAGGCACCAAAAGACGTCGGAATGCATTGGAACCAAAGCCATAAGCTTTGTGAGCATGTGATAGACAATAATACCTCAAAATCCCAATGTACGATTTTCGGTGAAAATTACAACTATACCCCTACGAAACTTCGAATGGTGATTTGAGGCACCAAATGATGTCGAAATGCATTGGAACCAAAGCCATAAGCTTTGTGAGCATGTGATAGACAAGAATACCTCAGAATCCCAATGAACGATTTTCGTTGAAAATTACAACTATACCCTTACGAAACTTCGAATGGTGATTTGAGGCACCAAACGATGTCGGAATGCATTGAAACCAAAGCCATAAGCTATGTGAGCTTGTGATAGACAAGAATACCTCAAAATCTCAATGTACGATTTTCGGTGAAAATTACAACTATACCCCTACGAAACTTCGAATGGTGATTTGAGGCACCAAACGATGTCGGAATGCATTGGAACCAAGGCCATAAGCTTTGTAAGCATGTGATAGACAAGAATACCTCAAAATCCCAACGTACGATTTTCGGTGAAAATTACAACTATACCCTTACGAAACTTCGATTGGTTATTTGAGGCACCAAATGATGTCGGAATGCATTGGAACCTAAGCCATAAGCTTTTTGAGCATGTGATAGATAAGAATACCTCAAATTCCCAATGTATGATTTTCGATGAAAATTACAACTATACCCCTACGAAACTTCGAATTGTGATTTGAGGCACCAAACGATGTCGGAATGCATTGGAATAAAAGCCATAAGCTTTGTGAGCTTGTGATAGACAAGAATTCCTCAAAATCACAATGTACGATTTTCGGTGAAAATTACAACTATACCCCTACGAAACTTCGAATGGTGATTTGAGGCTCCAAACGATGTCGGAATGCATTGGAACCAAAGCCATAAGCTTTGTGAGCATGTGATAGACAAGAATATCTCAAAATCCCATTGTACGATTTTCGGTGAAAATTACAACTATACCCCTACGAAACTTCGAATGGTGATTTGATGCACTAAACGATGTCGGAATGCATTGGAACCAAGGCCATAAGCTTTGTGAGCATGTGATAGACAAGAATACCTCAAAATCCCAACGTACGATTTTCGGTGAAAATTACAACTATACCCGTACGAAACTTCGATTGGTTATTTGAGGCACCAAACGATGTCGGAATGCATTGGAACCAAAGCCATAAGCTTTTTGAGCATGTGATAGACAAGAATACCTCAAATTCCCAATGTATGATTTTCGGTGAAAATTACAACTATAGCCCTATGAAACTTCGAATGGTGATTTGAGGCACCAAACGATGTCGGAATGCATTGGAATAAAAGCCATAAGCTTTGTGAGCTTGTGATAGACAAGAATACCTCAAAATCCCAATGTACAATTTTCGGTGAAAATTACAACTATACCCCTACGAAACATCGAATGGTGATTTGAGGCTCCAAACGATGTCGGAATGCATTGGAACCAAAGCCAAAAGCTTTGTGAGCATGTGATAGACAAGAATACCTCAAAATCCCAATGTACGATTTTCGGTGAAAATTACAACTATACCCTTACGAAACTTCGATTGGTTATTTGAGGCACCAAATGATGTCGGAATGCATTGGAACCAAAGCCATAAGCTTTGTGAACATGTGATAGACAAGAATACCTCAAAATTCCAATGTACGATTTTCAGTGAAAATTACAACTATACCCCTACGAAACTTCGAATGGTGATTTGAGGCACCAAACGATGTCGGAATGCATTGGAACCAAAGCCATAAGCTTGGTGAACATGTGATAGACAAGAATACCTCACAATATCCCAATTTATGATTTTCGGTGAAAAATACTACTATACCCTTACGAAACTTCGAATGGTGATTTGGGGCACCAAACGATGTCGGATTGCATTGGAACCAAAGCCATAAGCTTTGTGAGCATGTGATAGACAAGAATACCTCAAAATCCAATGTACGATTTTCGGTGAAAATTACAACTATACCCCTACGAAACTTCGAATGGTGATTTGAGGCACCAAATGATGTCGGAATGCATTGGAACCAAAGCCATAAGCTTTGTGAGCATGTGATAGACAAGAATACCTCAAAATCTCAACGTACGATTTTCGGTGAAAATTACAACTATACCCGTACGAAACTTCGATTGGTTATTTGAGGCACCAAACGATGTCGGAATGCATTGGAACCTAAGCCATAAGCTTTTTGAGCATGTGATAGATAAGAATACCTCAAATTCCCAATGTATGATTTTCGGTGAAAATTACAACTATACTCCTACGAAACTTCGAATTGTGATTTGAGGCACCAAACGATGTCGGAATGCATTGGAATAAAAGCCATAAGCTTTGTGAGCTTGTGATAGACAAGAATTCCTCAAAATCACAATGTACGATTTCCGGTGAAAATTACAACTATACCCCTACGAAACTTCGAATGGTGATTTGAGGCACCAAAAGACGTCGGAATGCATTGGAACCAAAGCCATAAGCTTTGTGAGCATGTGATAGACAATAATACCTCAAAATCCCAATGTACGATTTTCGGTGAAAATTACAACTATACCCCTACGAAACTTCGAATGGTGATTTGAGGCACCAAATGATGTCGAAATGCATTGGAACCAAAGCCATAAGCTTTGTGAGCATGTGATAGACAAGAATACCTCAGAATCCCAATGAACGATTTTCGTTGAAAATTACAACTATACCCTTACGAAACTTCGAATGGTGATTTGAGGCACCAAACGATGTCGGAATGCATTGAAACCAAAGCCATAAGCTATGTGAGCTTGTGATAGACAAGAATACCTCAAAATCTCAATGTACGATTTTCGGTGAAAATTACAACTATACCCCTACGAAACATCGAATGGTGATTTGAGGCTCCAAACGATGTCGGAATGCATTGGAACCAAAGCCAAAAGCTTTGTGAGCATGTGATAGACAAGAATACCTCAAAATCCCAATGTACGATTTTCGGTGAAAATTACAACTATACCCTTACGAAACTTCGATTGGTTATTTGAGGCACCAAATGATGTCGGAATGCATTGGAACCAAAGCCATAAGCTTTGTGAACATGTGATAGACAAGAATACCTCAAAATTACAATGTACGATTTTCGGTGAAAATTACAACTATACCCCTACGAAACTTCGAATGGTGATTTGAGGCACCAAACGATGTCGAAATGCATTGGAACCAAAGCCATAAGCTTGGTGAACATGTGATAGACAAGAATACCTCACAATATCCCAATTTACGATTTTCGGTGAAAAATACTACTATACCCTTACGAAACTTCGAATGGTGATTTGAGGCACCAAACGATGTCGGATTGCATTGGAACCAAAGCCATAAGCTTTGTGAGCATGTGATAGACAAGAATACCTCAAAATCTCAACGTACGATTTTCGGTGAAAATTACAACTATACCCGTACGAAACTTCGATTGGTTATTTGAGGCACCAAACGATGTCGGAATGCATTTGAACCTAAGCCATAAGCTTTTTGAGCATGTGATAGATAAGAATACCTCAAATTCCCAATGTATGATTTTCGGTGAAAATTACAACTATACTCCTACGAAACTTCGAATTGTGATTTGAGGCACCAAACGATGTCGGAATGCATTGGAATAAAAGCCATAAGCTTTGTGAGCTTGTGATAGACAAGAATTCCTCAAAATCACAATGTACGATTTTCGGTGAAAATTACAACTATACCCCTACGAAACTTCGAATGGTGATTTGAGGCACCAAAAGACGTCGGAATGCATTGAAACCAAAGCCATAAGCTTTGTGAGCATGTGATAGACAATAATACCTCAAAATCCCAATGTACGATTTTCGGTGAAAATTACAACTATACCCCTACGAAACTTCGAATGGTGATTTGAGGCACCAAATGATGTCGAAATGCATTGGAACCAAAGCCATAAGCTTTGTGAGCATGTGATAGACAAGAATACCTCAGAATCCCAATGAACGATTTTCGTTGAAAATTACAACTATACCCTTACGAAACTTCGAATGGTGATTTGAGGCACCAAACGATGTCGGAATGCATTGAAACCAAAGCCATAAGCTATGTGAGCTTGTGATAGACAAGAATACCTCAAAATCTCAATGTACGATTTTCGGTGAAAATTACAACTATACCCCTACGAAACTTCGAATGGTGATTTGAGGCACCAAACGATGTCGGAATGCATTGGAACCAAGGCCATAAGCTTTGTAAGCATGTGATAGACAAGAATACCTCAAAATCCCAACGTACGATTTTCGGTGAAAATTACAACTATACCCTTTCGAAATTTCGATTGGTTATTTGAGGCACCAAATGATGTCGGAATGCATTGGAACCAAAGCCATAAGCTTTGTGAACATGTGATAGACAAGAATACCTCAAAATTCCAATGTACGATTTTCGGTGAAAATTACAACTATACCCCTACGAAACTTCGAATGGTGATTTGAGGCACCAAACGATGTCGGAATGCATTGGAACCAAAGCCATAAGCTTGGTGAACATGTGATAGACAAGAATACCTCACAATATCCCAATTTACGATTTTCGGTGAAAAATACTACTATACCCTTACGAAACTTCGAATGGTGATTTGAGGCACCAAACGATGTCGGATTGCATTGGAACCAAAGCCATAAGCTTTGTGAGCATGTGATAGACAAGAATACCTCAAAATCTCAACGTACGATTTTCGGTGAAAATTACAACTATACCCGTACGAAACTTCGATTGGTTATTTGAGGCACCAAACGATGTCGGAATGCATTGGAACCTAAGCCATAAGCTTTTTGAGCATGTGATAGATAAGAATACCTCAAATTCCCAATGTATGATTTTCGGTGAAAATTACAACTATACTCCTACGAAACTTCGAATTGTGATTTGAGGCACCAAGCGATGTCGGAATGCATTGGAATAAAAGCCATAAGCTTTGTGAGCTTGTGATAGACAAGAATTCCTCAAAATCACAATGTACGATTTTCGGTGAAAATTACAACTATACCCCTACGAAACTTCGAATGGTGATTTGAGGCACCAAAAGACGTCGGAATGCATTGGAACCAAAGCCATAAGCTTTGTGAGCATGTGATAGACAATAATACCTCAAAATCCCAATGTACGATTTTCGGTGAAAATTACAACTATACCCCTACGAAACTTCGAATGGTGATTTGAGGCACCAAATGATGTCGAAATGCATTGGAACCAAGGCCATAAGCTTTGTAAGCATGTGATAGACAAGAATACCTCAAAATCCCAACGTACGATTTTCGGTGAAAATTACAACTATACCCTTACGAAACTTCGATTGGTTATTTGAGGCACCAAATGATGTCGGAATGCATTGGAACCAAAGCCATAAGCTTTGTGAGCATGTGATAGACAAGAATACCTCAGAATCCCAATGAACGATTTTCGTTGAAAATTACAACTATACCCTTACGAAACTTCGAATGGTGATTTGAGGCACCAAACGATGTCGGAATGCATTGAAACCAAAGCCATAAGCTATGTGAGCTTGTGATAGACAAGAATACCTCAAAATCTCAATGTACGATTTTCGGTGAAAATTACAACTATACCCCTACGAAACTTCGAATGGTGATTTGAGGCACCAAACGATGTCGGAATGCATTGGAACCAAGGCCATAAGCTTTGTAAGCATGTGATAGACAAGAATACCTCAAAATCCCAACGTACGATTTTCGGTGAAAATTACAACTATACCCTTACGAAACTTCGATTGGTTATTTGAGGCACCAAATGATGTCGGAATGCATTGGAACCTAAGCCATAAGCTTTTTGAGCATGTGATAGATAAGAATACCTCAAATTCCCAATGTATGATTTTCGATGAAAATTACAACTATACCCCTACGAAACTTCGAATTGTGATTTGAGGCACCAAACGATGTCGGAATGCATTGGAATAAAAGCCATAAGCTTTGTGAGCTTGTGATAGACAAGAATTCCTCAAAATCACAATGTACGATTTTCGGTGAAAATTACAACTATACCCCTACGAAACTTCGAATGGTGATTTGAGGCTCCAAACGATGTCGGAATGCATTGGAACCAAAGCCATAAGCTTTGTGAGCATGTGATAGACAAGAATATCTCAAAATCCCATTGTACGATTTTCGGTGAAAATTACAACTATACCCCTACGAAACTTCGAATGGTGATTTGATGCACTAAACGATGTCGGAATGCATTGGAACCAAGGCCATAAGCTTTGTGAGCATGTGATAGACAAGAATACCTCAAAATCCCAACGTACGATTTTCGGTGAAAATTACAACTATACCCGTACGAAACTTCGATTGGTTATTTGAGGCACCAAACGATGTCGGAATGCATTGGAACCAAAGCCATAAGCTTTTTGAGCATGTGATAGACAAGAATACCTCAAATTCCCAATGTATGATTTTCGGTGAAAATTACAACTATAGCCCTATGAAACTTCGAATGGTGATTTGAGGCACCAAACGATGTCGGAATGCATTGGAATAAAAGCCATAAGCTTTGTGAGCTTGTGATAGACAAGAATACCTCAAAATCCCAATGTACGATTTTCGGTGAAAATTACAACTATACCCCTACGAAACATCGAATGGTGATTTGAGGCTCCAAACGATGTCGGAATGCATTGGAACCAAAGCCAAAAGCTTTGTGAGCATGTGATAGACAAGAATACCTCAAAATCCCAATGTACGATTTTCGGTGAAAATTACAACTATACCCTTACGAAACTTCGATTGGTTATTTGAGGCACCAAATGATGTCGGAATGCATTGAAACCAAAGCCATAAGCTTTGTGAACATGTGATAGACAAGAATACCTCAAAATTCCAATGTACGATTTTCAGTGAAAATTACAACTATACCCCTACGAAACTTCGAATGGTGATTTGAGGCA
The DNA here is from genome assembly GCA_963669365.1 of Verbascum thapsus. Taxonomy (NCBI): domain Eukaryota; kingdom Viridiplantae; phylum Streptophyta; class Magnoliopsida; order Lamiales; family Scrophulariaceae; genus Verbascum; species Verbascum thapsus. The sequence goes on from OY770120.1 coordinate 7,106,823, forward strand.
CCAAACGATGTCGGAATGCATTGGAACCAAAGCCATAAGCTTGGTGAACATGTGATAGACAAGAATACCTCACAATATCCCAATTTACGATTTTCGGTGAAAAATACTACTATACCCTTACGAAACTTCGAATGGTGATTTGAGGCACCAAACGATGTCGGATTGCATTGGAACCAAAGCCATAAGCTTTGTGAGCATGTGATAGACAAGAATACCTCAAAATCCAATGTACGATTTTCGGTGAAAATTACAACTATACCCCTACGAAACTTCGAATGGTGATTTGAGGCACCAAATGATGTCGGAATGCATTGGAACCAAAGCCATAAGCTTTGTGAGCATGTGATAGACAAGAATACCTCAAAATCTCAACGTACGATTTTCGGTGAAAATTACAACTATACCCGTACGAAACTTCGATTGGTTATTTGAGGCACCAAACGATGTCGGAATGCATTGGAACCTAAGCCATAAGCTTTTTGAGCATGTGATAGATAAGAATACCTCAAATTCCCAATGTATGATTTTCGGTGAAAATTACAACTATACTCCTACGAAACTTCGAATTGTGATTTGAGGCACCAAACGATGTCGGAATACATTGGAATAAAAGCCATAAGCTTTGTGAGCTTGTGATAGACAAGAATTCCTCAAAATCACAATGTACGATTTCCGGTGAAAATTACAACTATACCCCTACGAAACTTCGAATGGTGATTTGAGGCACCAAAAGACGTCGGAATGCATTGGAACCAAAGCCATAAGCTTTGTGAGCATGTGATAGACAATAATACCTCAAAATCCCAATGTACGATTTTCGGTGAAAATTACAACTATACCCCTACGAAACTTCGAATGGTGATTTGAGGCACCAAATGATGTCGAAATGCATTGGAACCAAAGCCATAAGCTTTGTGAGCATGTGATAGACAAGAATACCTCAGAATCCCAATGAACGATTTTCGTTGAAAATTACAACTATACCCTTACGAAACTTCGAATGGTGATTTGAGGCACCAAACGATGTCGGAATGCATTGAAACCAAAGCCATAAGCTATGTGAGCTTGTGATAGACAAGAATACCTCAAAATCTCAATGTACGATTTTCGGTGAAAATTACAACTATACCCCTACGAAACTTCGAATGGTGATTTGAGGCACCAAACGATGTCGGAATGCATTGGAACCAAGGCCATAAGCTTTGTAAGCATGTGATAGACAAGAATACCTCAAAATCCCAACGTACGATTTTCGGTGAAAATTACAACTATACCCTTACGAAACTTCGATTGGTTATTTGAGGCACCAAATGATGTCGGAATGCATTGGAACCTAAGCCATAAGCTTTTTGAGCATGTGATAGATAAGAATACCTCAAATTCCCAATGTATGATTTTCGATGAAAATTACAACTATACCCCTACGAAACTTCGAATTGTGATTTGAGGCACCAAACGATGTCGGAATGCATTGGAATAAAAGCCATAAGCTTTGTGAGCTTGTGATAGACAAGAATTCCTCAAAATCACAATGTACGATTTTCGGTGAAAATTACAACTATACCCCTACGAAACTTCGAATGGTGATTTGAGGCTCCAAACGATGTCGGAATGCATTGGAACCAAAGCCATAAGCTTTGTGAGCATGTGATAGACAAGAATACCTCAAAATCCCATTGTACGATTTTCGGTGAAAATTACAACTATACCCCTACGAAACTTCGAATGGTGATTTGATGCACTAAACGATGTCGGAATGCATTGGAACCAAGGCCATAAGCTTTGTGAGCATGTGATAGACAAGAATACCTCAAAATCCCAACGTACGATTTTCGGTGAAAATTACAACTATACCCGTACGAAACTTCGATTGGTTATTTGAGGCACCAAACGATGACGGAATGCATTGGAACCAAAGCCATAAGCTTTTTGAGCATGTGATAGACAAGAATACCTCAAATTCCCAATGTATGATTTTCGGTGAAAATTACAACTATAGCCCTATGAAACTTCGAATGGTGATTTGAGGCACCAAACGATGTCGGAATGCATTGGAATCAAAGCCATAAGCTTTGTGAGCATGTGATAGACAAGAATTCCTCAAAATCCCATTGTACGATTTTCGGTGAAAATTACAACTATACCCCTACGAAACATCGAATGGTGATTTGAGGCTCCAAACGATGTCGGAATGATTGGAACCAAAGCCAAAAGCTTTGTGAGCAAGTGATAGACAAGAATACCTCAAAATCCCAATGTACGATTTTCGGTGAAAATTACAACTATACCCTTACGAAACTTCGATTGGTTATTTGAGGCACCAAATGATGTCGGAATGCATTGGAACCAAAGCCATAAGCTTTGTGAACATGTGATAGACAAGAATACCTCAAAATTCCAATGTACGATTTTCGGTGAAAATTACAACTATACCCCTACGAAACTTCGAATGGTGATTTGAGGCACCAAACGATGTCGGAATGCATTCCGACATCGTTTGGGGCCTCAAATCACCATTCGAAGTTTCGTAAGGGTATAGTTGTATTTTTCACCGAAAATCGTACATTGTGATTTTGAGGTATTCTTGTCTATCACATGCTCACAAAGCATATGGCTTTGGTTCCTATGCATTCCGACATCGTTTGGTGCCTCAAATCGCCATTCAAAGTTTCGTAGGGGTTATAGTTGTAATTTTCACCGAAAATCGTACATTGGGATCTTGAAGTATTCTTGTCTATCACATGCTCACAAAGCTTATGGCTTTGGTTCCAATGCATTCCGACATCGTTTGGGGCCTCAAATCACCATTCGAAGTTTCGTAGGAGTATAGTTGTAATTTTCACCGAAAATCGTACATTGGGATTTGGACGTATTCTTGTCTATCACATGCTCACAAAGCTTATGGCTTCGGCTCCAATCCATTCCGACATCGTTTGGTGCCTCAAATCACCATTCGAAGTTTCGTATGGGTATAGTTGTAATTTTCACTGAAAATCGTACACTTGGATTTTGAGGTATTCTTGTCTATCACATGCTCACAAAGCATATGGCTTTGGTTCCTATGCATTCCGACATCGTTTGGTGCCTCAAATCGCCATTCAAAGTTTCGTAGGGGTTATAGTTGTAATTTTCACCGAAAATCGTACATTGGGATCTTGAGGTATTCTTGTCTATCACATGCTCACAAAGCTTATGGCTTTGGTTCCAATGCATTCCGACATCGTTTGGGGCCTCAAATAACCATTCGAAGTTTCGTAGGGGTATAGTTGTAATTTTCACCGAAAATCGTACATTGGGATTTGGACGTATTCTTGTCTATCATATGCTCACAAAGCTTATGGCTTTGGTTCCAATGCATTCCGACATTGTTTGGTGCCACAAATCACCATTCGAAGTTTCGTAGGGGTATAGTAGTAATTTTTACTGAAAATCGTACATTGTGATTTTGAGGTATTCTTGTCTATCACAGGCTCACAAAGCTTATGGCTTTGGTTCCAATGCAATCCGACATCGTTTGGTGCCTCAAATCACCATTCGAAGTTTCGTAAGGGTATAGTATTTTTCACCGAAAATCGTACATTGTGATTTTGAGGTATTCTTGTCTATCACATGCTCACAAAGCATATGGCTTTGGTTCCTAGGCATTCCGACATCGTTTGGTGCCTCAAATCGCCATTCAAAGTTTCGTAGGAGTTATAGTTGTAATTTTCACCGAAAATCGTACATTGGGATCTTGAGGTATTCTTGTCTATCACATGCTCACAAAGCTTATGGCTTTGGTTCCAATGCATTCCGACATCGTTTGGGGCCTCAAATCACCATTCGAAGTTTCGTAGGGGTATAGTTGTAATTTTCACCGAAAATCGTACATTGGGATTTGGACGTATTCTTGTCTATCATATGCTCACAAAGCTTATGGCTTTGGTTCCAATGCATTCCGACATTGTTTGGTGCCACAAATCACCATTCGAAGTTTCGTAGGGGTATAGTAGTAATTTTAACTGAAAATCGTACATTGTGATTTTGAGGTATTCTTGTCTATCACAGGCTCACAAAGCTTATGGCTTTGGTTCCAATGCAATCCGACATCGTTTGGTGCCTCAAATCACCATTCAAAGTTTCGTAAGGGTATAGTTGTATTTTTCACCGAAAATCGTACATTGTGATTTTGAGGTATTCTTGTCTATCACATGCTCACAAAGCATATGGCTTTGGTTCCTAGGCATTCCGACATCGTTTGGTGCCTCAAATCGCCATTCAAAGTTTCGTAGGGGTTATAGTTGTAATTTTCACCGAAAATCGTACATTGGGATCTTGAGGTATTCTTGTCTATCACATGCTCACAAAGCTTATGGCTTTGGTTCCAATGCATTCCGACATCGTTTGGGGCCTCAAATCACCATTCGAAGTTTCGTAGGGGTATAGTTGTAATTTTCTCCGAAAATCGTACATTGGGATTTGGACGTATTCTTGTCTATCATATGCTCACAAAGCTTATGGCTTTGGTTCCAATGCATTCCGACATTGTTTGGTGCCACAAATCACCATTCGAAGTTTCGTAGGGGTATAGTAGTAATTTTAACTGAAAATCGTACATTGTGATTTTGAGGTATTCTTGTCTATCACAGGCTCACAAAGCTTATGGCTTTGGTTCCAATGCAATCCGACATCGTTTGGTGCCTCAAATCACCATTCGAAGTTTCGTAAGGGTATAGTTGTATTTTTCACCGAAAATCGTACATTGTGATTTTGAGGTATTCATGTCTATCACATGCTCACAAAGCTTATGGCTTTGGTTCCAATGCATTCCAACATCGTTTGGTGCCTCAAATCACCATTCGAAGTTTCGTAGGGGTATAGTTGTAATTTTCACCGAAAATCATACATTGGGAATTTGAGGTATTCTTGTCTATCACATGCTCAAAAAGCTTATGGCTTTGGTTCCAATGCATTCCGACATCGTTTGGTGCCTCATATAACCAATCGAAGTTTCGTACAGGTATAGTTGTAATTTTCACCGAAAATCGTACGTTGTGATTTTGAGGTATTATTGTCTATCACATGCTCACAAAGCTTATGGCTTTGGTTCCAATGCATTCCGACATCGTTTGGTGCCTCAAATCACCATTCAAAATTTCGTACGGGTATAGTTGTAATTTTCTCCGAAAATCGTACATTGGGATTTTGAGGTAGTCTTGTCTATCACATGCTCACAAAGCTTATGACTTTGGTCCCAATGCATTCCGACATCGTTTGGTGCCTCAAATCACCATTCGAAGTTTCGTATGGGTATAGTTGTAATTTTCACTGAAAATCGTACACTTGGATTTTGAGGTATTCTTGTCTATCACATGCTCACAAAGCATATGGCTTTGGTTCCTAGGCATTCTGACATCGTTTGGTGCCTCAAATCGCCATTAAAAGTTTCGTAGGGGTTATAGTTGTAATTTTCACCGAAAATCGTACATTGGGATCTTGAGGTATTCTTGTCTATCACATGCTCACAAAGCTTATGGCTTTGGTTCCAATGCATTCCGACATCGTTTGGGGCCTCAAATCACCATTCGAAGTTTCGTAGGGGTATAGTTGTAATTTTCACCGAAAATCGTACAATGGGATTTGGACGTATTCTTGTCTATCACATGCTCACAAAGCTTATGGCTTTGGCTCCAATCCATTCCGACATCGTTTGGTGCCTCAAATCACCATTCGAAGTTTCGTACGGGTATAGTTGTAATTTTCTCCGAAAATCGTACATTGGGATTTTGAGGTATTCTTGTCTATCACATGCTCACTAAGCTTATGGCTTTGGTTCCAATGCATTCCGACATCGTTTGGTGCCTCAAATCACCATTCGAAATTTCGTACGGGTATAGTTGTAATTTTCACCGAAAATTGTACAATGGGATTTGGACGTATTCTTGTCTATCACATGCTCACAAAGCTTATGGCTTTGGCTCCAATCCATTCCGACATCGTTTGGTGCCTCAAATCACCATTCGAAGTTTCGTACGGGTATAGTTGTAATTTTCTCCGAAAATCGTACATTGGGATTTTGAGGTATTCTTGTCTATCACATGCTCACTAAGCTTATGGCTTTGGTTCCAATGCATTCCGACATCGTTTGGTGCCTCAAATCACCATTCGAAATTGCGTACGGGTATAGTTGTAATTTTCACCGAAAATCGTACATTGGGATTTTGAGGTATTATTGTCTATCAGATGCTCACAAAGCTTATGGCTTTGGTTCCAATGCATTCCGATATCGTTTGGTGCCTCATATAACCAATCGAAATTTCGTACGGGTATAGTTGTAATTTTCACCGAAAATCGTACATTGTGATTTTGAGGTATTCTTGTCTATCACATGCTCACAAAGCATATGGCTTTGGTTCCTAGGCATTCCGACATCGTTTGGTGCCTCAAATCACCATTCAAAATTTCGTACGGGTATAGTTGTAATTTTCTCCGAAAATCGTACATTGGGATTTTGAGGTATTCTTGTCTATCACATGCTCACAAAGCTTATGGCTTTGGTTCCAATGCAATCCGACATCGTTTGGTGCCTCAAATCACCATTCGAAGTTTCGTAGGGGTATAGTTGTAATTTTCACCGAAAATCATACATTGAGAATTTGAGGTATTCTTGTCTATCACATGCTCAAAAAGCTTATGGCTTTGGTTCCAATGCATTCCGACATCGTTTGGTGCCTCAAATCACCATTCGAAGTTTCGTATGGGTATAGTTGTAATTTTCACTGAAAATCGTACACTTGGATTTTGAGGTATTCTTGTCTATCACATGCTCACAAAGCATATGGCTTTGGTTCCTAGGCATTCTGACATCGTTTGGTGCCTCAAATCGCCATTCAAAGTTTCGTAGGGGTTATAGTTGTAATTTTCACCGAAAATCGTACATTGGGATCTTGAGGTATTCTTGTCTATCACATGCTCACAAAGCTTATGGCTTTGGTTCCAATGCATTCCGACATCGTTTGGGGCCTCAAATCACCATTCGAAATTGCGTACGGGTATAGTTGTAATTTTCACCGAAAATCGTACATTGGGATTTTGAGGTATTATTGTCTATCAGATGCTCACAAAGCTTATGGCTTTGGTTCCAATGCATTCCGACATCGTTTGGTGCCTCATATAACCAATCGAAATTTCGTACGGGTATAGTTGTAATTTTCACCGAAAATCGTACATTGTGATTTTGAGGTATTCTTGTCTATCACATGCTCACAAAGCATATGGCTTTGGTTCCTAGGCATTCCGACATCGTTTGGTGCCTCAAATCACCATTCAAAATTTCGTACGGGTATAGTTGTAATTTTCTCCGAAAATCGTACATTGGGATTTTGAGGTATTCTTGTCTATCACATGCTCACAAAGCTTATGGCTTTGGTTCCAATGCAATCCGACATCGTTTGGTGCCTCAAATCACCATTCGAAGTTTCGTAGGGGTATAGTTGTAATTTTCACCGAAAATCATACATTGAGAATTTGAGGTATTCTTGTCTATCACATGCTCAAAAAGCTTATGGCTTTGGTTCCAATGCATTCCGACATCGTTTGGTGCCTCAAATCACCATTCGAAGTTTCGTATGGGTATAGTTGTAATTTTCACTGAAAATCGTACACTTGGATTTTGAGGTATTCTTGTCTATCACATGCTCACAAAGCATATGGCTTTGGTTCCTAGGCATTCTGACATCGTTTGGTGCCTCAAATCGCCATTCAAAGTTTCGTAGGGGTTATAGTTGTAATTTTCACCGAAAATCGTACATTGGGATCTTGAGGTATTCTTGTCTATCACATGCTCACAAAGCTTATGGCTTTGGTTCCAATGCATTCCGACATCGTTTGGGGCCTCAAATCACCATTCGAAATTGCGTACGGGTATAGTTGTAATTTTCACCGAAAATCGTACATTGGGATTTTGAGGTATTATTGTCTATCAGATGCTCACAAAGCTTATGGCTTTGGTTCCAATGCATTCCGACATCGTTTGGTGCCTCATATAACCAATCGAAATTTCGTACGGGTATAGTTGTAATTTTCACCGAAAATCGTACATTGTGATTTTGAGGTATTCTTGTCTATCACATGCTCACAAAGCTTATGGCTTTGGTTCCAATGCATTCCGACATCGTTTGGTGCCTCATATAACCAATCGAAGTTTCGTACAGGTATAGTTGTAATTTTCACCGAAAATCGTACGTTGTGATTTTGAGGTATTATTGTCTATCACATGCTCACAAAGCTTATGGCTTTGGTTCCAATGCATTCCGACATCGTTTGGTGCCTCAAATCACCATTCAAAATTTCGTACGGGTATAGTTGTAATTTTCTCCGAAAATCGTACATTGGGATTTTGAGGTAGTCTTGTCTATCACATGCTCACAAAGCTTATGACTTTGGTCCCAATGCATTCCGACATCGTTTGGTGCCTCAAATCACCATTCGAAGTTTCGTATGGGTATAGTTGTAATTTTCACTGAAAATCGTACACTTGGATTTTGAGGTATTCTTGTCTATCACATGCTCACAAAGCATATGGCTTTGGTTCCTAGGCATTCTGACATCGTTTGGTGCCTCAAATCGCCATTAAAAGTTTCGTAGGGGTTATAGTTGTAATTTTCACCGAAAATCGTACATTGGGATCTTGAGGTATTCTTGTCTATCACATGCTCACAAAGCTTATGGCTTTGGTTCCAATGCATTCCGACATCGTTTGGGGCCTCAAATCACCATTCGAAGTTTCGTAGGGGTATAGTTGTAATTTTCACCGAAAATCGTACAATGGGATTTGGACGTATTCTTGTCTATCACATGCTCACAAAGCTTATGGCTTTGGCTCCAATCCATTCCGACATCGTTTGGTGCCTCAAATCACCATTCGAAGTTTCGTACGGGTATAGTTGTAATTTTCTCCGAAAATCGTACATTGGGATTTTGAGGTATTCTTGTCTATCACATGCTCACTAAGCTTATGGCTTTGGTTCCAATGCATTCCGACATCGTTTGGTGCCTCAAATCACCATTCGAAATTTCGTACGGGTATAGTTGTAATTTTCACCGAAAATTGTACAATGGGATTTGGACGTATTCTTGTCTATCACATGCTCACAAAGCTTATGGCTTTGGCTCCAATCCATTCCGACATCGTTTGGTGCCTCAAATCACCATTCGAAGTTTCGTACGGGTATAGTTGTAATTTTCTCCGAAAATCGTACATTGGGATTTTGAGGTATTCTTGTCTATCACATGCTCACTAAGCTTATGGCTTTGGTTCCAATGCATTCCGACATCGTTTGGTGCCTCAAATCACCATTCGAAATTGCGTACGGGTATAGTTGTAATTTTCACCGAAAATCGTACATTGGGATTTTGAGGTATTATTGTCTATCAGATGCTCACAAAGCTTATGGCTTTGGTTCCAATGCATTCCGATATCGTTTGGTGCCTCATATAACCAATCGAAATTTCGTACGGGTATAGTTGTAATTTTCACCGAAAATCGTACATTGTGATTTTGAGGTATTCTTGTCTATCACATGCTCACAAAGCATATGGCTTTGGTTCCTAGGCATTCCGACATCGTTTGGTGCCTCAAATCACCATTCAAAATTTCGTACGGGTATAGTTGTAATTTTCTCCGAAAATCGTACATTGGGATTTTGAGGTATTCTTGTCTATCACATGCTCACAAAGCTTATGGCTTTGGTTCCAATGCAATCCGACATCGTTTGGTGCCTCAAATCACCATTCGAAGTTTCGTAGGGGTATAGTTGTAATTTTCACCGAAAATCATACATTGAGAATTTGAGGTATTCTTGTCTATCACATGCTCAAAAAGCTTATGGCTTTGGTTCCAATGCATTCCGACATCGTTTGGTGCCTCAAATCACCATTCGAAGTTTCGTATGGGTATAGTTGTAATTTTCACTGAAAATCGTACACTTGGATTTTGAGGTATTCTTGTCTATCACATGCTCACAAAGCATATGGCTTTGGTTCCTAGGCATTCTGACATCGTTTGGTGCCTCAAATCGCCATTCAAAGTTTCGTAGGGGTTATAGTTGTAATTTTCACCGAAAATCGTACATTGGGATCTTGAGGTATTCTTGTCTATCACATGCTCACAAAGCTTATGGCTTTGGTTCCAATGCATTCCGACATCGTTTGGGGCCTCAAATCACCATTCGAAATTGCGTACGGGTATAGTTGTAATTTTCACCGAAAATCGTACATTGGGATTTTGAGGTATTATTGTCTATCAGATGCTCACAAAGCTTATGGCTTTGGTTCCAATGCATTCCGACATCGTTTGGTGCCTCATATAACCAATCGAAATTTCGTACGGGTATAGTTGTAATTTTCACCGAAAATCGTACATTGTGATTTTGAGGTATTCTTGTCTATCACATGCTCACAAAGCATATGGCTTTGGTTCCTAGGCATTCCGACATCGTTTGGTGCCTCAAATCACCATTCAAAATTTCGTACGGGTATAGTTGTAATTTTCTCCGAAAATCGTACATTGGGATTTTGAGGTATTCTTGTCTATCACATGCTCACAAAGCTTATGGCTTTGGTTCCAATGCAATCCGACATCGTTTGGTGCCTCAAATCACCATTCGAAGTTTCGTAGGGGTATAGTTGTAATTTTCACCGAAAATCATACATTGAGAATTTGAGGTATTCTTGTCTATCACATGCTCAAAAAGCTTATGGCTTTGGTTCCAATGCATTCCGACATCGTTTGGTGCCTCAAATCACCATTCGAAGTTTCGTATGGGTATAGTTGTAATTTTCACTGAAAATCGTACACTTGGATTTTGAGGTATTCTTGTCTATCACATGCTCACAAAGCATATGGCTTTGGTTCCTAGGCATTCTGACATCGTTTGGTGCCTCAAATCGCCATTCAAAGTTTCGTAGGGGTTATAGTTGTAATTTTCACCGAAAATCGTACATTGGGATCTTGAGGTATTCTTGTCTATCACATGCTCACAAAGCTTATGGCTTTGGTTCCAATGCATTCCGACATCGTTTGGGGCCTCAAATCACCATTCGAAATTGCGTACGGGTATAGTTGTAATTTTCACCGAAAATCGTACATTGGGATTTTGAGGTATTATTGTCTATCAGATGCTCACAAAGCTTATGGCTTTGGTTCCAATGCATTCCGACATCGTTTGGTGCCTCATATAACCAATCGAAATTTCGTACGGGTATAGTTGTAATTTTCACCGAAAATCGTACATTGTGATTTTGAGGTATTCTTGTCTATCACATGCTCACAAAGCTTATGGCTTTGGTTCCAATGCATTCCGACATCGTTTGGTGCCTCATATAACCAATCGAAGTTTCGTACAGGTATAGTTGTAATTTTCACCGAAAATCGTACGTTGTGATTTTGAGGTATTATTGTCTATCACATGCTCACAAAGCTTATGGCTTTGGTTCCAATGCATTCCGACATCGTTTGGTGCCTCAAATCACCATTCAAAATTTCGTACGGGTATAGTTGTAATTTTCTCCGAAAATCGTACATTGGGATTTTGAGGTAGTCTTGTCTATCACATGCTCACAAAGCTTATGACTTTGGTCCCAATGCATTCCGACATCGTTTGGTGCCTCAAATCACCATTCGAAGTTTCGTATGGGTATAGTTGTAATTTTCACTGAAAATCGTACACTTGGATTTTGAGGTATTCTTGTCTATCACATGCTCACAAAGCATATGGCTTTGGTTCCTAGGCATTCTGACATCGTTTGGTGCCTCAAATCGCCATTAAAAGTTTCGTAGGGGTTATAGTTGTAATTTTCACCGAAAATCGTACATTGGGATCTTGAGGTATTCTTGTCTATCACATGCTCACAAAGCTTATGGCTTTGGTTCCAATGCATTCCGACATCGTTTGGGGCCTCAAATCACCATTCGAAGTTTCGTAGGGGTATAGTTGTAATTTTCACCGAAAATCGTACAATGGGATTTGGACGTATTCTTGTCTATCACATGCTCACAAAGCTTATGGCTTTGGCTCCAATCCATTCCGACATCGTTTGGTGCCTCAAATCACCATTCGAAGTTTCGTACGGGTATAGTTGTAATTTTCTCCGAAAATCGTACATTGAGATTTTGAGGTATTCTTGTCTATCACATGCTCACTAAGCTTATGGCTTTGGTTCCAATGCATTCCGACATCGTTTGGTGCCTCAAATCACCATTCGAAATTTCGTACGGGTATAGTTGTAATTTTCACCGAAAATTGTACAATGGGATTTGGACGTATTCTTGTCTATCACATGCTCACAAAGCTTATGGCTTTGGCTCCAATCCATTCCGACATCGTTTGGTGCCTCAAATCACCATTCGAAGTTTCGTACGGGTATAGTTGTAATTTTCTCCGAAAATCGTACATTGGGATTTTGAGGTATTCTTGTCTATCACATGCTCACTAAGCTTATGGCTTTGGTTCCAATGCATTCCGACATCGTTTGGTGCCTCAAATCACCATTCGAAATTGCGTACGGGTATAGTTGTAATTTTCACCGAAAATCGTACATTGGGATTTTGAGGTATTATTGTCTATCAGATGCTCACAAAGCTTATGGCTTTGGTTCCAATGCATTCCGACATCGTTTGGTGCCTCATATAACCAATCGAAATTTCGTACGGGTATAGTTGTAATTTTCACCGAAAATCGTACATTGTGATTTTGAGGTATTCTTGTCTATCACATGCTCACAAAGCATATGGCTTTGGTTCCTAGGCATTCCGACATCGTTTGGTGCCTCAAATCACCATTCAAAATTTCGTACGGGTATAGTTGTAATTTTCTCCGAAAATCGTACATTGGGATTTTGAGGTATTCTTGTCTATCACATGCTCACAAAGCTTATGGCTTTGGTTCCAATGCAATCCGACATCGTTTGGTGCCTCAAATCACCATTCGAAGTTTCGTAGGGGTATAGTTGTAATTTTCACCGAAAATCATACATTGAGAATTTGAGGTATTCTTGTCTATCACATGCTCAAAAAGCTTATGGCTTTGGTTCCAATGCATTCCGACATCGTTTGGTGCCTCAAATCACCATTCGAAGTTTCGTATGGGTATAGTTGTAATTTTCACTGAAAATCGTACACTTGGATTTTGAGGTATTCTTGTCTATCACATGCTCACAAAGCATATGGCTTTGGTTCCTAGGCATTCTGACATCGTTTGGTGCCTCAAATCGCCATTCAAAGTTTCGTAGGGGTTATAGTTGTAATTTTCACCGAAAATCGTACATTGGGATCTTGAGGTATTCTTGTCTATCACATGCTCACAAAGCTTATGGCTTTGGTTCCAATGCATTCCGACATCGTTTGGGGCCTCAAATCACCATTCGAAATTGCGTACGGGTATAGTTGTAATTTTCACCGAAAATCGTACATTGGGATTTTGAGGTATTATTGTCTATCAGATGCTCACAAAGCTTATGGCTTTGGTTCCAATGCATTCCGACATCGTTTGGTGCCTCATATAACCAATCGAAATTTCGTACGGGTATAGTTGTAATTTTCACCGAAAATCGTACATTGTGATTTTGAGGTATTCTTGTCTATCACATGCTCACAAAGCATATGGCTTTGGTTCCTAGGCATTCCGACATCGTTTGGTGCCTCAAATCACCATTCAAAATTTCGTACGGGTATAGTTGTAATTTTCTCCGAAAATCGTACATTGGGATTTTGAGGTATTCTTGTCTATCACATGCTCACAAAGCTTATGGCTTTGGTTCCAATGCAATCCGACATCGTTTGGTGCCTCAAATCACCATTCGAAGTTTCGTAGGGGTATAGTTGTAATTTTCACCGAAAATCATACATTGAGAATTTGAGGTATTCTTGTCTATCACATGCTCAAAAAGCTTATGGCTTTGGTTCCAATGCATTCCGACATCGTTTGGTGCCTCAAATCACCATTCGAAGTTTCGTATGGGTATAGTTGTAATTTTCACTGAAAATCGTACACTTGGATTTTGAGGTATTCTTGTCTATCACATGCTCACAAAGCATATGGCTTTGGTTCCTAGGCATTCTGACATCGTTTGGTGCCTCAAATCGCCATTCAAAGTTTCGTAGGGGTTATAGTTGTAATTTTCACCGAAAATCGTACATTGGGATCTTGAGGTATTCTTGTCTATCACATGCTCACAAAGCTTATGGCTTTGGTTCCAATGCATTCCGACATCGTTTGGGGCCTCAAATCACCATTCGAAATTGCGTACGGGTATAGTTGTAATTTTCACCGAAAATCGTACATTGGGATTTTGAGGTATTATTGTCTATCAGATGCTCACAAAGCTTATGGCTTTGGTTCCAATGCATTCCGACATCGTTTGGTGCCTCATATAACCAATCGAAATTTCGTACGGGTATAGTTGTAATTTTCACCGAAAATCGTACATTGTGATTTTGAGGTATTCTTGTCTATCACATGCTCACAAAGCTTATGGCTTTGGTTCCAATGCATTCCGACATCGTTTGGTGCCTCATATAACCAATCGAAGTTTCGTACAGGTATAGTTGTAATTTTCACCGAAAATCGTACGTTGTGATTTTGAGGTATTATTGTCTATCACATGCTCACAAAGCTTATGGCTTTGGTTCCAATGCATTCCGACATCGTTTGGTGCCTCAAATCACCATTCAAAATTTCGTACGGGTATAGTTGTAATTTTCTCCGAAAATCGTACATTGGGATTTTGAGGTAGTCTTGTCTATCACATGCTCACAAAGCTTATGACTTTGGTCCCAATGCATTCCGACATCGTTTGGTGCCTCAAATCACCATTCGAAGTTTCGTATGGGTATAGTTGTAATTTTCACTGAAAATCGTACACTTGGATTTTGAGGTATTCTTGTCTATCACATGCTCACAAAGCATATGGCTTTGGTTCCTAGGCATTCTGACATCGTTTGGTGCCTCAAATCGCCATTAAAAGTTTCGTAGGGGTTATAGTTGTAATTTTCACCGAAAATCGTACATTGGGATCTTGAGGTATTCTTGTCTATCACATGCTCACAAAGCTTATGGCTTTGGTTCCAATGCATTCCGACATCGTTTGGGGCCTCAAATCACCATTCGAAGTTTCGTAGGGGTATAGTTGTAATTTTCACCGAAAATCGTACAATGGGATTTGGACGTATTCTTGTCTATCACATGCTCACAAAGCTTATGGCTTTGGCTCCAATCCATTCCGACATCGTTTGGTGCCTCAAATCACCATTCGAAGTTTCGTACGGGTATAGTTGTAATTTTCTCCGAAAATCGTACATTGGGATTTTGAGGTATTCTTGTCTATCACATGCTCACTAAGCTTATGGCTTTGGTTCCAATGCATTCCGACATCGTTTGGTGCCTCAAATCACCATTCGAAATTTCGTACGGGTATAGTTGTAATTTTCACCGAAAATTGTACAATGGGATTTGGACGTATTCTTGTCTATCACATGCTCACAAAGCTTATGGCTTTGGCTCCAATCCATTCCGACATCGTTTGGTGCCTCAAATCACCATTCGAAGTTTCGTACGGGTATAGTTGTAATTTTCTCCGAAAATCGTACATTGGGATTTTGAGGTATTCTTGTCTATCACATGCTCACTAAGCTTATGGCTTTGGTTCCAATGCATTCCGACATCGTTTGGTGCCTCAAATCACCATTCGAAATTGCGTACGGGTATAGTTGTAATTTTCACCGAAAATCGTACATTGGGATTTTGAGGTATTATTGTCTATCAGATGCTCACAAAGCTTATGGCTTTTGTTCCAATGCATTCCGACATCGTTTGGTGCCTCATATAACCAATCGAAATTTCGTACGGGTATAGTTGTAATTTTCACCGAAAATCGTACATTGTGATTTTGAGGTATTCTTGTCTATCACATACTCACAAAGCATATGGCTTTGGTTCCTAGGCATTCCGACATCGTTTGGTGCCTCAAATCACCATTCAAAATTTCGTACGGGTATAGTTGTAATTTTCTCCGAAAATCGTACATTGGGATTTTGAGGTATTCTTGTCTATCACATGCTCACAAAGCTTATGGCTTTGGTTCCAATGCAATCCGACATCGTTTGGTGCCTCAAATCACCATTCGAAGTTTCGTAGGGGTATAGTTGTAATTTTCACCGAAAATCATACATTGAGAATTTGAGGTATTCTTGTCTATCACATGCTCAAAAAGCTTATGGCTTTGGTTCCAATGCATTCCGACATCGTTTGGTGCCTCAAATCACCATTCGAAGTTTCGTATGGGTATAGTTGTAATTTTCACTGAAAATCGTACACTTGGATTTTGAGGTATTCTTGTCTATCACATGCTCACAAAGCATATGGCTTTGGTTCCTAGGCATTCTGACATCGTTTGGTGCCTCAAATCGCCATTCAAAGTTTCGTAGGGGTTATAGTTGTAATTTTCACCGAAAATCGTACATTGGGATCTTGAGGTATTCTTGTCTATCACATGCTCACAAAGCTTATGGCTTTGGTTCCAATGCATTCCGACATCGTTTGGGGCCTCAAATCACCATTCGAAGTTTCGTAGGGGTATAGTTGTAATTTTCACCGAAAATCGTACAATGGGATTTGGACGTATTCTTGTCTATCACATGCTCACAAAGCTTATGGCTTTGGCTCCAATCCATTCCGACATCGTTTGGTGCCTCAAATCACCATTCGAAGTTTCGTACGGGTATAGTTGTAATTTTCTCCGAAAATCGTACATTGGGATTTTGAGGTATTCTTGTCTATCACATGCTCACTAAGCTTATGGCTTTGGTTCCAATGCATTCCGACATCGTTTGGTGCCTCAAATCACCATTCGAAATTTCGTACGGGTATAGTTGTAATTTTCACCGAAAATCGTACAATGGGATTTGGACGTATTCTTGTCTATCACATGCTCACAAAGCTTATGGCTTTGGCTCCAATCCATTCCGACATCGTTTGGTGCCTCAAATCACCATTCGAAGTTTCGTACGGGTATAGTTGTAATTTTCTCCGAAAATCGTACATTGGGATTTTGAGGTATTCTTGTCTATCACATTCTCACTAAGCTTATGGCTTTGGTTCCAATGCATTCCGACATCGTTTGGTGCCTCAAATCACCATTCGAAATTGCGTACGGGTATAGTTGTAATTTTCACCGAAAATCGTACATTGGGATTTTGAGGTATTATTGTCTATCAGATGCTCACAAAGCTTATGGCTTTGGTTCCAATGCATTCCGACATCGTTTGGTGCCTCATATAACCAATCGAAATTTCGTACGGGTATAGTTGTAATTTTCACCGAAAATCGTACATTGTGATTTTGAGGTATTCTTGTCTATCACATGCTCACAAAGCATATGGCTTTGGTTCCTAGGCATTCCGACATCGTTTGGTGCCTCAAATCACCATTCAAAATTTCGTACGGGTATAGTTGTAATTTTCTCCGAAAATCGTACATTGGGATTTTGATGTATTCTTGTCTATCACATGCTCACAAAGCTTATGGCTTTGGTTCCAATGCAATCCGACATCGTTTGGTGCCTCAAATCACCATTCGAAGTTTCGTAGGGGTATAGTTGTAATTTTCACCGAAAATCATACATTGGGAATTTGAGGTATTCTTGTCTATCACATGCTCAAAAAGCTTATGGCTTTGGTTCCAATGCATTCCGACATCGTTTGGTGCCTCATATAACCAATCGTTACGGGTATAGTTGTAATTTTCACCGAAAATCGTACGTTGTGATTTTGAGGTATTATTGTCTATCACATGCTCACAAAGCTTATGGCTTTGGTTCCAATGCATTCCGACATCGTTTGTGCCTCAAATCACCATTTGAAGTTTCGTAGGGGTATAGTTGTAATTTTCACCGAAAATCGTACATTGGGATTTTGAGGTATTCTTGTCTATCACATGCTCACAAAGCTTATGGCTTTGGTTCCAATGCATTCCGACATCGTTTGGTGCCTCAAATCACCATTCAAAATTTCGTACGGGTATAGTTGTAATTTTCTCCGAAAATCGTACATTGGGATTTTGAAGTATTCTTGTCTATCACATGCTCACAAAGCTTATGGCTTTGGTTCCAATGCATTCTGACATCGTTTGGTACCTCAAATCACCATTCGAAGTTTCGTATGGGTATAGTTGTAATTTTCACTGAAAATTGTACACTTGGATCTTGAGGTATTCTTGTCTATCACATGCTCACAAAGCTTATGGCTTTGGTTCCAATGCATTCCGACAGTGTTTGGTGCCTCATATAACCAATCGAAGATTCGTACGGGTATAGTTGTAATTTTCACCGAAAATCGTACGTTGTGATTTTGAGGTATTATTGTCTATCACATGCTCACAAAGCTTATGGCTTTGGTTCCAATGCATTCCGACATCGTTTGGTGCCTCAAATCACCATTCGAAGTTTCGTAGGGGTATAGTAGTAATTTTCACCGAAAATCGTACATTGCGATTTTGAGGTATTCTTGTCTATCAGATGCTCACAAAGCTTATGGCTTTGGTTCCAATGCATTCCGACATCGTTTGGTGCTTCAAATCACCATTCGAAGTTTCGTAGGGGTATAGTTGTAATTTTCACCGAAAATCGTACATTGGGATTTTGAGGTATTCTTGTCTATCACATGCTCACAAATCTTATGGCTTTGGTTCCAATGCATTCCGACATCGTTTGGTGCCTCAAATCACCATTCGAAGTTTCGTACGGGTATAGTTGTAATTTTCACCGAAAATCGTACATTGGGATTTTGAGGTATTCTAGTCTATCACATGCTCACAAAGCTTATGGCTTTGGTTCCAATGCATTCCGACATCGTTTGGTACCTCAAATCACCATTCGAAGTTTCGTACGGGTATAGTAATAATTTTCACTGAAAATCGTACATTGGGATTTTGAGGTATTCTTGTCTATCACATGCTCACAAAGCATATGGCTTTGGTTCCAATGCATTCCGACATCATTTGGTGCCTCAAATCACCATTCGAAGTTTCGTAGGGGTATAGTTGTAATTTTCACCGAAAATCGTACATTGGGATTTTGAGGTATTCTTGTCTATCACATGCTCACAAAGCTTATGGCTTTGGTTCCAATGCATTCCGACATCGTTTGGGGCCTCAAATCACCATTCGAAGTTTCGTAGGAGTATAGTTGTAATTTTCACCGAAAATCGTACATTGGGATTTGGACGTATTCTTGTCTATCACATGCTCACAAAGCTTATGGCTTCGGCTCCAATCCATTCCGACATCGTTTGGTGCCTCAAATCACCATTCGAAGTTTCGTATGGGTATAGTTGTAATTTTCACTGAAAATCGTACACTTGGATTTTGAGGTATTCTTGTCTATCACATGCTCACAAAGCATATGGCTTTGGTTCCTATGCATTCCGACATCGTTTGGTGCCTCAAATCGCCATTCAAAGTTTCGTAGGGGTTATAGTTGTAATTTTCACCGAAAATCGTACATTGGGATCTTGAGGTATTCTTGTCTATCACATGCTCACAAAGCTTATGGCTTTGGTTCCAATGCATTCCGACATCGTTTGGGGCCTCAAATAACCATTCGAAGTTTCGTAGGGGTATAGTTGTAATTTTCACCGAAAATCGTACATTGGGATTTGGACGTATTCTTGTCTATCATATGCTCACAAAGCTTATGGCTTTGGTTCCAATGCATTCCGACATTGTTTGGTGCCACAAATCACCATTCGAAGTTTCGTAGGGGTATAGTAGTAATTTTAACTGAAAATCGTACATTGTGATTTTGAGGTATTCTTGTCTATCACAGGCTCACAAAGCTTATGGCTTTGGTTCCAATGCAATCCGACATCGTTTGGTGCCTCAAATCACCATTCGAAGTTTCGTAAGGGTATAGTATTTTTCACCGAAAATCGTACATTGTGATTTTGAGGTATTCTTGTCTATCACATGCTCACAAAGCATATGGCTTTGGTTCTTAGGCATTCCGACATCGTTTGGTGCCTCAAATCGCCATTCAAAGTTTCGTAGGGGTTATAGTTGTAATTTTCACCGAAAATCGTACATTGGGATCTTGAGGTATTCTTGTCTATCACATGCTCACAAAGCTTATGGCTTTGGTTCCAATGCATTCCGACATCGTTTGGGGCCTCAAATCACCATTCGAAGTTTCGTAGGGGTATAGTTGTAATTTTCACCGAAAATCGTACATTGGGATTTGGACGTATTCTTGTCTATCATATGCTCACAAAGCTTATGGCTTTGGTTCCAATGCATTCCGACATTGTTTGGTGCCACAAATCACCATTCGAAGTTTCGTAGGGGTATAGTAGTAATTTTAACTGAAAATCGTACATTGTGATTTTGAGGTATTCTTGTCTA
Source organism: Verbascum thapsus (assembly GCA_963669365.1). Classification (NCBI taxonomy): domain Eukaryota; kingdom Viridiplantae; phylum Streptophyta; class Magnoliopsida; order Lamiales; family Scrophulariaceae; genus Verbascum; species Verbascum thapsus. Next base: position 7,127,252 of record OY770120.1, read on the forward strand.
TCACAGGCTCACAAAGCTTATGGCTTTGGTTCCAATGCAATCCGACATCGTTTGGTGCCTCAAATCACCATTCAAAGTTTCGTAAGGGTATAGTTGTATTTTTCACCGAAAATCGTACATTGTGATTTTGAGGTATTCTTGTCTATCACATGCTCACAAAGCATATGGCTTTGGTTCCTAGGCATTCGGACATCGTTTGGTGCCTCAAATCGCCATTCAAAGTTTCGTAGGGGTTATAGTTGTAATTTTCACCGAAAATCGTACATTGGGATCTTGAGGTATTCTTGTCTATCACATGCTCACAAAGCTTATGGCTTTGGTTCCAATGCATTCCGACATCGTTTGGGGCCTCAAATCACCATTCGAAGTTTCGTAGGGGTATAGTTGTAATTTTCTCCGAAAATCGTACATTGGGATTTGGACGTATTCTTGTCTATCATATGCTCACAAAGCTTATGGCTTTGGTTCCAATGCATTCCGACATTGTTTGGTGCCACAAATCACCATTCGAAGTTTCGTAGGGGTATAGTAGTAATTTTAACTGAAAATCGTACACTGTGATTTTGAGGTATTCTTGTCTATCACAGGCTCACAAAGCTTATGGCTTTGGTTCCAATGCAATCCGACATCGTTTGGTGCCTCAAATCACCATTCGAAGTTTCGTAAGGGTATAGTTGTATTTTTCACCGAAAATCGTACATTGTGATTTTGAGGTATTCATGTCTATCACATGCTCACAAAGCTTATGGCTTTGGTTCCAATGCATTCCAACATCGTTTGGTGCCTCAAATCACCATTCGAAGTTTCGTAGGGGTATAGTTGTAATTTTCACCGAAAATCATACATTGGGAATTTGAGGTATTCTTGTCTATCACATGCTCAAAAAGCTTATGGCTTTGGTTCCAATGCATTCCGACATCGTTTGGTGCCTCATATAACCAATCGAAGTTTCGTACGGGTATAGTTGTAATTTTCACCGAAAATCGTACGTTGTGATTTTGAGGTATTATTGTCTATCACATGCTCACAAAGCTTATGGCTTTGGTTCCAATGCATTCCGACATCGTTTGGTGCCTCAAATCACCATTCAAAATTTCGTACGGGTATAGTTTTAATTTTCTCCGAAAATCGTACATTGGGATTTTGATGTAGTCTTGTCTATCACATGCTCACAAAGCTTATGACTTTGGTCCCAATGCATTCCGACATCGTTTGGTGCCTCAAATCACCATTCGAAGTTTCGTATGGGTATAGTTGTAATTTTCACTGAAAATCGTACAGTTGGATTTTGAGGTATTCTTGTCTATCACATGCTCACAAAGCATACGGCTTTGGTTCCTAGGCATTCTGACATCGTTTGGTGCCTCAAATCGCCATTCAAAGTTTCGTAGGGGTTATAGTTGTAATTTTCACCGAAAATCGTACATTGGGATCTTGAGGTATTCTTGTCTATCACATGCTCACAAAGCTTATGGCTTTGGTTCCAATGCATTCCGACATCGTTTGGGGCCTCAAATCACCATTCGAAGTTTCGTAGGGGTATAGTTGTAATTTTCACCGAAAATCGTACAATGGGATTTGGACGTATTCTTGTCTATCACATGCTCACAAAGCTTATGGCTTTGGCTCCAATCAATTCCGACATCGTTTGGTGCCTCAAATCACCATTCGAAGTTTCGTACGGGTATAGTTGTAATTTTCTCCGAAAATCGTACATTGGAATTTTGAGGTATTCTTGTCTATCACATGCTCACTAAGCTTATGGCTTTGGTTCCAATGCATTCCGACATCGTTTGGTGCCTCAAATCACCATTCGAAATTTCGTACGGGTATAGTTGTAATTTTCACCGAAAATCGTACAATGGGATTTGGACGTATTCTTGTCTATCACATGCTCACAAAGCTTATGGCTTTGGCTCCAATCCATTCCGACATCGTTTGGTGCCTCAAATCACCATTCGAAGTTTCGTACGGGTATAGTTGTAATTTTCTCCGAAAATCGTACATTGGGATTTTGAGGTATTCTTGTCTATCACATGCTCACTAAGCTTATGGCTTTGGTTCCAATGCATTCCGACATCGTTTGGTGCCTCAAATCACCATTCGAAATTGCGTACGGGTATAGTTGTAATTTTCACCGAAAATCGTACATTGGGATTTTGAGGTATTATTGTCTATCAGATGCTCACAAAGCTTATGGCTTTGGTTCCAATGCATTCCGACATCGTTTGGTGCCTCATATAACCAATCGAAATTTCGTACGGGTATAGTTGTAATTTTCACCGAAAATCGTACATTGTGATTTTGAGGTATTCTTGTCTATCACATGCTCACAAAGCATATGGCTTTGGTTCCTAGGCATTCCGACATCGTTTGGTGCCTCAAATCACCATTCAAAATTTCGTACGGGTATAGTTGTAATTTTCTCCGAAAATCGTACATTGGGATTTTGAGGTATTCTTGTCTATCACATGCTCACAAAGCTTATGGCTTTGGTTCCAATGCAATCCGACATCGTTTGGTGCCTCAAATCACCATTCGAAGTTTCGTAGGGGTATAGTTGTAATTTTCACCGAAAATCATACATTGGGAATTTGAGGTATTCTTGTCTATCACATGCTCAAAAAGCTTATGGCTTTGGTTCCAATGCATTCCGACATCGTTTGGTGCCTCAAATCACCATTCGAAGTTTCGTATGGGTATAGTTGTAATTTTCACTGAAAATCGTACACTTGGATTTTGAGGTATTCTTGTCTATCACATGCTCACAAAGCATATGGCTTTGGTTCCTAGGCATTCTGACATCGTTTGGTGCCTCAAATCGCCATTCAAAGTTTCGTAGGGGTTATAGTTGTAATTTTCACCGAAAATCGTACATTGGGATCTTGAGGTATTCTTGTTTATCACATGCTCACAAAGCTTATGGCTTTGGTTCCAATGCAATCCGACATCGTTTGGGGCCTCAAATCACCATTCGAAGTTTCGTAGGGGTATAGTTGTAATTTTCACCGAAAATCGTACAATGGGATTTGGACGTATTCTTGTCTATCACATGCTCACAAAGCTTATGGCTTTGGCTCCAATCCATTCCGACATCGTTTGGTGCCTCAAATCACCATTCGAAGTTTCGTACGGGTATAGTTGTAATTTTCTCCGAAAATCGTACATTGGGATTTTAAGGTATTCTTGTCTATCACATGCTCACTAAGCTTATGGCTTTGGTTCCAATGCATTCCGACATCGTTTGGTGCCTCAAATCACCATTCGAAATTTCGTACGGGTATAGTTGTAATTTTCACCGAAAATCGTACAATGGGATTTGGACGTATTCTTGTCTATCACATGCTCACAAAGCTTATGGCTTTGGCTCCAATACATTCCGACATCGTTTGGTGCCTCAAATCACCATTCGAAGTTTCGTACGGGTATAGTTGTAATTTTCTCCGAAAATCGTACATTGGGATTTTGAGGTATTCTTGTCTATCACATGCTCACTAAGCTTATGGCTTTGGTTCCAATGCATTCCGACATCGTTTGGTGCCTCAAATCACCATTCGAAATTGCGTACGGGTATAGTTGTAATTTTCACCGAAAATCGTACATTGGGATTTTGAGGTATTATTGTCTATCAGATGCTCACAAAGCTTATGGCTTTGGTTCCAATGCATTCCGACATCGTTTGGTGCCTCATATAACCAATCGAAATTTCGTACGGGTATAGTTGTAATTTTCACCGAAAATCGTACATTGTGATTTTGAGGTATTCTTGTCTATCACATGCTCACAAAGCATATGGCTTTGGTTCCTAGGCATTCCGACATCGTTTGGTGCCTCAAATCACCATTCAAAATTTCGTACGGGTATAGTTGTAATTTTCTCCGAAAATCGTACATTGGGATTTTGAGGTATTCTTGTCTATCACATGCTCACAAAGCTTATGGCTTTGGTTCCAATGCAATTCGACATCGTTTGGTGCCTCAAATCACCATTCGAAGTTTCGTAGGGGTATAGTTGTAATTTTCACCGAAAATCATACATTGGGAATTTGAGGTATTCTTGTCTATCACATGCTCAAAAAGCTTATGGCTTTGGTTCCAATGCATTCCGACATCGTTTGGTGCCTCATATAACCAATCGTTACGGGTATAGTTGTAATTTTCACCGAAAATCGTACGTTGTGATTTTGAGGTATTATTGTCTATCACATGCTCACAAAGCTTATGGCTTTGGTTCCAATGCATTCCGACATCGTTTGTGCCTCAAATCACCATTTGAAGTTTCGTAGGGGTATAGTTGTAATTTTCACCGAAAATCGTACATTGGGATTTTGAGGTATTCTTGTCTATCACATGCTCACAAAGCTTATGGCTTTGGTTCCAATGCATTCCGACATCGTTTGGTGCCTCAAATCACCATTCAAAATTTCGTACGGGTATAGTTGTAATTTTCTCCGAAAATCGTACATTGGGATTTTGAGGTATTCTTGTCTATCACATGCTCACAAAGCTTATGGCTTTGGTTCCAATGCATTCTGACATCGTTTGGTACCTCAAATCACCATTCGAAGTTTCGTATGGGTATAGTTGTAATTTTCACTGAAAATTGTACACTTGGATCTTGAGGTATTCTTGTCTATCACATGCTCACAAAGCTTATGGCTTTGGTTCCAATGCATTCCGACATCGTTTGGTGCCTCATATAACCAATCGAAGTTTCGTACGGGTATAGTTGTAATTTTCACCGAAAATCGTACGTTGTGATTTTGAGGTATTATTGTCTATCACATGCTCACAAAGCTTATGGCTTTGGTTCAAATGCATTCCGACATCGTTTGGTGCCTCAAATCACCATTTGAAGTTTCGTAGGGGTATAGTTGTAATTTTTACCGAAAATCGTACATTGGGATTTTGAGGTATTCTTGTCTATCAAATGCTCACAAAGCTTATGGCTTTGGTTCCAATGCATTCCGACATCGTTTGTGCCTCAAATCACCATTTGAAGTTTCGTAGGGGTATAGTTGTAATTTTCACCGAAAATCGTACATTGGGATTTTGAGGTATTCTTGTCTATCACATGCTCACAAAGCTTATGGCTTTGGTTCCAATGCATTCCGACATCGTTTGGTGCCTCAAATCACCATTCAAAATTTCGTACGGGTATAGTTGTAATTTTCTCCGAAAATCGTACATTGGGATTTTGAGGTATTCTTGTCTATCACATGCTCACAAAGCTTATGGCTTTGGTTCCAATGCATTCTGACATCGTTTGGTACCTCAAATCACCATTCGAAGTTTCGTATGGGTATAGTTGTAATTTTCACTGAAAATTGTACACTTGGATCTTGAGGTATTCTTGTCTATCACATGCTCACAAAGCTTATGGCTTTGGTTCCAATGCATTCCGACATCGTTTGGTGCCTCATATAACCAATCGAAGATTCGTACGGGTATAGTTGTAATTTTCACCGAAAATCGTACGTTGTGATTTTGAGGTATTATTGTCTATCACATGCTCACAAAGCTTATGGCTTTGGTTCCAATGCATTCCGACATCGTTTGGTGCCTCAAATCACCATTCGAAGTTTCGTAGGGGTATAGTAGTAATTTTCACCGAAAATCGTACATTGCGATTTTGAGGTATTCTTGTCTATCAGATGCTCACAAAGCTTATGGCTTTGGTTCCAATGCATTCCGACATCGTTTGGTGCCTCATATAACCAATCGAAGATTCGTACGGGTATAGTTGTAATTTTCACCGAAAATCGTACGTTGTGATTTTGAGGTATTATTGTCTATCACATGCTCACAAAGCTTATGGCTTTGGTTCCAATGCATTCCGACATCGTTTGGTGCCTCAAATCACCATTCGAAGTTTCGTAGGGGTATAGTAGTAATTTTCACCGAAAATCGTACATTGCGATTTTGAGGTATTCTTGTCTATCAGATGCTCACAAAGCTTATGGCTTTGGTTCCAATGCATTCCGACATCGTTTGGTGCCTCATATAACCAATCGAAGTTTCGTACGGGTATAGTTGTAATTTTCACCGAAAATCGTACGTTGTGATTTTGAGGTATTATTGTCTATCACATGCTCACAAAGCTTATGGCTTTGGTTCAAATGCATTCCGACATCGTTTGGTGCCTCAAATCACCATTTGAAGTTTCGTAGGGGTATAGTTGTAATTTTTACCGAAAATTGTACATTGGGATTTTGAGGTATTCTTGTCTATCAAATGCTCACAAAGCTTATGGCTTTGGTTCCAATGCATTCCGACATCGTTTGTGCCTCAAATCACCATTTGAAGTTTCGTAGGGGTATAGTTGTAATTTTCACTGAAAATCGTACATTGGGATTTTGAGGTATTCTTGTCTATCACATGCTCACAAAGCTTATGGCTTTGGTTCCAATGCATTCCGACATCGTTTGGTGCCTCAAATCACCATTCAAAATTTCGTACGGGTATAGTTGTAATTTTCTCCGAAAATCGTACATTGGGATTTTGAGGTATTCTTGTCTATCACATGCTCACAAAGCTTATGGCTTTGGTTCCAATGCATTCTGACATCGTTTGGTACCTCAAATCACCATTCGAAGTTTCGTATGGGTATAGTTGTAATTTTCACTGAAAATTGTACACTTGGATCTTGAGGTATTCTTGTCTATCACATGCTCACAAAGCTTATGGCTTTGGTTCCAATGCATTCCGACATCGTTTGGTGCCTCATATAACCAATCGAAGATTCGTACGGGTATAGTTGTAATTTTCACCGAAAATCGTACGTTGTGATTTTGAGGTATTATTGTCTATCACATGCTCACAAAGCTTATGGCTTTGGTTCCAATGCATTCCGACATCGTTTGGTGCCTCAAATCACCATTCGAAGTTTCGTAGGGGTATAGTAGTAATTTTCACCGAAAATCGTACATTGCGATTTTGAGGTATTCTTGTCTATCAGATGCTCACAAAGCTTATGGCTTTGGTTCCAATGCATTCCGACATCGTTTGGTGCCTCATATAACCAATCGAAGTTTCGTACGGGTATAGTTGTAATTTTCACCGAAAATCGTACGTTGTGATTTTGAGGTATTATTGTCTATCACATGCTCACAAAGCTTATGGCTTTGGTTCAAATGCATTCCGACATCGTTTGGTGCCTCAAATCACCATTTGAAGTTTCGTAGGGGTATAGTTGTAATTTTTACCGAAAATCGTACATTGGGATTTTGAGGTATTCTTGTCTATCAAATGCTCACAAAGCTTATGGCTTTGGTTCCAATGCATTCCGACATCGTTTGGTGCCTCAAATCACCATTCGAAATTTCGTACGGGTATAGTTGTAATTTTCTCCGAAAATCGTACATTGGGATTTTGAGGTATTCTTGTCTATCACATGCTCACAAAGCTTATGGCTTTGGCTCCAATCCATTCCGACATCGTTTGGTGCCTCAAATCACCATTCGAAGTTTCGTATGGGTATAGTTGTAATTTTCACTGAAAATCGTACACTTGGATTTTGAGGTATTCTTGTCTATCACATGCTCACAAAGCATATGGCTTTGGTTCCTATGCATTCCGACATCGTTTGGTGCCTCAAATCGCCATTCAAAGTTTCGTAGGGGTTATAGTTGTAATTTTCACCGAAAATCGTACATTGGGATCTTGAGGTATTCTTGTCTATCACATGCTCACAAAGCTTATGGCTTTGGTTCCAATGCATTCCGACATCGTTTGGGGCCTCAAATCACCATTCGAAGTTTCGTAGGGGTATAGTTGTAATTTTCACCGAAAATCGTACATTGGGATTTGGACGTATTCTTGTCTATCACATGCTCACAAAGCTTATGGCTTTGGCTCCAATCCATTTCGACATCGTTTGGTGCCTCAAATCACCATTCGAAGTTTCGTATGGGTATAGTTGTAATTTTCACTGAAAATCGTACACTTGGATTTTGAGGTATTCTTGTCTATCCCATGCTCACAAAGCATATGGCTTTGGTTCCTATGCATTCCGACATCGTTTGGTGCCTCAAATCGCCATTCAAAGTTTCGTAGGGGTTATAGTTGTAATTTTCACCGAAAATCGTACATTGGGATCTTGAGGTATTCTTGTCTATCACATGCTCACAAAGCTTATGGCTTTGGTTCCAATGCATTCCGACATCGTTTGGGGCCTCAAATCACCATTCGAAGTTTCGTAGGGGTATAGTTGTAATTTTCACCGAAAATCGTATATTGGGATTTGGACGTATTCTTGTCTATCATATGCTCACAAAGCTTATGGCTTTGGTTCCAATGCATTCCGACATCGTTTGGTGCCTCAAATCGCCATTCAAAGTTTCGTAGGGGTTATAGTTGTAATTTTCACCGAAAATCGTACATTGGGATCTTGAGGTATTCTTGTCTATCACATGCTCACAAAGCTTATGGCTTTGGTTCCAATGCATTCTGACATCGTTTGGTGCCTCAAATCACCATTCGAAGTTTCGTATGGGTGTAGTTGTAATTTTCACTGAAAATTGTACACTTGGATTTTGAGGTATTCTTGTCTATCACATGCTCACAAAGCTTATGGCTTTGGTTCCTATGCATTCCGACATCGTTTGGTGCCTCAAATCGCCATTCGAAGTTTCGTAGGGGTTATAGTTGTAATTTTCACCGAAAATCGTACATTGGGATCTTGAGGTATTCTTGTCTATCACATGCTCACAAAGCTTATGGCTTTGGTTCCAATGCATTCCGACATCGTTTGGGGCCTCAAATCACCATTCGAAGTTTCGTAGGGGTATAGTTGTAATTTTCACCGAAAATCATACATTGGGAATTTGAGGTATTCTTGTCTATCACATGCTCAAAAAGCTTATGGCTTTGGTTCCAATGCATTCCAACATCGTTTGGTGCCTCATATAACCAATCGTTACGGGTATAGTTGTAATTTTCACCGAAAATCGTACGTTGTGATTTTGAGGTATTATTGTCTATCACATGCTCACAAAGCTTATGGCTTTGGTTCCAATGCATTCCGACATCGTTTGGTGCCTCAAATCACCATTCAAAGTTTCGTACGGGTATAGTTGTAATTTTCTCCGAAAATCGTACATTGGGATTTTGAGGTATTCTTGTCTATCACATGCTCACAAAGCTTATGGCTTTGGTTCCAATGCAATCCGACATCGTTTGGTGCCTCAAATCACCATTCGAAGTTTCGTAGGGGTATAGTTGTAATTTTCACCGAAAATCGTACATTGGGATTTTGAGGTATTCTTGTCTATCACATGCTCACAAAGCTTATGGCTTTGGCTCCAATCCATTCCGACAGCGTTTGGTGCCTCAAATCACCATTCGAAGTTTCGTATGGGTATAGTTGTAATTTTCACTGAAAATCGTACACTTAGATTTTGAGGTATTCTTGTCTATCACATGCTCACAAAGCATATGGCTTTGGTTCCTATGCATTCCGACATCGTTTGGTGCCTCAAATCGCCATTCAAAGTTTCGTAGGGGTTATAGTTGTAATTTTCACCGAAAATCGTACATTGGGATCTTGAGGTATTCTTGTCTATCACATGCTCACAAAGCTTATGGCTTTGGTTCCAATGCATTCCGACATCGTTTGGGGCCTCAAATCACCATTCGAAGTTTCGTAGGGGTATAGTTGTAATTTTCACCGAAAATCGTACATTGGGATTTGGACGTATTCTTGTCTATCACATGCTCACAAAATTTATGGCTTTGGCTCCAATCCATTTCGACATCGTTTGGTGCCTCAAATCACCATTCGAAGTTTCGTATGGGTATAGTTGTAATTTTCACTGAAAATCGTACACTTGGATTTTGAGGTATTCTTGTCTATCCCATGCTCACAAAGCATATGGCTTTGGTTCCTAGGCATTCCGACATCGTTTGGTGCCTCAAATCGCCATTCAAAGTTTCGTAGGGTCCTCAAATTCCCAATGTACGATTTTCGGAGGAAATTACAACTATACCCGTACGAAATTTTGAATGGTGATTTGAGGCACCAAACGATGCCGGAATGCATTGGAACCAAAGCCATAAGCTTTGTGAGCATGTGATAGACAAGAATACCTCAAAATCCCAATGTACGATTTTCGGAGAAAATTACAACTATACCCGTACGAAATTTTGAATGGTGATTTGAGGCACCAAACGATGCCGGAATGCATTGGAACGAAAGCCATAAGCTTTGTGAGCATGTGATAGACAAGAATACCTCAAATTCCCAATGTATGATTTTCGGTGAAAATTACAACTATACCCCTACGAAACTTCGAATGGTGATTTGAGGCACCAAACGATGTCGGATTGCATTGGAACCAAAGCCATAAGCTTTGTGAGCATGTGATAGACAATAATACCTCAAAATCACAACGTACGATTTTCGGTGAAAATTACAACTATACCCGTAACGATTGGTTATATGAGGCACCAAACGATGTTGGAATGCATTGGAACCAAAGCCATAAGCTTTTTGAGCATGTGATAGACAAGAATACCTCAAATTCCCAATGTATGATTTTCGGTGAAAATTACAACTATACCCCTACGAAACTTCGAATGGTGATTTGAGGCCCCAAACGATGTCGGAATGCATTGGAACCAAAGCCATAAGCTTTGTGAGCATGTGATAGACAAGAATACCTCAAGATCCCAATGTACGATTTTCGGTGAAAATTACAACTATAACCCCTACGAAACTTTGAATGGCGATTTGAGGCACCAAACGATGTCGGAATGCATAGGAACCAAAGCCATAAGCTTTGTGAGCATGTGATAGACAAGAATACCTCAAAATCCAAGTGTACAATTTTCAGTGAAAATTACAACTACACCCATACGAAACTTCGAATGGTGATTTGAGGCACCAAACGATGTCAGAATGCATTGGAACCAAAGCCATAAGCTTTGTGAGCATGTGATAGACAAGAATACCTCAAGATCCCAATGTACGATTTTCGGTGAAAATTACAACTATAACCCCTACGAAACTTTGAATGGCGATTTGAGGCACCAAACGATGTCGGAATGCATTGGAACCAAAGCCATAAGCTTTGTGAGCATATGATAGACAAGAATACGTCCAAATCCCAATATACGATTTTCGGTGAAAATTACAACTATACCCCTACGAAACTTCGAATGGTGATTTGAGGCCCCAAACGATGTCGGAATGCATTGGAACCAAAGCCATAAGCTTTGTGAGCATGTGATAGACAAGAATACCTCAAGATCCCAAAATCAAATTGGCATTTAAAAGAAAAGAACAAAAGAATTTTTCCCTCCTTTGTTCATACAACAGATACTTGAAACATTCAAAAATATTTGGATCAGATGTTTTTCGGTGAAACGCGTATCTAAATAAATTTTGTTTATTACAAAAACAAGATGTACCTATCAAATCAAATATCCCCCTCATTTCCATCAGTCGGCCATCTTCGTCGACTAAAATCAAAAGGGCTATAAGTGCTACCATTTACTATCGATCAGCAGTAAAGATTCGGCCATTTATTCAAAAGTGCAATAGTACATGTCGGCCATCTTTGCTTAAAACAAAAATCAGAAGTCAAAAGTTGAATAGCGATGACCAGTGCTATGTCGGCCACCGTTGAAATTCAAATTGAAATTTCGTTCAAATTCGAAATGAAATTCAAGACAGGATGGCTATATAAGGAAGCCTCTTCTCCATTCATCATCATCGCAAAAAATTCTAGTTCTCTCAGTATTTAGCTTAATTTCCTATATTTTCTCCACATATCCTCTGTTAACTCTATCTTTCAGTTCATATTTAGCTATTCAAGTAAGTTTTCCAAATTTGTTTTTTATTTATCAGTTTTTCTGTAATTCAATTACTTGTACTCATATTCCGCTGTATTACTATTCAAAAGTCACTGTTCATTTCACTGTTCACTCTGTTTATTCATTTGGTTATTATTATATTAATTCATTTAACATGTTTATTTACTACATGCATAGTACCTGGGTCTTCCCTGGTATCAGAGCCCGGTAGGGTTGTGATATTGAGAGAAGAGTATTCAAAACCCAGATTTTCATAAATACGTAATTATTTTCATAAGTAATTATTGATTGCATGATCAGTGTGTTGGTTTAGCATAAATCCGTTGGTTTAGCCGTTGTAGGTGGTCCCGGTTGTGGTCCCACAAGATTATTGCAACTCAATAAAAACTTAGAAAAAATAAAAAAGTATTCATGGCATCTAGGTTACGAACTCTATTCTCAAGAGACAACTCAAACAGTTCTGGTGTCGTCCAGTCCCATGAATTGCATAGTCAGCATAGCAATTATTCAAACTGGAATATTCCACAACAACAGATAGAAACTATGTACAAAATAGGTACATTCGATTTCAAAACTGCATTTTCTGTCAAAACGCACGAAGAAACTATCTCATTACAACATGAATTTCAAAGTATACCTTTACTTTCACAGACTTCAATAAAGAAATATCTAGACAAAGGCTTTAGATATATTCATTTTGGGCTTATACAAATTGCTGTTAAACCCCTTGTTCATATTGGTGTTAATGCACCAGTCTATTTAGCTCTTAGAGACAATAGATTAAAGAAATACAAAAGCTCCTTATTAGCTATGATTCAAACTAATATTTGTAATGGGCCAATTTACTTTAATTGTGCTCCAAATTATTCTATAGATCTATCTGACCCTCTGATTTTAGACTCCCTAATATTAGACATACATCTTCAAGGAGATGAATTCAAAAACTTAAGCAAAAACTTTGCTGTCATTTATCGGGTTTATTTCCGTGTAATGTCATCTCAGTTGAATCCAAAATTTATATTAACTCCAACCTCTAAAGATGAAACTGTCATGCTCCAACTAGAAGCAGACAATTCAACTTACTTTGTCCCTAAAAGATTAAAATGGAATGAAATTACCATTCCTAAAGAATTTATAATTAATAACCCCCAAATCCCTCGTGGTGTTGAAAGGCATGAAGTCTCAGATATAGAAGAAGACTCTGATGGTAGAGTCCTACTTCGATTCAATTCCCTTAGGATAAACGAACATCCTAGAAAGAGAATTCAAGAAGTTAATTCTAGGGCTTCCTTTTCCGATAATAATTCTAGGGCATCCTTTTCAGAAGGCGCAAACATGAGTTTTCAAAATGTTAGAGTTGATTTTAAATCCCCTATTCCTTCTACTTCATATCAACAGGAAGATGAATCTTTTCATATAGGTTCTCCTACTACTTCTCAAATGGAAGATCATATTAATATGATTTCTTTTGCTAGCTTTACTCCAAATTTCGGATATCTTGAACGAGAGTTCAACGATTCGGATGAAAGAATCAGAAGAGATTGGTATCTCAAATTTGACTAAGATTTTCGTGATAAACTTCACGAAGAATGGTTAAAAGGTCTTCAAAAATTTAAAACTAATATTACATTACTAAATTGGTTTGACGCATACTGTCAGCTAAACAACATTTCAAATGTTTATTCCCTTGATCAAATTAATGTTCAAACTAACCTATACAAAAAATGGAAACTATCTTCAGGTTCCATTATCACCTCTATTCATCCTCCTTTACAAAATATTAAAATTCCTCATGATAAAGGCGAATTCTTAGCTACTCCTTTCCGAACGGGAAAAGATGGTGAAGGAACGATTAACATGGCAGATATCAGAAAACTTCACGAACAAAATAATTACTCAAATCAAATTTTACATACTATTGCCGAACAGGTTGATAACCTATCGGTTAAAATTGATTCTAAGAATAATGTTCCTAATGTTCCTAAATTTCCTAATGAAACCTCTTATCCTCATTTTAATACTAGAAGTTTACCTGAAAAAATAGAAAGTAAACTAAAACTCCCTGCTAGCTCTTATCTAATTGATAAAATTTCTCAAAAACTTATTGGAGAATCATCTTCAATTTCGAACATAAATTGTTTAAAAAGGGCTGATTCAAATACTGAATCTGAAGCGGAAATTAATAAAGTTTATTTCAAACCAGGAACAAAGACTTATTATAATAATAGATATACTCCTCCCGATATTCTCTTTGAAGAGAGAAGTCAATTCAAAACTGGATCTAAATATGACGGTCATTCCATTCATGAATGGAATATCGACGGAAAATCCGAATATGAAGTGTTAAATACACTTCAAGAAATGGGTATGGCTCGAACAGCCTACAAAGTTCAAAATCAAAGTGAAGGAAATGCTGCAGCATTAATTGTCACTGGCTTTACTGGTCAGTTAAAAAATTGGTGGGACAATTCCCTAACTCTTCAAGATAAACAAGATATACTCCAACATACTACCACCTTCGAAGAAGAGGATGGTACTATGGTTGATAAAAATGATGCCTGTGACATGCTTATCATTACAATTGGTATGTATTTTATAGGCAACCCTAAAGAAGAAATTGATTCTACTCAAATTGTTCTTTCAAATCTTAGATGTCCTACTCTGTCTGATTATAGATGGTACAAAGATATTTTTCTAACTTATATTCTCAAAAGATCTGATTGCAATGCCTCTTTCTGGAAAGAAAGATTTATTGCGGGATTACCCAAACTCTTCGGTGAAAGAATTCACCAAAAACTTAAAGATGCTACTGGTCTGACAGAGATCAAATTCGAAGTAATAACTTACGGGCAATTATTCGCCTTTATTAAGAAAGAAGCTATTGCTTTATGTTCAGAACTCAAAATACAATCCAAATATGGATCTGAGAAATCCAAATTTAGAAAAGAGGTAGGAACCTTCTGCGAGTCCTTCGGATTACAAAAGGTCCAAGCCCCATCTTCAAAAATGAAAAATAATGTTAGACATTTTCCAAAACAAAAGCATCACAAGAAAAGGTTTAAACCAAAAACTTATCCAACGAATCAAAATCATCAAAAGTATCCCAGACGTAAATCCTTTAAAAAGAATCATGATAACAAATTTGAAATCACTTGTTTCAAATGCAACAGAAAAGGACATAAGGCTGATGCTTGTCCTTTAAGAAAAAAGATTAATGAAATCTTTCATGACGATGAAGATCTTAGAAATAAAATATCCTCTCTTCTTATATCAGATGATAAACCTTCTGATAGTGAAGAATCTTCTAGTTCAAGTTCTGAAGACAACTCTTTAGAATGAATGTTTCAAGTATCTGTTGTATGAACAAAGGAGGGAAAAATTCTTTTGTTCTTTTCTTTTAAATGCCAATTTGATTTTCCCGGCTTTTTTGAATTTTTCTAATCTTTTTTCTTTTTCTTTTTTCTTTTTGTATTTTTTAAATGCCTGTTTTCTTTTCAGCATTTCATTCTTTGATACCTCTTTGTTTTCAGTATCATTAGTGCCTTTTTTCTTTTTAGCACTTAATGTTGATACCTGTTTATTTTCAGTATCCTTGGATATTAATGCCTTGATTTTTTCAGCATTATTTTCTTTTTTATTTTTGAATAAAACATTCTTCTTTTTTAAAGGTAGTCACAAGTCGAAAGGATCTTGCGCACAAGGTCCGCCGTAAGGGTCCGAGCTTGAACTAGCCGAAGAGGATCCTTCTTTATCAGAATTAGTCTTCTTCATCTTGATGAACTGGAGGTAGTCCTTAGCCATCTCAGGATCTTCTTCGAGTAGCTGGAACATTTTGATTTGTTGTTGTGTAAGAGAACTGCTTTGAGGGAGATCATCCTTTGAACTTTTCTTGTTTTTCTTTTCGGTAGAGGAGGAAGTTGAAATTTGTTTCTCCCATTTTGGTTTATTACCGGTTAGGAGAAAATTCTTGATGACTTGAATGTTGCAGAATTGTGTAGAATAATTCTGCCACCATTTAACTTTGAATTCTCTGATTATTGAGATAGGGAAAGGAGCCTGGAAGAACTGGTCAAATGCGAAGTTCCAACATAGGATCCATGGTACTTTGAATTCGGCGTAAAATCGTATCGGTTTTAGATGAGTATCGATAGGGGCTTTAGAGATGCCATCGATAAGATTTTTTGAAATATAATAGGAATAGGCTTCTTGAATAATTGGCGGGTGTATGTCGGGTACAGGTCCGAAATCCATCCACCATTCTAAAAACCAGATGGGGAACATGTGTTTTATGAAATCTGTATGAAATGTAAAAAACCATGAATGGTCAAAGGGTCTCAGGAAAAAGGTCCTGAACCAGGCTTGTTTGTAATCAGGGTAATTGTACCCCTTTGGAATAAATGGCTTTGAGAAACCCTTTTCTGAGAAAGGAGCAAGCCATTCATCAGATTTGAATACTCTTTTAATAATACATTTTGAGAATGATATTCTTGAAGGGTCTTTAGGGTCAGGAGTATGAACTAACTCTATTGATCCAGAATCAATAAGAATGAATTCATAAAAGGTTTGGGTTTTTTGAGTATTATCGGTGTACCATTGGCAACCTTCAGAAAAGTATCTTGAAATAATACTCTTGAGTGTTTTAATATCTGGGGCTTTTTTGAAGTTTGTGAGAGTGACATTATGACATTGTGGTTTGGTAAAATACCCAACAGTGGGTTCATGTTTTTGAGTGGTAGAATTTGAGGCTATAGGTTTTGTTGGAGTGATTGGAGCAGGTGCTCGAGCTATTTGAGAGTAAGGTATATCTGGGGTTACGGCTATTACATTGAACTGATTTTTGATTGGTAGGGTGTTTGAGTAATGATCTGGAGTCTGCAACCTTGGCCGACTCATGTTTCTGTATTATTTTGAAGAAATTCTCGAGTTAGAAAATCGGGTAATGAATTATTCTCTCCTTTAATGTAATCAATTTCGAAATCAAAACTAGAGAGGATAGCTTGCCATCTGGCAAATATTTGTTTTGAAACAATATTCTTGACATCCTTTTGAAGTACTTCTTTAGCAGATTTGCAATCTATTCTTAGTAGGAATTTTTTGTTGAAAATATCGTCTTGAAATTTTGAAATACATAATACAATAGAAAGTATTTCTTTTTTAATTGTTGAATAATTCTTTTGAGGCCCTAGCCAAATGCCAGAATGAAATCGAACAAGTTGTTCGTCATTCTTAAAAATAAATGCATGGGATGTATGCGGTGCATGCATGCATTGTTTTAAAATTCCACCATAGCCAAAATCAGAGGCATCGGTTTCGATTATCATGAATGAGTTAGGTTTTGGTATGCCTAAACAAGGTAGGGAATGAATTTGAGTTTTTATTTTTTTAACAATTTCGGTATGAATATTGGACCAAGGAATTGGGTCCTTTTGGAGTCTTTGAAAAAGGGGTTTACATATTAATCTCATTTTTGGGAAGAAATCAGATATGTAATTTAGACATCCAAGGAATCTTTGGAGTTGATTCTTTTCTTTAATTTCATTTGGGAATTTATTGGCAAATTCAATTGCTCTAGCAATAGGTTTAATTGTTCCTCGGTTAATTTCATGGCCGAGAAATCTTATTTTGGTTTGAAATAATTTGATTTTGGGGGCTGAAATGGCTAACCCATTTTTCTTAACAATATTGAGAAATGAATTAAGATGTTTGAAATGTTGATCGATGTTTTGGGAAAAAATTAGAACATCATCAATATAGACTAAAGAATAGTCCGATTGACTGTTGAATATGTCATTCATAATATTTTGGAATTCGGAGGGAGCATTTTTTAAACCGAAAGGCATTACGTTCCATTCGTAATGTCCAAAGGGTACTGTGAATGCTGTTTTGTATTTATCCTTTTCATCAATTTGGATTTGCCAAAATCCTGATTTGAGGTCGAATTTTGAAAAGATACGAGCATTATGAAGTCTGTTAATGAGATCTCTTTTGTTTGGAATAGGATACCTAATCCATTCGAGTACCTCATTTAAGGGTTTGTAATTTATTACAAGCCTGGGAACTCCTCGTTCTTTTTCGGCTTGGTTGTTGACATAGAAAGCGGCACAGCTCCACGGGGACTTGGAAGGCCTTATTAATTTTTTAACAAGAAGAGAATCGATTTCTTCCTTGCAAGTGTTCATAAGTTCGTGATTCATTTGAATTGGCCTTGCTTTGGTAGGTATGGCCTTTTCGTTGAAACTAGCAATATAGGGGAGAGAAACAGTGTGTTTTTTTCTTTCCCAAAAAGCATTAGGTAGATCAGAACATACCTCGGCTTTTAGAATTGCTTCAAAGTCTTGAATTTTATTTTGTAGAGGTTTTTGAAGTAATTCTTCTTCTATTTTAAGATAAGGAATTTCTTCCTTAATAGAATTTATGTGAGATTTCTTAAAATTAATGGCATTAATCTGAGAGATATAATGTTTTTGTAAGAGAGAAACCTCTCGTTCTTTTATAGGATTAAGGAAACTGAATCTTATTGATTTTCCCATTATGTCGGTAGTGATACCGGTTCCATCAACTTTGAAAGGGTAGATGGTTGTTAGAAAAGGGTTTCCTAAAATAACATCTTGACTAAGGTTTTTAACCAATATAAAGGGTGTTTTGAAACAATATCCACCATTGCAGATATAAGCATTCGAAAGTTTGTATCTAATATGAAGAGGAGTAGCATTAGCTGCTAATAGTCTTTCATTAGTCTTTTCATAATATTTTGTAGGAATAAGACCTTCACGGATACAATTTTGATCAGCACCACTGTCTATGAGACATGATACATTGATTTGGAAATCTTTTATAACAAGAGTTATAATTGAATACCATTTTTGAAAAGTAATTTGATTAATACTTTGAATAGTTTCATCACTGAGAACATTAGTTGGTAAGTCTTCAATTATTTCTTTGTTTCTTTTAGGGGTATCATCTTTAAGGATAAGCTTTGTGAGCATCTGATAGACAAGAATACCTCAAAATCGCAATGTACGATTTTCGGTGAAAAATACAACTATACCCTTACGAAACTTCGAATGGTGATTTGAGGCACCAAACGATGTCGGATTGCATTGGAACCAAAGCCATAAGCTTTGTGAGCATGTGATAGACAAGAATACCTCAAAATCACAATGTACGATTTTCAGTTAAAATTACTACTATACCCCTACGAAACTTCGAATGGTGATTTGTGGCACCAAACGCTGCCGGAATGCATTGGAACGAAAGCCATAAGCTTTGTGAGCATGTGATAGACAAGAATACCTCAAATTCCCAATGTACGATTTTCGGAGGAAATTACAACTATACCCGTACGAAATTTTGAATGGTGATTTGAGGCACCAAACGATGCCGGAATGCATTGGAACCAAAGCCATAAGCTTTGTGAGCATGTGATAGACAAGAATACCTCAAAATCCCAATGTACGATTTTCGGAGAAAATTACAACTATACCCGTACGAAATTTTGAATGGTGATTTGAGGCACCAAACGATGCCGGAATGCATTGGAACGAAAGCCATAAGCTTTGTGAGCATGTGATAGACAAGAATACCTCAAATTCCCAATGTATGATTTTCGGTGAAAATTACAACTATACCCCTACGAAACTTCGAATGGTGATTTGAGGCACCAAACGATGTCGGATTGCATTGGAACCAAAGCCATAAGCTTTGTGAGCATGTGATAGACAATAATACCTCAAAATCACAACGTACGATTTTCGGTGAAAATTACAACTATACCCGTAACGATTGGTTATATGAGGCACCAAACGATGTTGGAATGCATTGGAACCAAAGCCATAAGCTTTTTGAGCATGTGATAGACAAGAAAACCTCAAATTCCCAATGTATGATTTTCGGTGAAAATTACAACTATACCCCTACGAAACTTCGAATGGTGATTTGAGGCCCCAAACGATGTCGGAATGCATTGGAACCAAAGCCATAAGCTTTGTGAGCATGTGATAGACAAGAATACCTCAAGATCCCAATGTACGATTTTCGGTGAAAATTACAACTATAACCCCTACGAAACTTTGAATGGCGATTTGAGGCACCAAACGATGTCGGAATGCATAGGAACCAAAGCCATAAGCTTTGTGAGCATGTGATAGACAAGAATACCTCAAAATCCAAGTGTACAATCTTCAGTGAAAATTACAACTACACCCATACGAAACTTCGAATGGTGATTTGAGGCACCAAACGATGTCAGAATGCATTGGAACCAAAGCCATAAGCTTTGTGACCATGTGATAGACAAGAATACCTCAAGATCCCAATGTACGATTTTCGGTGAAAATTACAACTATAACCCCTACGAAACTTTGAATGGCGATTTGAGGCACCAAACGATGTCGGAATGCATTGGAACCAAAGCCATAAGCTTTGTGAGCATATGATAGACAAGAATACGTCCAAATCCCAATATACGATTTTCGGTGAAAATTACAACTATACCCCTACAAAACTTCGAATGGTGATTTGAGGCCCCAAACGATGTCGGAATGCATTGGAACCAAAGCCATAAGCTTTGTGAGCATGTGATAGACAAGAATACCTCAAGATCCCAATGTATGATTTTCGGTGAAAATTACAACTATAACCCCTACGAAACTTTGAATGGCGATTTGAGGCACCAAACGATGTCGGAATGCATAGGAACCAAAGCCATATGCTTTGTGAGCATGGGATAGACAAGAATACCTCAAAATCCAAGTGTACGATTTTCAGTGAAAATTACAACTATACCCATACGAAACTTCGAATGGTGATTTGAGGCACCAAACGATGTCGAAATGGATTGGAGCCAAAGCCATAAGCTTTGTGAGCATGTGATAGACAAGAATACGTCCAAATCCCAATGTACGATTTTCGGTGAAAATTACAACTATACCCCTACGAAACTTCGAATGGTGATTTGAGGCCCCAAACGATGTCGGAATGCATTGGAACCAAAGCCATAAGCTTTGTGAGCATGTGATAGACAAGAATACCTCAAGATCCCAATGTACGATTTTCGGTGAAAATTACAACTATAACCCCTACGAAACTTTGAATGGCGATTTGAGGCACCAAACGATGTCGGAATGCATAGGAACCAAAGCCATATGCTTTGTGAGCATGTGATAGACAAGAATACCTCAAAATCTAAGTGTACGATTTTCAGTGAAAATTACAACTATACCCATACGAAACTTCGAATGGTGATTTGAGGCACCAAACGATGTCGGAATGGATTGGAGCCAAAGCCATAAGCTTTGTGAGCATGTGATAGACAAGAATACCTCAAAATCCCAATGTACGATTTTCGGAGAAAATTACAACTATACCCGTACGAAATTTCGAATGGTGATTTGAGGCACCAAACGATGTCGGAATGCATTGGAACCAAAGCCATAAGCTTTGTGAGCATTTGATAGACAAGAATACCTCAAAATCCCAATGTACGATTTTCGGTAAAAATTACAACTATACCCCTACGAAACTTCAAATGGTGATTTGAGGCACCAAACGATGTCGGAATGCATTTGAACCAAAGCCATAAGCTTTGTGAGCATGTGATAGACAATAATACCTCAAAATCACAACGTACGATTTTCGGTGAAAATTACAACTATACCCGTACGAAACTTCGATTGGTTATATGAGGCACCAAACGATGTCGGAATGCATTGGAACCAAAGCCATAAGCTTTGTGAGCATCTGATAGACAAGAATACCTCAAAATCGCAATGTACGATTTTCGGTGAAAATTACTACTATACCCCTACGAAACTTCGAATGGTGATTTGAGGCACCAAACGATGTCGGAATGCATTGGAACCAAAGCCATAAGCTTTGTGAGCATGTGATAGACAATAATACCTCAAAATCACAAAGTACGATTTTCGGTGAAAATTACAACTATACCCGTACGAATCTTCGATTGGTTATATGAGGCACCAAACGATGTCGGAATGCATTGGAACCAAAGCCATAAGCTTTGTGAGCATGTGATAGACAAGAATACCTCAAGATCCAAGTGTACAATTTTCAGTGAAAATTACAACTATACCCATACGAAACTTCGAATGGTGATTTGAGGTACCAAACGATGTCAGAATGCATTGGAACCAAAGCCATAAGCTTTGTGAGCATGTGATAGACAAGAATACCTCAAAATCCCAATGTACGATTTTCGGAGAAAATTACAACTATACCCGTACGAAATTTTGAATGGTGATTTGAGGCACCAAACGATGTCGGAATGCATTGGAACCAAAGCCATAAGCTTTGTGAGCATGTGATAGACAAGAATACCTCAAAATCCCAATGTACGATTTTCGGTGAAAATTACAACTATACCCCTACGAAACTTCAAATGGTGATTTGAGGCACAAACGATGTCGGAATGCATTGGAACCAAAGCCATAAGCTTTGTGAGCATGTGATAGACAATAATACCTCAAAATCACAACGTACGATTTTCGGTGAAAATTACAACTATACCTGTAACGATTGGTTATATGAGGCACCAAACGATGTCGGAATGCATTGGAACCAAAGCCATAAGCTTTTTGAGCATGTGATAGACAAGAATACCTCAAATTCCCAATGTATGATTTTCGGTGAAAATTACAACTATACCCCTACGAAACTTCGAATGGTGATTTGAGGCACCAAACGATGTCGGATTGCATTGGAACCAAAGCCATAAGCTTTGTGAGCATGTGATAGACAAGAATACCTCAAAATCCCAATGTACGATTTTCGGAGAAAATTACAACTATACCCATACGAAATTTTGAATGGTGATTTGAGGCACCAAACGATGTCGGAATGCCTAGGAACCAAAGTCATATGCTTTGTGAGCATGTGATAGACAAGAATACCTCAAAATCACAATGTACGATTTTCGGTGAAAATTACAACTATACCCGTACGAAATTTCGATTGGTTATATGAGGCACCAAACGATGTCGGAATGCATTGGAACCAAAGCCATAAGCTTTGTGAGCATCTGATAGACAATAATACCTCAAAATCCCAATGTACGATTTTCGGTGAAAATTACAACTATACCCGTACGCAATTTCGAATGGTGATTTGAGGCACCAAACGATGTCGGAATGCATTGGAACCAAAGCCATAAGCTTAGTGAGCATGTGATAGACAAGAATACCTCAAAATCCCAATGTACGATTTTCGGAGAAAATTACAACTATACCCGTACGAAACTTCGAATGGTGATTTGAAGCACCAAACGATGTCGGAATGGATTGGAGCCAAAGCCATAAGCTTTGTGAGCATGTGATAGACAAGAATACGTCCAAATCCCATTGTACGATTTTCGGTGAAAATTACAACTATACCCGTACGAAATTTCGAATGGTGATTTGAGGCACCAAACGATGTCGGAATGCATTGGAACCAAAGCCATAAGCTTAGTGAGCATGTGATAGACAAGAATACCTCAAAATCCCAATGTACGATTTTCGGAGAAAATTACAACTATACCCGTACGAAACTTCGAATGGTGATTTGAGGCACCAAACGATGTCGGAATGGATTGGAGCCAAAGCCATAAGCTTTGTGAGCATGTGATAGACAAGAATACGTCCAAATCCCATTGTACGATTTTCGGTGAAAATTACAACTATACCCCTACGAAACTTCGAATGGTGATTTGAGGCCCCAAACGATGTCGGAATGCATTGGAACCAAAGCCATAAGCTTTGTGAGCATGTGATAGACAAGAATACCTCAAGATCCCAATGTACGATTTTCGGTGAAAATTACAACTATAACCCTTGGTTCCAATGCAATCCGACATCGTTTGGTGCCTCAAATCACCTTTCGAAGTTTCGTAGGGGTATAGTTGTAATTTTCACCGAAAATCATACATTGGGAATTTGAGGTATTCTTGTCTATCACATGCTCAAAAAGCTTATGGCTTTGGTTCCAATGCATTCCGACATCGTTTGGTGCCTCATATAACCAATCGTTACGGGTATAGTTGTTATTTTCACCGAAAATCGTACGTTGTGATTTTGAGGTATTATTGTCTATCACATGCTCACAAAGCTTATGGCTTTGGTTCCAATGCATTCCGACATCGTTTGTGCCTCAAATCACCATTTGAAGTTTCGTAGGGGTATAGTTGTAATTTTCACCGAAAATCGTACATTGGGATTTTGAGGTATTCTTGTCTATCACATGCTCACAAAGCTTATGGCTTTGGTTCCAATGCATTCCGACATCGTTTGGTGCCTCAAATCACCATTCAAAATTTCGTACGGGTATAGTTGTAATTTTCTCCGAAAATCGTACATTGGGATTTTGAGGTATTCTTGTCTATCACATGCTCACAAAGCTTATGGCTTTGGTTCCAATGCATTCTGACATCGTTTGGTACCTCAAATCACCATTCGAAGTTTCGTATGGGTATAGTTGTAATTTTCACTGAAAATTGTACACTTGGATCTTGAGGTATTATTGTCTATCACATGCTCACAAAGCTTATGGCTTTGGTTCCAATGCATTCCGACATCGTTTGGTGCCTCAAATCACCATTCGAAGTTTCGTAGGGGTATAGTAGTAATTTTCACCGAAAATCGTACATTGCGATTTTGAGGTATTCTTGTCTATCAGATGCTCACAAAGCTTATGGCTTTGGTTCCAATGCATTCCGACATCGTTTGGTGCCTCATATAACCAATCGAAGTTTCGTACGGGTATAGTTGTAATTTTCACCGAAAATCGTACGTTGTGATTTTGAGGTATTATTGTCTATCACATGCTCACAAAGCTTATGGCTTTGGTTCAAATGCATTCCGACATCGTTTGGTGCCTCAAATCACCATTTGAAGTTTCGTAGGGGTATAGTTGTAATTTTTACCGAAAATCGTACATTGAGATTTTGAGGTATTCTTGTCTATCAAATGCTCACAAAGCTTATGGCTTTGATTCCAATGCATTCCGACATCGTTTGGTGCCTCAAATCACCATTCGAAATTTCGTACGGGTATAGTTGTAATTTTCTCCGAAAATCGTACATTGGGATTTTGAGGTATTCTTGTCTATCACATGCTCACAAAGCTTATGGCTTTGGCTCCAATCCATTCCGACATCGTTTGGTGCCTCAAATCACCATTCGAAGTTTCGTATGGGTATAGTTGTAATTTTCACTGAAAATCGTACACTTGGATTTTGAGGTATTCTTGTCTATCACATGCTCACAAAGCATATGGCTTTGGTTCCTATGCATTCCGACATCGTTTGGTGCCTCAAATCGCCATTCAAAGTTTCGTAGGGGTTATAGTTGTAATTTTCACCGAAAATCGTACATTGGGATCTTGAGGTATTCTTGTCTATCACATGCTCACAAAGCTTATGGCTTTGGTTCCAATGCATTCCGACATCGTTTGGGGCCTCAAATCACCATTCGAAGTTTCGTAGGGGTATAGTTGTAATTTTCACCGAAAATCGTACATTGGGATTTGGACGTATTCTTGTCTATCACATGCTCACAAAGCTTATGGCTTTGGCTCCAATCCATTTCGACATCGTTTGGTGCCTCAAATCACCATTCGAAGTTTCGTATGGGTATAGTTGTAATTTTCACTGAAAATCGTACACTTGGATTTTGAGGTATTCTTGTCTATCCCATGCTCACAAAGCATATGGCTTTGGTTCCTATGCATTTCGACATCGTTTGGTGCCTCAAATCGCCATTCAAAGTTTCGTAGGGGTTATAGTTGTAATTTTCACCGAAAATCGTACATTGGGATCTTGAGGTATTCTTGTCTATCACATGCTCACAAAGCTTATGGCTTTGGTTCCAATGCATTCCGACATCGTTTGGGGCCTCAAATCACCATTCGAAGTTTCGTACGGGTATAGTTGTAATTTTCACCGAAAATCGTATATTGGGATTTGGACGTATTCTTGTCTATCATATGCTCACAAAGCTTATGGCTTTGGTTCCAATGCATTCCGACATCGTTTGGTGCCTCAAATAGCCATTCAAAGTTTCGTAGGGGTTATAGTTGTAATTTTCACCGAAAATCGTACATTGGGATCTTGAGGTATTCTTGTCTATCACATGCTCACAAAGCTTATGGCTTTGGTTCCAATGCATTCTGACATCGTTTGGTGCCTCAAATCACCATTCGAAGTTTCGTATGGGTGTAGTTGTAATTTTCACTGAAAATTGTACACTTGGATTTTGAGGTATTCTTGTCTATCACATGCTCACAAAGCTTATGGCTTTGGTTCCTATGCATTCCGACATCGTTTGGTGCCTCAAATCGCCATTCAAAGTTTCGTAGGGGTTATAGTTGTAATTTTCACCGAAAATCGTACATTGGGATCTTGAGGTATTCTTGTCTATCACATGCTCACAAAGCTTATGGCTTTGGTTCCAATGCATTCCGACATCGTTTGGGGCCTCAAATCACCATTCGAAGTTTCGTAGGGGTATAGTTGTAATTTTCACCGAAAATCATACATTGGGAATTTGAGGTATTCTTGTCTATCACATGCTCAAAAAGCTTATGGCTTTGGTTCCAATGCATTCCAACATCGTTTGGTGCCTCATATAACCAATCGTTACGGGTATAGTTGTAATTTTCACCGAAAATCGTACGTTGTGATTTTGAGGTATTATTGTCTATCACATGCTCACAAAGCTTATGGCTTTGGTTCCAATGCATTCCGACATCGTTTGTGCCTCAAATCACCATTTGAAGTTTCGTAGGGGTATAGTTGTAATTTTCATCGAAAATCGTACATTGGGATTTTGAGGTATTCTTGTCTATCACATGCTCACAAAGCTTATGGCTTTGGTTCCAATGCATTCCGGCATCGTTTGGTGCCTCAAATCACCATTCAAAATTTCGTACGGGTATAGTTGTAATTTTCTCCGAAAATCGTACATTGGGATTTTGAGGTATTCTTGTCTATCACATGCTCACAAAGCTTATGGCTTTGGTTCCAATGCAATCCGACATCGTTTGGTGCCTCAAATCACCATTCGAAGTTTCGTAGGGGTATAGTTGTAATTTTCACCGAAAATCATACATTGGGAATTTGAGGTATTCTTGTCTATCACATGCTCACAAAGCTTATGGCTTTCGTTCCAATGCATTCCGGCAGCGTTTGGTGCCACAAATCACCATTCGAAGTTTCGTAGGGGTATAGTAGTAATTTTAACTGAAAATCGTACATTGTGATTTTGAGGTATTCTTGTCTATCACATGCTCACAAAGCTTATGGCTTTGGTTCCAATGCATTCCGACATCGTTTGGGGCCTCAAATTACCATTCGAAGTTTCGTAGGGGTAGAGTTGTAATTTTCTCCGAAAATCGTACATTGCGATTTTGAGGTATTCTTGTCTATCAGATGCTCACAAAGCTTATGGCTTTGGTTCCAATGCATTCCGACATCGTTTGGTGCCTCATATAACCAATCGAAGTTTCGTACGGGTATAGTTGTAATTTTCACCGAAAATCGTACGTTGTGATTTTGAGGTATTATTGTCTATCACATGCTCACAAAGCTTATGGCTTTGGTTCAAATGCATTCCGACATCGTTTGGTGCCTCAAATCACAATTGAAGTTTCGTAGGGGTATAGTTGTAATTTTTACCGAAAATCGTACATTGAGATTTTGAGGTATTCTTGTCTATCAAATGCTCACAAAGCTTATGGCTTTGGTTTCAATGCATTCCGACATCGTTTGGTGCCTCAAATCACCATTCGAAATTTCGTACGAGTATAGTTGTAATTTTCTCCGAAAATCGTACATTGGGATTTTGAGGTATTCTTGTCTATCACATGCTCACAAAGCTTATGGCTTTGGCTCCAATCCATTCCGACATCGTTTGGTGCCTCAAATCACCATTCGAAGTTTCGTATGGGTATAGTTGTAATTTTCACTGAAAATCGTACACTTGGATTTTGAGGTATTCTTGTCTATCACATGCTCACAAAGCATATGGCTTTGGTTCCTATGCATTCCGACATCGTTTGGTGCCTCAAATCGCCATTCAAAGTTTCGTAGGGGTTATAGTTGTAATTTTCACCGAAAATCGTACATTGAGATCTTGAGGTATTCTTGTCTATCACATGCTCACAAAGCTTATGGCTTTGGTTCCAATGCATTCCGACATCGTTTGGGGCCTCAAATCACCATTCGAAGTTTCGTAGGGGTATAGTTGTAATTTTCACCGAAAATCGTACATTGGGATTTGGACGTATTCTTGTCTATCACATGCTCACAAAGCTTATGGCTTTGGCTCCAATCCATTTCGACATCGTTTGGTGCCTCAAATCACCATTCGAAGTTTCGTATGGGTATAGTTGTAATTTTCACTGAAAATCGTACACTTGGATTTTGAGGTATTCTTGTCTATCCCATGCTCACAAAGCATATGGCTTTGGTTCCTATGCATTTCGACATCGTTTGGTGCCTCAAATCGCCATTCAAAGTTTCGTAGGGGTTATAGTTGTAATTTTCACCGAAAATCGTACATTGGGATCTTGAGGTATTCTTGTCTATCACATGCTCACAAAGCTTATGGCTTTGGTTCCAATGCATTCCGACATCGTTTGGGGCCTCAAATCACCATTCGAAGTTTCGTAGGGGTATAGTTGTAATTTTCACCGAAAATCGTATATTGGGATTTGGACGTATTCTTGTCTATCATATGCTCACAAAGCTTATGGCTTTGGTTCCAATGCATTCCGACATCGTTTGGTGCCTCAAATAGCCATTCAAAGTTTCGTAGGGGTTATAGTTGTAATTTTCACCGAAAATCGTACATTGGGATCTTGAGGTGTTCTTGTCTATCACATGCTCACAAAGCTTATGGCTTTGGTTCCAATGCATTCTGACATCGTTTGGTGCCTCAAATCACCATTCGAAGTTTCGTATGGGTGTAGTTGTAATTTTCACTGAAAATTGTACACTTGGATTTTGAGGTATTCTTGTCTATCACATGCTCACAAAGCTTATGGCTTTGGTTCCTATGCATTCCGACATCGTTTGGTGCCTCAAATCGCCATTCAAAGTTTCGTAGGGGTTATAGTTGTAATTTTCACCGAAAATCGTACATTGGGATCTTGAGGTATTCTTGTCTATCACATGCTCACAAAGCTTATGGCTTTGGTTCCAATGCATTCCGACATCGTTTGGGGCCTCAAATCACCATTCGAAGTTTCGTAGGGGTATAGTTGTAATTTTCACCGAAAATCATACATTGGGAATTTGAGGTATTCTTGTCTATCACATGCTCAAAAAGCTTATGGCTTTGGTTCCAATGCATTCCAACATCGTTTGGTGCCTCATATAACCAATCGTTACGGGTATAGTTGTAATTTTCACCGAAAATCGTACGTCGTGATTTTGAGGTATTATTGTCTATCACATGCTCACAAAGCTTATGGCTTTGGTTCCAATGCATTCCGACATCGTTTGTGCCTCAAATCACCATTTGAAGTTTCGTAGGGGTATAGTTGTAATTTTCATCGAAAATCGTACATTGGGATTTTGAGGTATTCTTGTCTATCACATGCTCACAAAGCTTATGGCTTTGGTTCCAATGCATTCCGGCATCGTTTGGTGCCTCAAATCACCATTCAAAATTTCGTACGGGTATAGTTGTAATTTTCTCCGAAAATCGTACATTGGGATTTTGAGGTATTCTTGTCTATCACATGCTCACAAAGCTTATGGCTTTGGTTCCAATGCAATCCGACATCGTTTGGTGCCTCAAATCACCATTCGAAGTTTCGTAGGGGTATAGTTGTAATTTTCACCGAAAATCATACATTGGGAATTTGAGGTATTCTTGTCTATCACATGCTCACAAAGCTTATGGCTTTCGTTCCAATGCATTCCGGCAGCGTTTGGTGCCACAAATCACCATTCGAAGTTTCGTAGGGGTATAGTAGTAATTTTAACTGAAAATCGTACATTGTGATTTTGAGGTATTCTTGTCTATCACATGCTCACAAAGCTTATGGCTTTGGTTCCAATGCATTCCGACATCGTTTGGGGCCTCAAATCACCATTCGAAGTTTCGTAGGGGTATAGTTGTAATTTTCTCCGAAAATCATACATTGGGATTTTGAGGTATTCGTGTCTATCACATGCTCACAAAGCTTATGACTTTGGTCCCAATGCATTCCGACATCGTTTGGTGCCTCAAATCACCATTCGAAGTTTCGTATGGGTATAGTTGTAATTTTCACTGAAAATCGTACACTTGGATTTTGAGGTATTCTTGTCTATCACATGCTCACAAAGCATATGGCTTTGGTTCCTAGGCATTCTGACATCGTTTGGTGCCTCAAATCGCCATTCAAAGTTTCGTAGGGGTTATAGTTGTAATTTTCACCGAAAATCGTACATTGGGATCTTGAGGTATTCTTGTCTATCACATGCTCACAAAGCTTATGGCTTTGGTTCCAATGCATTCCGACATCGTTTGGGGCCTCAAATCACCATTCGAAGTTTCGTAGGGGTATAGTTGTAATTTTCACCGAAAATCGTACAATGGGATTTGGACGTATTCTTGTCTATCACATGCTCACAAAGCTTATGGCTTTGGCTCCAATCCATTCCGACATCGTTTGGTGCCTCAAATCACCATTCGAAGTTTCGTACGGGTATAGTTGTAATTTTCTCCGAAAATCGTACATTGGGATTTTGAGGTATTCTTGTCTATCACATGCTCACTAAGCTTATGGCTTTGGTTCCAATGCATTCCGACATCGTTTGGTGCCTCAAATCACCATTCGAAATTTCGTACGGGTATAGTTGTAATTTTCACCGAAAATCGTACAATGGGATTTGGACGTATTCTTGTCTATCACATGCTCACAAAGCTTATGGCTTTGGCTCCAATCCATTCCGACATCGTTTGGTGCCTCATATAACCAATCGTTACGGGTATAGTTGTAATTTTCACCGAAAATCGTACGTTGTGATTTTGAGGTATTATTGTCTATCACATGCTCACAAAGCTTATGGCTTTGGTTCTAATGCATTCCGACATCGTTTGTGCCTCAAATCACCATTTGAAGTTTCGTAGGGGTATAGTTGTA
This sequence comes from Verbascum thapsus, assembly GCA_963669365.1. Lineage (NCBI taxonomy): Eukaryota > Viridiplantae > Streptophyta > Magnoliopsida > Lamiales > Scrophulariaceae > Verbascum > Verbascum thapsus. The sequence goes on from OY770120.1 coordinate 7,158,189, forward strand.
ATTTTCACCGAAAATCGTACATTGGGATTTTGAGGTATTCTTGTCTATCACATGCTCACAAAGCTTATGGCTTTGGTTCCAATGCATTCCGGCATCGTTTGGTGCCTCAAATCACCATTCAAAATCTCGTACGGGTATAGTTGTAATTTTCTCCGAAAATCGTACATTGGGATTTTGAGATATTCTTGTCTATCACATGCTCACAAAGCTTATGGCTTTGGTTCCAATGCAATCCGACATCGTTTGGTGCCTCAAATCACCATTCGAAGTTTCGTAGGGGTATAGTTGTAATTTTCACCGAAAATCATACATTGGGAATTTGAGGTATTCTTGTCTATCACATGCTCAAAAAGCTTATGGCTTTGGTTCCAATGCATTCCGACATCGTTTGGTGCCTCATATAACCAATCGTTACGGGTATAGTTGTAATTTTCACCGAAAATCGTACGTTGTGATTTTGAGGTATTATTGTCTATCACATGCTCACAAAGCTTATGGCTTTGGTTCCAATGCATTCCGACATCGTTTGTGCCTCAAATCACCATTTGAAGTTTCGTAGGGGTAAAGTTGTAATTTTCACCGAAAATCGTACATTGGGATTTTGAGGTATTCTTGTCTATCACATGCTCACAAAGCTTATGGCTTTGGTTCCAATGCATTCCGACATCGTTTGGTGCCTCAAATCACCATTCCAAATTTCGTACGGGTATAGTTGTAATTTTCTCCGAAAATCGTACATTGGGATTTTGAGGTATTCTTGTCTATCACATGCTCACAAAGCTTATGGCTTTGGTTCCAATGCATTCTGACATCGTTTGGTGCCTCAAATCACCATTCGAAGTTTCGTATGGGTGTAGTTGTAATTTTCACTGAAAATTGTACACTTGGATTTTGAGGTATTCTTGTCTATCACATGCTCACAAAGCTTATGGCTTTGGTTCCTATGCATTCCGACATCGTTTGGTGCCTCAAATCGCCATTCAAAGTTTCGTAGGGGTTATAGTTGTAATTTTCACCGAAAATCGTACATTGGGATCTTGAGGTATTCTTGTCTATCACATGCTCACAAAGCTTATGGCTTTGGTTCCAATGCATTCCGACATCGTTTGGGGCCTCAAATCACCATTCGAAGTTTCGTAGGGGTATAGTTGTAATTTTCACCGAAAATCGTACATTGGGATTTGGACGTATTCTTGTCTATCACATGCTCACAAACCTTATGGCTTTGGTTCCAATGCATTCCGACATCGTTTGGTGCCTCATATAACCAATCGAAGTTTCGTACGGGTATAGTTGTAATTTTCTCCGAAAATCGTACGTTGTGATTTTGAGGTATTATTTGTCTATCACATGCTCACAAAGCTTATGGCTTTGGTTCCAATGCATTCCGACATCGTTTGGTGCCTCAAATCACCATTCGAAGTTTCGTAGGGGTATAGTAGTAATTTTCACCGAAAATCGTACATTGCGATTTTGAGGTGTTCTTGTCTATCAGATGCTCACAAAGCTTATGGCTTTGGTTCCAATGCATTCCGACATCGTTTGGTGCCTCATATAACCAATCGAAGTTTCGTACGGGTATAGTTGTAATTTTCATCGAAAATCGTACGTTGTGATTTTGAGGTATTATTGTCTATCACATGCTCACAAAGCTTATGGCTTTGGTTCAAATGCATTCCGACATCGTTTGGTGCCTCAAATCACCATTTGAAGTTTCGTAGGGGTATAGTTGTAATTTTCACCGAAAATCGTACATTGGGATTTTGAGGTATTCTTGTCTATCAAATGCTCACAAAGCTTATGGCTTTGGTTCCAATGCATTCCGATATCGTTTGGTGCCTCAAATCACCATTCGAAATTTCGTACGGGTATAGTTGTAATTTTCTCCGAAAATCGTACATTGAGATTTTGAGGTATCCTTGTCTATCACATGCTCACAAAGCTTATGGCTTTCGTTCCAATGCATTCCGGCAGCGTTTGGTGCCACAAATCACCATTCGAAGTTTCGTAGGGGTATAGTAGTAATTTTAACTGAAAATCGTACATTGTGATTTTGAGGTATTCTTGTCTATCACATGCTCACAAAGCTTATGGCTTTGGTTCCAATGCAATCCGACATCGTTTGGTGCCTCAAATCACCATTCGAAGTTTCATAAGGTATAGTTGTATTTTTCACCGAAAATCGTACATTGTGATTTTGAGCTATTCTTGTCTATCACATGCTCACAAAGCTTATGGCTTTGGTTCCAATGCATTCCGACATCGTTTGGTGCCTCAAATCACCATTCGAAGTTTCGTAGGGGTATAGTTGTAATTTTCACCGAAAATCATACATTGGGAATTTGAGGTATTCTTGTCTATCACATGCTCAAAAAGCTTATGGCTTTGGTTCCAATGCATTCCGACATCGTTTGGTGCCTCATATAACCAATCGTTACGGGTATAGTTGTAATTTTCACCGAAAATCGTACGTTGTGATTTTGAGGTATTATTGTCTATCACATGCTCACAAAGCTTATGGCTTTGGTTCCAATGCATTCCGACATCGTTTGTGCCTCAAATCACCATTTGAAGTTTCGTAGGGGTATAGTTGTAATTTTCACCGAAAATCGTACATTGGGATTTTGAGGTATTCTTGTCTATCACATGCTCACAAAGCTTATGGCTTTGGTTCCAATGCATTCCGACATCGTTTGGGGCCTCAAATCACCATTCGAAGTTTCGTAGGGGTATAGTTGTAATTTTCACCGAAAATCGTACATTGGGATTTGGACGTATTCTTGTCTATCACATGCTCACAAACCTTATGGCTTTGGCTCCAATTCATTCCGACATCGTTTGGTGCCTCAAATCACCATTCGAAGTTTCGTACGGGTATAGTTGTAATTTTCACCGAAAATCGTACATTGGGATTTTGAGGTATTCTTGTCTATCATATGCTCACAAAGCTTATGGCTTTGGTTCCAATGCATTCCGACATCGTTTGGTGCCTCATATAACCAATCGAAGTTTCGTACGGGTATAGTTGTAATTTTCACCGAAAATCGTACGTTGTGATTTTGAGGTATTCTTGTCTATCACATGCTCACAAAGCTTATGGCTTTCGTTCCAATGCATTCCGGCAGCGTTTGGTGCCACAAATCACCATTCGAAGTTTCGTAGGGGTATAGTAGTAATTTTAACTGAAAATCGTACATTGTGATTTTGAGGTATTCTTGTCTATCAAATGCTCACAAAGCTTATGGCTTTGGTTCCAATGCAATCCGACATCGTTTGGTGCCTCAAATCACCATTCGAAGTTTCGTAAGGGTATAGTTGTATTTTTCACCGAAAATCGTACATTGTGATTTTGAGGTATTCTTGTCTATCACATGCTCACAAAGCGTATGGCTTTGGTTCCAATGCATTCCGACATCGTTTAGTGCCTCAAATCACCATTCAAAGTTTCGTAGGGGTATAGTTGTAATTTTCACCGAAAATCATACATTGAGAATTTGAGGTATTCTTGTCTATCACATGCTCAAAAAGCTTATGGCTTTGGTTCCAATGCATTCCGACATTGTTTGGTGCCTCATATAACCAATCGAAGTTTCGTACGGGTATAGTTGTAATTTTCACCGAAAATCGTACGTTGTGATTTTGAGGTATTATTGTCTATCACATGCTCACAAAGCTTATGGCTTTGGCTCCAATGCATTCCGACATCGTTTGGTGCCTCAAATCACCATTCAAAATTTCGTACGGGTATAGTTGTAATTTTCTCCGAAAATCGTACATTGGGATTTTGAGGTATTCTTGTCTATCACATGCTCACAAAGCATATGGCTTTGGTTCCTATGCATTCCGACATCGTTTGGTGCCTCAAATCGCCATTCAAAGTTTCGTAGGGGTTATAGTTGTAATTTTCACCGAAAATCGTACATTGGGATCTTGAGGTATTCTTGTCTATCACATGCTCACAAAGCTTATGGCTTTGGTTCCAATGCATTCCGACATCGTTTGGGGCCTCAAATCACCATTCGAAGTTTCGTAGGGGTATAGTTGTAATTTTCACCGAAAATCGTACATTGGGATTTGGACGTATTCTTGTCTATCACATGCTCACAAAGCTTATGGCTTTGGCTCCAATCCATTTCGACATCGTTTGGTGCCTCAAATCACCATTCGAAGTTTCGTATGGGTATAGTTGTAATTTTCACTGAAAATCGTACACTTGGATTTTGAGGTATTCTTGTCTATCACATGCTCACAAAGCATATGGCTTTGGTTCCTATGCATTCCGACATCGTTTGGTGCCTCAAATCGCCATTCAAAGTTTCGTAGGGGTTATAGTTGTAATTTTCACCGAAAATCGTACATTGGGATCTTGAGGTATTCTTGTCTATCACATGCTCAAAAAGCTTATGGCTTTGGTTCCAATGCATTCCAACATCGTTTGGTGCCTCATATAACCAATCGTTACGGGTATAGTTGTAATTTTCACCGAAAATCGTACGTTGTGATTTTGAGGTATTATTGTCTATCACATGCTCACAAAGCTTATGGCTTTGGTTCAAATGCATTCCGACATCGTTTGGTGCCTCAAATCACCATTTGAAGTTTCGTAGGGGTATAGTTGTAATTTTCACCGAAAATCGTACATTGGGATTTTGAGGTATTCTTGTCTATCAAATGCTCACAAAGCTTATGGCTTTGGTTCCAATGCATTCCGATATCGTTTGGTGCCTCAAATCACCATTCGAAATTTCGTACGGGTATAGTTGTAATTTTCTCCGAAAATCGTACATTGAGATTTTGAGGTATCCTTGTCTATCACATGCTCACAAAGCTTATGGCTTTCGTTCCAATGCATTCCGGCAGCGTTTGGTGCCACAAATCACCATTCGAAGTTTCGTAGGGGTATAGTAGTAATTTTAACTGAAAATCGTACATTGTGATTTTGAGGTATTCTTGTCTATCACATGCTCACAAAGCTTATGGCTTTGGTTCCAATGCAATCTGACATCGTTTGGTGCCTCAAATCACCATTCGAAGTTTCATAAGGGTATAGTTGTATTTTTCACCGAAAATCGTACATTGTGATTTTGAGCTATTCTTGTCTATCACATGCTCACAAAGCTTATGGCTTTGGTTCCAATGCATTCCGACATCGTTTGGTGCCTCAAATCACCATTCGAAGTTTCGTAGGGGTATAGTTGTAATTTTCACCGAAAATCATACATTGGGAATTTGAGGTATTCTTGTCTATCACATGCTCAAAAAGCTTATGGCTTTGGTTCCAATGCATTCCGACATCGTTTGGTGCCTCATATAACCAATCGTTACGGGTATAGTTGTAATTTTCACCGAAAATCGTACGTTGTGATTTTGAGGTATTATTGTCTATCACATGCTCACAAAGCTTATGGCTTTGGTTCCAATGCATTCCGACATCGTTTGTGCCTCAAATCACCATTTGAAGTTTCGTAGGGGTATAGTTGTAATTTTCACCGAAAATCGTACATTGGGATTTTGAGGTATTCTTGTCTATCACATGCTCACAAAGCTTATGGCTTTGGTTCCAATGCATTCCGACATCGTTTGGGGCCTCAAATCACCATTCGAAGTTTCGTAGGGGTATAGTTGTAATTTTCACCGAAAATCGTACATTGGGATTTGGACGTATTCTTGTCTATCACATGCTCACAAACCTTATGGCTTTGGCTCCAATTCATTCCGACATCGTTTGGTGCCTCAAATCACCATTCGAAGTTTCGTACGGGTATAGTTGTAATTTTCACCGAAAATCGTACATTGGGATTTTGAGGTATTCTTGTCTATCATATGCTCACAAAGCTTATGGCTTTGGTTCCAATGCATTCCGACATCGTTTGTGCCTCAAATCACCATTTGAAGTTTCGTAGGGGTATAGTTGTAATTTTCACCGAAAATCGTACATTGGGATTTTGAGGTATTCTTGTCTATCACATGCTCACAAAGCTTATGGCTTTGGTTCCAATGCATTCCGACATCGTTTGGGGCCTCAAATCACCATTCGAAGTTTCGTAGGGGTATAGTTGTAATTTTCACCGAAAATCGTACATTGGGATTTGGACGTATTCTTGTCTATCACATGCTCACAAACCTTATGGCTTTGGCTCCAATTCATTCCGACATCGTTTGGTGCCTCAAATCACCATTCGAAGTTTCGTACGGGTATAGTTGTAATTTTCACCGAAAATCGTACATTGGGATTTTGAGGTATTCTTGTCTATCATATGCTCACAAAGCTTATGGCTTTGGTTCCAATGCATTCCGACATCGTTTGGTGCCTCGTATAACCAATCGAAGTTTCGTACGGGTATAGTTATAATATTCACCGAAAATCGTACGTTGTGATTTTGAGGTATTCTTGTCTATCACATGCTCACAAAGCTTATGGCTTTCGTTCCAATGCATTCCGGCAGCGTTTGGTGCCACAAATCACCATTCGAAGTTTCGTAGGGGTATAGTAGTAATTTTAACTGAAAATCGTACATTGTGATTTTGAGATATTCTTGTCTATCAAATGCTCACAAAGCTTATGGCTTTGGTTTCAATGCAATCCGACATCGTTTGGTGCCTCAAATCACCATTCGAAGTTTCGTAAGGGTATAGTTGTATTTTTCACCGAAAATCGTACATTGTGATTTTGAGGTATTCTTGTCTATCACATGCTCACAAAGCGTATGGCTTTGGTTCCAATGCATTCCGACATCGTTTGGTGCCTCAAATCACCATTCAAAGTTTCGTAGGGGTATAGTTGTAATTTTCACCGAAAATCATACATTGGGAATTTGAGGTATTCTTGTCTATCACATGCTCAAAAAGCTTATGGCTTTGGTTCCAATGCATTCCGACATCGTTTGGTGCCTCATATAACCAATCGAAGTTTCGTACGGGTATAGTTGTAATTTTCACCGAAAATCGTACGTTGTGATTTTGAGGTATTATTGTCTATCACATGCTCACAAAGCTTATGGCTTTGGCTCCAATGCATTCCGACATCGTTTGGTGCCTCAAATCACCATTCAAAATTTCGTACGGGTATAGTTGTAATTTTCTCCGAAAATCGTACATTGGGATTTTGAGGTATTCTTGTCTATCACATGCTCACAAAGCATATGGCTTTGGTTCCTATGCATTCCGACATCGTTTGGTGCCTCAAATCGCCATTCAAAGTTTCGTAGGGGTTATAGTTGTAATTTTCACCGAAAATCGTACATTGGGATCTTGAGGTATTCTTGTCTATCACATGCTCACAAAGCTTATGGCTTTGGTTCCAATGCATTCCGACATCGTTTGGGGCCTCAAATCACCATTCGAAGTTTCGTAGGGGTATAGTTGTAATTTTTACCGAAAATCGTACATTGGGATTTGGACGTATTCTTGTCTATCACATGCTCACAAAGCTTATGGCTTTGGCTCCAATCCATTTCGACATCGTTTGGTGCCTCAAATCACCATTCGAAGTTTCGTATGGGTATAGTTGTAATTTTCACTGAAAATCGTACACTTGGATTTTGAGGTATTCTTGTCTATCACATGCTCACAAAGCATATGGCTTTGGTTCCTATGCATTCCGACATCGTTTGGTGCCTCAAATCGCCATTCAAAGTTTCGTAGGGGTTATAGTTGTAATTTTCACCGAAAATCGTACATTGGGATCTTGAGGTATTCTTGTCTATCACATGCTCAAAAAGCTTATGGCTTTGGTTCCAATGCATTCCAACATCGTTTGGTGCCTCATATAACCAATCGTTACGGGTATAGTTGTAATTTTCACCGAAAATCGTACGTTGTGATTTTGAGGTATTATTGTCTATCACATGCTCACAAAGCTTATGGCTTTGGTTCCAATGCATTCCGACATCGTTTGTGCCTCAAATCACCATTTGAAGTTTCGTAGGGGTATAGTTGTAATTTTCATCGAAAATCGTACATTGGGATTTTGAGGTATTCTTGTCTATCACATGCTCACAAAGCTTATGGCTTTGGTTCCAATGCATTCCGGCATCGTTTGGTGCCTCAAATCACCATTCAAAATTTCGTACGGGTATAGTTGTAATTTTCTCCGAAAATCGTACATTGGGATTTTGAGGTATTCTTGTCTATCACATGCTCACAAAGCTTATGGCTTTGGTTCCAATGCAATCCGACATCGTTTGGTGCCTCAAATCACCATTCGAAGTTTCGTAGGGGTATAGTTGTAATTTTCACCGAAAATCATACATTGGGAATTTGAGGTATTCTTGTCTATCACATGCTCACAAAGCTTATGGCTTTCGTTCCAATGCATTCCGGCAGCGTTTGGTGCCACAAATCACCATTCGAAGTTTCGTAGGGGTATAGTAGTAATTTTAACTGAAAATCGTACATTGTGATTTTGAGGTATTCTTGTCTATCACATGCTCACAAAGCTTATGGCTTTGGTTCCAATGCATTCCGACATCGTTTGGGGCCTCAAATCACCATTCGAAGTTTCGTAGGGGTATAGTTGTAATTTTCTCCGAAAATCATACATTGGGATTTTGAGGTATTCTTGTCTATCACATGCTCACAAAGCTTATGACTTTGGTCCCAATGCATTCCGACATCGTTTGGTGCCTCAAATCACCATTCGAAGTTTCGTATGGGTATAGTTGTAATTTTCACTGAAAATCGTACACTTGGATTTTGAGGTATTCTTGTCTATCACATGCTCACAAAGCATATGGCTTTGGTTCCTAGGCATTCTGACATCGTTTGGTGCCTCAAATCGCCATTCAAAGTTTCGTAGGGGTTATAGTTGTAATTTTCACCGAAAATCGTACATTGGGATCTTGAGGTATTCTTGTCTATCACATGCTCACAAAGCTTATGGCTTTGGTTCCAATGCATTCCGACATCGTTTGGGGCCTCAAATCACCATTCGAAGTTTCGTAGGGGTATAGTTGTAATTTTCACCGAAAATCGTACAATGGGATTTGGACGTATTCTTGTCTATCACATGCTCACAAAGCTTATGGCTTTGGCTCCAATCCATTCCGACATCGTTTGGTGCCTCAAATCACCATTCGAAGTTTCGTACGGGTATAGTTGTAATTTTCTCCGAAAATCGTACATTGGGATTTTGAGGTATTCTTGTCTATCACATGCTCACTAAGCTTATGGCTTTGGTTCCAATGCATTCCGACATCGTTTGGTGCCTCAAATCACCATTCGAAATTTCGTACGGGTATAGTTGTAATTTTCACCGAAAATCGTACAATGGGATTTGGACGTATTCTTGTCTATCACATGCTCACAAAGCTTATGGCTTTGGCTCCAATCCATTCCGACATCGTTTGGTGCCTCATATAACCAATCGTTACGGGTATAGTTGTAATTTTCACCGAAAATCGTACGTTGTGATTTTGAGGTATTATTGTCTATCACATGCTCACAAAGCTTATGGCTTTGGTTCCAATGCATTCCGACATCGTTTGTGCCTCAAATCACCATTTGAAGTTTCGTAGGGGTATAGTTGTAATTTTCACCGAAAATCGTACATTGGGATTTTGAGGTATTCTTGTCTATCACATGCTCACAAAGCTTATGGCTTTGGTTCCAATGCATTCCGGCATCGTTTGGTGCCTCAAATCACCATTCAAAATCTCGTACGGGTATAGTTGTAATTTTCTCCGAAAATCGTACATTGGGATTTTGAGATATTCTTGTCTATCACATGCTCACAAAGCTTATGGCTTTGGTTCCAATGCAATCCGACATCGTTTGGTGCCTCAAATCACCATTCGAAGTTTCGTAGGGGTATAGTTGTAATTTTTACCGAAAATCATACATTGGGAATTTGAGGTATTCTTGTCTATCACATGCTCAAAAAGCTTATGGCTTTGGTTCCAATGCATTCCGACATCGTTTGGTGCCTCATATAACCAATCGTTACGGGTATAGTTGTAATTTTCACCGAAAATCGTACGTTGTGATTTTGAGGTATTATTGTCTATCACATGCTCACAAAGCTTATGGCTTTGGTTCCAATGCATTCCGACATCGTTTGTGCCTCAAATCACCATTTGAAGTTTCGTAGGGGTAAAGTTGTAATTTTCACCGAAAATCGTACATTGGGATTTGGACGTATTCTTGTCTATCACATACTCACAAAGCTTATGGCTTTGGCTCCAATCCATTTCGACATCGTTTGGTGCCTCAAATCACCATTCGAAGTTTCGTATGGGTATAGTTGTAATTTTCACTGAAAATCGTACACTTGGATTTTGAGGTATTCTTGTCTATCACATGCTCACAAAGCATATGGCTTTGGTTCCTATGCATTCCGACATCGTTTGGTGCCTCAAATCGCCATTCAAAGTTTCGTAGGGGTTATAGTTGTAATTTTCACCGAAAATCGTACATTGGGATCTTGAGGTATTCTTGTCTATCACATGCTCAAAAAGCTTATGGCTTTGGTTCCAATGCATTCCAACATCGTTTGGTGCCTCATATAACCAATCGTTACGGGTATAGTTGTAATTTTCACCGAAAATCGTACGTTGTGATTTTGAGGTATTATTGTCTATCACATGCTCACAAAGCTTATGGCTTTGGTTCCAATGCATTCCGACATCGTTTGTGCCTCAAATCACCATTTGAAGTTTCGTAGGGGTATAGTTGTAATTTTCATCGAAAATCGTACATTGGGATTTTGAGGTATTCTTGTCTATCACATGCTCACAAAGCTTATGGCTTTGGTTCCAATGCATTCCGGCATCGTTTGGTGCCTCAAATCACCATTCAAAATTTCGTACGGGTATAGTTGTAATTTTCTCCGAAAATCGTACATTGGGATTTTGAGGTATTCTTGTCTATCACATGCTCACAAAGCTTATGGCTTTGGTTCCAATGCAATCCGACATCGTTTGGTGCCTCAAATCACCATTCGAAGTTTCGTAGGGGTATAGTTGTAATTTTCACCGAAAATCATACATTGGGAATTTGAGGTATTCTTGTCTATCACATGCTCACAAAGCTTATGGCTTTCGTTCCAATGCATTCCGGCAGCGTTTGGTGCCACAAATCACCATTCGAAGTTTCGTAGGGGTATAGTAGTAATTTTAACTGAAAATCGTACATTGTGATTTTGAGGTATTCTTGTCTATCACATGCTCACAAAGCTTATGGCTTTGGTTCCAATGCATTCCGACATCGTTTGGGGCCTCAAATCACCATTCGAAGTTTCGTAGGGGTATAGTTGTAATTTTCTCCGAAAATCATACATTGAGATTTTGAGGTATTCTTGTCTATCACATGCTCACAAAGCTTATGACTTTGGTCCCAATGCATTCCGACATCGTTTGGTGCCTCAAATCACCATTCGAAGTTTCGTATGGGTATAGTTGTAATTTTCACTGAAAATCGTACACTTGGATTTTGAGGTATTCTTGTCTATCACATGCTCACAAAGCATATGGCTTTGGTTCCTAAGCATTCTGACATCGTTTGGTGCCTCAAATCGCCATTCAAAGTTTCGTAGGGGTTATAGTTGTAATTTTCACCGAAAATCGTACATTGGGATCTTGAGGTATTCTTGTCTATCACATGCTCACAAAGCTTATGGCTTTGGTTCCAATGCATTCCGACATCGTTTGGGGCCTCAAATCACCATTCGAAGTTTCGTAGGGGTATAGTTGTAATTTTCACCGAAAATCGTACAATGGGATTTGGACGTATTCTTGTCTATCACATGCTCACAAAGCTTATGGCTTTGGCTCCAATCCATTCCGACATCGTTTGGTGCCTCAAATCACCATTCGAAGTTTCGTACGGGTATAGTTGTAATTTTCTCCGAAAATCGTACATTGGGATTTTGAGGTATTCTTGTCTATCACATGCTCACTAAGCTTATGGCTTTGGTTCCAATGCATTCCGACATCGTTTGGTGCCTCAAATCACCATTCGAAATTTCGTACGGGTATAGTTGTAATTTTCACCGAAAATCGTACAATGGGATTTGGACGTATTCTTGTCTATCACATGCTCACAAAGCTTATGGCTTTGGCTCCAATCCATTCCGACATCGTTTGGTGCCTCATATAACCAATCGTTACGGGTATAGTTGTAATTTTCACCGAAAATCGTACGTTGTGATTTTGAGGTATTATTGTCTATCACATGCTCACAAAGCTTATGGCTTTGGTTCCAATGCATTCCGACATCGTTTGTGCCTCAAATCACCATTTGAAGTTTCGTAGGGGTATAGTTGTAATTTTCACCGAAAATCGTACATTGGGATTTTGAGGTATTCTTGTCTATCACATGCTCACAAAGCTTATGGCTTTGGTTCCAATGCATTCCGGCATCGTTTGGTGCCTCAAATCACCATTCAAAATCTCGTACGGGTATAGTTGTAATTTTCTCCGAAAATCGTACATTGGGATTTTGAGATATTCTTGTCTATCACATGCTCACAAAGCTTATGGCTTTGGTTCCAATGCAATCCGACATCGTTTGGTGCCTCAAATCACCATTCAAAGTTTCGTAGGGGTATAGTTGTAATTTTCACCGAAAATCATACATTGGGAATTTGAGGTATTCTTGTCTATCACATGCTCAAAAAGCTTATGGCTTTGGTTCCAATGCATTCCGACATCGTTTGGTGCCTCATATAACCAATCGTTACGGGTATAGTTGTAATTTTCACCGAAAATCGTACGTTGTGATTTTGAGGTATTATTGTCTATCACATGCTCACATCATGTCCTCATCTTTTTCAGCATCAGACGCCTTTGATTTTTCTTCATTCTTTGTATATGCGATCAATGCACCAACTTCAACAATTGAGTCATTTGCATCACTTGTCAATCCCATCTCGAACTCGAAAGCTTTAAGTTCAGAGAAGACATCTTCTGGAGTTCAGGCTACTCCGCTTAGTGATGGTATTTCCCTCATAGCCGTAGTTTTGACCAAAAACTTCGTGGGTAGACTTCTGAAAATTCTACTCACTAATGCCTTGTTTCTCATCTCCAATCCAAGAGATATCAACTCATTAACTAGAGCAGTGAACCTTGTGTCCAGCTGATCTAGTATTTCATTTGGCATCATTTTGAAGTGATTGAACTTATCAGTGGCAATCTCCGACTTATTTTCTTTCATCTACATCGATCCACCACAGATCATGACGAGTTTATCCCATATCTCTTTAGTTGTGGTGCATCCTTTGAATTTTTTGAAGAGGCTATCATGGTCACCGATTGCAGTATAAAGAGCATTTCGACCGATATTGTCTATGTTTGCTCTATGCCGCTCATTTGCATCCCATCCAATCTTTGATTTTTCAGCATATCTATCAGGTGTAGCTTCATCTGCTTCCGGAGCTCTAGTAATGGCCTTCATAATTTTAATTGGGCCATCTATGATAACGTCACCCATTTCGTTATCACAAGAGCAAAGATATGTGAAGGATTTAACTTTCAAAGAATCATAGTTAGTTTCAACTAACTTTGGAACTCTTGTAAAAGCCATTTTGAGAAATATTAAACGTTCTGCACAACATGGATCTGAACAAGCTGTTAGGCCTGGAAACTTAAAGGTTTCAAAATCACCCCGCTCTGATACCACTTGTTGGTCCCAAGTGGTTTTGACAAGGGTCTAGAGGGGGGGTGAATAGACCCTGATCCTTTATTACAAATTTTTCGTTAATCGTTGAGATTAAAGACAAGTTCTTCTTTTCAATAATGATTTGAAAGAACTTGAGCACAAAGACTGAGCAAGAGAGTTTAACTAGAATCAGTTGAGAGACTACAAAGAGATGTACTAATCAGAACTTGGATTCACCGTTAAGTGCACAGCGGAATATATAATCAGAGTCTTTGGCTTTGTGTAATGATTATCTAGGCAGAGACTCAATTAATAGATATATATGGAAACTATACTAACTCTTTTATGTAACAGATAATCTCTACTAAATTGCTGAATTCAAATGAATGTGCAATAAAAAATAGAAATAAAGCAATAAGTAAATGAGACACAGTTTGTAAAGTTCGCTGGATGGTGTAATCCCAACTACGTCCTTCTTCTTCGCTCACGAAGGAATTCACTATATTGAATCTCAAGAGTCACATAGAGTCTTCTCCAATACAATGTTCAAACTAAAATGTCTTGAGCTTCTTAGCTACACAAGCGTCTGCCTCTAAGAACACTTTTAGTGATCTGCTTATCTCTCATAGAAATACTGCAGATATCCTACAACTTTCCTCACATACAGTTTGAAAGAGAGGATGACTAATTTCACTCAGAAATTGGTTGTGTTTGTTTTGGAAAAGGTCAAACAACTTTGTTCATATTCTCTTCAGTTCAGGTTCTTTTTGAGAAAGAGATAGAGAAATATCGATTTGAAAGGATGCTTAGGATTCGAGTTTTTCTGAAGGTGAAGTTCAGAAACAAGAGAGTATTTTGACTTAAGATGTGATCATTTAAGCTCGTGAATTTTCTCACTTGTTCGAATCTCTTTACTCCTTGTTCTTGAAGTTCTATTTATACAAACTTTTGGAATATATCCGTTGAGACCAAATATTAGATCTGTTGAGACCATTTGTAAGATCCATTAGATACATTCTGAGGCGCGTGTAGTTTCTCCGCTCATAAAAGTTAGAAGTGTTAGTGAATCCCGGATATGTTGCTGCAATTGTTCAAACTGCGGCAGTTGTCTTATGTTGACATCCAATGGGTTTGGTGCTCTCCATAGTTCATCAGTAGTGTATGCATTAAATACCTTTGATAAGCATTAAATGCTTTTAAATAAATGCATGTTGAACATTAAATGCATTGATATGAAATCTTATGTTCAATCGCTTAAGATGAAAGCTATCAATAACTCAACGTTAGTCTTGGACATGGATAGTTGCTTGTAGAACAATGTCGCTTGAGATATATGATATTATGGATGACCTTCTGACTGTCGCTCGCTCTTGCTGTTTCTTCAAACCTCTTCACATTAATAGACTCACTCAAAATTCTACTAACGCTTCAAGCGTTAAGATAAGTAAAACTAAAAGGACAAACAAAAAAGCACCTAATCTAAAAGTTACAACTCGATAAACATCCTATCGCTTGATACATGATCTTCTATGAAAAACAAAACATATATTTTCAAAGGTCTAACATTAAGTCCTATCTTGTCATCATTAAAACTTCTAACAAAGAAATTCCTAACACCTATCATCAATAGTGCCCAACATGCAATTCTATCTACACTCGCTTAATCAGAAGCGTCTGTTTATCACCCGCGCTCACATGATGAACGATCCTCTCTGTTTTAAATTTTGAGCCATCAAAATCATGTGTCACTGTCGTGATGCTGATTAGACGAAAAATCCTATCTCTACGGCTTCCAAATTATTGCACTGATCATATCCAACTACTAAAAGGCCATCAACCGGTAAACCCCATAAGACTGCTACATCTTGGAGAGTAATAGTAGCCTCTCCAACTCGAAAATGAAATGTGTTGGTTTCTAGGCGCCGTCTATCTACAAGTGCACTAATGAGCCCCAAGTCATTATCCAATTTACTCAACTTGTAAATGCGATAAAAGCCCATATCATTGAGCTTCTATAGGACCCGGTGATGTGGAGGTTAGCGATATGTTGTTTTGAATGCGTGAGACTCCGCCAGTCGCAAACAAAATAAATAATCATCTGGATGGATCAGGACATCCTCATACCTACGATTTTCCTGCTCATGCAAGACACTCCGATCGACAGGGCTGTAAATCGCAAATCCACTACCACTACCGCTAGTACTAACCATCCTAAATTAAAAGATAAATGATATTAATATATTGTTATTAAACGCATAGTTAAATTATAACAATGATATATAATTCAAATAATCACTAACACTAACATAACAACTAACACAATTACGAGGAATCATCTAACGAGTGCAAAATATCATAATAATTAGTCTAAAAACATACGAATTAAATATTAAACATATACCTAAATCATAACAATAATATATAATTCAAATAATCACTAACACTAACATAACAACTAACACAATTACGAGGAATTATCTTACGAGTGCAAAATATCATAACAATTAGTCTAAAAGCATACTAATTAAAAATTAAACGTGTACCTAAATCATAACAATAATATATAATTCAAATAATCACTAACACTAACATAACAACTAGCACAATTACGAGTAATTATCTAAAGAGTGCAAAATATCATAACAATTAAAAGCATACTAATTAAAAATTAAACGTATGCCTAAATCATAACAATAATATATAATTCAAATAATCACTAAAATAATAAATAATATAAAATAAAATTACGATAAAATAAATTAACTAGTAGGATAAATTAAAGTTTTACCTTATCGAAAGGAGAATGGAGTTGTAAATTCAAAGAAGGCCCGATTTGGAATGCTGAAAACTGATTTCTAGAGAGAAGGTGGGAAGGAAGGGAGAAAAAAAATGAAAGGATCGCATCCTATATATAGAAAAAAATCGGCCCTTTGGGAAAGAGCCACAGAATCTGTTCTTTCCCAAAGAGCCGATTCTGTCAAGACTTGGGCTCATGGGCTGACCAACACGCCCCAAACAGTCATTTGACCGTTGTCTCGCACTTGCAGAATCGATTTGCAGAATCGACCTTCTGGGAGAATCGGTCCTTTCCTAAAAGACCTTTAACTTATTTTTCGAATTTATTTTAAAAAGGGTATGTTTCTGAAATTAACTTTTAATTTTATATTACTTTTTGAAAATATTCATTTAGCATGGAGTGGGAGTTTCTTGAAATCTGAGCATGGGGTACGAAGATGTGGGCCATCTCTGTATGTAGTAATCAAGTAACAAAAGCTTTGTTTGGTTATCTTTAGGAATTTTCTTTATCTTTTTGTAAATGTGTTTGTATTAGTACAGTGAATTAATTTCTATATTTTTATAAAATAATTTGGGTTTAATATTTGATTCGTCACAAATTGTAGATTTTCTCTTTTTATTTGTAGTCTTTCAAGGTCGGTGTGCCCCATGATTAGAAACATGTAATGCACGGACACTTCAAAAAATCACAACGTGTCGTGTCGGACACGACACTCGTCCGACACTCTCCGACACCGTGTCCAATATAAAAATAAATTTGTCTACTTAAATAAAATAAAAAAATAAAATATGAACATCGTAATGGATACAATTAGATGGTATGTCTACTATGTCTGCATTATTTGTGACACTTGATGTTATTTCACTTATTTTTTGTGATTTTGAAAACTGAAGTATTTATTTTTCTTTCAATATATAACTTTACAAATCAAATACAAATTTATAACGTACAATAGTCATTCTTATATTTATTTCTCTAACCAGTCATATTTAAAATATAATGAAAAGACTAATTTATATATTCAACGTAAATTAATGAACATATATATGTATATTAATTTATATATTCACATTTTATTAGCAGTTTCGAGGCCGTGTCGTGTCCTAATATTTTTAAAATGCCGTGTCCCGTGTCGGTGTCGTGTCATGCGCTGTATCCCGTGTCCCGTGTCTGTGCATCATAGTTAGAAACTATAAGTCAAGTATTCAACTGCCCAACCAACTCTATTGGGGTTGCCTTCGATGTTTTTTTTTTTAATTATGGATTTACACCTTTATCTTCAACTATATATTAAAAAAATATAAATATCGTTTTAGTAAATATAAAATCAACTACTTTTCTCTAAGGTTAATGAGTCATAAAAAGGCACCCACATTGCATCAAATTAATATCCACTCATGGAAGTTAAAATTTGTCAGATTTAGAACTTTCAATGGAAGTCTAACCGGTCCTGGAATTTTTATGAGTTGTAAGTAATACAAGAATTAATATAAGCTTGGATTGAAGTCTGCATGTTACATCATTTCGGTGCTGAAGTATGCAACAATGGTGAAAATGTGATGAAAACAAATTCAGAACAACAAAGGAACATAATATACGTATGGTAATAATAACCTTAATATCCAATATTTTTTGGTCTGTAGGCACTAAGTATAAACCTTAGTATGCATGTAAAATTTATATTGTCGGATATATGTCTATTGAATTATGTTAATATAGAGATTTCCTCAAATATTTTATATTAACTATTTTGTTGAAATTTATGAGCTTCCTCAACGTTTAAAGAAATAGTAAACTCCAATGACTTTGTTTTTATGATTGCCATATTAATTTAATGAAACGTTAATATCTATTTTTCAAGTTTTTTTTTTCAAAAAATTAATTTCATAAATGAAAAAGAAACATAACATCATGTACTTACATTTTCCAAATCCTCATCAATTTGAACTTCCCTAATCTAATCCTAATTTTATTTATTTATTGTTATTGTTATTATTATCGTCATTTTTATCACTATTAACTTTGAAATGTAATTCTAAATGCACTTAAAACTGAGCCTAAAATTTCAAAAATTAATAAATAAAAAATAATATATTTAAAAAATAATAATCTATTCTATTATTTTAATTGACAAGATTGCTCCCCGATGATTGCTACATTATTTTAAAAATATTAAATTGTGTTCACTATATAATATTTATATTTATATTACATATTCATTCATATAAAATTATTTAACAATTTAAAAATTATAGGTAGTGGTTAGTTAGAAATTTGAAAATATTTCAACTTTTTAAATTGTTAAGAAAATTTTAACGATTTTGATAGTTCCTTAATAGATTTTATTAACAGATCATCATTAACTTAACTAAAAGAGAAAAACTCTTCCAATCACAATGCCTACACATCCCAGTCATTGAAATACAACTTAAGATACAATACTTCTACAATAATTTAAATAATGCATAGTTAAATAATTCTGAAAACTTACCGTGGTTCTTTATCCACTAATAATAATTTCAGAACTTTGCTTAATTTTATTTTTTATATGAAGTCAAATTATAAAACATTGGTGTAACATATGAAAATTAACAGAAACTCTATGATATTTGATTATATTTTAGCTCTTTTAAATTTTTTGTAATACTTTTCATAATGCTTTTAATAAATTCTGCTTAGCTTTTTGAGCTTTTAACAATATTTCCTTTGAACTATTTGTTCAATTGTTAAGAGCACTTCTATATAACATGTTGTAAAAAAATAAAAATAAAAAATTAATCTTTTAACAATATTTATAATACTTTAATATTTATGTTTTATAAAGTTTGTGAAAACTAAAAGTTTTCCTACCACATTTCTTTTACAATTATCATTAATAATTTTATTACTTCCCGTATTCTAGAAAATTACTCTAAGACTAAATCCTTTTTCTTTTAAATAAAAACATTTGAAATACTTATAATTAACACTTAAATTCAGTTGTATAATATCTACCAAATCGGAAAGCTCAAAATATTAAGATTTCTATTCATTTTGAATTAATTATAATTTAGTCCAAAAAATTATTAATCTCAATTTTTGTTTCAAATAAAAATATTATACAATGAATATTGGTATTGAGAAGTACTTCCATTGGTTCTTTGCCCTTTGGGTTTCAAAATCTAATTTTTGAAAGTTTAAGTAATTTTTCGAAAATTAATTATGATAAATTGATAATCTAAAATTTTAATTGGTCAAAAGCTCATAAATTTGGGTACTGAAAAAATAGCGCATATTTTGAGTAACAAGTAAAGCTTTTATTTAAGTGAAATAACATTTACAAACTACCTAAAATTATTTTCTTTTTGTTCTTTAAATAACTTTAATAAAAAAATATTGAATGTACTAAATAACATATTCACAGTCATAGATTATATATTGTATTTTATTTGAAATAATGATTTTGACCAATTATGACCAAGAAGTTGACATGGACTATTATTTTGGAGGGAAATTTCCATTTTCAATTTCATAATTCTTTTTTGCTAATTTTAATTTTCTTTTTTCTTTATTTTTTTCCTTCCATTTTTGTCTTCTTGCTCAACCCACCATCGTCTTCTTCTTCCTCACACAACCATAACCATAGAACCACCACCACAAACAACCATTTCCCATCAGCAACCATCACTACCTTCGAATTTTATCACCATCTTACAATATATATAACTCCCATCCTCATCCCATTTCACCTCTAAAACCATTTTCTTTTTACATATATCTATACATATATATATATATATGCATATATATGTGCATATATATATGCATACGTAGATACATAAATATATCTATACATACATATATATATATGTAAAATATATATACATATATACATACATATATACATAAATATATATATACATACAATTAATCAAACTAATTTCAAAATTACCAAATTGTAGTCAAATCCCCAAATTGAAGTCAAAATATCTCAATCAAACTCAAAATATCCAAAATAAAATCAAAATCCCCAAATTAAATTCAAAATACCGAAGGTCAAAATCGAAAATTCCGGCGAAAATTGAATTTTCTGACAACTTTTGTACTTAAATTGCCACACATACCCCACATTAATGTACTCAAATTACCAACCCCCATATTAGTGTACCAAATAAACATGCAAGTTATATTAGTTTACCAAAAATGCAATATTCCCTTTTATGATTAGGAATTTTGCTCTGGTATTATTAGTAGCCATAAGCCCGAGAATATTGCATTTTGGTACACTTATGTGGCATGCACATTTATTTGGTACACTAATATGGGGGGTGGTAATTCGAGTACATTATTGTGGGGTAAGTCTGGCAATTTGAGTACAAATTAAGCCGGAAAATATCATGTGCCGGGCACATGCGCTAAAATTTGGGGATTTTGACCAATTTTGACCCCAAATGCTGACGTGGACTACAATTTTGGAGGAAAATTTCCATTTTCAATTTCATAATTATTTTTCTAATTTTAATTTTCTTTTTTCTTTATTTTTTTCCTCCCAGTTTTGTCTTCTTCCCCAACCCACCATTGTCTTCTTCTTCCCGACCCACCATTGTTTTCTTCTTCTTCCTTACACAACCATCGAAACACCACCACAAACCACCATTTCCCACCAACAACCATCACCACCTCCGAATTTTATCACCATCTTACAATATATATATATATATATAGATATATAAAACTTCCACTCTAACCCCATTTCACCTCTAAAACCATTTTCTTTTTACATATATGTATACATACATATATATATAAGTACACGCATATATATACATGTATGCATTTATACATAAATATATATATATACATACATATATACATAAATATATATGTGTGTGTCTACGTATATATATACATATATATGTATATATGTAACACCCGCACCCGGTACATCATAATAATGCACATACTTATTTCTTAATCATCCAACACATACTTTACATACATGTACTCATTTAATTACAATATTCACACGGAAGCGTTTTACCATATTAGTTTTATAAAAAAAAAATCCTATATGACATGCAAATGATGAGCTGAGGGTGAAGGACTTGAAACCAGCCAACCGACCTTTGATCCATGCTTCAAACTTTATGTACGACTTCAGGATCAACTTTATCTACAACAACTAAAAGAAAAACATTGCGTTTGGTGAGTCGCAAACTCAGCAAGTATAATAAAGTAACGGATTATTTAACATCATATAAGCACACAGGAATCGTCAGATAATCAAGATAATCAATTTCTGAAGTCATATAAGAATATCAGTAAAATTCATCTCACATTGAATTCATATCATTCACAAACATAAAATGCACGTGATTGTCATTTTCTTTTCCTGTTAATGGCCTGTTATAACCAAGAGTAGTCGTGATCACGAAAATGGCCATGGCACTCTGTAATACATATAACAAATGTGAGTTCAGTGAACTCGGGTGGCCGTACGGTACTCTGTGGTCCAATCATTTTGGACAATCTTTAACACATGACTCAAGGTCTATAACAGCCATAACAGTTCCTCTTATCTCTGATGAATGCATTTACATATTACATATCATATATCTCATTTCCATCATCAATTCATTAACAACATTCACTATCATAAAGATCATACCATTCGCATTACACAATAAGTCATATTCGTCGCATTCATTTTCCATTGCTCAAATATCACATAATCCACGTTATAGCACCATAGGCTATTCAATCAATACAATTAGGCAAATAAGGGATTCACTTAGAACCATCAATCAAACAAATATCAGTCAAATAACAGTCACCACATTATACTCACTAGTAGTGGATTCTCGATACGTCTTCGCCTAGTTGACGTTTTCAGCTCCTCTATTGGAATCCCGTCCTATTAATCATATTGCAAATCATAACTATACTTAATACAACACATAAAATTCAAATGAATGCATTAATACTTCATTTACAACATGTCTATAGGCTTACTCAGACTTACTTAGAAGTAACAACCTACGTTTAAGCTATACTTAAATGGTTTTACTAAATAAATTATAATAAATTCTAAACATATGATTATTCTCTCAAATTATTACTCAATATAGTGAACACTTCCCCCTATAACATTACATAAAGGTTTCATGTTATATTAACATATTTGTCATGGTAATTCATCTTTCAAATATGCTGCACCTAAAAGACAATTTCAGCACGGGCAAGGTTGATTCAAATAATTTTATAAATTCTTCTGTTCCTCAATAAATTCTCAAACTTTTAGTATAGCTTCCTAACATGTAAATAAGAATGTAGAAAATTTAACAGACCAAAATAAAATTCCTAGGTTGGTCAAATAATTCCAAAACAGTGGCTGTTTGTAATGCTGCCGAAAAACTAGCAGTTGTTTACGCTACGAATTTTAGAAAATTCTATGTACTTCCAAACTTTACCAAATTTTACAGTAATGTTTCTAACACCCTAAAGTTTACACAGAAAATTTAACACAATTTATTTCGAAGGTTTAACTATGAAATTACAGACTTAAACTCGAACTTAGATTCTGAAATTTTGACAAACTAAATGTTAAATTATCTAATACATATATGTATGTGCTAAATAACTTCAATTTCCGAAATTATAGGTTCTAAACATCTAAAAATTAAAACTAAACATTAATACCAACATATATAAGCTATATTTTCAAACTTACAATTAAAACGAACAAAGCGATCGGTAAAACACTTACTCGTTACGATAATGCCGATTTCCCTATTTTTCTAAATTTTCTTCTCTATTTGTTTTCTTCTTTTCTTTCCTGATTTCTTTCTTCTATTTTCTATCTAAATATCTAACGTTTTCATGCATATATATAGATGGATTGAGGCGGCAAGTGGAAAGTAGAAAGATTGGTGTCCAATTCTTTTGGTGACTAAGTTAAGTGGGCAAGCTTGTGGTGGAAAGTTAAGGTGACTAATCCTAATGTGTATATATATATATATATATATATATAACTTTATAACTTTATATTAATCAAAGTTAAGGCAGCTACGTAAACTTGGTGGCTACTTTTGTAATTAATATTATTATATTCGTATAATTATTTGCAGCTGCTAGCTTATTACGTGTTATACATTTATGCGTTATATTTTCTACGTGTCGTGTATTTAAACTAATCGGGATATGCCGATAATACGTAAGTGACGCGTAGTGTGTAAAATATATGTATCCGATAAATAACCGGGGAGGTTTAGTGTACCGTGTTTGATCAAAACTCTAAAGTTAAACGTTAGTAAAATAAATGTGCATGTTTATGCTAATGTATGATTTAATGTAATGTTCGGTTTTGGGCTGTGACAATCATCCCCCCTATGAAAATTTCGTCCTCGAAATTTGTACCTGTATTGCTAAATAACCACGGATACTGTTCTCGCATATGTTGTTCTGTCTCCCAAGTTGCTTCTTGTCTCGAATGGTTCTTCCATAACACTTTTACCAATGGTATTGTTCTATTTCTAAGTTGTTTGTCTTTGTAGCCCATGATTTCGACTGGTTCTTCAATGTAACTTAAATTATCCGAAATCTCTATTGGTTCGTCTCGAAGAATATGAGAAGAATCGGATCTGTACCGGCGAAGCATGCTAACGTGAAATACATTATGAATTTGAGACAAGTCTGGTGGTAATGCAAGACGGTATGCTAATGGACCAACTCTCTCAAGTATTTCATAAGGCCCTATATAACGAGGGGATAATTTACCTTTCTTGCCAAATCTCAGAATACCTTTCCATGGAGACACACGTAAGAATACTTTATCGCCAATCTCATATTCCATTTTCCGTCTATGTTGATCAATGTAACTCTTTTGTCTATCTTGTGCTGCTTTTAATTGTCCCTTGACAACTTTTACTTTTTCAATTGTGTCCTGGATTAAATCTGGTCCTTCCAATAACCGCATTCCCTCTTCATCCCAACATATTGGACTCCTGCATTTTCTACCATATAATGCTTCGTAAGGTGCCATGCCAATGCTGCTATGAAACTGATTGTTATATGCGAATTCCATCAGTGCAACATAATTATCCCACGCGCCTTTAAATTCAAGAACACAAGCCCTGAGCATATCTTCTAATGTCTGGATAGTTCTCTCTGATTGTCCATCTGTCTGTGGGTGGAATGTTGTACTAAAATTTAATTTAGTACCTAATGCTTGTTGTAGGCTACCCCAAAATCTCGATGTAAAACGAGGGTCACGATCTGAAACAATGGATAATGGTACACCATGTAATCTCACAATTTCATCTATATATCTTTTTGCCAGATTCTCTAACGTAGCACCCCATCGGAATGGTAAAAAGTGAGCAGATTTTGTAAGTCTATCAATAATAACCCAAACAGCATCGTTCTTTTTCGGTGTCATTGGTAGACCATATAGGAAATTCATAGTAATACGTTCCCACTTCCAAACTGGAATAGGTAATGGATGCAATTTACCAGCGGGTACCTGATGTTCCGCTATAATCTGTTGACATGTCAAACATCTAGAAATATATTCAGCTACATCCTTCTTCATTCTAGGCCACCAGTAGTGAGTTTTCAATGTCTGATACATCTTTGTACTACCTGGGTGCATTGCATAGGGCGTTGTGTGAGCTTCTTCCATTATCTCATGTCTAAGGCCATCAACATTAGGAACACAGAGTCTGTTGTTGATCGTCAAACTACCATCATCTTTGATAACAAAAGCTATACTCTTTTCCTGTTTTACCTTTTCAGCAATACTAATAAGATTTTCGTCAAGAACTTGAGCCTTCTTAATTCGGTCAATCATAGTAGAGCGAATGCCAATGGTAGCATATATGACACCCGCGTCATTAACTTTCATCTGAGCATTCATCTTCCTCAAGTCAAGCAAATATGGGATAGAATCTGCTGAAAGACAAGAAACAGTACCATAGGATTTTCGACTTAAGGCATCAGCAACAACATTAGCTTTCCCTGGATGATATTCAATAGTGCAATCATAATCTTTTAGTAATTCAAGCCATCTTCTTTGTCGCATGTTCAACTCCTTTTGGCTTAATAAGTATTTCAGACTTTTATGATCCGTGAAAATTTGAAATGTGGCACCGTATAAATAATGTCTCCATATCTTCAAAGCAAAGACAACCGCAGCAAGTTCAAGGTCATGTGTAGGATAAGATATCTCATGCGGCCTAAGTTGTCGAGAAGCATATGCAATAACCTTACCCTGTTGCATTAAAACACATCCCAAACCTTGGTAAGAAGCATCACTATAAATAACGAAACCATCGGTACCTAAAGGAATTGTCAAGACTGGAACAGTAGTTAGTCGCTTCTTCAATTCGTCAAAACTTTCCTGGCATTTATCCGTCCATATGAAAGAAATACCCTTCTGTAACAATTTGGTCATCGGAGCAGCAATAAGAGAAAAATTCTCAACAAATCGCCGGTAATACCCTGCCAAACCCAGAAAACTACGAACTTCTGTAACTGTTTTCGGGCTTTCCCACTTGAGTACTGCTTCGATTTTCTGAGGGTCAACCTGAATACCATCACCCGAAATAACGTGTCCCAAGAATATAACTTGGTCTAGCCAAAATTCGCATTTACTCAATTTTGCATACAACTGCTTTTCACGTAAGATTTGCAGAACAGTTCTCAAATGTTGTTCATGTTCTTCACGAGATTTTGAATAAATCAAAATATCATCAATGAAGACAATCACAAATGTATCTAGATAGGCTCTAAATATATTATTCATCAATGCCATGAATACAGCAGGCGCATTCGTCAGACCAAAAGGCATCACTAAAAATTCATAATGACCATACCTGGTTCGAAAAGCTGTCTTCGGAATATCGGTTTCTGCGATCTTTAACTGATGATACCCGGATCTCAAATCAATCTTTGAGAATATACTAGCGCCCTGTAGCTGGTCAAATAAATCATCTACCCTAGGTAATGGATATTTGTTCTTCACTGTAACCCGATTTAACTGTCGATAATCCACACACAATCTGAATTGACCATCCTTCTTTTTAACAAACAATACTGGTGCGCCCCATGGTGAAACACTCGGTCTAATATACCCTTTCTCAAGTAATTCCTGTAGCTGAGTTTTCAATTCTTTCAATTCAATTGGTGCCATTCGGTACGGAGGAATAGAAATCGGTGACGTACCTGGTTGTAATTCGATGGTAAACTCTATATCCCGATTCGGAGGTAACCCTGGTAGGTCATCTGGAAACACATCTGGATATTCTCTAACCACGGGAATATCTTCAAGTTTCGAATCGCTTAATCTGGTATCCACGACATATGCTAGATATATTTCACACCCTTTTCTGATCAGTTTAGATGCTCTCGATGCAGATATTATACAAACAGGTGTAGTTTCATTATCCCCTTTATATACTATACTAGTATCATCAGAAAGTTGTAATACGATCTCCTTAGTAAAACAGTCCAAATTTAGCATGATGTTCGCTTAACCAGTCCATACCCAAAATCACATCAAAATCCCTCAATGGCATAACGAGCAATGTAGTATGCAATTCGTGACTGTCAATCAATAATTTACACTCACGATATACGGTGTTAACAATTACCACACTGCCCACTGGTGTTCGAACAAGCAAATCATACCCCAAAGACTCTGGCTCACTCAAATGTGATGCAAATGATAGTGATATAAATGAATGTGTTGCACCCGGATCAAACAAAACATGAGCATTTGCGCCAAAAATAAATATATTACCCGTGATTACGTTAGGTGAAGATTTGGCTTCTTCTTGTGTCATGGCAAAAACTCGCGCTTGAGGTCGTTCTTTACGAGCTTGACTACCTTCAACATTAGATCCTCTTCCCATACCAAATCGTCCTCGACCCCTACCTCTACTAGGAGCGAATCCACTAAATCTGCTCTGTTCAACAGTGGCTTCTTCTCGTGGCATTGGGCAATTTCTCGCTATATGACCAAGCTCCCCACATCTGAAACATTTTCCTGTAAATAGCCTACATTCTCCATGGTGATTCTTCCCACAATGAACACATGTGGCAGAAAGTGATGTAGAACTAATACTCATAGTGTTAGACGTTGTGCCTCTGAAATTATTACCTTTAGAAGTACTTGGAAAAGTTCTTTGCGAAGGTGCTATAATTCCCTTTTTATTCTTGAATCCTCCCATTTCCTCGCTCTGTCTCTTTTTGTTGAACTGAAAGTTCCTGGATTCTGAATCTAATTTCTCAGAACGAATTGCAGCAGCTTTTAACTTGTTATAAGATTCCAAATCAGTTTGTGTGATGCGATTTCGTATAGTATATCGAAGACCCGATTCAAATCTAGTGCACTTCTTCTTCTCTGTAGCTATCATATGTGGAGCATAATGGGAAAGTTGATTAAACTGCACTTCATACTCAGCAACTGATCTGTTCCCCTGGCGAAGCTCAAGAAATTCCTTTTCCTTCTGATCTTTATAAACTTCTGGCACATAAGCATCATGAAATTCTCTAAGGAAATCATCCCATACCAATACAGGTGGCTGAACAGTACTGTCGGGTATATCTCCCACCAAGCATAGGCATCTCCCTGAAGAAGTGATACGGCATAGTCGAATTTTTCTTCTGGAGTACATTGCATCAAAGTAAAAATCCTCTCTGTTTGTTTTAGCCAAGTTTCTGCCTTTGCTGGATCAGTAGTACCCACAAAATCAACGGCTCCCATTTTTCTCAATTTATCATACCTTCGCTCACGTGTTTCAGGGCGGCCATACATTCTATCGTGTTGTGGATACGCAAAATTTTCAGCTCCTTGCATAGGGGGTGGAGGTAAATGAGATGAATGAGACTCTAGGTCAGCTGATCCTTCCCCTCCATGAACACTATGCTCATCATTTACTACACGTGCTTGTTGACTCGCAATGCCTTGCCTAAGATGTTAGACACATGGTTACTAATGCAAACATATAACATATGATGTGTATGCACATGTCATGTTGTCTACAGAACCCCAAACCCGGGCTCTGATACCACTAAAATGTAACACCCGCACCCGGTACATCATAATAATGCACATACTTATTTCTTAATCATCCAACACATACTTTACATACATGTACTCATTTAATTACAATATTCACACGGAAGCGTTTTACCATATTAGTTTTATAAAAAAAAAAATCCTATATGACATGCAAATGATGAGCTGAGGGTGAAGGACTTGAAACCAGCCAACCGACCTTTGATCCATGCTTCAAACTTTATGTACGACTTCAGGATCAACTTTATCTACAACAACTAAAAGAAAAACATTGCGTTTGGTGAGTCGCAAACTCAGCAAGTATAATAAAGTAACGGATTATTTAACATCATATAAGCACACAGGAATCGTCAGATAATCAATTTCTGAAGTCATATAAGAATATCAGTAAAATTCATCTCACATTGAATTCATATCATTCACAAACATAAAATGCACGTGATTGTCATTTTCTTTTCCTGTTAATGGCCTGTTATAACCAAGAGTAGTCGTGATCACGAAAATGGCCATGGCACTCTGTAATACCTATAATACATGTGAGTTCAGTGAACTCGGGTGGCCGTACGGTACTCTGTGGTCCAATCATTTTGGACAATCTTTAACACATGACTCAAGGTCTATAACAGCCATAACAGTTCCTCTTATCTCTGATGAATGCATTTACATATTACATATCATATATCTCATTTCCATCATCAATTCATTAACAACATTTCACTATCATAAAGATCATACCATTCGCATTACACAATAAGTCATATTCGTCGCATTCATTTTCCATTGCTCAAATATCACATAATCCACGTTATAGCACCATAGGCTATTCAATCAATACAATTAGGCAAATAAGGGATTCACTTAGAACCATCAATCAAACAAATATCAGTCAAATAACAGTCACCACATTATACTCACTAGTAGTGGATTCTCGATACGTCTTCGCCTAGTTGACGTTTTCAGCTCCTCTATTGGAATCCCGTCCTATTAACCATATTGCAAATCATAACTATACTTAATACAACACATACAATTCAAATGAATGCATTAATACTTCATTTACAACATGTCTATAGGCTTACTCAGACTTACATAGAAGTAACAACCTACGTTTAAGCTATACTTAAATGGTTTTACTAAATAAATTATAATAAATTCTAAACATATGATTTTTCTCTCAAATTATTACTCAATATAGTGAACACTTCCCCCTATAACATGACATAAAGGTTTCATGTTACATTAACATATTTGTCATGGTAATTCATCTTTCAAGTATGCTGCACCTAAAAGACAATTTCAGCACGGGCAAGGTTGATTCAAATAATTTTATAAATTCTTCTGTTTCTCAATAAATTCTCAAACTTTTAGTATAGCTTCCTAACATGTAAATAAGAATGTAGAAAATTTAACAGACCAAAATAAAATTCCTAGGTTGGTCAAATAATTCCAAAACAGTGGCTGTTTGTAATGCTGCCGAAAAACTGGCAGTTGTTTACGCTACGAATTTTAGAAAATTCTATGTACTTCCAAACTTTACCAAATATTACAGTAATGTTTCTAACACCCTAAAGTTTACACAAAAAATTTAACACAATTTATTTCGAAGGTTTAACTATGAAATTACAGACTTAAACTCGAACTTAGATTCTGAAATTTTGACAAACTAAATGTTAAATTATCTAATACATATATGTATGTGCTAAATAACTTCAATTTCCGAAATTATAGGTTCTAAACATCTAAAAATTAAAACTAAACATTAATACCAACATATATAAGCTATATTTTCAAACTTACAATTAAAACGAAC
Source organism: Verbascum thapsus (assembly GCA_963669365.1). Taxonomy (NCBI): domain Eukaryota; kingdom Viridiplantae; phylum Streptophyta; class Magnoliopsida; order Lamiales; family Scrophulariaceae; genus Verbascum; species Verbascum thapsus. Next base: position 7,188,447 of record OY770120.1, read on the forward strand.
AAAGCGATCGGTAAAACACTTACTCGTTACGATAATGCCGATTTCCCTATTTTTCTAAATTTTCTTCTCTATTTGTTTTCTTCTTTTCTTTCCTGATTTCTTTCTTCTATTTTCTATCTAAATATCTAACGTTTTCATGCATATATATAGATGGATTGAGGCGGCAAGTGGAAAGTAGAAAGATTGGTGTCCAATTCTTTTGGTGACTAAGTTAAGTGGGCAAGCTTGTGGTGGAAAGTTAAGGTGACTAATCCTAATGTGTATATATATATATATATATATAACTTTATAACTTTATATTAATCAAAGTTAAGGCAGCTACGTAAACTTGGTGGCTACTTTTGTAATTAATATTATTATATTCGTATAATTATTTGCAGCTGCTAGCTTATTACGTGTTATACATTTATGCGTTATATTTTCTATGTGTCGTGTATTTAAACTAATCGGGATATGCCGATAATACGTAAGTGACGCGTAGTGTGTAAAATATATGTATCCGATAAATAACCGGGGAGGTTTAGTGTACCGTGTTTGATCAAAATAAACGTTAGTAAAATAAATGTGCATGTTTATGCTAATGTATGATTTAATGTAATGTTCGGTTTTGGGCTATGACAATATATGCATACATAAATCGTATATAAATATGTATATGTATACATACAATTAATCAAACTAATTTCAAAATTCTCAAATTGTAGTCAAATCACAAAATTGAAGTTAAAATACCCAAATTAAAATCAAAATCTCACAATTAAAGTCAAAATACCCAAATTGAAGGTCAAAGTCCCAAAATTAAATTCAAAATACCCAATTTGAAGGTCAAAATCGAATATTCCTGGGAAAAATTGAATTTTCCGGCAATTTTTGTACTCAAATTGCCACACATACCCCACATTAATGTACTCAAATTGCCACACATACCCCACATTAATGTACTCAAATTACCACCTCCCATATTAGTATACCAAATAAACATGCAGGCCACATTAGTGTACCAAAAATGCAATTTTTCCCTGGTTATGGACTTATTGTATTAAATTTATTATTATATTATAAAAGTTAAAAGTACGACTCAAATAACAAATAAGAATTATGTTGGGTATTTCAATATTTTTCATTTTTCGTATCTTTGATAGGAAAAGAAAATTTTGAGGTTCATATCTGAAAAAACAATTATGAAAAATAAAAATGTGCCTGCAATTAATTAAGTTGTAAAAAAATTCCTGATTACTTGTTAATTTCCAAACACGAATCGAACATCGTTTATCATAACTACAAAATAGGTGGATACATCGAAATACATATAATTGTGATTATTATGGATACTAAAATTTTATAATTAGCAAAAATATTCTTGTAAAAATAAAAAATGGTTTCGGGTCAATAATCATGATAAGTGTATCTACAAAAAATTATGATGAGCTAATATCATAGTTATGTTGTGGGGTGCAATTTATCTTTTAGTTAATAATATGCATCTGGTCAAAGAAAAGTGGTCCCTGTTATCTGCTCCACAAGTTGATTAGGACTTGCCAACTTGAACTTTTATCCCCACAATTTGCTTAATATATTAAATATTTTATTTTGATAAGTATATATCAAATAATTTTTGTACACTGGAAAAGACTTGTATTTTGTTGGTTATGTAAGTTAATCTTTTCGAATCTACATTATTATTATGTAATTTGAGGTTTAGTACATAAAATCTTGTTTTTTTGTCATTCAAATCCATACAAAGTGGTCCTAATCAAATCTTGGCTATTGACATTTGGAATTTGTTGAAGACATTACTTGAAAACTACTAATATAATATTGTCACTTCTAAATAATTGTACTTTGGGTTACCTTTAGCCTCTACCTTCCTCCTGTTAATTAAAATCATTAAAAAACATAAATGTTTTATAATCAGTCGCTATTGAAAATGAGTGAATAAAAAATTGCTAACGTCCACATCTACAATTTTGGAATTTGGCCGAATTTTTCATATTGATCTCATTTCATGGTTTTTTTTTTTTTTTTTTAGCTTCACGTAAGTGCATTTCTAATTGGGATCAAATTAGCATGGTTGTCCCTTTTTAAAGTTGGGTTGCGCTAATCATGTGTTATTTATTGCACCATTTTTTACGCAATGCATTGCTCCATTTCAATCACGCGAATTTCTTTGTTTTTAATTTTTGCAGTCATTTTGTTTTTAATTTAGTCCTTATAAATTTATAAAGTTTGAAGTAGGTTGAATTTAGCCCTTAATTTTTCAAATAACAATAATATCCTAATAGATGTTAATCTTATTCAGTTTTATATAAATTTCACTTGTAATTTCATTTTAAATAAAAATATATATTAATACTTGGACAAAATAATAAAATTCAACTTTAACAATTAATTTTTAATCTAATAAACTTTATGGTTGTTAACTAATTTATCAAAATAGGCTTAAATTTAACTATTTAATAATAAAATAGATTTTTATGGTTGATTATATTATTAAATTGTATTAAAAAATAAAATACATTTTATATGATGAAAGTGCATAAAATGTAAAGATGGAAATGAATATTTTAGAGAATATATTTTTTGGGTGCAGAGCGAATTGTATTGTATTGTAGCAATGTGAAAATTGCATGTAAAATGTGTTTATGAGTGAGAGATGTCGGACAAGATAGTCTTATTCAAGAAATATATTTTATTTGTTTGGCCCTCCTCTAAACCATGATATATATGAACAAAAACCTTAGTCTTGTACATACACAATAGTATTATTAAGGTGCTGAAAGAGAGGATAAAAATGTGGAGACTGAAGGTGTCAAAAGGGGACGACGATCCATGGCTTACAAGCACGAATAATCATACGGGGCGACAATTTTGGGAATTTGACCCGACTCATGGAACACCTGAAGAAGAAGCTCTTGTTCAAAAGGCTCGTGACGAGTTTCACAAGAAGCGTTATGAGACCAAACACAGTTCTGATCTTCTTATGCGAATTCAGGTGATTATAATAACAATGACCAAGTTAGTTGTTTTGGTATACATGTAAAATTTAAGTTGTTTATTGTAACAGTTTGCAAAGGAGAATCATCGAGTGGAGACCACGGTGGTGAGTGAAGAAGAAATAAATGAAGAAGAAAAAGTGGTGAGGACATTGAGAAAGGCATTGAGATATTACTCAACTCTTCAGGCTGAGGATGGACACTGGCCTGGTGATTATGGTGGCCCTTTGTTTCTTCTCCCAGCCTTGGTCAGATAGATAGATAGATACTCTTTTTTTTTTTTTTTTCATTATAATCATATTGTATATCATTTTTTATGTATGGGTTTTGATAATTGATATTTGTAGATTATAGCGTTGTTTGTAATGGAGGCTCTAAGCACAATTCTGGCAGAAGAAGATCAGAAAGAGATACGTCGTTATCTGTATAACCATCAGAATGTGGATGGAGGTTGGGGTTTGCATATAGAAGGACGCAGCACCATGTTCTGCACAGCCTTGAATTATGTTAGCTTAAGGCTTTTAGGAGAAGATATGGACAATCCATCCATGATGAGTAAAGCCAGAAGATGGATTCTTGATCATGGTGGTGCTACTTATATTCCTTCATGGGGCAAATTTTGGCTTTCCGTACTAGGCGTATACGAATGGGATGGCAACAATCCTCTTCCCCCAGAACTATGGCTTCTTCCTTACCACCTCGTTCCAATGCACCCAGGTTCATTAAATCATTTTAAATCCATCTATCTCACTTAAATTAATTTCTGAAAAAACAAACTCATTGTAGGGCGTATGTGGTGCCACTGTCGAATGGTATATCTACCTATGTCCTTTCTATACGGGAAACGGTTTGTAGGAGGAGGATCATCCACAGTCATCATGTCACTTAGGAAGGAGATATATACCCAACCATACCATCACATCCACTGGGAATCAACCAGAAATCAATGTTCCAAGGAGGATTTATACTATCCACATCCACTTGTTCAAGACATCCTATGGAAATGTCTCCACAAGTTTGCAGAGCCTCTTCTTATGCTGCAGCAATGGCCTTTCTCTAAGCTAAGGCATCGAGCATTAAACACCGTTTTCAAACACATCCAATACGAGGATCAAAACACAAACTACCTCTGTATAGGACCCGTAAATAAGGTACTAAACATGCTATGTTGCTGGGTAAACGATCCAAATTCAAACGCGGTTAAACATCATCTTTCAAGAATAAAGGACTATCTATGGGTGGCTGAAGATGGCATGAAGATGCAGGGATACAACGGCAGTCAATTCTGGGATGTTGCTTTGGCCGTTCAAGCCATACTCGCAACCAATCTCCCACACGAATACGGTCTTATGCTCAACAAGGCTCATCACTTCATCAAAATGTCACAAGTAATAAGTAGACCGTTATAGTTGTATCATTTAAATTCTATCATATTCTTACAATGACAAATGACAAATGACATTATATATCCTCCTATCTTGTCTAAAAAAGATTCGGAAAAACAGTTTGGGACATCCTAGTTCTTGGTATCGCCACAGCTCTAAAGGGGGATGGCCCTTTTCAACTGCAGACAATGGCTGGCCAGTATCAGATTGTACAGCAGAAGGCCTTAAGGTCGTCTATTTTCATATATGTAATGTAATGTACCTTCACTTATTGGGTAATTACCATAACCTACTTACATACATGCAGGTTGCTCTTCTGTTATCGCAACTGCCACCCGAGATAGCTGGAGAAGCAATAGAATCAGATCGGCTTTATGATGCAGTTGACTTGATTTTGTCCCTTCAGGTTTTGTTGGATATTAACTTCAACTAACTCTGTTAACTAAATAAATCTTTAAATACTGAGGTAGAAATTCTTAAGCTAATAAAAATCAAGATTGATTCTTGCAGAACAACAGTGGCGGTTTTGCATCATATGAGCTCACAAGATCATATGCTTGGTTGGAGGTAATGAAACAACACAAAGTCATACAATGTTTGCTACTTTGCAATATAAATATTTTGTGTGTGTATCTATGGACAGATGATTAATCCAGCTGAGACATTCGGGGATATCGTTATCGACTACCAGTAAGTTCAACTATCTATTTTCTAAATGTATATCAACACCTATTCAAAAAGCTTGTAAATGGATAAATTTATATAATAGGTATGTAGAATGCACATCAGCAGCAATTCAAGGTCTGAAATCATTCAATAGAGTGTACCCGGGGTATCGGGGAAAAGAAATAGACGTGTGCATTGAGAAAGCACTTAACTTTATTGAAAGCATACAACTATCTGATGGCTCATGGTAACAAGTCCTTCTTTGTAGACGATTACATTACATTACATGTAGTAAGTGGATTAAATAGCAAAGTAAAGCAAAGCAAGTTGATTGTTATTTTTAATATTAAGTAGGTATGGATCTTGGGGAGTATGCTACACCTATGGGACTTGGTTTGGGATATCGGGGCTGACTGTGGGTGGTGGTAAGACATATGAAAACAGCTTATCTGTTAGAAAAGCTTGTGATTTCCTACTATCTAAGCAACTTCCCTGTGGTGGCTGGGGAGAAAGCTATCTTTCAAGCCAAGACAAGGTAAGGTATTAATTAAAGAGAGTGCTTATTCTAATGATTTTTCAGAAAATCAAGTAATTAATTACTACTAGTTGTACAAACAGGTATACACAAATATAGGCAAAAACAAACCACACATTGTGAACACTGGATGGGCTATGCTGGCTCTTATTGAAGCAGGCCAAGTAAGTAAGAAATTATCATATCAACAATAATTGTAATCAGATTTCTAATTTATTGGAACGATTAGGCCAGGCGGGATCCAAACCCACTGCACTCTGCTGCTCAAGTGCTAATTAATTTCCAAATGGAGAATGGAGACTTTCCACAACAGGTATGGTAATGGTATTAACACCAAATATGTTCAAGATTGATTGATGTTTCAGAAATGAAATTTATTTGACTATACAGGATATTATCGGTGTGTTCAACAAGAACTGTATGATAAGCTATTCGGCTTACAGAAGCATTTTCCCCATATGGGCACTTGGAGTTTACCTCAACAAGGTATTGCGAGCATGAACTATATGTATAAAGTAATCAAAACCGTGTGTGAGTTGAATTGTAAATCACATACTAAATGTTTTACTTAAGTTAAGATGACTTTAATTTGTTTTTCATAATCTGCACTTATTTCCAAGATTTTGACAAACAAATAAATTAATGTACTCCAACAAGGGTTTAAGGTTTAAAGTGATTGGAAGGGAGTGAAATATAAGAGGAATAATTTTGATGGTCCTAATTTCAACTACCTAAAGTAGAGTAAACACAAATGTTTTAGCCCTTGTCAGGAAAATTAAGACATTCCTAAAGAGAAAAGGAAAAAAAAAAAAAACTTCCCTGTATCCTTACTTGAAGCACAATCGAGACAGAGAGAGAATATAAAAAAAAATGGTCTACAAATCCATTTCAATAAGTCAAATACGAACAAGAATGATTTTGAATCCAATGCAGTATGAAATCATATATTTACGCACACAGCATAGAATGTGACATAGCAAAACAAGCCTCATTCTAGTAGTCTAACAAGCAGAATGAACCATGGAGTGAAACAAACAGCTTTGGCCAATAAATTAAATTTTAACACTATTGACCTTCATTCATTGCATCAGTCTGAGATTCTCCCAAATCTTCAGATTCAGTTTTTCTGGCAACAGAATCTTCAAGTGCCTCAAGAAATGACGGAACAGTGAATCTGTCTGCAAGAGGGTAAATAATGAAGTCAGCTGGTCGTATATAAAAAAAACATCACATGATTATAAAAAAGTAATTCAATTCTAGACATGAGCGAGGTAGAATACTTACATTTGCTTGGATCTACCCCAAACTGAGTGAGATCTATCTGCCCAGTTCGCAGCACCTAGAGTAAAAAACACATGAAAAATTAATTTATTTTGCTCACATACACCTGAAAGTAGGGAAAATGTCAGCCTCACGTAAGTAAATGAATCTAGTTGTTGGCGGAATGGGGGACTCTGTAATAATTCTATTAACTCATCGGGAGTCCATTGGCCCTGTAAATTGCAACCAAAGAACAAACTTGAATATTGTAGCAATTATATATGAAATAGATTCCAATAGATTTGTAGATTTTACCTCAGGTAAATATGATGCCAATTGTTGATCTATTGGTAGTTCTTGAATCAATGGCCATATCAGTTTTGGCTTCAAAATATCACCTAATGCCAAGCCTATAAAACCCAGAAATCACTATTCAAGACCCATTATTTTAAACCAACTTTTCCAGTGAAAATGACTTAAAAGAATTCAATGATCTATCCTAACAGAAAACCCAAATCGTCATGTAAGCTGAGAAATGTTGATCTTAATAATTACTGAGATTTCTATATCTGAGCGTTGAAGTCATTCACAGTTTCTCTTGCCATATTGTTTGGAGGTGATTAGGGGTGGCAATTTGGGTCCAAACTTATATTTGGACCCAAATTAAACTAGATTTTCAATGAGTTGGGTCCTAATATTGTAAAATTGTAGTTCCAATTGGGTTGATGTTTTATAATATTTGGGTCCAATTGGGTTGGCAATTGGGCCCAATTTGGGTTCAATCTGGGTCCAAACCGGGTCAAACTTGATTTTCTATAACAACTAACTTGTTTATTAAAAAACTTACACATACTTCACATTCATCACACACATTACACAATTTTTACATACAAAACACATTGTTTACACGAATTGCACACTTTTTATTAAAAATACACATTTTTTTCATATATTCGATATTATCAAATATCAAATTTATATTGAGTTGTGTATTCGAAGAATTTATATTGAGCCGGCTCAAGCTCGAGTTTTTCAAGCTCGAGCTGAGCTTCACGAGCTCGAGCTTTTAATCGAGCTTGAGCCCGAGTCCATTTATCTCTGAAAAAACTCACGACCCGGGCTCGCGAGCTTTTTTATTTTTTTAATATATTTTTATTTTTATTATTATTTTAATAAATATATATTAAATAATTAATAAATATATATTAAATAATTTAAAAAAATAAAAATATTCGGCTCGGCTCGGCTCGAGTTCGGGCTCGAGCTCACGAGCTTGATGTCGGCTCGAGCTCGATCCGTTGTATAATAAGGGCTCGAGGTCGAGCTCGAGCTTGAAAAAAATGTCAAGCTCGGCTCGAGCTCGGCTCGTTTACACCTCTAATGTACACTATGTGTAAAAGTGTGAAATGTGTGTATAAAAATATATCGTGTGTGTAAAAAGTGTGTAAAAAGTGTGTATTTTATATAAAATGTGTGCGTTATGTGTAAAAGGTGTGAAATGTGTATGTAAAAAGTGCATTTTTTGTAAAAAAAAATTAGTCTATGTGGGTAATGTGTGTTGTGAGTGTAAAAACAATGCTAAACTTATTTAAAATTTCTTATATTCTATATTTGGGTCCTTGTTGGGTCCGTGATTGGGTCCTTGTTGGGTCCAATTTGGGTCCTTATTGGGTCCAACAATAATGCATGTATTTTGTCATTGGACCCAGTTGAACCCAACCCAAACCCGACCCGATCAACCCAATTGCCACCCCTAGAGGTGATGGTAATATCGGGGATGAGGATTGTCCTCGCTCCTTCCCCTTCGCATTTTCCATGTTTCTCGTAATGGCATCCATCTGCAGCTCCATTAACGTCCGTAATTCTGCCAATATTTCATCCTTCTGCCTCCCAAACCTGGATTCTAACTCCACATTCATCGCGCTCATCTGCTGTTTTAACTCCTCCAAACGATTAGCATCCATTCGTGTGTTCTTCGTCATCTCGCCAAGATCGGATGCTCTGATGGCCAATTGTTATGATCGAACCACTCGATCTTACTGTAATACGCGCCAATTGAATAACTAATTCCACAATCCAATTATTGAGATGAATAACAGCAACACAAAACGATCAACATCAATATAAACGACATTTCATTTATTCAAATCAATGCAACACTCAACAGTTCAACTGAGTACACTTCAACACATTAGCTACAAATTCACTGTCAAGCACAAATTATAGCTGAAAGATTATGACGATGAACGATTCACAGCTGAAAGATTCACACGCCAATACTCCTGAAGCAATCTGTACGATCGAGAAGAGATCGATTAATACCGGATCTAGAGAATTAAGAAGAGAATGAGGACGAAGATTTCTTAGAGAGAAAGTAACCTGAAATCTCAGATTGAGAAATGAGCCAAAAAACTACCTTCCTTCCCGCCCATCCGGTATTTAAAGGTTGGCTAATTCCAGCTGTTTTGGTGAAATTCCATAAATACCCTCCGTTCCCATCAAAACGTTGTCGTCTTTGTTTGTTGCACAAAATTTTCTTTTCCTTTGCTTGAATTCCCGCTTTTTCATTCGGTAGTTCCGTTACCTGATACATACCTGAATATGAGGAAAGGCATCAGTTGTAGAAGAACCCATTATTCAAAACCCTTGTTTAATAAATCTCTTCTATCGCTTCAGTCCAAGATTACTGCCACCTAGAAGAAAAAAACAATTTTAGTTGAAGGGTTACCGTGAAAGATTGAAATTTTTAATCAAGACGAAAAATTGGAAGATTGATAATAAGTGATGAAGTTCTAAAAACCTCGTGCGTTAATAACAATTAAGGGATATAATATTCTTAAAAACTACATGTTAAAATTAAGACACAAATCAAAGATATTATCTGCCTTTATGCATACGTGCCTTCACTGGGCAGAGACAGAGAGGAGAAATAAGAGAGAGAAAGACAGAGAGAAAGAGAGAGAGAGAGATAGATTTAGAGGAGATTCCAGCCGACGTTGACAGTAGGAAGCGGGCTGGGCTGAGATGGAAGACCGATTACTTGGGCTGAAATATGTATGAACTTTTCTTCCCTTTTTCTATTATTAAATTTTTTTAGATAATATTATGGATTATATCTTTAATCATAATTTTTTCAAAACAATCATTTGCTTCATTCACAAAGAGTTTACAACAAATGTGAAGTAATGCATTGATTTTGAGATAAAAAGAGTTAAAGGATAGAAAAATCTATCGTCGTTGTCACCATTTATAAGGGAGCAACGCAACAAAAATGGCGACTTAAAATGATTTTTGCATATGTGCAATGGCTATTTTTTGCTTTATTTTTTTAAATTCTTTTAGTGAAGTTAGCACTGTATAAAAAGATTATTAGATAAGTAAAAGTCGTTTTTTCAGAAAAAATATCGCAAACATGTGAATTATATCCGAAAAATAAGAAATACATTTCTTCCCCTAGCAAGGGATCATGCTAAAAACATAATAAACCACCCATTAGATTTTGGTTTTTAAAAAAAGATGCACAGGGACAAATTGCTACTATTAAATTTGTATGGGGCAACATCTCATTTTTGTATCTTGAAGGGGGTTAGTGCACAAGGTGAGATTTTCAAAGGAATGATGTGAATTTTGCCTTATTTCAAAATCTTATACAAATTGTAGTACCCCAACTCCAACTTAATAGGAGTCGCTATTATTATTTTAAGCATGAGAAAGATATTTTCTAAATAAATATAAAATATTTCATAAATAAATTCAACGGAAGACTTCATTATAAAAACACGAGCATATTCTTTTTCCTTAACTTTAAAAGCTAACCATACAAAACTAACTTGTGTTATACCAACATTTGCAAATCAAAACTTTGTTATGAACATATTAGGCTTTTACTTAAACCGAAAACAGTAGTTCCCAAAATATCAAACATCATCAGATTTATACTCATCGACATACACTGAAAACATAATATATATATGTTTCTAGAGGAAGTCCATATAATCGGCTACTCATCCGCTTCGTCGTAAACTGGACCTGAAAGAATTAAACTTAGCAACGTAAGATTTGAGAAATCTTAGTGGATAACGATTATTAGCTGTTACGTTGAAGAGATTAACCCGTCAAAAGCATCATCTCCAAGGTCCGAACACCTGGTCTATTCCAAGGTTCGTCAACCTGACCTAACTCCAAAGTTCGAAGACCTGGTCTACTCCAAAGTTCGTACCCTGGAACCTTACTCCACGGTTCGTCAACCTAGTACTTTATCATGTCATTTCTTTTCATTCACCATTTGTAGCGTTGTAGGGGTATAATCGTCATTTTGACCAAAAATAGCACTCCTTAGATTTTGAGTTATTCTTATCAGTCGTATCTTCACAAAGCTTACGGCTTTCGTTGCAAAGCATTCCGATGTCGTTTGATGCCTCAAATCACCATTTGTAGCGTTGTAGGGGTATAATCGTCATTCTGACCAAAAATAGCACCCCTGAGATTTTGCGGTATTCTTATCAATCGTATCTTGACAAAGCTTATGACTTTCGTTGCGAAGCATCCCGATGTCGTTAGGTGCCTCAAATCACCATTTTGTAGCATTGTAAGGGTAAAATCGTCATTTTAACAAAAATAAGCACCCCTGGGATTTTGAGGTAATATTATCAATCGCATCTTGGCAAAGCTTATGGCTTTCGTAACAAAGAATTTCGATGTCGTTTGGTGCCTCAAATCACCATTTGTAGCGTTGTAGGGGTATAAACGTCATTTTGACAAAAAATAGCACCGCTGGGATTTTGAGGTATTCTTATAATTCGCATCTTGACAAAGCTTGTGGCTTTAGTTTCAAAGCATTCCGATGTCGTTTGGTGCCTCAAATCACCATTTTGTAGCGTTGTAGGGGTATAATCATCATTTTGATCGAAAATAACACCATTGAATTTTGAGGTATTCTTAACAATCGCATCTTGACAAAGCTTATGGCTTTCGTTGCAAAGCATTCCGATGTCGTTTGGTGCCTCAAATCACCATTTGTAGCATTGTAGGGTATAATCGGTATTTTGACCAAAAATAGCACCCCTGGGATTTTGACTTATTCTTATCAATCGCATCTTGACAAAGCTTATGGCTTTAAATTGTAAAGCATTCCAATGTCGTTTGGTGCATCAAATCACCATTTGTATCATTGTAGAGTATAATTATCATTTTGACCAAATTAGCACCACTGGAATTTTGAGTTATTCTTAACAATCGCATTTTGACAAAGCTTAAGGCTTTCGTTGCAAAGCATTCCGATGTCGTTTGGTGCCTCAAATCACCATTTGCATCATTGTAGGGTATAATTGTCATTTTGACCAAAACTAGCACCACTGGAATTTTGATGTATTCTTAACAATCGCATCTTGACAAAGCTTATGTCTTTCTTTGCAAAGCATTCCGATGTCGTTTTGTGCCTCAAATCACCATTTGTAGCGTTGTAGGGATATAATCGTTATTTTGACCAAAAATAGCACCCCTGGGATTTTGAGGTAATCTTATCAATCTCATATTCGCAAAGCTTCTGGCTTTCGTTGCAAAGCATTCCGATGTCGTTTGATGCCTCAAATCGCCTTTTGTGGCGTTGGAGGGATACAATCGTCATTTTGACCAAAAATGGCACCCCTGGGATTTTGAGGTATTCTTATCAATCGCTTCTTGACAAAGTTTATGACTTTCGTTGCAAAGCATTCCGATGTGGTTTGGTGCCTCAAATCACCATTTGTAGCATTGTAGGGTATAATTGTCATTTTGACCAAAACTAGCACCACTGGAATTTTGAGGTATTCTTAACAATCGCATCTTGACAAAGCTTATGGCTTTCGTTGCAAAGCATTCCTATGTCGTTTGGTGCCTCAAATCACCATTTGTAGTGTTGTAGGGGTATAATCGTCATTTTGACCAAAAATAGCCCCCCTGGGATTTTGGGGTATTTTTATTAATTGCATCCTGATAAAGTTTATAGCTTTCGTTGCAAAGCATTCCGATGTCGTTTGGTGCCTAAAATCACCATTTGTAACGTTTTGGAGGTATAATCGTCATTTAGACCAAAAATAGCACCCCTGAGATTTTGCGGTATTCTTATCAATCGCATCTTGACAAAGCTTATGGTTTTCGTTGCGAAGCATTCCGATGTCGTTAGGTGCCTCAGATCACCATTTTGTAGCATTGTAGGGGTAATCTCGTCATTTTGACCAAAAATAGCACCCCTGGGATTTTGAGTTAATCTTATCAATCGCATATTGGCAAAGCTTATAGTCTTTGTTGCAAAGCATTGTGACGTCGTTTGGTGCCTCAAATCACCATTTGTAGCATTGTAGGGGTATAATCGTCATTTTGACCAAAAATAGCACCCCTGGGATTTTTTGGTCTGATACGTAGATTCCCATAGGCACGCCCTGCCGAGCAGGAATTTCGGAGCGTGGTCGAAAATGCGGATTTCGCGGGATCCGATAGTCTCGTAAGGCAAATGGATGAAGTCTCGGCCAAGGGACTTAGTCTTGGACGAGTGCGGAAGGATCGGACGCGGGATTGACTGAGCTCGCACGCGACTTACGGGAAAATAGGAATAGCCTTGACTAAGTCGAGCTGTTGAGAGGCACACAGACTTAAGCGACGAAAAGATTGGACGCGGTTTTGACCGAGCATGCACGTGGGCTAAAACATGGGCTAGGCCAAGTGAAGTGCGCGGCAGTCGTGGGCCTTTGACCAAGCACGATGCCGCTTATGAGTTGTTAGGGTTCCGTAAATCTAGCGATGAGTAGTTAGACTGTTGCCTATAAATAGTTCCATCCCTTGAGCTACACAATCATTCAAAAATCGAGTGAGTATTTGTGTGTAGCCTTGGAGTATTCTTGTATTAATGTCTTGTGAATAATACGAGTTGAGCGTTGGCTTGTACTTCAAGTGTCTTTTATATTTCGCATTCATATAAGTTGTTTTGTTATCTTGTTGCCTTGTGTTGTGTTAGTTTAACAAGTGAGCAAGAACGTGAGTAGGCTGACTAATCCGGGGGGGTTAGGCCGTGCGGGTGTGGAACTTCGCGGAAAATTTGGGCTCAAAAGTTCACCTTCTAACACCGAGCATGGCCGAGTATGCCCGAGCGTTGTAGAGCAAGCGTCGCCGAGTGTGACTGAGCGTGGCCGAGCGCGTGCGCGCACTTCGCCGAGCTTGGCCGAGCAGCGCGCGCAGCTGCCCATATTTTTTAATAGCTGTATTTTCCCAAAAAAAATATTACTATGGAATTTTCACATTTTTCCAAGTCATTTTAACATTTTCCCATATTTTTTACTATTTTTCTTCAATTTTTCGTATTATTATAGAATAAATATATTAAATAAATATTTTCATGAAAAATATATTTTTTTAAACATAAAAAAAATTTATAATGCATTTGTTAGCTTAAATACAAAAAATTAGATCAAAAAAAGGTCATAGCGACGTTGAGCTTGACTCTAGTTCGATTTTGTTAAATGACTTGAGAGGTGTAGGATAAGTGGGAGCCAAAAGGCGAAAGTGAAATAAATTTATGAGTGAATGAATGTTAAATATGGATCAAAATGTACAAGTGTGCCCTACTGAATACCCGAACAAGACCCAAAATGAGGGGCAGCCACATCAGAGACTCCTATCGGTAACAAGAAAAGAGGTCGGGCATACCCAGCTTAGTCCCTAATTGAGGGGCATTCACACGATTGACTCCTCAACACAAAACAACAAAAGTATTCCCAAAGTAGTTGGAACAAAAAAGTCCTAACTAGAACCAAGATGCTCAAAATACATCAAAATATGAGGATACAAAACAAAAATGATTTTGTAATCATGTGTTTTGGTTATGACTCAAAAATAAATAAAATGAGATGAAATGAGATGAGAGGCGCATATTCATTCTAATTCCTTCATAATAGATCAATTCGATCTAATGGCTAGAAAGGAGATTAGTCTTTCACTACATGACTCTTTTAATGATGTGGCTGAAGTGTCATACAATTCGAGTTTAGAAGATCGAGTCCAAATTCCAATTGGGCCCATCACAAGATCAAGAGCTAAGAAATTCTATAAGGATTCTTACCAAAAAAAGACTATTGTTTGAGCCTATAAATAGGCCACGTTTTTTCATTAATAAACAAATCAGTTTTCATTAAAAATTTGTGAGTTGTTGTCTCTCTTGTTCGTTAAAAACTCAACCTTGTTCTTTTTCAACAAAACTTAATACACACGCATTTTTACCATACAGAACAATACGTTACCTTATCATCCTATTAAACATCCAACATACCATAAATATCATACCATACCATACCATAAAATAATACCAAATACACACGTCCCTAATTTCTTTTTTTTTTATCATTCGTATTTTTTTTGTTCTTTATTATCGTTCTGATTTTTTCTTTTCGTTGAGTTTGTCCATTCCCGAGCATGTCCGATCATGGCCGAGCATGGCCGAGTGTGCCGAGCATGGCCGAGCGTTGCCGAGCGTGGCCGAGCGTGGCCGAGCATGGCCGAGAGTGGCCAAGCGTGACCGAGCATAGCCGAGCATGGCCGAGTATGGCCGAGCGTGACCGAGCGTGGCTGAGCATGGCCAAACGAGGCCGAGCGTAGCCAAGCGTGGTCGAGCGTGGTCGAGCGTGGCCGAGCATGGTCGAGCGTGTCCAAGTGTTGCCGAGCATGGCCAAGCGTGGCCGAGTGTGGCCAAGCGTGGCCGAGCGAGCATGTCCGAGCATGGCCAAGCGAGCATGGGCGAGCATGGCCGAGTGTGTCCGAGCATGGCCGAGCGTGGCTAAGTTTGGCCGAGTGTGGCCGAGCGTGGCCGAGTGTGGCCGAGCATGGCTGAGCGTGGTCGAGCATGGTCAAGCATGGCCGAGCATGGCCGAGCGAGCGTGGACGAGCATGGCCGAGTGTGGCCGAGCATGGCTGAGCATGGTAGAGTGTGGCCGAGTGTGGCCGAGCATGGCCGAGTGTGGCCGAGCGTGGCTGAGCGTTGCCGAGCGTGGCTGAGTGTTGCCGAGTATGGCCGAGCATGGCTGAGTGTGGCCGAGCATGGCTGAGTGTGGCCGAGCTTGGCCGAGCATGCCGAGCGTGGCCGAGAGTGGCCGAGCATGGCCGAGTGTGGCCCAGCGTGGTTGAGTTTGGCTGAGCGTGGTCGAGCATGGCCGAGTGTTGTCGGGCATGGCCGAGCGTGGTCGTGCGTGGCCGAGGGTTGCTGGGCGTGGATGAGCATGGCCTAGTGTGGGCGAGCGAGCATGGCCGAGCATGGGCTAGTGTGGCCGAGCGTGGCCGAGCGAGCATTTTTCCAAGTCATTTTAACATTTTTCCATATTTTTTTACTATTTTTCCTCAATTTTCGTATTATTATAGAATAAATATATTAAATAAATATTTTCATGAAAAATATATTTTTTTAAACATAAAAAAAAATTTATAATGCATTTGTAAACTTAAATACAAAAAATTAGATAAAAAAAAGGTCATAGCGACGTTGAGCTTGACTCTAGTCCGATTTTGTTAAATGACTTGAGAGGTGTAGGATAAGTGGGAGTCCAAAGGCGAAAGTGAAATAAATTTATGAGTGAATGAATGTTAAATATGGAAAAAATGTACAAGTGTGCCCGACTGAATATCCGAACAAGACCCAAAATGAGGGGCAGTCACATCAGAGACTCCTATCGGTAACAAGAAAAGAGGTCGGGCATACTCGGCTTAGTCCATAATTGAGGGGCATTCACACGATTGACTCCTCAACACAAAACAACAAAAGTAGTCCCAAAGTAGTTGGAACATAAAGGTCCTAACTAGAACCAAGATGCTCAAAATACATCAAAACATGAGGATACAAAGCAAAAATGATTTTGTAATCATATGTTTTGGTTATGACTCGAAAATAAATAAAATGAGATGAAATGAGATGAGAGACGCATATTCATTCTACTTCTCCTTCACAATAGATCAATTCGATCTAATGGCTAGAAAGGAGATTATTAGTCTTTGACTACATACATGACTCTTTTAATGATGCGGCTCAAGGATCATACAATTCGAGTTTAGAAGATCGAGTCCAAGTTCCAATTGGGCCCATCACAAGATGAAGAGCTAAGAAATTCTATAAGGATTCTTACCAAACAAAGACTCTTGTTTGAGCCTATAAATAGGCCACGTTTTTTCATTAATAAACAGATTAGTTTTCATTAAAAATTTGTGAGTTGTTGTCTCTCTTGTTCGTTAAGAACTTTATCGAACTTATCGGAGATATCTCCATGGCGTTCATCCCGACCTATCAAACGGAAATCCATACCATTTGTGGCGTCTTCATAACTTCTTTCCAACGTTCGATTTCATAGATTCCATCGGTTCAAGGTCTTCTATACCAAAGTTCGTTGTGACTATAGAATTTTGGGTTGAGGAAATCCGTTCATCTCATCAACTAAAAATTGTTCTTGGGGAAAATTCCGCGTGAACCAACTCACCTTAGGAAGGTTCGTATCATTTAGCACCAGAGCCAAGGTTGTTTTTATCAAAACAAAAACTCAATCTTGTTCTTTTTCGACAAAACCTAATACACACGTATTTTTACCTTATCATCCAAAACACGCGTTTTTACCATACAGAACAATACGTTACCTTATCTCCCTATTAAACATCCAACATACCATAAATATCATACCATACCATACCATAAATATATACCAAATACACACGTCCCTAATTTCCTTTTTTTTGTCATTCTTATTTTTTTGTTCTTTATTATCGTTCTGATTTTTTCTTTTCGTTGAGTTTGTCCATTCCCGAGCGTGACCGAGCATGGCCGAGTGTGTCGAGCAAGCATGGCCGAGCGTGGCCGAGCATGGCCGAGCATTGCTGAGCATGACCGAGCATGACCGAGCGTGATTGAGCATGGCCGAGCATGGCCAAGCGTGGCCGAGCGTGGCCGAGCGTGGCCAAGCATAGCCAAGCGTGGCCGAGCATGACTGAGCGTGGCCGAGCATGACCGAGGGTGGCCGAGCGTGGCTGAGCATGGCCGAGTATGGCCGAGCATGACCAATCGTGGCCGAGCGTGGCCGAGCGAGGCTGAGCGTGGCTGAGCGTGGCCAATCGTGGCCAAGCGTGGCCGAGCATGGCCGAGCGTGTCCGATCATTGCCAAGCAAGGCCGAGCGTATCTGAGCATGGCCGAACGTGGCCGAGAATGGCCAAGTGTGGCCGAGCAAGCATGTCCGAGCATGGCCGAGCGAGCATGGCCGAGCGTGTCTGAGTGTGGCCGAGCATGGCCGAGTGTGGCTGAGCATGGCTAAGCGTGGCTAAGCATGGCCGAGTGTCGCCGAGCATGGCCAAGCGTGGCCGATGGTGGTCGAGCGTGGTCGAGCATGGCTGAGTGTGGGCGAGCGAGCGTGGCCGAGCATGGCCAAGTGTGGCCGAGCGAGCGTGGCTGAGCAGCGCCGAGTGTAGCCGAGGGAGCGTGGCCGAGCAAGGCCGAGCATGGACGAGCGAGCATGGCCGACTGTGGCCGAGTGTTACGCCCGTAATAGTTGGGGCAGCTTGGCACGGATGGCCTACGTGCCAAGCGGGTCCGAAACATAGCAGGCCGCATGTGGGTGTCAAGACACGGACCATAGCGATGGTACTCGACACAAATATGAGCATATGGCGGACTAGATTGTGGGCAATTAGGGAATGGCTCGAAAGCCATGCGGGCTGGCCGAGAAAGTCCGAAGATTGGGTGCAACATGGGCCGGATATGCGAATGGAACCATCGAGCGTGCGAGCCGGATGGGCGGTAGTCGGATCGATATGCGGGACTGGCGAGAAGTAGTCGGCAGCTGCCGAGGATGCCCAGCTGGGTGCGGCGGACCTCGGTAGGATGACCGAGACTGTCTCGGCCGAGTTCGATCGGATGTAGCAGTGAGCGGCAGTGCTCGGCCGGGTGCCAGCACTGCCCGATAGTGTTCAGCTGGGCGGTGCACGGAAACCTCAGACGGGCCGACAGTATGGTCTGATACGTAGATTCCCAGGGGCACGCCCTACCGAGCAGAAATTTCAGAGCGTGGTCAAAAATGCGGATTTTGCGGGATTCGATAGTCTCCGAAGGCAAATGGACGAAGTCTCGGCCAAGGGACTTAGTCTTGGATGAGTGCGGAAGGATCAGACGCAGGATTGACCGAGCTCGCACGCGGCTTGCGAGAAAATAGGAACAGCCTTGACTAAGCCGAGCTGTTGAGAGGCACGCGGACTTAAACGACGGAAAGATCGGACGTGGTTTTGACCGAGCATGCCCGTGGGCTAAAACATGGGCTAGGCCAAGTGAAGTGCGCGGCAGTCATGGGCCTTTGACCAAGCACGATGCCGCGTATGAGTTGTTAGGTAAATCTAGCGATTTAGTAGTTAGACTATTGCGTATAAATAGTTCCATCCCTTGAGCTACACAATCATTCAAAAATCGAGTGAGTATTTGTGTGTAGCCTTGGAGTATTCTTGTATTAAAGTCTTGTGAATAATACGAGTTGAGCGTTGGCTTGTACTTCGAGTGTCTTTCATATTTCGCATTCATATAAGTTATTTTGTTATCTTGTTGCCTTGTGTTGTGTTAGTTTAACAAGTGAGCAAGAACGTGAGTGGGATGACTAATCCGGGGGGGATTAGGCCATGCGGGTGTGGAACTTCGCGGAAAATTTGGGCTCAAAAGTTCACCTTGTAACACCGAGCATGGCCGAGTGTGGCCGAGCGTTGTCGAGCGAGCGTCGCCGAGTGTGACCGAGCGTGGCCGAGCGCGTGCGCGTGTTGCAAAATCTACTCGTAATACAAACGAATTATGAAAATATAAAGACAAATATCGAGGCGAGAAGAACTCTATCCTTAATGCTAAATTGCCCCGCCTAGGTGGTTCGGGTATATGCAATCAACATCCCAAGATATAACGATATATCAGTTCGATATCAAAACCACATTTGATATCCGAACAAACTAAGACTATGTGTTTGCTTATGAACTCGGGAAAGAGGATAGAAAATCAGAAGAAGGCTGATTGCTTTTTGGTGTTTTTTCCTCATCTACTGGGGGGGCCTTTATATAGGCTCGAAAATGAGACAAGAAATTAAACACCATTAAAATTGTCATTAGTATGTGAGTAAAACGTCCATCAGTTTTTGGGGGTTAAAGAAAAACGCACCAAAAACGTCTCTAACGTTAAACATATTAAAAGACAGCTTTAACTTATATAAAAAACGTGGCCAGCGTTTTTTATAGGAGGTGTGAAAAAATCCTTGTCTAATTTTCTGTTGGAGACACAAATTTGGGCCCAAAAATTGATTAAAATTAATCCAATTAAACTTGGCCAAAAAAGATAATACTCTTGAGCCCAAGCCCAAGCATCAAGACCAAGCCCACGCCCACGACCCGGACCCGGCCCGACTCGACCCGCCCGGTCGGTTGGCAGCGGCGGCAGCGCGCGTGTGTGTGTGTGCGCGCGAGGGGGGTCTAGCCATGGTTAACCATAACTAGGTCCTCCCCAATTCCAAGGCCAAGGCCACAAACCCAATTTCAAACACTCATGTTGATATACTTGCTTAACCTTTGGTATTTTTCCAATGTGGGATAGCCCCAAAGTTAACCAATTTAAGTCCCTTACTTTAACCATTAATTCCTCATTCGTTACAACTCTGAATCGAGAAATTCGAAAGGCTAAAGTCATCTACTCCCGGAGTAGAACAAGAATATCAAAAAACATCTCATATCCCCGATATGAATGGTGATCGAATTTCAGTCAACCATTGACTACACACATTTGGCTTTGGCTTTTCTTAGCTATCTAAATAGCTATTGTTTCCAACAATCCCCCACAGGAATGAAATTAAGCACTCGCTCTCTTGAGAGTTCAAACGAAAACTTATCACATCAGAGGAGGTGGCTTTTGGCTTTGAACCTCTCTTAGTGACATATCATCGAATTTACTAGGCTAACCAATGAATGCGATGTCTTGAATTGGTCAGCCATTCGTGTAAATCCAGACAATGATATTCACATGATAACTTTTCTCGGCAAACTTTTAGTTCTCACTGTCGGGTCCATTTCGGCCCTGGCACCCTCTCTTGGTTTCATAAGTGTTTATCAAGTTGAGACGGCCAACATCTCATACACTTACACAGGTGACTTCCTATTTAGGAGTATCCTGCCATACTCCACTTCACTTAGACAGAATAGGAATCATTAAAAGCCCAGCTTAACCTTTGCTACAAATTGCAGGTTGCACTTCTTTATCCTAGGCAATGGGTTTGGAGTTTGTTAAACTCTCAAGGGCCGCACGAATATTCACACCTTAGTTGTCCCATTGAACCATGATCTTGGGATCTCCAATCTACATGGTTGGGTTACCGATGTGTCTATTCTTAAATTGTAGACTTTAACCCCATCCCTCCTGATAGATAGAGTATTTGATCTCTAGGCAATCCTTTCGTCAAAGGATCGGCCACATTATCCTTTGATTTTATGTAATCAATAGATATAATCCCATTAGAGATCAACAGTTTAATGGAATTATGTCTACGACGAATATGTCTAGACTTACCATTATACATCTTACTCTCTGCCTTACCAATTGCCGACATACAGTCGCAATGAATTAGGATTGGGCCCACTGGTTTTTTTCAGCAAGGAATATCTTCTTAGAAATGTCTTATCCACTCAGCTTCTTCAGCAGCTTTATCTAAAGCTATGAACTCAGACTCCATTGTGGACCGTGCTATAAACGTTTGCTTAGAAGATTTCCACGACACTGCTCCTCCACCGATGGTAAAAATATACCCACTCGTGGATTCAGAGTCATCTGTGTCTGATATCCAATTTGCGTCACTGTATTCTTCGATAATAGCTGGATATCGTGAGTAGTGTAATCCATACTCCTTAGTATACTTCAAGTATCTAAGAACTTTATTTAGAGCCTTCCAATGCTCTAAGCTAGGATTACTCGTGAACCTACTCAACTTGCTCATAGAATATGCTATGCAGGACGGGTACAGTTCATGATATACATTAAACTGCCAATGATCCTAGCATATTCCAACTGTGATACGGGTTCACCCAGATTTTTCTTTAAATGGACACTTAAGTCCACTGGTGTTTTAACCGGTGCACTGTCGCGATGAAGGAATTTTTCCAAAACTGTCTCAATATAATGAGACTGCGACAAGACCAGTCCATCAGATGTCCTAGAGATTTTAATCCCTAATATGACATCTGCCAAACCCATATCCTTCATGTCAAAGTTTTTCTTTAACATTTCTTTGGTATTCATGATAATATCATGATTACTCCCCAAAATCAACATGTCATCTACATATAGACACAATATGACATATGCATTATGTACTTGTCTAACATACACGCACTTATCACATTCGTTGATTTTAAACCCATTTGACAACATCGTGTTATCAAATTTTTCATGCCACTGTTTTGGCGCTTGTTTAAGTCCATACAAGGACCTAACTAGTTTACAGACCTTTTTCTCCTGTCCAGGAGCAACATACCCTTCGGGTTGTTCCATATATATTTTTTCGTCTAACTCTCCATTTAGAAACGCAGTCTTAACATCCATTTGATGTATCTCAAGATTCTGTAACGCAGCAATCGCTATGAGCAATCTTATGGACGTTATTCTCGTTATCGGAGAGTAAGTGTCGAAGAAATCAAGGCCATGAGTTTTTCGGTATCCTTTGACAACCAACCGCGCCTTAAACTTATCAATAGTTCCATCAGTCTTATATTTCCTTTTCAGGATCCACTTACAGCCTAAAGGCTTAGTTCCCTTTGGAAGATCAACCAACTCCCAGGTATGGTTATGTAATATAGACTCGATTTCACTATTGATAGATTCCTTCCAGCTTTGTGCATCTGGACTTGACAAAGCTTCCTTAATCGTTCTCGGTTCATCTTCTAATGTATAAGATACAAAGTCAGGACCGAATGACTTAGGAATTTTTGTCCTTTTACTACGACGTGGTTCTTCATCCCCGGGATTAGAACCACTCGTAGATGCTTCATACATTCTTTTAAGAGGTCTTTCTTCATTCTTTTCCTTACAAGGAAAGTTATTCTCAAAGAACGAAGCATTTCTAGATTCCATGATCGTACATTCATGAATCTCCGAATTTTATGATTTATGCTCCAGAAATCTATAGGCACTACTGTTAAGAGCATAACCGATAAATATGCAATCAACAGTTTTAGGACCTATCTTAACTTGTTTGGGTTTTGGTATTTCTACCTTAGCCAAACACCCCCACACTTTGAGGTACTTATATGAAGGTCCTCGACTTTTTCAAAGTTTGTATGGGGTCTCATTCCTACTTTTGTGAGGAATCTTGTTAGGGATATAGTTAGCGGAGAGGATTGCCTCCCCCACAAATTCTGAGGTAGCCAAGAATTTATTAACATCGCATTCATTATCTCTTTAAGAGTACGATTTTTGCGCTCTGCTATTCCGTTAGATTGAGGCGAATAAGGGGCCGTTGTTTGATGTATTATGCCAGAATCTGCACAAAATTCATCAAACGGTGCTCCATATTCTCCACCTCGATCACTGCAGTTAGCCTTTATCCTTTTTCCAAGTTGTTTTTCAACTTCTATTTTGTAATGTGTAAACGCCTGAAGCGCCTCATCTTTACTTCTTAGTAAATACACATAACAATACCTCGTGCTATCATCAATGAATGTGATGAAATACTTTTTCCCACATCTAGTTTGCACAAACTTCAAATCACAGATGTCACTGTGAATAAGTTCTAGAGGCGTAGTGTTCCTTTCAACAGACGGGAACGGCTGTTTAACTAGTTTTGCCTCAACACAAATTTCGCACTTGTGTTTATTTTCAACTTTAAACGTTGATAATAAATTCAAGTTAACTAATCTTCGAATAGTATCATAATTTACACGTGTCCTAGACTAACATGTCATAAATTAGAATACTCAAGCAAGTAAACAAAATAATCAACATTCTTATTACTTTCATTTTCGGTTACAACAGAGCGGATTACATTCATTTTGAAAAGGCCCTTATCTAGGTAACCTTTTCCTACATAAATCCCTCTCTTAGTAAGCAAAAACCTATCAGCTTCGAAGACTAACTTGAACCCATTCTTGACCAAAGCAGATTCGGACACTAGATTCTTGCGTATCTCCGGAACATGCAGAACTTCAGTCAATGTCAGCTCTTTGCCTGAAGTCATCTTCAGCACAACTTTCCCCATACCAACCACTGGAGAAGTGGCAGAGTTTCCCTTATACAGCTTTCGTCCATCAGTAGGGGTATAGGACGAAAATACATCTCTGTCAGAGCAGATGTGGCGTGTAGCACCAGTATCTACGAACCACTCCCTTGGGTTATCCACCATATTGGCTTCAAACACCACAGCCGTGAGGTCTAGCTCACTCAGATCGATAGGCACCTGATTATTCGAAGGTCATCGATCATGTCGTTGATGCCCTGGTGATCATCAACAGCGAGGTGCGCCTGATTTTGCACCTGGTTCTGGTTCCTGGCTCTTTGTTGGTTCGAGCTAGAACCTTTCCTTCGAGACTGTTTATTCTTTTTCTTGGGCTCAGTACAGTCTCTAGCCTAATGACCATGACGGCCACATTTGTGACAGGTATCTCCCTGTCTCCTTGTTCCTTTTTTTGGGAATTTTCTTGGAATTTCCCTTGGAATTTCCGTTTCCGATTTGAACTTTCCAGATCCTCGACAATGTTAGCCATTGCCCGAACATGAGCTTTCTTGACAGAAGCTCGGTTGTCTTTCTCAATTCTGAGTCGTACAATCAAGTCTTCTAGACTCATCTCCTTTCGCTTATGTTTCAAGTAATTCTTGAAATCACTCCAAGACGGCGGGAGCTTTTCAATTAGCGCCCCCATTTGGAACGACTCACTCAAAGCCATGTCCTCAGCATGAACTTCATGGATAATAATTTGAAATTCTTGGACTTGGCTAGCCACAGACTTATTGTCCACCATTTTGAAGTCTAAGAACTTCGCGACCACGAACTTCTTCAGTCCGGCGTCCTCAGTACTATACTTCCTATCCAATGCCTCCCAGAGGTCTTTGGCGGTTTTCATAGACAGATAAACGATGTAAAGCGAATCATCTAAACCACTGAGTATGTAATTCCTGCAGAGGTAATCACAGTGACTCCAGGCATCGTATGCCGTCCTTAGTTGGACATCCTCACAATTTTCTGGCACAGACGGAGCGTCTTCCGTCAAGAACCTCGCTAGGTTCAACGTCGTCAGGTAAAACAGCATCTTTTGCTGCCACCTCTTGAAGTCAGCCCCGCTGAATTTCGACGGCTTTTCAGCCTGAGCCGGTATAACCAGAACAGCCGCTGGTTGCACCGTAGGTACAGCCGCAGCGCTTCTTGAGCCACTGCCAAAATCAAACCCACTACTACTGCCAAACCCGAACCCGGCACCAGAACTGAATCTAAGGCCGAGGCCAAGACCGGCTCCTGGTCCAAGGTGAAGTCAATACCGGCAGCAGCATCATCAGAAACTGGAACGTTAGCACTGGTCGGAACGAAGGCCATTTCAGAATGTTAAAACGAAACAGAAATCAACAACACTAAATCTTAGCGTTAAGCTTGTTGCAAAATCTGCTCGTAATACAAACGAATTCTGAAAATATAAAGACAAATATCGAGGCGAGAAGAACTCTATCCTTAACGCTAAATTGCCCCGCTTAGGTGGTATGGGTATATGCAATCAACGTACCAATATACAACAATATATTAGTTCGATATCAAAACCACTTGTGATATCCGAACAAACAAAGACTATGTGTTTGCTTATGAACTCGGGAAAGAGGAGAGAAAATCAGAAGAAGGCTAATTGCTTTTTGGTGTTTTTTCCTCATCTACTGGAGTGGCCTTTATATAGGCTCGAAAATGAGACAAGAAATTAAACACCATTAAAATTGTCATTAGTATGTGAGAAAAATGTCCATCAGTTTTTGGGGTTAAAGAAAAACGCACCAAAAACGTGTCTAACGTTAAACATATTAAAAGACAGCTTTAACTTATATAAAAAACGTGGCCAGCGTTTTTTATATGAGGTGTGAAAAAATCCTAGTCTAATTTTCTGTTGGAGACACATATTTGGGCCCAAAAATTGATTAAAATTAATCCAATTAAACTTAGCCCAAAAAGATAATACTCTTGAGCCCAAGCATCAAGCCCAAGCCCACGCCCACGACCCACGACCCGGACCTGGCCCGGCCTGACCCACTCGGTCAGTCGGCGGCGGCGGCAGTCGGTCGGCGGCTATGTGTGCGCGCGTGTGTGTGTGTGCGCGAGGGGGGTCTAGCCATGGTTAACCATAGCTAGGTCATCCCCCATCTAAACCCACACAAACATGTTATGACCAAGGCCACAAACCTAATTCCAAACACTCATGTTGATATACTTGCTTAACCTTTGGTATTTTTCCAATGTGGGATAGCCCCAAAGTTAACCAATTTAAGTCCCTTACTTTAACCATTAATTCCTCATTCGTTAAAACTCCGAATCGAGAAATTCGAAAGGCTAAAGTCATCCCCGATATGAATGGTGTTCGAATTTCAGTCAACCATTGACTACACACATTTGGCTTTGGCTTTTCTTAGCTATCTAAATAACTATTGTTTCCAACAGCGCGCACCTGGCCGAGCTTGGCCGAGCAGCGCGCGTAGCTGCCCATATTTTTTTAATAGCTGTATTTTCCCAAAAGAAATATTACTATGAAATTTTCACATTTTTCCAAGTCAGTTTAACATTTTCCCATATTTTTTACTATTTTTCCTCAATTTTTCGTATTATTATAGAATAAATATATTAAATAAATATTTTCATGAAAAATATATGTTTTTTAAACATAAAAAAAAAATTATAATGCATTTGTAAGCTTAAATACAAAAAATTAGATAAAAAAAGGTCATAGCGACGTTGAGCTTGACTCTAGTCCGATTTTGTTAAATGACTTGAGAGGTGTAGGATAAGTGGGAGCCAAAAGGCGAAAGTGAAATAAATTTTTGAGTGAATGAATGTTAAATATGGATAAAAATGTACAAGTGTGCCCGACTGAATACCCGAACAAGACCCAAAATGAGGGGGCAGTCACATCAGAGACTCCTATCGGTAACAAGAAAAGAGGTCGGGCATACCCGGCTTAGTCCCTAATTGAGGGGCATTCACACGATTGACTCCTCAACACAAAACAACAAAAGTAGTCCCAAAGTAGTTGGAACAAAAAGGTCCTAACTAGAACCAAGATGCTCAAAATACATCAAAACATGAGGATACAAAGCAAAAATGATTTTGTAATCATGTGTTTTGGTTATGACTCGAAAATAAATGAAATGAGATGAAATGAGATGACAGACGCATATTCATTCTACTTCTCCTTCACAATAGATCAATTCGATCTAATGGCTAGAAAGGAGATTAGTCTTTGACTACATGACTCTTTTAATGATGCGGCTCAAGGATCATACAATTCGAGTTTAGAAGATCGAGTCCAAGTTCCAATTGGGCCCATCACAAGATCAAGAGCTAAGAAATTCTATAAGGATTGTTTCCAAAAAAAGACTCTTGTTTGAGCCTATAAATAGGCCAGGTTTTTTCATTAATAAAAGATCAGTTTTCATTAAAAATTTGTGAGTTGTCTCTCTTGTTCGTTAAAAACTCAACCTTGTTCTTTTTCGACAAAACTTAATACACACGTATTTTTACCTTACCATCCAAAACACGCATTTTTACCATATAGAACAATACGTTACCTTATCTCCCTATTAAACATCCAACATACCATAAATATCACACCATACCATACCAAACCATAAAATAATACCAAATACACACGTCCCCAATTTCCTTTTTTTTATCATTCGTATTTTTTTTTGTTCTTTATTATTGTTCTGATTTTTTTTTTTCGTTGAGTTTGTCCATTCTCGAGCGTGTCTGAGTATGGCCGAGCATGGCCGCGTGTACCGAGCGAGCGTGGCCGAGCATGGACGAGCGTGACCGAGCGTGGTCGAGCGTGGCCGAGCGTCGCTGAGAGTGGTCGAGCGTGGCCGAGCATGGCCGAGCGTGACCGAGCGTGGCCGAGCATGGCCAAGCGAAGCCGAGCGTGGCCAAGCATGGATGAGCGTTGCCAAGCATGGCCGAACGTGGCCGAGCGTGGCCGAGAATGTCCGAGTGTGGCCGAGCGAGCATGTCCGAGCATGGCTGAGCGAGCATGGCTGAGCGAGCATGGGCGAGCATGGCCGAGTGTGGCCGAGCATGGCCGAGCGTGGCCGACTGTTGCCGAGCGTGGCTGAGCATGGCCGAGTGTGGCCGAGCATGGTCAAGCATGGCCGAGCGAGCGTGGACGAGCATGGCCGAGTGTGGCCGAGCATGGCTGAGCATGGCCGAGCGTGGCCGAGCATGGCAGAGCGTGGCCGAGTGTGGCCGAGCATGGCCGAGCATGGCCGAGTATGGCCGAGTGTGGCCGAGCGTGGCCGAGCATGGCCGAGTGTTGCCGAGTATGGCCGAGTATGGCCGAGTGAGCGTGGCCGAGCATGGCTGAGTGTGGCCGAGCGTTGTGGCCGAGCGTGGCCGAGTGTGGCCGATCATGGCCGAGCATGGCCGAGTGTGGCCGAGAGTGGCCGAGCGTGGTCGAGCATGGCCGAGCGTGGTCGGGCAAGGCCGAGCATGGCCGTGCGTGGCCGAGGGTGGCCAGGTATGGACGAGCATGGCCTAGTGTGGGCGAGCGAGCATGGGCGAGCGAGCATGGGCGAGTATTGCCGAGCGTGGCCGAGCATGGCCGAATGTGGCCGAGCGAGCATGGCCGAGTGTAGCCGAGTGAGCGTGGTCGAGCATGACCGAGCGTGGCCGTGTGTGGCCGAGTGTGGCCGAGCGTGGCCGAGTGTAGCCGAGCGTGGCCGAGTGTGGCCAATCGTGGCCGAGCATGGTCGAGTGTGGCTAAGCGAGCATAGCCGAGCATGATCGAGTGTTGCCGATCATGGCCGAGTGTGGCCGATGTTATGCAGCAGAATCGAGAGTCCTATGGGGAGAAGAATTAGTTATTAGTTATTAGATATTTATTTCTTTTACTATTGTTAGAAGTCTAGTTGAATTAGGAGTTTTGTTTAATTAGGAGTCTAGTCCTTTTCAGTTAAAGAGTCCTAGCTTGCGAAGGATTACTAGTATTATAAATAGGGTTGTTAGGAGTTATTTTCATTCATTCAATTTTGGAATCAAAGAATCGAGCTTAGGCTTGGGACAAACTTCGGTTTGTAGGGCAAGAATTTATTCTTGTAGGACTTTCGAGCAATCGAAAGTATTTTCTATTTATTTTCAGTTTATTCAATTTTGTTTCTACAAATTTGGTCCGACCTGCCGGATCGTTACGTCGGAACAATGACTACTACCCGTGCAAGCAATGACCAGCGATTGGAACGCATTGAAACCGACCAGGCAGAGATGAAGGCTCTATTGACGAAATTGGCGGCGAATTAAGAAACAATGGTGGCAGATAACCAAGCCGTGCAAACCCAAATTCAAAATCAACAAACCTAACTCACCGAACTCACCCGCTCCATTAAGATCCTATCTGATGTCATGCTAACCATGAATCCCCAAGCTGCTCAAGCAGCCCGCAATGCTACGACACCCGTAACTTCAAAAATTGCGGAAAACGAAACGGACGAACAGGCGATCCCCGATCGACGGATCACGTCTCCAATGCTTCTGCCCGCCTTCAAGGGCAGTGATCCCGTCGGTTGGTTGGCTCGAGCCAATCAACAATTCATAATTCACCAAACTCCACCGGAACAAAAGCTGCAGTCTGCTATGGTGGCCATGGAGGGAGACGCCCTATACTGGTTTTCTTGGCTTCAATCACGAAAGCCACATCTGACATGGACCGAGTTTTCCGAAGCTCTCGCACTCCGTTTTGACAATAGGTTTAAGGGCAACCCTTTTGAGCGTCTTGCGGATGTCCAACAAATGGACACAGTGGATGCCTATATCACCACCTTTATCCAACTTGCAAGTCAGGTCCCCGGATTAAGTGATGACCATTACTTGGGGTATTTTATGAAAGGACTGCGGAATGAGATAAAGTGTCCTCTACGGTTACTACGACCCCAAGATCTCGACGCGGCCATGGAATTGGCACGGGACGTTGAAAAGAACAACGCGGTATTAAACGGGGGACAAGGGGCCAAAACGGAAAACCATTCGACAACAGGTACCGCGAATTTCACCCGACCAGCAGCTAACTTCGTTGGGTCAGCAGCGGTACATTCCACCCAATCGAATAACTACAATCGCCCTTCACATTCAAGGGAGTCGGAGACAGTGTTAGTGAAGATGGGGAGCAATTCAAGACCTCCGGACCAGGATCAACTCGCGCAATCCGTCGGTTCAGGGCAGTCCACGGTGCGAAAACCATTCACAAGGTTAACTCCGCAAGAATTAGCGGATTTACGTGCTAAGGGGTTATGCTATCGTTGCAAACAGCCCTATACTCCGAGGCATGAGTGTCCACTTAAAAAACTGCATGTTTTCATAATGGAGGCAGGAGATAATCTTGATCTCAATCACGCTGAATTTTGTGAATTCCATGAAGGGGAGGAAGTGGGAAGAATACCCATTGAAGACGCAACCGTGTCCAGATTTCCACCTTGGGGTCAAGGTGGTTTTTAAGGGGTTGGAATTGTTATGCAGCAGAATCGAAAGTCCTATGGGGAGAAGAATTAGTTATTAGTTATTAGATATTTATTTCTTTTACTATTGTTAGAAGTCTAGTTGAATTAGGAGTTTTGTTTAATTAGGAGTCTAGTCCTTTTCAGTTAAGGAGTCCTAGCTTGCGAAGGATTACTAGTATTATAAATAGGGTTGTTAGGAGTTATTTTCATTCATTCAATTTTGGAATCAAAGAATCGAGCTTAGGCTTGGGACAAACTTCGGTTTGTAGGGCAAGAATTTATTCTTGTAGGACTTTCGAGCATTCGAAAGTATTTTCTATTTATTTTCAGTTTATTCAATTTTGTTTCTACCAGCCGAGCATAGCCAAGCGTGGCCGAGCATCGCCGAGCGTGGCCGAGCATCGCCGAGCGTCGCCGAGCATGGCCGAGCATGGCCGGGCATGGGCGAGCGTGGCCGAGCATGGCCGAGCTTGGCGTAGTGTGGCTGAGCATGGCCGAGTGTGGCTGAGTGTTGCCGAGCGTGGTAAAGTGTGGCCGAGCGTGGCCGAGCATAGCTGAGTGTGGCTGAGCGAGCGTGGCCGAGCATGGCCGAGTGTGGTGGAGCATGACCGTGCGTGGCCGAGCATGGCCGAGTGTGGTGGAGCATGGCCCAGTGTGGCCGAGCATGGCCGAGCGTGGCCGAGTGTTGTCGAGTGTGGTCAAGCATGGCCGAGCATGGACAAACATGGCCGAATGTGGCCGAGCGTGGCCGAGCATGGCCGAGCATGGCCGAGTGTGGCCGAGCGAGCGTGGCCGAGCATGGCCGAGCGTGGCCAAGAATGGCCGAGCGAGCGTGGCCGAGCGTGGCCGAGCGAGCGTGGCCGAGCATGGCCGAGCGTGGCCAAGAATGGCCGAGCGTGGCCGAGCGTGGCCGAGCGTGGACGAGCGTGGCTGAGCGTGGCCGAGCATGGCTGAGCATGGCCGAGTGTGGCCGAGCGTGGCCGAGTATAGCCGAGTGTGGCCGAGTGAGCGCGGCCGAGCATGGCTGAGTGTGGACGAGCATGGCTGAGCATGGCCGAGTGTGGAAGAGCATGGCCGAGCAAGGCCAAGTGTGCCCGAGCTTGGCCGAGCATGGCCAAGTGTGGCCGAACGTGGCCGAGCGTGGCCTAGTGTGGCCGAGTGTGGCCGAGCGTGGCCAAGCATGGCCGAGTATGGCCGAGCATGGACGAGCGTGGCCAAGCATGGCCGAGTATGGCCGAGCATGGCCGAGCGTGGCCGAGCATGATCCAGTGTGGCCGAGCATGGCCGAGTGTGGCCGAGTGTTGCCGAGTGTGGTCGAGCATGGCCGAGCATGGACAAACATGGCCGAATGTGCCGAGCGTGGCCGAGCATGGCCGAGTGTGGCCAAGTGTGGCCGATCAAGCGTGGCCGAGCGTGGTCGAGCATGACCGAGCATGGCCGAGTGGTGCGTGGCCGAGCATGTCCGAGTGTGGCCGAGCGAGCGTTGCCGAGCATGGCCGAGCGTGGCCAATGAGTGAAGAAATTAAATCTATGAAAGACAATGACGTTTGGGATCTTGTCCCTTTGCCATAAGGCGTGAAACCAATTGGTTGTAAATGGATTTTTAAAATCAAAAGGGATTCACAAGGCAATGTGGAAAGATATAAGGCTCGTCTTGTCGCTAAGGGATTCACTCAGAAGGAGGGCATCGACCATAAAGAGATTTTCTCTCCGGTTTCTTCAAAAGACTCTTTCAGGATTATTATGGCATTAGTAGCGCATTTTGATTTAGAGTTACATCATATGGATGTCAAGACAGCTTTTCTCAATGGTGACATTGAGGAAACGATATATATGGTGCAGCCGGAAAACTTTGCTTCTTCGGATTCAAAGGATATGGTGTGCGAACTTAAGAAATCCATCTATGGACTCAAACATGCTTCCCGTCAATGGTATCACAAGTTCATCAAATCGTTATATCATTTGGTTTTGAGGTAAACGTTGTTTATGATTGTGTATACTATAAGTTCAGTGGGAGTAAGGCTATTTTTCTGGTTTTGTATGTAGATGACATCTTACTTGCCACAAATGATATATGTCTATTATGTGAAACCAAGAAATTTCTATCAACGAAATTTGAGATGAAAAATCTTGGTGAAGCATCTGTTGTATTAGGAATCCAGATACATCGAGATCGTTCTCGGGGTATTCTTGAATTATCTCAGAAAGGCTATATCGATAAGGTACTTAAGAGATTTGGCATGCAAGACTGCAAACCAGGGAATACCCCAGTGGCTAAGGGAGACAAGTTTAGTCTCAATCAATGCCTCAAGAATAATTTGGAATCTAAAGAAATGAAAGATATCCCTTATGCGTCGGCTATAGGGAGTTTGATGTATGCGCAAGTCTGTACTCGTCCAGACCTTGCTTTCATTGTTGGGATGTTGGGCAGATACTTAAGTAATCCGGGTACGAAACATTGGAAAGCAGCCAAAAGGGTTTTGCGGTATTTACAGAGAACAAAAGAATATATGCTCACGTATTAGAAGTCGGATCATCTTGAGATCATTGGGTATTGCGATTCCGACTTTGCTGGATGCCAAGATAGCCGCAAATCTACTTTGGACTACATTTACTTGCTTGCTGGTGGAGCTATTTCTTAGAGGAGTGCTAAGCAGACACTCATTGCGTCATCCACCATGGAAGCAGAATTTGTAGCAACTTTTGAGGCATCAAATCATGCGGTGTGGCTGCGGAATTTTGTCACTGGGCTGCGTATGGTAGATGGTATTGAAAGACCACTTAAGTTATATTGTGACAATAAGTCCGCAGTCATGTACTCGAACAACAATAGGAGCTCTTCTAAGTCTAAACATATAGACATTAAGTTCCTAGTTGTTAAAGAAAAGATTCAGAGTGGTCAATTATGTATTGAGCATATTGGGACAGACTCCATGATTGCGGATCCGCTTACTAAGGGTGTCACACCGAAGGTCTTTCACGAGCATAATGCTCGGATGGGTGTTGTACATCTAGACTATGTCTAGTTTCAGTGGGAGTCTGTATAAGGTATTTGCTCAATATTTTTGGCTATGTCATGACATTTCACACCTTTTGGCATAAAGTTATTCAGTTTTCACTCTGAATGTTAAAGTTTTGATCTCAATAAGGTTTAAGGTTGGACCAGTTGGAAATAGGCATGTCTGATCACAATACATGTAATTTCCATGCTACACATCCCATATTCTCAGGCCATGTTATTAGTTGTATTGATACACGTGACCATTGTTGGGCTTAGCTATGCTATAAATTTTGTGGCGAAAGCCTCCTTGATCCTTGTGTTGATATGGCTATGGACGGGACTGGTTTAGATGACTGAATAAAACAGCTAGCTCGAGCTATAAAGTTATAATGTGTGATATACAATTATAAGGTGTTATGTATGTGCACATATATAGTCCAAGTGGGAGATTGTTGGAATATTTTGTGGACTTATATTATGTGCATGTCTTAACTATAAGCATTCGGGCACGCAGACGTGTGTGCATTGCGGTTTAGATTGTATATCATATATTAAATAAGGAGTGGCCTTAATTAAGTGATCAAAATTAAGTTTTATAGGCCATGGTCATCTATTTTGGTATAGGGTTATATTTTATATGTGTAGAGACCTTGAGGACTGAATTGCAATTAATGATGGGCTAATTTGCAAATAAGTCCTACTTTGGCTATAAATAGAGGTTATGGTCCCCAGTTGACGCACGGCACAAAAATTTTCTCCTTTCTCTCAAGAATCCCATCATCTAAAGAAAGGTTTTCGGGTACGATCAAGTGGAAGACATAACCGAGATTGATTCCGTTGCTATGGATTCAGGTATGTTTTCGGAATATTATTTCCAAGGCCACAGGATAGGACTGATTGGCTAATATTTCAAAATTTAATGTTGGTTCAGTAGAACCATATAAACCGATACCCAGAACCCCCATTAAAAGAAAAATAGAACCGCCCGCCGTGTACAAAATAAATTTTGTAGCCGAGTACAGACGTTTTTTTCCTCCCCACATGGATACAAGTAGATAAACGGGAATTAATTCTAACTCCCACATGAGGAAAAAAAGTAAAAGGTCGTATTTTTCGTGATTATCATAGAGTTCAAAGATTCGGGGCCATCAAGTTAAGTTTTTCCATCATTTTCTTCCATATAACGCTTCATAAGGTGCCATTCCAATTGTAGATTGATAGCTATTGTTATAAGTGAATTCCACCAACGGTAGTTTCACATCCCAACTCCCTTGGAAATCCAATGTGCACGCTCTTAGCATATCCTCAAGTATCTGAATAACCCTTTCTGATTGTCCATCACTCTGTGGATGAAATGCTCTACTGAATGCAAGTTTTGTTCCCATGGCACTATGTAAACTCTTCCAAAATGTACGTGAATTTAGGATCTCGATCAAATACTATAGAAACTGGCACTCCGTGTAATCTGACTATTTCATTAATGTATTGTTGAGCGTACTGATCCATATTATACGTCGACTTCACTGCAAGAAAGTGGGCTGATTTCGTTAATCTATCGACAATCACCCATATGGAGTTGTATCCCTTCTGAGTCCTCGGTAACCTCAGCACGAAATCCATAGTAATATGCTCCCATTTCCATTCTAGTATCGGTAGAGGTTTTAATAAACCCGCCGGTCTTTGGTGTTCAACTTTAACCTGTTGACAAGTTAAACATTCTGCTACAAATGTTGCTATATCTTTCTTCATACCGGTCCACCAATAATATTGTTGCAGATCTTTATACATGTTCGTACTTCCAGGGTGTACTGGATAAGGACTAGCATGAGCTTCTTTCAAAATGTCTTCTTTGATCGCTTGATCAGATGGTACACATAATCTCCTTTTATATTTCATAACTCCATCATCATAAATTGTGAATTCGGTCTTCTTCCCTTCATCCATTTTTTTCTTTATCTCAGTCAAATACACATCATTTTTCTGCGCTTCGATGATTTTGTCATGAAGTACAGGCTTCAATGTCAGGGATGACAAATAACATACCTCCCCTTTGGGTACAAGTTCAAGTTCCAATTTTTGCAAATCTTGTAATAGTGGCCTCTGTACAATGAGGGAAGACATCGACTTTCTACTCAATGCATCAGCTACCACATTGGCTTTACCGGGATGATAGTTAATCACGCAGTCATAATATTTAACAAGTTCTAACCATCTTCGTTGTCTCATATTCAGCTCCTTCTGGGTGAAGTAATACTTCAAGCTTTTATGATCTGTGTAAATCTCACACTTTTCACCATACAAATAATGTCTCCAAATCTTCAGGGCAAAAACAACAACTGCAAGTTCCAAATCGTGAGTCGGATAATTC
Source organism: Verbascum thapsus (assembly GCA_963669365.1). Classification (NCBI taxonomy): domain Eukaryota; kingdom Viridiplantae; phylum Streptophyta; class Magnoliopsida; order Lamiales; family Scrophulariaceae; genus Verbascum; species Verbascum thapsus. The sequence goes on from OY770120.1 coordinate 7,224,378, forward strand.
TTTTCATACTCTTTCAATTGTCTTGATGCATAGGCAATTACCTTCCCGTTCTGCATTAATACAACACCCAAACCATTTTTAGAAGCATCACTGTATACTACGAATCCACCAGTTCCAGTTGGAACAGAGAGAATAGGAGCTGTAGTCAATCGATGTTTCAACTATTGGAAACTCTTTTCACAAGCATCGGTCCAAACGAACTTCACGTTTTTTCTTGTCAACGTCGTTAGCGGAACTGCCAATCTTGAGAATCCCTGAACAAATCTTCTGTAATATCTTGCCAATCCCAAGAAACTCCGAACTTCTAACACAGTTGTTGGTGTTTGCCAGTTATTCACAGCTTCTATCTTACTCGGATCAACTGATATTCCATTCTTTGATACCACGTGCCCTAAGAATACCACTTGTTCAAGCCAAAATTCACATTTCTTGAATTTAGCGTATAATTGTTTCTCCTTCAGAACTTGTAACACAAGTTTTAAATGTTCCTTGTGTTCCCGTTTATCACGTGAGTAGATCAGGATGTCATCAATAAATACAATTATGAACTTGTCAAGAAAAGTCTTGAATACCCGATTCATTAAATCCATGAAGGATGCAGGAGCATTTGTTAAACCGAAAGGCATTACTAGAAACTCGTAATGGCCATACCTTGTTCGAAATGCAGTCTTCTGTATATCTTCCTCCTTGACCATTAGTTGATGATAACCCAAACGCAAATCAATCTTCGAAAATACCGATGCACCTTGCAATTGATCAAACAAATCATCTATTCTGGGAAGAGGATACTTATTCTTGATTGTTACTTTGTTGAGTTCTCTGTAATCAATGCATAACCGCATTATCCCGTCTTTCTTCTTAACAAACAATACTGGAGCTCCCCAAGGAGAATAGCTCGGGCGAATAAATCCTTTATCGAGTAAATTTTGTAGTTGCACTTTCAACTCTTTCAATTCAGTTGGGGCCATTCTATACGGTGCTTAAGAAATAGGGGCAGTTCATGGCACAACGTCAATCACAAATTCAATTTCTCGATCTGGTGGTAGTCCCAGTAAATCATCTGGGAACACTTCTAGAAATTCTCTGACCACTTCCACATTTTCTAGATTTAAACTGGTTTCAATTGTAGTATCTACCACACTTTCCAAGTATCCAACGCAACCCTTATTCATCATCTTTTGGGCCTTTAGTGCAGATATAATTGGTAAAGAAAATGAGCTTGAAGTACCGTTAAACATAAATTGCTCTCTTTCGGGTGGCAGAAAGATCACAATCTTCTTGTTACAATCGATGGTGGCATGATATTTGGTAAGCCAATCCATACCTAGTATAACCTCAAATTTGAAATTGGCAAGACAACAAGATCGTCATATAGTGTCCTGCTACCAATCTGAATAGAGCAAGCCCTTTGTACATGACTAGAATCCATTTCTTCTCCCGATGGAATGATCACACTATATCTTACTTTTAACAAGTCTGGTGTAATGCCCAATTTTCTCACAAATGCATTCGATACAAATGAATGTGTAGAACCTGAATCTATCAATGCAAATGCAGGCATTCCAGAAATCAAAATAGTACCTGAGACGACTGAGGGGTCTTCATCAGCATGTTCATTCGTCATCGAGTAAACTCTTCCTTGCACTTTATTCTGGAGGATTGGGCAATCCTTTGCAAAATGTCCAGGCTTCTTGCATTTGAAACAGTTGTTCGAACCCATTCGACATTCCCCAAAATGATTCCTGCCACATATATTACATCTCGGCCTTTCGACTTCATTGGAGGGCTGTCCAACTCTTGGACGCTTGTCATCATTTCTTTGGCCTGGCTTCTGTTCTGGTTTCTTTCATTGTGTTGGATTTCTCGGGGTGAACATTCGCCTCTTCTGTTGATAGGATTTCTGAATTTCTTTTTCATCAAGATCAGCCATCAAAGCTTTATCCACAATTTTTCTAAATTCAGTTGCTGAAGACATTCTCACATCTCGTCTAATCTCAGGTTTTAGTCCCCTCAAAAAGTGATCGATCTTTTCAGTGTTATCCCTCGCAATGTATGGCACATATCTGCAACCCTCTTCGAATTTCCTCACATAATCACATACAGTCATATCTCCCTGTTTCAGCTCTAGAAATTCTTTAACTTTGAGGGATCTAGCATCTCGAGTAAAGTATTTATCATAAAAGATCACTTTGAACCTCTCCCATGTCAGTGTCTCCATATCGACAACAAGTTTTGCTCCTTCCCACCATATTCTCGCCTCTTTCTTTAATAGGAATATTGCACAAAGTACTTTATCAACATCGTCAATACGCATATAGTCAAAGATGACATCTAACGATTTAACCCATTCCTCGGCAACTATAGGATCCGAACCACCATAGAAGTCAGATGGTTCCATCTTTCTGAACCTTTCAAACACAGCTTGTGGATTTTCAGGACGAGCAGGGGGTGCATGAACTTGGTTATTCTGTTCCTGATGTGAATCTTCCCAAGATGGATTGATTCATTGCGGAATTTTCCCAAGATCAAAGTTTGCACACGAGTTGATTGGATGGATGGTTATCTTTAACCCAAATTCGATTGCAACAACGAACCTTGGTATAAAAAACTTCAACCCGATGAAGTCAATGAAGACGAACCTCATAACGAAATTATGATGACGCCACAAACGAGATGGAAAATCGTTTATTAAGTCGGGAACGAACGCCACGGATATAAAATCCGATAAGTTCAATAAACGTTCTTGAAGAACGACGAGAGAATAAACTCACAAATTTTAATCAAAAATATTCTCTATCTTTTATTAATAAAAAACGTAGCCTATTTATAGGCAAAAACAATAAACTTAATTTTGGTAAAAATCCTATAGAAAAGGATATTTTCCAAAATCTAATTCCTACTAAAATAAAACTTACTAACTAAGTAACTTCCCAAACAAAAAGAAACCTAATAAAAGAAGGATATCAATTAAAATTGATATCTTTCCAAATCTACTTTCCTACTAAAATAATACTTTGCTAACTAAGTAAACTTCTCAAATAAAGGAAACCTAATAACAGGAAAGCAATCAGATTCGAATCTTGATAAAAAGGAAAGCTATCAGATTCGAATCCTAATAAAAAGGAAACATTCTATAATATAAAAAGACATAAAAGGAAATATAATATTTGCTAATATTATTCATATCATTCCCCTCCTCTTGAAAGAGACTTGTCCTCAAATCCAAAGCGTTATTTGTATGCAGTATCGTCGATGCGTTGTTGAAATTGAACATGATCACCATTGAAATTTTGTCCAGCCACATGCTTTCGCTCACTCTTTTTCTTTACCCTCACTTGATATTCATAAACTTGTTGAGGTGTTAGTGCAACAATCACTTGTTCGTTCACTTTTGTCTCACCACTATCATTGACCCATTGTAGCTTGTATGGTTTAGGTTGCTCCAAATAGATATTTCTAACTTGTCAACCATTGATGTATTAACGATTTTTGGGCAATTATCACAAATAGTCCCGTTACATACCTTATCTTAAACGACATTCACGTGTTCGCTCAATTTTCTTGTCGAAACTAAAGTCAATGCATCATGCACTATACACCTTTCACTCGCGTCCTCCAATGATGACATCTCATTAATGTCGGAACCTTTATCATCTTGGTTGTTATGGTGGTTCATCTCTTCCTTGTGCTCCATATTTGGTTCATCGTTTTGGTTTTTATGGTGGCTTGTCTCTTGTTTGTGCTCCAGCTTTGATTTTTGTGTGGCGTGCCACTCATTCTTTTTCCATTGGTATGCTTCCCAAGCATTTTCCAAAGCATGGTCCCAAGCATGTTTCCAAGTATGTGTATTTGGGTGAACCCTTCCCTTCCTCTTGAGTTGGTTCTCAAGTCGATCTATCCTCTCGTGGATAGGCTTTAACATCTTCTTCATCGCAGCCTTTAGCCCATTAGTAATGAACTCAATGTCACTTTCTCTTATATATTTAGGAAAATTTTACTTCGACATATTAATGGCCATCTGCAAATAATTTCAATTTTTTTTTTCGGATTTCTCTTTTTTTTTCGAATTTTTTTTTTTCGAATTTTTTTTTTTTGATTTTTTTTTATTTTTTTTGCGGAATGAGACCCGCGAAAATAAACTAGGCCGAATCTCAAATAGGAGATAACTGCCGGTAGGGCTTTCCAGAAACTATGTGGCAAACGTATCTCTAATACCACCTGATGCGAATCTTCCCAAAGGGTTACAAAACAAGTGTTAGTTGCATTCCGCATCGGCAAGTATGAAAATGAAGTGTTGTGTGATGTTGTGCCAATGCAAGTTGGACATTTGTTACTAGGAAGACCGTGGCAATTTGATCGACAAGTGAAGCATGATGTTTCACCAATAAGTACTCTTTTGAACTAAATAAGCGCATCATTACACTTGTACCATTAACTCGTAAACAAGTCTATGAGGATCAAGTCGTACTACAAAAAGAGAGTGAACAAAGAAAAGAGAGTGAACAAACACGAGAGCAAGAGAGGAAAACTAAACACGAGCGGAAAAAAACGAGTGAGGCCGAAAAAAACATAGTGGCCAATGAGGTAAAAATTGAGAGAAAATTCGAGAGTTACTTTGTGAGGAATAGTGAGGTCAAGCAAGCTTTATTATCAAAACAGCCAATGATCATACTTATGTATAAGGAGGCTCTTTTAACCACTAATGATCTTTCTTCCTTGCCTAGTTCTATTAAATCTCTTTTGCAGGAGTTCGAGGATGTTTTTCCCAAGGAGGCACCACATGGCTTGCCTCCCATTTGAGGTATTGAGCACAAGTTGATTTTGTGCCCGGCGCTACGATCTCGAACCGTCTCGCATATCGAATTAATCCCGAGGAAACAAAGGAGATTCAACGGCAAGTGAGTGAGTTAATGGCGAAGGGGCATGTGCGGGAAAGTATGAGTCCATGTGCCGTTCCAGTTCTACTTGTTCCAAAGAAGGATGGCACTTCACGAATGTGCGTTGATTGTCGAGCCATCAATAACATCACGGTAAAGTATTGCCACCCAATTCCTAGGTTAGATGACATGTTAGATGAGTTGCATGGTTCATGTGTGTTTTCTAAGATAGATCTAAAAAGTGGATATCATCAAATTAGGATGAAAGAGGGTGATGAATGGAAGGCTGCTTTTAAAACAAAACATGGGTTGTATGAATGGTTGGTTATGCCTTTTGGATTAACTAACGCTCCTAGCACTTTTATGCGACTTATGAATCATGTTTTGCGTGCGGTCTTAGGTAGATTTGTTGTCGTTTATTTTGATGATATAATTATTTATAGAAAACACTTGGATGAGCATGTTTCACACTTAAGGTCGGTATTGGAGGTTCTTAGAAAAGAAAAATTGTTTGCCAATGTCAAAAAGTGTACTTTTTGCACATATAAGCTTGTCTTTCTTGGATTTGTTGTTAGTGCGCAGGGTATACAGGTTGACGAGGAAAAAGTGCGTGCAATAAAGGAATGGCCTAGTCCTACGAGCGTAGGTGACGTTCGAAGTTTCCATGGACTTGCTAGCTTCTATCAAAGATTTGTGCCTAATTTTAGTAGCATAGCAGCACCACTCACTGAAGTCATCAAAAAGAGTGTTGGTTTTCGTTGGGGCGAGGAACAAGAGAACGCCTTTCAAAATCTCAAGCATAAGCTTACAAATGCTCCACTCTTATCTTTACCTAATTTTACAAAATCTTTTGAAATTCAATGTGATGCTTCTGGTGTAGGTATTGGCGCAGTTCTTATGCAAGAAGGACAACCAATTGCATATTTCAGCGAGAAACTCAATGGCGCCATGTTGAATTATCCAACATACGACAAGGAATTATATGTGTTGGTTCGAGCATTGGAGACTTGGCAACACTACTTATGGACTAAAGAATTCATCATTCATACCGATCATGAGTCCTTGAAGCACTTGAAGGGGCAACACAAACTGAACAAACGACATGCTCGTTGGATGGAATTCATTGAGACGTTTCCTTACGTCATTCGATACAAGCAAGGTAAAGAAAATGTGGTGGCCGATGCCCTATCTCGAAGGTATGCACTACTTTCTACACTTGATGCGAAATTACTTGGTTTTGAGCTTGTTAAGACTTTGTATGATAATGATGGAGATTTTGGTGAAGTCTACCAAGCATGTGAAAAATCTGCGAGTGGGAAGTATTTTAGGCATGATGATTTTCTTTTTCGTGAAAATAAGCTGTGCATTTCAATTTGTTCATTACGTGAGTTATTAGTTCGTGAGTCTCATGGTGGGGGTTTAATGGGGCATTTTGGTGTCGCTAAAACTTTAATCGTTCTACAAGAGCATTTTTATTGGCCACACATGAAACGTGATGTTGAGCGAATTTGTGGTAGATGTGTTACTTGTAGGCAAGCAAAATCTAAGAGTGCAACCTAATGGTCTATACACACCTTTACCTATTCCTCATGCACCTTGGGTTGATATTTCTATGGACTTCGTACTTGGTTTACCTAGAAGTAGAAATGGTAGAGATTCTATTTTTGTGGTGGTGGATAGGTTTTCGAAAATGGCACATTTTATTCCATGTCACAAAACGGATGATGCATCGCATGTAGCTAACTTGTTCTTTAAAGAGATTGTGAGATTACATGGTATGCCTAGAACAATTGTGTCTGATCGTGATGCTAAATTTTTGAGTTATTTCTGGAAGACTTTGTGGTGTAAGTTCGGTACTAAGCTTTTGTTTTCTACTACTTGTCATCCACAATCTGATGGTCAAACTGAAGTGGTCAATCGAACGTTGTCAACATTGTTAAGGGCTATTATTAAAAAAAATATTAAATCATGGGAAGAGTGTTTACCGCATGTTGAGTTTGCTTATAATCGATCTGTTCATTCTGCTACTAAGTTTTCTCCTTTTGAAATTGTTTATGGTTTTAATCCTTTAACTCCGTTAGATTTAACTCCTTTACTTTTGAGTGAGCAAGTTAATTTAGATGGTAGAAAGAAGGCTGAATTTGTCAAGATGATTCATGAACAAGCAAGACTTAACATTGAGCGACGTACGGAGCAATACGCCAAACAAGCTAACAAAGGACGTCGCAAACTCGTGTTTGAACCCGGAGATTGGGTTTGGTTGCATATGCGTAAAGAACGATTTCCAGCACAACGTCGTTCTAAATTACTTCCACGAGGCGATGGGCCTTTCCAAGTTCTAGAGCGCATCAATGACAATGCTTACAAGTTGGACTTGCCCGGTGAGTATAATGTGAGCGCTACTTTTAATGTTACTGACCTAAGTCCGTTTGATGTAGGTGACACTTTGGATTTGAGGTCAAATCCTTTTCAAGAGGAGGAGAATGATGCGGCTCAAGGATCAAATAATTTGAGTCTAGAAGATCAAGTCCAAGTGCCAATTGGGCCCATTATAAGATCAAGAGCTAAGAAATTCAAGGAAGTGTTAAATGGGCTAATCCAAGAAGTATGGGCTCAATCAAATACGCTGATGCCCATTGATGAAGTTGGGAAAATAGAAATAAGGGCTATCAATTTATTATGCATTCTAGAAGATCCAACATGATGCAAGTTGCCAAAAATAAAGATGAAGAATTTCGAATTTATCTTTTAATTCGAAATTTTATGTCCTTATTATTATGTTTCCTTTTTGTTTTAGAATTCTACTTAGTTAGTAAGTTTTATTCTCGTTATTTCCTTTTTATTAGGTTACTTCTTGTTTTAGATACTTGGGCAAGAAGTTTTGTTTAGTAGGAAATTAGATTTGGAAAACATATCCTTTTCTATAAGGATTCTTACCAAATCAAGACTCTTGTTTGAGCCTATTTATAGGCCACGTTTTCTTCATTAATGAACACATCAACTTTCATTAAAAATTTGTGTGTTTAATCTCTCTCGTTCATTAAGAACTTTATCGAACTTATCGGAGAAATCTCCGTGGCGTTCATCCCGACTTATCAAACGAAAATCCATACTGTTTGTGGCGTCTTCATAACTTCTTTCCGACGTTCGAGTTCATAGATTCCATCAGGTCGAGGTCATCTATACCAAGGTTCGTTGTTACTATAGAATTTTGGGTTTAGGAAATCCGTTCATCTCATCAACTAAAAATTGTTCTTAGGAAAATTCCGCGTGAACCAACTCTTCTTGGGAAAGGTTCGTATCAGTTCCTGAGCTCTCTGTTGCATGTCCAACAACTGTTGAATCTGTTCACCATGCATTCTGGTTTATTGTTGTATCAGATTTGTTAAATTATCCACCACATTGTTACACCCCTCTTCGGCACCCATCGCTTTACGTTTCGGCGGCATGACTTCCTATATATTGCCCAATTTATCCCTTTCACCAACCAATAATGAATGCACAATAATGACAATAATATGCATTAATCAAACATAAATAAAATAAGCTTAAAGAGTAGACCAAGTTTCCCCAACCAGAATATGTTCATATGCCTTCTTCTGTCTTCAGGAAAGACTAAACCTCCGCTCTGATACCAAAAACTGTCACGCTCCCGGACCGGGGCCCGGGGACGATGACCCTTTTTCTTTGTAAATGTTATGGTTTTTTTTTTAAAATAATAAAAACATCATATGAGTAAAACAAACCATTTTTTCTTTACAAACCAAACCTTGTACATAAACATAAGTTTGTTTATAACCATAACAGAGCGGCTATTTAACAAAATCAGAGTTCTTGAGCTACAAAACGCTCGAAACACAGCATATGAACATAGCTCTGTCTGACCGCTCGGGATACTTGGGAAACCTTCACATATGTACATGATCATCACCTGCATCATAAAAATCTAATGAGCTAATGGCTCAGTAAGAAGAAGCTGAATTATAACAATATATCACGTAGCACACAAGACAGTCAATAATGTATAGTTCATTTAAAACATTATCTTTTCCTATTATGGGTACCCTCGAAGTATGGTATTCGACTGATGCTGATAGGCGTCTGTTTTCGGAACCTGTTCATAAATGACCATAAAAAGAAGCATCGCGGGGGTTCTCATACCGACCTTTCGGCCGATGATATTAGCCGCTAGCTCCATCATATATCGTGGATTTATCTATCTTGGCTTTTACACCTCAAGGTATTCACCACCCTCTGTTGGGTCCGCTGGTCCTTCCCGCGTCCCGTGCCTACCCGACCGCCAATCAAATACCAACCCTCACTTTCGAAAATGTGTTCTTTCCATATGTAGCATAATAATGCATCATAATCATATGTACCTCAACATTTCATAGCATAAAACATCATTTCCAACATCACATATAATAAATCATAAATCATCAACATTTAACATAATCGGCACATAATACATTCATTTTCAAACAATCAACACACATATTCATAAACATGTATAATACTGATTCTTATGGTGCATCAAGAAAAGCTTCTACTTACCTTATGTTGTTAGCACTGAAATTGATAACGTGACTCTACCGCAACTATCTATAGTGCTATTTGTTTATTAACCTGTAAAACGATATATAACTTACCTAAATACAATTTTCGACTAATATTCTAAATTCACCGATTAAATTGAAGAAACTATTGATAAAATACTTATTTATAATGAGTATGTCGATTCGCCTAACTCGTTTTACGCGCTACTATTCCGTCCCTATTTTTTTTCCTAATTTTTCTTCTATTTTTTCTTTCTTTTCTTCTTTATTCTCTCCTCTTTCTCCCTGATTTCTTTCTTCTATTTTCTATCTAAATTTCTAACATTTTCATTCATTTATATAGATAAATTGAGGCGGCAAGTGAGGGGGCAAGTGGAAAGTTGATGGCTTAGTGTCCCAAAAATGGGATGACTATGTTATATATATATATATATATATATTAAGCAAGAAAGTGATTCGGGCAGGTGGAAAGTAGAAAGATTGGTGTCCAATTTTTTGGTGACTAAGTTAAGTGGGCAAGCTTGTGATGGAAAGTTAAGGTGACTCTTATATAAATATAATATTATTTTATTGGTATGAATTATTTGCAGTTGCTAGATTATTACGTGTTATATTTCTATATGTTATATTTTTTACGTGTCATACATTTAAACTGATCGGGACATACCGATAACACGTAAGTGACGCGTAGTGTGTAAAATATATTTATCCGATAATTAGCGGGAAGGTTTAGTATACCATATTCGATCAAAACTCTAAAGTTAAGCGTGCTCGTACGAGAGCAATTGCATGATGGGTGACCGTCCTGGGAAGCACCTCAAATTTTCTGTTTGTTAATTAACTCGTGATAAGTGCTAGATGTCAGGCCTACTTAATCTAACTCGTTAATTGTCTAAACGCCGGGCCTGCTTAATCGTCATTTATACTTCACTAGTAGAGAATGTTAATGAAATGCAACTTAAATGCACATATCACATAAATAGCACATAAGTATTTTCGTAAAATCATGCGTTTATCATATAATTAGCAAATAATCATATTCATGCCGTCATGTCATTCATATGTTGTAAATCAGTGTAAATGCGTCATATATGATATGCTTGTTGTTGGCCGGGTGTGAGATCATTGGGCATTACACCAACCCAATTCAAACCCAACCCAATTGGATCAACTCAATTGAACCCATTTGGATCAACTTTGAGCCCAACCCACTTCAAACCCAATGGGTCCGATCAACTTTAAACCCAATCAACCCAATTGGGTCCAATTAACTTGGGTTGGGTTTGGATCCAGTTGGGTTGGGCTCAACCCACTTTAAGTTGATTGGATCCAATTGGACCCAATCCAATTGGATCCAATCCACTTTGAGCCCACTTTGAGCCCAACCCACTTTTAGCCCAATTGGGTTGGGCTCAAACCCAATTCAATTGGATCCAATTAAACCCAATTGGGTTGGGTTTGAAGTAGATTGGATCCAATTGGGTTGGGCTCAAAGTTGATCGGATCCAACCCACTGATTGGATCCAATTGGGTTGGGTTTGAAGTGGGTTGGGCTCAACGTTGATCGGATCCAATAAACTTTGAGCCCAACCCACTTTAAGCCCAACTCACTTTAAACCCAATTGGATCCAATCAACTTTGAGCCCAACCCACCCCAATTGGATCCAATTTGGTTGGGTTTGAAGTGGGTTGAGCCAACTGGGTTGGGCTTAAATTGGATCTAATCCACTTTAAACCCAACCCACTTCAAACCTAATTGGGTTTGAAGTGGGTTGGGCTCAATTGGATCCAATCCAAATGTCACGCCCCCAGACCGAGCCCGGGGACGATGACCCTTTTTCTTTCGTAAATGTTATGGTTTTCTAAAATAATAAAATTTATTCTTTGGAAATGAAAATAAATCATTTTTCCTTTGCAAATTGAAACCTTGTACATAAACAAACATTCGTTTACAAAACCATAACAGAGCGGCTATTTAAACATAAAATCAGAGTTTTTGAGCTACAAAACGCTCGAACAAACCCAACCCACTTCAAACCCAACCCAATCAACTTTGAGCCCAACCCACTTCAAACCCAACCCAATTGGATCCAATCAACTTTGAGCCCAACGCACTTCAAACCCATTTGGATCCAATCAACTTTGAGCCCAACCCACTTCAAACCCAATTGGACCAACTTTAAGCCCAACCCACTTCAAACCCAACCCAATTGGATCTAATCAACTTTGAGCCCAACCCACTTTAAGCCCAACCCAATTGGATCTGATCAACTTTGAGCCCAACCCACTTCAAACCCAACCCAATTGGATCCGATCAACTTTAAAGCCAATCCAATTGGATTGGATCCAATTGGGTTGGGCTCAAAGTGGATTGAGTCGGGTTTGAAGTGGGTTGGGCTTGAAGTTGATTGGATCCAAGTGGGTTGGGTTTAAAGTGGGTTGGGCTCAATTGGATCCACTCAACCCACCAACCCAAGTGGATCCAATCAACTTTAAGCTCAACCCACTTTGAATCCAACCCAACCTAATTGGATCGGATTCACTTTGAACCCAACCCACTTCAAACCCAACCCATTTGGCTCCAATCAACTTTGAGCCCAATTGGATCCAATTGGACTCAAAGTTGATTGGATCCAATTGGGTTGGGTTTGAAGTGGGTTGGGCTCAAAGTTGATTGGATCCAATTGAGTTGAGTTTGAAGTGGGTTGGACTCAACCCAATTGGATCCAATCAACTTTGAGCCCAAACCCACTTCAAACCCAACCCACTTTAAGCCGAACTCAAATTCAAACCCAACCCAGCCCACTTCACTTTAAGTCCAACCCAACCCAATTGGATCCAATCAACCCACTTTAAGCCCAACCCAACCCAATTGGACCCAATAAACTTTGAGCCAACTCAATTGGATCCGATCAACTTTGAGCCCACTTCAAACCCAATTGGATCCAATCAACTTTGAGCCCACTTTAAACCCAATCAACTTTAAACCCAATCCACTTTAAGCCTAACCCACTTCAAACCCAATTGAGTCCAATTGAATCATTCAACTTTGAGCCCAACCCAAGTGGATCCAATCAACTTTGAGCCCAACCCACTTCAAACCCAGCCCAATTGGATCCAATCAACTTTGAGCCCAACCCAATTGGTTTGGGTTGGGTTGGATCCAATTAGGTTGATTGGGATTAAAGTGGGTTAGATCCAATTGGGGTGGGTTTGAAGTGGGTTGGGTTAGAAGTGGGTTGGGCTCAAAGTTGATCGGATCCAATTGGGTTAAGCTTAAAGTTGATTGGGCTCAAAGTTGAATGATCCAATTGGGTTGGGTCCAATTGATTTAAGTGGGTTGGGTTAGAAGTGGGTTGGGCTTAAAGTGAGTTGGATTGAACTTTAAGCCCAATCCCACTTTAAGCCCAACCCACTTCAAACCCAACCCAATTGGATCCGATCAACTTTGAGCCCAATTGGATCCAATTGGGTTGGGTTTGAAGTGGGTTGGGCTCAAAGTGGATTGGATCCAATTGGGTTGGGTTTGAAGTGGGTTGGGCACAAAGTGGGTCCAATCAAATTGGGTTTGAAGTGGGTTGGGTTCAAAGTTCATCGGATCCAATTGGGTTGGGCTCAAAGTTGATTAGACCCACTTTAAACCCAACCCAATTGGATCCAATCAACTTTAAGCCCAACCCAATTTGATCCGATCAACTTTGAGCCCAACTCAATTGGATCTAATCAACTTTGAGCCAATCAACTTGGATCCAACCCACTTCAAACCCAACCCAATTGGATCATTCAACTTTAAACCCAACCCACTTTAAACCCAACCTAATTTGAGCCTAACCTACTTTAAGCCCAACCCAGTTCAACCCAACCCCATTTGGATCCAATTGGGCTTAAAGTGGGTTGGGCTCAAAGTGGTTTGAAGTTGATTGGATCCAACCCACTTTAAACCCAACCTAATTGGATCAACTTTGAGCCCAACCATCTTCAAACCAATTGGATGCAAGTGAGTTGGGTTTGAAGTGGGTTGGATCCAATTGGATCCTATTGGGGAAGTGGGTTGGGCTCAAAGTTGATCGGATCCAATCAATTGGATTGGGTTGGGATTGGATCCTATCGGATCCAATTGGGTTTGGTTCAAAGTTGATTGGATTCAATTGGGTTGGGTTGGGTCCAACCCAATCAATTGGGTTTAAATCCACTTTAAGCCCAACCCGATTGGCTCAAAGTTGAAGTGGATCGGATTCAAACCCAACCCAATTAGATCCACTTGGATCCAATTGAAGTGGATTGAGCTCAAAGTTGATTGGGTCAAATCCAATTGGGTTGGATTTGAGCCCAAAGTTGATTGGATCCAAAGTGGGTTGGGCTCAAAGTTGATTGGGTTAGGTTTGAATCCGATCAACTTTGAAGTGGGTTGGGTTGGGTTTGAAGTGGGTTGGGCTCTAATTGGGTTGGGTTTTGAAGTGGGTTGGGCTCAAAGTTAATTGGATCCAACTAAATTGGGTTCAAAGTTGAGCCCAACCAACTTTAAACCCACTTTAAGCCCAACCCAATTGAAGTTGATCGGATCCAACCCACTTCAAAGTTGATCCAATTGGGTTGGATCCAATCAACTTTGAGCCCAACCCACTTCAAACCCAACCCAATCCACTTTAAGCCCAACCCAATTGGACCCAACCCACTTTGATGGGTTTGAAGTGGGTTGGGCTTTAAACTCATTTAAGTTGGGCTCAAAGTTGATCGGATCCAATTAGGTTGGGTTTGATGTGGGTTGGGCTTAAAGGTTATTGGATCGAATTGGGTTGGGCTTAAAGTGGGTTGGGTTGAAATGGGTTGGGCTTAAAGTGGGTTGGGTCCACTTCAAACCCAACCCAATTGTATCCACTTTAAGCCCAACCCACTTCAAACCCAACCCAATTGGATCCGAAGTGGGTTCAAAGTTGATCGGATCCAATTGGGTTGGGCTCAAAGTTGATTGGACCCACTTTAAACCCAACCCAATTGGATCCAATCAACTTTAAGCCCAATCCAATTGGATCCGATCAACTTTGAGCCCAACTCAATTGGATCTAATCAACTTTGAGCCAATCAACTTGGATCCAACCCACTTCAAACCCAACCCAATTGGATCATTCAACTTTAAACCCAACCCACTTCAAACCCAACCCAATTTGAGCCTAACCTACTTTAAGCCCAACCTAGTTCAACCCAACCCCAATTGAATCCAATTGGGCTTAAAGTGGGTTGGGCTCAAAATGGCTTGAAGTTGATTGGATCCAACCCACTTTAAACCCAACCTAATTGGATCAACTTTGAGCCCAACCATCTTCAAACCAATTGGATGCAAGTGAGTTGGGTTTGAAGTGGGTTGGATCCAATCGGATCCTATTGGGGAAGTGGGTTGGGCTCAAAGTTGATCGGATCCAATCAATTGGATTGGGTTGGGATTGGATCCTATCGAATCCAATTGGGTTTGGTTCAAAGTTGATTGGATCCAATTGGGTTGAGTTGGGCCCAACCCAATCAATTTGGTTTAAACCCACTTTAAGCCCAACCCAATTGGCTCAAAGTTGAAGTGGATCGGATTCAAACCCAACTCAATTAGATCCACTTGGATCCAATTGAAGTGGATTGGGCTTAAAGTTGATTGGGTCAAATCCAATTGGGTTGGGTTTGAGCCCAAAGTTGATTGGATCCAAAGTGGGTTGGGCTCAAAGTTGATTGGGTTAGGTTTGAATCCGATCAACTTTGAAGTGGGTTGGGTTGGGTTTGAAGTGGGTTGGGCTCTAATTGGGTTGGGTTTTGAAGTGGGTTGGGCTCAAAGTTAATTGGATCCAACTAAATTGGGTTTAAAGTTGAATGATCCAATTGAGTTGGGCTTAAAGTGTGTTGGGCTTAATGTGGGTTGGTCTCTAAGTTGGATCCAATCAACTTTAAGCCCAACCTAATTAGATCCAATCAACTTTGTGCCCAACCCACTTCAAACCCAACCCAATTGAGTTGAATTCGATCAACTTTGAGCCCAACCCACTTCAAACCCAACCCAATTGGATCTGATCAACTTTGAGCCCAACCCACTTTAAGCCCAACCGAACCAACCCAATTGGATCCGATCAACTTTGAGTCCAACCCGCTTCAAACCCAACCCAATTGGATCCGATCAACTTTGGGTTGGGTTTGAAGTAGGTTGGGCTCAAAGTTGATTGGATCCAATTGAGTTGGGTTTGAATTGGGTTGTGCTCAAAGTTAATTGGATCCAATTGGGTTGGGTTTGAAGTGGGTTGGGCGCAAAGTTGATTGGATCCAACCCACTTTGAGCCCAACCCACTTCAAGCCCAACCGAATTGGACCCAATCCACTTTAAGCTCAACCCAATTTGGTTGGGTTTGAAGTGGGCTGATCCCAATTGGATCCAATTGGGTTGGGTTTGAAGTGGGTTGGGTTTGAAGTGGGTTTAAAGTGGATTTGGCTTAAAGTGGGTTGGGTTGGGTTTGAAGTGGGTTGAATGATCCAATCAAACCCAATTGGATACAATCAACTTTAAGCCCAACCCACTTCAAACCGAACCCAATTGGATCATTCAACTATAAACCCAACTCAACCCAATTGGATCCAATCAACTTTGAACCCACTTCAAACCCAACCCAATTGGATCCGATCAAACCCAACCCACTTCAAGCCCAACCCAATTGGATAATTCTACTTTAAACCCAACCCAACCCAATTGGATCCAATCAACTTTATGCCCAACCCACTTTAAACCCAACCCAATTAAGTTGGGCTCAAAGTTGATTGGATCCAATTGGGTTGGGTTTGAAGTGGGTTGGGCTCAAAGTGGGTTGGGTTTGAAGTGGGTTGGGCTTAAAGTTGATTGGATCCAAGTGGGTTGCGTTTGAAGTGGGTTGGGCTCGAAGTTGATTAGATCCTATTGGATTGGGTTTGAAGTGGGTTGGATCCACTTTAAACCCAACCCACTTTAAGCCCAGTCCAAGCCCAATTGGGTTGGGCTTAAAATGGATTGGGCTCAAAGTTGATTGGGTCCAATTGAGTTGGGTTGGGTTTAAAGTTGAATGATCCAAATGGGTTGGCTCAAAGTTGATAGGATCCAATTGGGTTGGGTTTGAAGTGGGTTGGGCTCAAATTTGATCGGATCCAATTGGGTTGGGCAATTGGATCCAACCCAATTGGGCTCAAAGTTGAATGATCCAATTGGCCCAACCCACTTTGACCCATTAAATTTTGAAGTGGATTGGATCCAATTGGGTTGGGCTCAAAGTTGATTGAATCCAATTAGGTTGGGTATGAAGTGGATTTGGTTTAAACCCAATTGGCTTAAAAAGGGTTGGGTTTGAAGTGGGTTTGAAGTGGATTGGATCCAATTGGGTTGGGTTGGCCTCAAAGTTGATCGGATCCAACCCACTTAAAAGTTGATCCAATTGTGTTGGATCCAATCAACTTTGAGCCCAACCCACTTCAAACCCAACCCAATCCACTTTATGCCAAACCCAATTAGACCCAACCCACTTTGATCCAATCCAATTGGGTTGGGTTTGGAGTGGGTTAGGTTTAAAGTGGGTTGATCGGATCCAATTGGGTTGGGTAAGCCCAACCCACTTTAAGCCGAACCCACTTCAAGCCCAACCCACTTTGAGCCCAACCCACTTTGAGCCAAACCCACTTCAAGCCCAACCCACTTTAAGACAAACCCACTTTAAGCCCAACCCACTTCAAGACCAACCCACTTCTAACCCAACCCAATTGGATCCAATCAACTTTGAGCCCAACCCACTTCAAACCCACTTTAAGCCCAACCCAACCCAATTGGATCCGATCAACCCACTTTAAACCCAACCCACTCCAAACCCAACCCAATTGGATTGGATCCAATCAACTTTGAGCCACTTCAAACCCAATTGGATCCAATCAACTTTGAGCCACTTCAAACCCAATTGGATCCAATCAACTTTGAGCCCAACCCACTTTAAACCCAACCCAATCAACTTTAAACCCAACCCACTTCAAACCCAATCCACTTTGACCACTTTAATCCCATACCAATAGGATCCAATCCACTTCAAACCAATCAATTGGATTGGGTTGGATCCGATCAACTTTAAGCTCAATTGGGTTCAATCAACTTTGAGCCCAATTGGATCCAATCAACTTAAAGCTCAATCAACTTTGAGCCCAACCCACTTGGATCCAACCTGCTAATTGGGTTGGGCTCAAAGTTGATTTGGTTAAATTATCCAATTGGATCCAATCAACTTTAAGCCCAACCCACTTTAAGCCCAATTGGGTTTGAAGTGGGTTGGGCTCAAAGTTGATTGGATCTAATTGGGTTGGGCTTAAAGTTGATTGGGTCCGATCAAACCCAACCCAATTGGATCCAAGCCCAATCTGCTTTAAACCCAACACAATTGGATCCAATCAACTTTGAGCCCAACCCACTCAAAGTTGATTGGGTTGGCTTGGGTTGGGCTCAAAGTTGGTTGGAACCAATTGGGTTGGGCTTAAAGTGGGTAGGGCTATTTGAAGTGGGTTTAAAGTTAAATTATCCAATTGGACTTAAGTTGGGCTTAAAGTTGATTGGATCCAATTGGGTTGGGTTTGAAGTGGGTTGGATCCAATCCAATTGGGTTGGGCTTAAAGTGGATTGGGCTTAAAGCAGGTTGGGCTTAAAGTGGATTGGGTTGGGATTGAAGTGGGTTAAGCCCAACCCGATTGGATCCAATCAACTTTGAGCCCAATTGGGTTGGGTTTGAAGTGGGTTGGGCTCAAAGTTGATTGGATCCGATCAACCCACTTCAAACCCAACCCAATTGGATCCATTTCAAACCCAACCCACTTTAACCCTAACCCAATTGTATTCAAACCCAACCCACTTTAACCCCAACCCAATCAACTTTGAGCCCAACCCACTTCAAAGTTGATCGGATCCAAATGGGTTGAGCTCAAAGTGGGTTGGGTTTAAAGTTGATTGGATCCAATTGGGTTGGGTTTGAAGTGGGTTGGGCTCAAACCCAATTGGATCCAATTGGGTTGAATCCAATTAACTTTGAGCCCAATCAACTTCAAACCTAACCCAATTGGATCCAATCAACTTTGAGCCCAACCCAATCGGATCCAATCAATTTCAAAGATAACTCACTTTGAGCTTAAACTGGGTTGGATAATTGGGTTGGGTTGGGTTGAAGCAATCAACTTTGAGCCCAATCAACTTGAAGCCCAACCCAATTGGATCCAATCCACTTCAAAATCTATTGCTTTAAGCCCAACCAACTTCAAACCCAACCCAATTAGATCATTCAACTTTCAACCCAACTCAACCTAATTGGATCCAACCCACTTCAGACCCAATCAACTTTAGACCCAACTGGATCCAATCAACTTTGAACCCACTTTAAGCCCAACCCACTTCAAACCCAATTGGATCCAACTCAACCCAATTGGATCAACTTTGAGCCCAACCTAACCCAATTGGGTTTAAAGTGGGTTGGGCTCAAAGTTGATTGGATCCAATTGGGTTCGGTTGGGTTGGGTCCACTTCAAACCTAATCCACTTCAAACCCAACACAATTGGGTCCGATCAACTTTGAGCCCAATACAATCGGATCCAATCAACTTGAGTTTAAACCGAATCCAACCCACTTCAAACCCAACCCAACCCAATTGGATCCAATTAATTTGAGCCCAACCTACTTCAAACCCAACCTATTTAGATCCAATCAACTTTGAGCCCAATCCACTTCAAACCCAACCTAATTGGATCCAACCCACTTCAAACCCAACCCAATTAGATCCAATCAATTTTGAGCCCAACCCACTTCAAACCCAACCCAATTGGATCTAATCAACTTTGAGCCCAACCCAATTGAGCCCAACCAACTTCAAACCAACCCAATTGGATCCAATTGGGCTTAAAGTGGGTCAATGTTGATCGGATCCAATTGGGCTGGGTTTAAAGTGGGTTGGGCTCAAAGTTGATTGGATCCAATTAGGTTGGGATTGAAGTGTGTTGGGCTTAAATTGGATCCAAATGGGTTGATCGGATCCAATTGGGCTCAAAGTTTATTGGATTTGGTTGGATCCAATTCGGTGGGCTTAAAGATGGGCTCAAAGTTGATTGGATCAAAGTTGATTGGATCATTCAACTTTAAACCCAACCCAACCCAACCCAATTCGATCTAATTGGGTTGGGCCCACTTCAACCCACCCAATTGTATCCAATCAAGCCCATCCCAATAAACTTCTATTGAATCCAATTGGATCCAATCAACTTTGATCCCAACCTGCTTCAAACCCAACCCAATTGAATCCAATTGGGTTGGGCTCAAAGTTGATCGGATCCAATTGGGATGGGTTTAAAGTTGATCGGATCCAATTGGGTTGGGTTTGAAGTTGATCGGATCCAATTGGGTTGGGTTTGAAGTGGGTTGGGCTCTAAGTTGATTGGATCCAATTGGGTTGGGTTTGAAGTGGGTTGCGTAGGGCTCAAAGTTGATCGGATCCAATTGGGTTGGGTTGAGCTCAATTGTATCCAACTGGACCCAAACCATACCCAACCCAATTGATTGGACCCAACCCAATTGGATCCAATCAACTTCAAAACCCAACTTTGAGCCCAACCCACTTCAAACCCAACCCAATTGGATCCAATTGGATCCAATCAACTTTGAGTTGGGCCCAACCCAATCCAATCAACTTTAAAGTGGGTTGGGCTCAAAGTTGATTGAATCATTCAATTGGATCCGATCAATTGGGTTTGGCTTAAAGTGGATTGGGTCCAATCAACTTTGGGCTCAAAGTTGATTGGCTCCAATTGGGTTGGGTTGGGTTGGGTTGGGCTTAAAGTGGGTTGGGCTTGAAGTGGGTTGGGCTTGAAGTGGGTTGGGCTCAAGTTGATTGGATCCAAATGTGTTGGGTTTGAAGTGGGTTGGGCTCAAAGTTGATTGGATCCAATTGGATTGGGTTGGGTTTGAAGTGGGTTTGAGCCCAACCTGCTTAAAGTGGATTGGATCCAATTGGGTTGGATCCGATCAACCCAAACCCAACCCAACCCAAATCAATTGGACCAACCCACTTCAAACCCACTTTGAGCCCAACCCACTTCAAACCCAATCCAAGTGGGTTGATTGGATCCAACCCACTTTAAACCCAACCCAATCAACAACTTTAAACCCAACCCACTTGAATGATCCAATTGGGTTTGGCTTGTTTTTTGGGGTTGGGCTCAAAGTGGGTTGGAAACAAAGTTGATTGGATGCAATTGGGTTGGGTTTAAAGTGGGTTGGGCACAAAGTTGATTGGATCCAATTGGGTTGGGCTTAAAGTTGATTGGATGCAATTGGGTTGGGTTGGGCTTAAAGTGGGTTTGAAGCGGATATGATTGGGCTTAAATCCAGCCCACTTTAAAGTTGGTTGGATTGAATCCAATTGGGTTGGGTTGGACTCAAAGTTGGTTGGATCCAATTGGGTTGGGCTCAAAGTGGGTTGGGTTTAAAGTCGCTCTAACCCACTTCAAAGCCCAACCCAATTGGTTTGAGCCTGACCCAATTGGATTCCATTCAACTTTAAACCCAACCCAATTGGATCCTATCTACTTTGAGACCAACCCAATTGGATCCAATCAACTTTGAACCCAATCCACTTCAACCCTATTGGATCCCAACCTACTTTGAGCCCAACTCACTACAAACCAACCCAATTTCTTTAAGCCCAACCCACTTCAAACTCAACCCAATTGGATCAATTATATCCAATCCACATTAAGCCCAATCAACTTTGAGCCCAACCCACTTCAAACCCAACCCAAGTGGGTCCAATCAACTTTGAGCCCAATTGGAATCTAATCAACTTTGAGCCCAACCCACTTCAAACCCAACTTCAATTAATTGGATCCAACCCACTTTAAGCCCAACCTAACCCAAATGAATCCGATCAACTTTGAGCGCAACCCACTTCAAATCCAACCCAATTGGATCCAACCCACTTTAAACCCAACCCAATCAACAACTTTAAACCCAACCCACTTGAATGATCCAATTGGATCCAATTGGGTTGGGCTTAGTGGGTTGAGCTCAAAGTGGGTTGGACACAAAGTTGATTGGATCCAATTGGGTTGGGTTTGAAGTGGGTTGGGCACAAAGTTGATTGGATCCAATTGGGTTGGGCTTAAAGTGGATCCAATTGGGTTAGGCTCAAAGTTGATTGGATCCAATTGGGTTGGGTTCGGCTTAAAGTGGGTTTGAAGTGGATCCGATTGGGCTTAAATCCAACCCACTTTAAAGTTGGTTGGATTGAATCCAATTGGGTTGGGTTGGACTCAAAGTTGGTTGGATCCAATTGGGTTGGGCTCGAAGTGGGTTGGGTTTAAAGTGGCCCTAACCGACTTCAAAGCCCGACCCAATTGGATCCCATTCAACTTTAAAAACAACCCAATTAGATCCGATCTACTTTGAGCCCAACCCAATTGGATCCAATCAACTTTGAGTCCAACCCAACCCAATTAGATTCAATCCAACCAACTTTAAAGTAGGTTGGATTTAAGCCCAATCGGATCCACTTCAAACCCACTTTAAGCCCAACCCAACCCAATTGGATCCAATCAATTTTGAGCCTAACCCAATTGTATCCACTTTAAGCCCAACCCAATTGGATTCAATCAACTTTGTGCCTAACCCACTTCAAACCCAACCCAATTGGATCCAATCAACTTTGTGTCCAACCCACTTGGATCCCAATCAACTTCAAACCCAACCCACTTTAAACCCAACTCAATTGGATTGGACCCACTTGGATCCAATTGGGTTGGGTTGGGTTTAAAGTTGATTATATCGGATCCAATTGGGTTGGGTTTAAAGTGGATTGGGCTCCAAAGTTGATCGGATCCAATTGGGTTTGGTTTGAAGTGGGTTGGGCTCTAAGTTGATCGGATCCAATAGGGTTGGGTTATGCTCAAAGTTGATTGGATCCAATTGGGTTGGGTTTGAAGTGGGTCAACTTCAAACCCAACCCAACCCAAAGTGGATCAACTTCAAACCCAATCCAATTGGATCCAATCAATTGGGCTCAAACCCAACCCACTTCAAATCCACTTCAATTAGGTTGGGTTTGAAGTGGGTTGGGCTCAAAGTTGATTGGATCCGATCAAATTTGGGTTGGGTTTAAAGTTGATTGGATCCAATTGAGTTGAGTTTGAAGTGGGTTGGACTCAAAGTTGATTGGATCCTTCAACTTTAAACCTAACCCAACCCAATCGGATCTGATTGGGTTTAACTTTGAGCCCAACCTACTTTGTGCCCAACCCAATTGGGTTTGATTAGATCCAATAGGGTTTGAAGTGGATTGGACTTAAAGTTGATTAGATCCAATTGGGTTTGATTGGGTTTGAGTTGGGCCCAACCCAACCCACTTGGATTGGATCCACTTCAAACCCAACCCACTTCAACCCAATTGGATCCAACCAACTTTAAGCCCAACCCACTTTGAGGCCAACCCACTTCAAACCCAACCCAATTGGATTGGATTCAATTGGGCTCAGAGTTGATCCAATCAACTCTGAGCCTAACCCACTTTAAACCCAATTGGATCCACTTGGGTTTGAAGTTGGGTTTAAAGTGGATTGGATTCAAGTGGGTTGGGTTTGAAGTGGGTTGGGTTTGAAGTGGGTTGGGTTTAAAGTCCAACCCACTTGAATGATCCAATTGGGTTGGGCTTAAAGTGGGTTGGGCTTGAAGTGGATTGGGCTTAAAGTGGGTTGGGTTTTAAGTGGTTTTTGGTTTAAAGTGGGTTGAGTTTAAAGTGGGTTGGGCTCAAAGTTGATTGGATCCAATTGGGTTGGATCCAATCAACTTTGAGCCCAACCCACTTCAAACCCAACCCAATTGGATCCAATCAACTTTGAGCCCAACCCCCCAATTGGATCCAATTAGGTTGGGTTTGAAGTGGGCGGGTATGAAGTGGGTTGGCCTCAAAGTGGGTTGGGTTTGAAGTGGGTTGGGCTTAAAGTGGATTGGACCCAATGGATCCAATCAATTTTGAGCCCAACCCAATTCGATCCAATCAACTTTGAGCCCAACTTTGAGCCCAATGAATTGGATTGGGTTGGGATTGGATCCGATAAGATCCAATTGGGTTCGGTTCAAAGTTGATTGGTTCCAATTGGGTTGAGTTGGGCCCATCCCAATCAATTGGTTTTAAACCCACTTCAAACCCAACCCACTTTAAGCCCAACCCAATTGGGTTTGAAGTGCCAATTGGGTTTGGTTTGAAGTGGGTTGGGCTTAAAGTGGGTTGAGTTTGAAGATGGTTGATCCAATTGAGTTGGGTTGGTCCGATCAACGTTCAGCCCAACCAAATTGGATCCAATCAACTTCAAACCCAACCCAACCCAATTGGGTTTGAAGTTGATTGGATCCAATTGGGTTGGATTTGAAGTCGATTGGGCTCAAAGTTGATTGGATCCGACCCATTTTAAGCCAACCCAACCCAATTGGATCTAATCAACCCACTTTTAAACCCAACTCAACCCAATTGGATCCGATCAACTTTGAGCCCAACCCACTTCAAACCCAACCCAATTGGATCCAATCCACTTTGAGCCCAACCCACTTGGATCCCAATCAACTTCAAACCCAACCCACTTTAAACCCAACACAATTGGATTGGACCCACTTGGATCCAATTGGGTTGGGTTGGGTTTAAAGTTGATTATATCGGATCCAATTAGGTTGGGTTTAAAGTGGATTGGGCTCCAAAGTTGATCGGATCCAATTGGGTTTGGTTTGAAGTGGGTTGGGCTCTAAGTTGATCGGATCCAATTAGGTTGGGTTGGGCTCAAAGTTGATTGGATCCAATTGGGTTGGGTTTGAAGTGGGTTGGGTTCAAAGTTGATTGGATCCAATCAACTTTGAGCCCAATCAACTTTGAGCCCAACCCACTGGATAATGCAACTTTAAACCCAACCCAACCCAATTGGATCCAATCAACAATTGGACCCAATCACTATAAGCCCTACCCAATTGGATCCAATCAACTTTAAGCCCAACCCAATTGGATCCAATCCACTTCAATTGGTCTTAAAGTGGATTGGATCCAATTAACTTTGAGCCCAATTAACTTTAAACCCTATCCAACCCAATTGGATTCAACCCAACCCAATTGGGTTTGAAGTGGGTTGGGCTTAAGCCCACTTTAAGCCCAACCTAATTGGATCCAAAACCTACTTTAAGCCCAACCCACTTCAAAACCAACCCAATTGGATCCAATCAACTTTGAGCCCAATCCACTTCAAACAAGTTGAGCCCAACCAACTTCAAACCCAACCCAATTGGATCCGATCAACTTTGAGCCCAACCCACTTCAAGTGGATTGGGCTTGAAGTGGATTGGGCTCAAAGTGGATTGGGTCCAATTGGGTTGGGTTTGAAGTGGGTTGGACTCAAAGTTGATTGGATCCACTTTAAACCCACTACAAACCCAACCCAAATTGAGCCCAATCCACTTCAAGCCCAACCCACTTTAAACCCAACCAACTTCAAACCCAACCCAATTGGACCCAATCAACTTTAAGCCCAATCCACTTCAAGCCCAACCCAATTAAATCATTCAAATTTAAACCCAACCCAACCCAATTGGATCCAATTGGGTTGGGTTTGAAGTGGGTTGGGCTTAAAGTGGATTGGATCCAATTGTGTTGGGCTTAAAGTGGGTTGGGTTCAAAGTTGATCGAATTCAATTGGGTTGGGTTTGAAGTGGGTTGGGCTCAAAGTTGATTGGATCCAATTGGGTTGGATTTGAAGTGGGTTGGGCTGAAAGTTGATAGGATCCAATTGGGCTGGGTTTGAAGTGGGTTGGGCTCAAAGTTGATTGGATCCAATTGGGTTGGGTTTGAAGTGGGTTGGGCTCAAAGTTGATTAGATCCAATTGGGTTGGGCTTAAGTGGGTTGGGTTTGAAGTGGGTTGGGCTCAAAGTTGATTGGATCCAATTGGGTTGGGTTTGAAGTGGGTTGGGTTCAAAGTTGATTGGATCCAATCAACTTTGAGCCCAATCAACTTTGAGCCCAACTCACTTCAAACCCACTGGATAATGCAACTTTAAACCCAACCCAACCCAATTGGATCCAATCCACAATTGTACCAATCCACTTTAAGACCAACCCAATTGGATCCAATCCACTTTAATTGGGCTTAAAGTGGATTGGATCCAATCAACTTTGAGCCCAATCAACTTTAAACCCAACCAACTCAATTGGATTCAACCCAACCCAATTGGGTTTGAAGTGGGTTGGGCTTAAGCCCACTTTAAGCCCAACTCAATTGGATCCAAAACCCACTTTAAGACCAACCCACTTCAAACCCAACCCAATTGGATCCAATCAACTTTGAGCCCAACCCACTTCAAACCCAACTCAATTGGATCCAATGAACTTAGAGTCCAACCCACTTTAAGACCAACCCACTTCAAACCCAACCCAATTGGATCCAATCCACTTTAAACCCAACCCAACTGGATCCAATTGGGTTGGGTTTAAAACCCAAACCAATTGGATCATTCAACTTTAAACCCAACCCAACCCAATTGGATCCAATCAACTTTGAGCCCAACCTACTTCAATCCCAACCCAATTGGATCCGATCAACTTTGGTCTTAAAGCAGGTTGAGCTTAAAATGGATTGGGTCCAATTGGGTTTGGGTCCAATTGGGTTTGGGTTTGGGTTTGAAGTGGGTTGGGCTCAAAGTTGATCGGGTCCAATTGGGTTGGGTTCAAAGTTGATTGGATCCAATTGGATCCAATCAACCCGATTGGATTGGGCTCTTAAAGTTGATTGGATCCAATTGGGTTGGGTTTGAAGTTGATTGGATCTAATTGGGTTGGGTTGGGTTAGGTTGGGCTTGAAGTGGGTTGGGCTCAAAGTTGATTGGATCCAACCCACTTCAAAGTTGATTCAATCAAATTGGGTTGGGTTTGAAGTGGGTTGGGCTCAAAGTTGATTGGATCCAATTGGGTTGGGCTCAAAGTTGATTGGATCCAATTGGGTTTAAAGTGGATTGGGCTCGAAGTTGATTGGATCCAATTGGGTTGGATTGGGTTTAAAGTTGAATTATCCAACTGGGTTGGGTTGGGTTTAAGTTGAATGATCCAATTGGTTGGGCTTAAAGCAGGTTGGGCTTGAAGTGGGTTGGGCTCAAAGTTGATCGGATCCAATTGGATTGAGTTTGAAGTTGGTTGGGCTCAAAGTTGAATGATCCAATTGGGTTGGGTTTGAAGTGGATTGGGTTTGAAGTGGGTTGGGCTCAAAGTTGATTGGATCCAATTGGGTTGGCTTTAAAGTGGGTTGGACTCAAAGTTGATTGGATCCACTTTAAACCCACTTCAAACCCAACCTAATTTGAGCCCAATCCACTTCAAGCCCAACCCACTCTAAACCCAACCCAACACAATTGGACCTAATCCACTTTATGCCCAATCCACTTCAAGCCCAACCCAATTGGATCATTCAACTGTAAACCCAACCCAACCCAATTGGATCCAATTGGGTTGGGTTTGAAGTGGGTAGGGCTTAAAGTGGATTAGATCCAATTGGGTTGGGTTTAAGTGGATCAAGGTTGATTTGAGCCCAACCCACTTCAAACCCAACCCAATTGGATCCGATCAACTTTGAGCCCAACCCAATTCAAATCCAACCCAATCCAATTGAACCCAATCCACTTTAAGAACAACCCACTTTAAGCCCAACCCACTTCAAACCCAACTCAATTGGGTTGGATCCAATTGGATCCAATCCACTTTAATCCCAACCCAATTGGATCCAATTGGGTTGGATCCAATTGAGCCCAACCCACTTCAAACCCAACCCATTTGGATCATATCAACTAGCCCAACCCACTTCAAACCCAACACAAATTTGATTGGATCCAATTGGGTTGGCTCAAAGTTGATTAGGTTGGGTTTGAAGTAGGTTGGGCTCAAAGTTGATTGGATCCAATTAGGTTGGCTCAAAGTTGATTGGATCCAATTGGGTTGGGCATAAAGTTCATTGGATCCAATTAGATTGGGTTGGGTTTAAAGTTGAATGATTCAATATGGTTGGGCTCGGGCTTAAAGTTGATTGGATCTAATTGGGTTGGGTTTGAAGTGGGTTGGGCTCAAAGTTGATTGGATCTAATTGGGATCCAATTGGGTTGGACTCAAAGTTGATTGGATCCAATTGGGTTGAGTTGAGCTCAAAGTTGAATGATCCAATTGGATTGGGCTTGAAATGGGTTGGCTTAAAACCCAATTGGATCCAATCAACTTTGAGCCCAACCCACTTCAAACCCAACCCAATTGGATCCAATCAACTTTGAGCCCAACCCACTGAGTGTGGCCGAGCATAGCCGAGTGTGGTGGAGAGAGCATGGCCGAGCATGGTCGAGCATGGCCGAGCGTGGCCGAGTTTGGCCGAGCATGACCGAGCGTGGCCGAGTGTGGCCGCTGAGTGTGGCCGAGCGTGGCCGAGTGTGGCCGAGCATGACCGAGTGTGGTCGAGCATGGCTGAGTGTTGCCGAGCATGTCCGAGTGTGGCTGAGCGAGCGTGGCCGGCTGTGGCTGAGCATGGGCGAGCGTGGCTGAGCATGGCCGAACGTGGCCGAGTGTGGCCGAGCATAGCTGAGCGTGACCAATTGTGGCCGAGCGTGGCCAAGCATGGCTGAGTGTGGCCAAGCATGGCCGAGGGTGGCCGAGCGAGCATGGCCAAGTGGGGTCGAGCATGGCCAAGTGGGGTCGAGCATGGCCGAGTGTGGCCGAACGTGGCCGAGTGTGGTAGAGCATTGCCGAGCGTGACCGAGTGTGGCCGAGCATGGCCAAGCATGGCCGAGTGTGGCTGAGCGAGCATGGCCGAGCATTGCCGAGTGTAGCCGAGTGTGGCCGACCATGGCCGAGTGTGGTCGAGCATGGTCGAGCATGGCCGAGTGTGGCAGAGCGAGCGTGGCCGAGCATGGCCGAGTGAGGCCGAGCATGGCCAAGCGTGGCCGAGCGTGACCGAGCATGATCGAGTGTGGCCGAGTGTGGCTGAGCGAGTGTGGCCGAGCATGGCTGAGTGTGGCCGAGCATGGCCGAGCGTGGCTGAGCATGGCCGAGCGTGGCTTACCGTGGCCGAGCATGGCCGAGGGTGGCCAAGCATGGCCCAGTGTGGTCGAGTGTGGCCGAGCGTGGCCGAGCGTGGCTGAGCGTGGCCGAGCGTGGTCGAGCATGGCCGAGGGTGGCCAAGCATGGCCCAGTGTGGTCGAGTGTGGCTGAGCATGGCCTAGTGTGGCTGAGCATGGCTGAGCGTGGCCGAGCATGTCCGAGCGTGGCCGAGCATGGCAGAGCGTGGCCGAGCATGGACGAGCGTGGCCGAGTGTGGCCGAGCGTGACCGAGCATGGCCAATCATGGTCATGCATTGCCGAGTGTGGCCGAGCATGGCCGAGCGTGGCCGAGCATGGGCGAGCATTGCTGAGTGTGGCGGATCGAGCGTGGCCGAGCATGGCCGAGTGTGGTCGAGCATGGCCGAGCGTGGTTGAGTTTGGCTGAGCATGGCCGAGCGTGGACGAGTATGGCCGAGTGTGGCTGAGTGTGGCCGAGCGTGGCCGAGAATGGCTGAGTGTGGCAGAGTTTGGCCGAGCATGGCCGAGTGTGATTGAGCGAGCGTGGCCGACTGTGGCTGAGCATGGCCGAGCGTGGTCGAGCATAGCCGAGCATGGCCGAGTGTGGCCGAGTGTGGCAGAGCATAGCCGAGCGCGACCGAGTGTGGCCGAGCGTGGCCAAGCGTGGCCAAACATGGCCGAGTGAGCATGGCCGAGCATTGCCGAGTGTGACCGAGGATTGCCGAGTGTGGCCGACCATGGCCGAGTGTGGCCGAGCATGGTCGAGCATAGCCAAGCATGGCCGAGTGTGGCGGAGCGAGCGTGGCCGAGCATAGCCGAGTGTGGCCAAGCATAGCCGAGTGTGACCGAGCATGACCAAGCGTGGCCGAGCGTGGCCGAGTGTGGCCGAGTGTGGCTGAGCAAGTGTGGTCGAGCATGGCTGACTGTGGCCGAGCATGGCCGAGCATGGCCTAGCATGGCCGAGCGTGGCCGAGCATCGCCGAGTGTGGTCGATCGTGGCCGAGCATGGCCGAGTGTGGCCGAGCATGGCTGGGCATGGCTGATTGTGGTCATGCATGGCCGAGCATGGCCGAGCATATCCGAGCATGTCCGAGTGTTGCCGAGTGAGCATGGCCAAGCATTATCAAGTGTGGCCCAGTGAGCATGGACGAGCATTACCGAGTGTGGCCGAGCATGGTCGAGTGAGCATGGAGGAGCATTGGCCGAGCGTGGCCGAGCATGGCCGATTGTGGCCGAGCGAACATGGCCAAGCGAGTGTCGCCGAGCATGGCTGAATGTGGCGGAGCGAGCATGGCCGAGCGAGTGTGGCCAAGCATGGCCGAGTATGGCCGAACGAGCGTGGCCGAGCATGGCCTAGTGTGGCTGAGCGAGCGTGGCCGAGCATGGCCGAGCATGGTCGAGTGTGGCCGAGCATGGCCGAGTGTGGTCGAGTGTGGCCAAGCATGGCCGAGTGTCGCCGAGCATGGCCGAGTGATCGTTCGAGTGATAGTGGCCGAGCATGGCCGAGCATGGCTGAGCATTGCCGAGCGTGGCCAAGCATGGTGGCAGACCATGGCCGATGCATGCCCGCGCACTGGTAGTAGTTGCTCGGCCGATCGCGCGCGCATGGATGCAGTAAGCAGGCACTCGATCGGCCGAGTGCACGCACACAGCGGCCGAGCATGACCGAGCGTGGTCAAGCGTGACCCAGCTTGGCCGCGCATGGCCGAGCATGGCCGAGCGTGGCCGAGCAAGGCCGAGCGGGGCCGAGTGTGGCCGAGCATGGCCGAGTGTGGCCGAGCGTGGCCGAGCGTGCCGAGTGTTGCCCAGCGTTGCCGAGCATGACCGAGTGTGGCTGAGCATGGCCGAGTGTGGCCGAGCATGACCGAGTGTGGCCGAGTGTGTTCGAGCATGGTCGAGCGTGGCCGAGCGTGGCCGAGCGTTGCCGAGCGTGGCCGAGTGTGGCCGAGCAAGGTCAAGCGTGGCCGAGCATGGCCGAGTGTGGCCGAGCGAGCGTGGCCAATCATGGACGAGTGTGGCCGAGTGTAGCCAAGTGTAGCCGAGCATGGACGAGTGTGGCCAAGCGAGCATCGTCGAGTGTAATCGATCGTGGCCGAGCGCGCGCGCACCAGGCCGAAATTGGCCCAGAGCGCGCGCAGCT
Organism: Verbascum thapsus; assembly: GCA_963669365.1. Taxonomy (NCBI): domain Eukaryota; kingdom Viridiplantae; phylum Streptophyta; class Magnoliopsida; order Lamiales; family Scrophulariaceae; genus Verbascum; species Verbascum thapsus. The sequence continues at coordinate 7,255,074 of OY770120.1, forward strand.
GCCCGCCTGTGCTCGGCTAGTAGCCGAGTGCGCGCATCTGCCTGCCTGGTGCTCGGCCAGCAGCTTGGCCTAGGTCGCAGGCCAGTAGGGTGCCCGACAGCTTGCCCAACGGCTTGCCCTCAGTGACCCGATCGCGAGTAAATTGAATTTTGACCCGTGCCATTTGTGTAATTGATAGATACAACGAATTTGGAAATAATTTTGGAATGTTTTCTTGGAAAACATTGGACAATTGTGAGCGAGGGAAATATTTCATCATTATATTTTCGATGTTATGCATAATAGCTTTCACTGCATCTAAACTATGTTCCCTATTCGATTTTTATTCTACATCTATTGCTTTTAAAACAATTGTCATTTGTCACATTGTTGGTTTATTGAAAAATCGGGTTATAATAGTTTTTTCATATTTTTCCAAGTCATTTTACCATTTTTCCCTATTTTTTCTGATTTTTAAATATTATTATGAATTAAATAAATATTTTTTAATAGCTGTATTTTAATTATTATGGAATTTTCACATTTTTCCAAGTCATTTTAACATTTTCCCATATTGTTTACTATTTTTCCTCAATTTTTCATATTATTATGGAATAAATATATAAATAAATATTTTCATGAAAAATATATTGTTTGAAACATAAAAGAAATTATAATGCATTTGTAAGCTTAAATACAAAAAATTAGATTAAAAAAAGCTCAAATACTTAGAATATGAAAAAAAAAGGTGCCTCCTCAGCTTTTCAATGTTTACTACTGTCACTAGCCTTTTTTTAAGCCTATTATAAGGGGGGGACAGGTGTTGGAGAAGGATGGTCAGGCGTGAGTGCTGAGGGTGCTGCTCCCCCTGTATAGCACTTGGTCAACGTCGGCCATCCGGGCAAGGCTTGCACAAGTAGTATTCGCATTGTTTTAGTTTTGATGGGAAATCACCGGTCGATTCTGAAAATGGAAATTCCAAGCGAGCACCGATGTGCCCCGACTTAAATACGCGACGGGGTATTGTAAGAGACAAAGTGGCCTTGAATGTCATGCGAGATTGTAAATGCGAATCACATGCCCAATCCTACGCCACCGAATCCCTTCGATGGGTAATGTGCCCATGTCATTACTTTGTGCCCAAGTCCATTGAGTGCCCCAAATTATTTTGGCATGATTTTGAGAAGTATGCTTGGAGAATATTTGAAAATGACCGAGAAAAAGTTAAAGTGTGCGGAAAATTTTTGGTGGTGTCGGATAGTGCGCTGCATGGTGGCAGGCCATAGCCGATGCATGCGCGCGCACAAGCAGTCACTACTCGGCCAAGCACGCGCGCACGGAGGCAGCAGGCAGGCACTCGATCGGCCGAGTGAGCGCTCGTAGCGGCCGAGTGTGGCTGAGCGTGGCTGAGTGTGGCCAAACATGGCCGAGCGTTACCGAGTGTGGCCAAGCGTGGTCGAGCGTGGCCGAGCATGGCGGAGTGTGGCCGAGCATGGCCGAGTGTGGCAGAGCATGGTCGAGTGTGGCCGAGCATGGTCGAGTGTGGCCGAGCATGGCCGAGCGTGACTAAGCATGGCCGAGTGTAGCCGAGCGTGGTCGAGCGTGGCTGAGCGTGGTCGAGCGTGGCCAAGCATGGCCGAATGTGGCCGAGCGAGCGTGGCCGAGCATAGCCGAGTGTGGCCGAGCGTGGTCGAGCATAGCCGAGTGTGGCCGAGCGTGGCCGAGCAAGGCCAAGTGTGGCCGAGCAAGCATGGCCGAGCATGACTGAGCATGTTCGAGCGTGGCCGAGCGTGGCCGAGCATGGCCGAGCATCGCCGAGTATGGCCGAGCGTGGCCGAGCGTGGCCGAGCATGGCCGAGTGTGGCCGAGCGAGCGTGGCGAGCATGGTCGAGTGTGGCCGAGCAAGCATGGCAGATCATGGCCGAGTGTGGCTAAGCGAGCGTCGCCGACCATGGCCGAGTGTGGCCAAGCGTGATCGAGTGTGGCCGAGCATGGCCGAGTATGGTCGAGCGTGGTCGAGCATGGCCGAGCGTGGCCGAGCGAGCGTCGCCGAGTGTGGCCGAGTGTGGCTGAGCGAGCATCGCCGAGTGTGACCAAGCGTGGCTGAGCGCCCTCGCACCAGGCCATGCTTGGCCGAGCAACGCGCGTAGCTGCCTGCCTGTCTAGGCCAGCAGCCGAGTGCACGCGCGCACCAGTCTGAGCAGCGCGCATTGTCCCGCCTAGTGCTCGGCCAGCTGCTTGGCGGGCGCAGGCTAGCAGGGTGCCCGACAACTTGCCCAACAGCTTGCCCTCAGTGACCCGATCGCGTGTAAATTGAATTTCGGCCCATGCCATTTGTGTAATTGATAGATACAATGGATTTGTGAATGATTTTGGGACGTTTGCTCGAAAAATATTTGACAATTGCGAGCGAGGGAAAAGTTTTATCATTATACTTTCGATGTTATGCATAATAGCTTTCGGTGCATCTAAATTATGTTCCCTATTCGATTTGTACGTTATATCTATTGCTTTTACAACAATTGTCATTTGTCACATTGTTGGTTTATTGAAAAATCGGGTTATAATAGTGTTTCCATATTTTTCCAAGTCATTTTACCATTTTTTCCGATTTTTAAATATTATTATGAATTTAATAAATATTTTTTAATAGCTGTAAATATTATGGAATTTTCACATTTATCCAAGTCATTTTAATATTTTTCCATATTTGTTTACTATTTTTCCTCAATTTTTCGTATTATTATGGAATAAGTATATTAAATAAATATTTTCATGAAAAGTATATTTTTTTAAACATAAAAAAAAATTATAATGCATTTGTAAGCTTAAATACAAAAAATTAGATCAAAAAAACCTCAAATACTTAGAATATGAAAAAAGGGTGTCTCCTCAGCTTTTCAATATCTACTGCTATGGAAAATCCTAATTGTAGTCCCACAGGATAAGCCGGTTTCATGTTAGTCCCAAGCTTTACAAAATTCTTAAAATGGTCCCAATAATCGTTAATTTTACTAATTATGGTCCTTCCGTTAATCAACGTTAGTCCCGTAGGATTTTAACGTTAGTCCCGTAAGTTTTTAATATCAGTCCCGTTTGATTGTTTCCGTTAAAAAACCCTAATTTCGAGCTTTTTCAGGGGACAATTACATTTAATTCTTGAAATTTGTAACTTAATATCAATTGTGTGATATATCCGCAAAATGGTATCAGAGCCTTAGGTTTTATTGATGAAATATTCAATTATTTTGCATATTATTATTTTATTCCCTAACGAAGGAGATTTAAACAAGTATGGAACATTCGAACAAATGTTCAACGAGTTACGAAAAGATAGAATCTTGTCCAAAATGGACAGAAATCGAGATAGATAACTCTAAGAATACCCAAAATCTTAGAGAAATTCAGAAGACGGTTCAGGATTATGGTCATAGGTTGATCTATCTACCTATGAAAATGGAACAATTGAACCAGAAAATGGACGAGATATTAAAGATCCTACCAGATCTGAAGAACTCAATTGCAGATCTGAAGAGAGAGATTTTAGATCTAGGTGAGAAACAGAAGGGTCAAGCGGGGACATCCCGTAATGACAGAATCCATGATGATTTTGGGCATGTGCCCTTGTTACACAAGAAAGGAAAGGCAACGGAGATTCTACTGCCCAAAACCCAAGAAGAGAAAATTAATAAAATCCTCAGTAGGATTAACTAATGGAAGTATCACGAGTAGATCTATCTAATTTACAAGAATTAGCTGAATCTTTCTCCCAACTTGGGATGGTAGCTTTAGTTAATATCAAGCCTAACGAAGTAAGCACAATTGTGCCACCGGCGTTGCCACCTCCGGAAAGAAGTATGTCATTAAATGATCCTATAGAGGATAGCACGATGCGTGAAGGTGTGGATTTTCACACTAATGCTACTCCGACTTTTGTCGGAACTCGACTCAAGGAGAATCCAGGGAGAAACCCAAAAAGGGTACCAGATAATACACCATGGACAAGGACGATGTCTCAATCCTTGCACCCTTATGGTACTATCCTTAACCTGGATGTTATCGATTTTTGAAATATCGAAAAAATAATCGATGAATAGGTAGCTGTCATGAAAATAGCAGCGACTACTCTAGAACTTGATAAATAAAATTTCGTCAAATTGATGGAGCTAAGTCTAGAGGGATTAGTCAAAATCGGATGGGACCAGATCCCTGAAGTGACCAGGCAGGGGATTTTAGCCGGAGACTCTAAAAGCACCATAGCTGAGAGATTCGGACGGCTTATAAAGCTCCATTTCATCGGAGATGGATACTTTGATGAAAGTAATTCGGAAAAGACTAGAGAGAACATGCAAGCTCTCTTTGGTATGGAATTAAGAAACATTTGCACAATAGATTAATACATCTATTGGTTTCGCAAATACTTCTTCCAAAGTGGAGTCTCAACAGAGATAGCAGTACCCTTATTCTTCGCCAAGATTTATAGTCTATGGCGAGAAATGCTGATACAAAGCTATAAGGTTCCCGTAGGACAACTAGATTCAGTATCCAGGAGAATGTCTTTCCTCAAAGACAAATTAAAAGACTGATGTGCTCAAGCCTCACTCCAGAAAAATATGAAGAAGCTAAGGGGAAGGATGAAAAGAACTCCTCTTTGTTGTGAAAATAATGATTTCCCAACAATTATTGGGGAAACAAGTGAGCAAAAAAAGAAGAGGAAGAAGGAGAGTAACCCCTATAATAGGGGTTACAGAAGCAAACCTTCGTTCAGACGAAGATCATGGTGGTCTAAGACCAAAGGTCGATCTTATAAATCGGGCCAACGATAAGGACATATAAGGGCTTATCAAATGGATCTAGAACAACCGATAGAAGATCATGTGACCGAACCCCAACCCGGAGAATTTTCAGAAGAGCTCACACTCGAGTTAATGAGAGTTTTAAAGACTGTAACTATTGGACGTGTGGAGCAAAGGGACATATCTCCCCAGATTATCCACAAAAGCGAGAAGCGCGCCAATTTGAAACTACGGCTGATATATTGGATGCAGTTTTTTATGGAGATTTGGTACCGATTTACCAATTCGAAAACTTTCTCTCAAACGAAAGTGTATATGAGGAAGAACTTGAAGGAGACTCGGATGGATCTTTAACCGAATCAGACTGATTACAGTGAGGGAGATAGGCTTCAGACTTCTGAAAACCTTTCTGAATTCTTTTCAAGAATGACGGTTTCGAACAGAACCTTGGAAAGAATCATAAGGCAAAACTCCAATATTGGATCTGATGATGGTTTCAGAATTGGAGGTTTTGGCTGAGTCCTAAACCAAATAGGACTGAACCAGAGAAGGCATCACATCATATATAAGGTGACTTCAGGAGAATTTGCAATTCCTTTGGAACTTACGGGGAATGTGATGGACATGCAACTTATTCCGAAAGAAAAGATTCCCGAAGAATTAAGTAAGCTTTGAGAAGAGGTAGCAATAACTATGAAATGGATATATATAGGAACTATTGAAGTAGTTATAAAAGCCACCTTCTAGGAAGGAATTGATTCAGAAATTTATTTGTCAATAATGGATAAGAGAATCAATAACCTAAGAGATGGTTGGGAATTTATATGTAGGGAAGCTCATGTTTGATATTCATCCAAGAATTGGATATAACCTAGCAGACCAAGATTTCAGTCGGGTGCTAACCCTTCATCAAGATTTCAAAAGAAAGGATCTTATGAAGGAAGGAAATAGGCCATATTCTATAACATATAGAATAGCATATGCATTTTTCAACACACATTATTCGGATCTTTTCCTAAGGAAAGAGTATATTGAAATTCCTCAGATTTTCAAGGAATTTGCTAAAGTAATGACGCCAGATCCAATTCAAATACCTAGAATTGGTGGGGTCGATATTATAATCAAAGACCATCCTGTCTTAAACAGAACTCTCAGCACAAGGATGGAATTTAGTAGCCGAATGTCCTTCTCAGACGAAAGGATACAAGACTTAAGAGGAAAAAAGTTGATCAATGACTCAATCCCGTAAGCCATTAGGGTGGATAATGTAAAAATTAGATGCCCCGAGGGATGGAAAGAAGTGCAAGTTTTATTCGACATCACGGAAAGGGAAAACTATTTTCCTTGTGATGAGTTATATCATTTGCATCAACCTACTATTGGCAAATATGAAGGAATGCTAGAAATGGCTGGCCAAGAAGTAGTTGTATTAGGTTTTGCAGGTCGTAAGCAAGGGATTGTTACCTTGGGTTTAAGCTTCCTTGAGGAACATAAACCTTGGGGAAGAAAATGGAAAGGTATGGAATTCAGTGTGGAAGGTCATCTCATCAGAGTTGAATGACTAGCCCATTCTCTATATATATTTTCGTTGGTGTTATTTATGATCAGGACAGAATATTTCTCTGCGTATATTGATTCAAGTTCAGGGATTTGTACAGCAAAACCCGGAGTCTTTCCTAGCAATGCTGTGGAAACCTTACCTACTATTGCAAGTAGAGATTTTTCTTGAAAATCCTTATACTCAATAAAGGTAAATGAAAAACAAAAATCATGATGGGAGGAGCATTTGGAACACCTTGGTTTAAGGTAAAAATGCCTCCAATCTACTTTCATGATACTGGAGTAGATATCTTATTGGGTAATAACTTTATCCAAACATTTGCAAGATATGTGCAAGATAATAAGAGAAATTTATTGATTTTCACCACTAACTGTGGAAGTGAGATACAGGTTATGCGACGAGAAAAGGCGTTTAATCGCATTATGCCAATAAATTTTCGCAGCAAACATGGTGATGATGAAGCCAAATTAACTAATCCTAAAATGCAGGATAAAAGAAAATTTGGTGAAGCTCTTTTGTCTTTCAGGCAACAAGGTTTCCGTAGTGAAGGCTATAGTGAGGCCACTGATGAAGAAATATATTTCTTCAAGAACGCCCTAAAAGACAAGAAACTTGATTGGGGTATGGACGAAGAGAGTAAGCTCTCTCTCAAACATGTTAAAAGGCTAATCTAAAGGAATTACAATGAGGATCCTCTGGCTTGGTGGAACAAAAATAAGATCGAAGCTACTCTAAAGGTTAAGAACCAATGTAAGTACGAGTACGTTCGATACAAGCCTATCCATATGAATATGATGGATAAGAAAGATATGGAAATAATTATCAAAGAGCATATCGATCTTAAACTCATTGAACCTGGAGTCTCGGCTTATAGTAGCCCTGGTTTCCTTGTAATAAATCATGGTGAAATAAAAAGAGGAAAAATTAGATTAGTAATCAACTATCAAGATATCAATAAAATACTCGATTGTGATGGTTACTATATCCCAAGCAGAGAATCTAATTTTCAAATACGGCTTCCAACTCCCTACAATTCAGTCTCCGACAAGATCATGCACTGAAAGAGGCGAATAAGGTAACCATGTCATTACTTAATCAACGTATGAATGATATGACAGCTCTTATGCAGAAAATGGCGCTAGGAAATGCGCAACAAGTCAACACATGCGGTATATGTTCTAGAATGGGACATACAGCCAAAATTTCCTACTGCCCAAAATCAAAGTCTCGAACAAGCTAATGCAGCCGGTTTTCCAGGACCAGCTCATAGGAAATATGATCCCTTCTCGAACACATACAATCCTGGATAGAGAGATCATCCTAACCTGAGCTATGCTCCAAGACCACCTTACCAAAAGCCACAAGGACCCACGTTTCCTCAAACGACTCAATCGTCAGGTACGTCTTTAGAAGATATGGTTAAAATATTGATGACTAACACTCAACAATTTCAACAGAGCACTCAAAGATTTCAACAGAGTACCGAGCAATTCCAACAAGGCATGCAACAGTTTCGAAATGAAAGTTAGAACGCTATAAAGAATTTGGAGAATCAATTGAGTCAGATGGCCACTACTATGAATGAATTTGTAACACAGAACTCGAGTAAGTTGCCATCTCAAGTCATTGTGAATCCAAGAGAAAATGCCAATGCCGTCACTTTGAGAAGTGGTAAGGAATTGAAAGGACCCGAGCAAATCTCAAAGAATGAAGAGGAAAATGAGTTAGCAAAGGAAGAACCTATTTCCAAGAAGAAACCGATGACATTCGTGATTTCACCATCTTTCTCGGGCCGATTTGCCAAGTCAAAGAAAGAAGAACAAGAGAAAGAGATTCTCGAAACATTTCGAAAGGTTGAGGTAAACATTCCACTTCTCGATGCCATTAAGCAAGTACCTCGTTATGCAAAATTCCTTAAGGAATTGTGCACGACTAAGAGAAAGCTTATAGGCAATGAGAAAGTACACATAGGAGAAAACGTGTCTGATGTGCTTCAAAAGAAATTACCTCTGAAGTGTAAAGATCCAGGTATGTTCACGATCCCTTGTAAGATAGGGAATATTCGAATCGAAAAAGCTATGCTAGATTTAGGAGCTTCTATTAATGTTATGCCACGATCGATATATGACATTTTTTATGTAGGGAAATTAAAAGAAACTGGTGTTGTCATTCAATTAGTGATAAGTCTAATGCTTACCCTGATGGTGTCTTAGATGATATATTAGTACAAGTTAATGATCTAATATTTCCTGCTGATTTTTACATTGTTGATATGGGTCATAATGAGTTCGACACTTCTGCTCCTATATTACTTGGCAGACCTTTTATGAAAACATCTAGAACCAAAATTAATGCAGAGATGGTACTCTCACTATGGAAGTCGATGGTACTCTCACTATGATTCCATAAAGTATCCTCTTGATGTTCATTCTGTTTTTGGTATAGATATTAATGATTGTTTGGTACAGACTATTTTCGAGCTTAAGAATGAGGATTCATTACAAGTGGCATTGACTACGTCCGATTTGGAAGAAAAAGAGAAGGAATTCGAAATCAATGAGCAATTGAAGGAGACGGAAATTGCTCTTGACTCCCTTCCTTCACTTACTTATAATGTTTCTTGTATTTCTTTGCCTATTTCGACTGCTAAACTACTTCCTTCTATTGTTCAGGCACCGAAGTTAGAACTCAAGAAGCTTTCCGAGCATCTTAAGTATCTCTACTTGGGAGAAGGAGAGACACTATCAATGATCGTATCTGATGCGGCTTAAGGATCAAATAATTCGAGTCTAGAAGATCAAGTCCAAGTGCCAATTGGGCCCATTACAAGATCAAGGGCTAAGAAATTCAAGGAAGTGTTAAATGGGCTAATCCAAGAAGTATGGGCTCAATCAAATACGTTGAGGCCCATTGATAAAGTTGGGAAAATAGAGATAAAGGCTATCATGCATTCTAGAAGATCCACCATGATGCAAGTTGCCAAAAGTGAAGATGACGAATTTCGAATTTATCTTTAAATTCGAGATTTTTATTTCCTTATTATTATGTTTCCTTTTTGTTTTAGAATTTTACTTAGTTAGTAAGTTTTATTCTAGTTATTTCCATTTTATTAGGTTTCCTTTTGTTTTAGAAGTTTATTTAGTTTAGAAGTCTTTTTAATAGGAAACTAGATTTGGGAAAAGATATCCTTAGATTTGGGAAAAGATTTCCTTTTTCTATAAGGATTCTTACTAAATCAAGACTCTTGTTTTAGGCTATATATAGCCTACGTTTTTTTCATTAATAAACACATCAGTTTTCATTAAAAATTTGTGAGTTTAATCTCTCTCGTTCGTTAAGAACTTTTATCGAACTTATCGGAGAAATCTCCGTGGCGTTCATCCCGACTTATCAAACAGATATCCATACCGTTTGTGGCGTCTCCATAACTTCTTTCCGACGTTCGAATTCATAGATTTCATCGGGTCGAGGTCTTCTATACCAAGGTTCGTTGTTACTATAGAATTTTGGGTTGAGAAAATCCGTTCATCTCATCGACTACAAATCGTTCTTGGGGAAATTCCACGTGAATCAACTCATCTTGAGAAGATTCGTATCATCTGGTATCAGAGCCAAGGTTGTCGTTTATCAAATTCAAAACTCAACCTTGTTCCTGTTCGACAAACCCTAATACACACGTTTTTTTTTTCTTTACCTTATCATCAAAACACACGTTTTTACCATAAAATATCATACACACGTTTTTACCTTATCTCTCAATTATAACTTCCAACATACCATAAATATCACACCATACCATACCATACCATCCCATACCACAAATTATACCATACCAAATACACACGTCCCTATTTTTTTTAATCATTCGTATTTTTTGTTCTTATTCAGCATTCTGATTTTTCTTTCCGTTTAGTTCGTGCCGTTCCCAAAAAAAAAAAAGGCGGAGGATCCAATTGGGTTTAAAGTTGATTGGATCCAAGTGGGTTGGTTGGATCCAATTGGGTTAGGTTTGAAGTGGGTTGATTGGATCCAGTTGGGTTGGCCACCAACCAATTGGGTCTAACCAACTTTGATTGGGCTCAAAGTTGATTGGATCCAACCCACTTCAAACCCAACCCAATTGGATCCGACCCAATCCACTTGGATCCAATTGGGTTGGGCTCAATTGAATTGGATCAACTTTTAGCCCAATCAACCCAATCAACTTGAAACCCAACCCAATCCAATTGGGTTGGATCCAATTTGGGTTGGGTCCAATTGATTTGATCCAACCCAAATTGGATCCAATCAACTTTTAGTTCGTGCCGTTCCCAAAATTGGATCCAATCCACTTTGGGTTGGGCTTAAAATTGATTGGATCATTCAACCCACTTGGATCATTCAATTCACTTTGAATGATCCACTTCAAACCCACTTTATGCCCAACTCACTTAAAAGTTGATTGGATCATTCAACCCACTTGGATCCGATCAACTTTAAGCCCAACCCACAGTAAGCCAAACCAACTTTGAGCCCAACCCAATTGGGTTTGAAGTGGGTTGGGTTAAAGTGGGTTTGGTTGGATTCGATCAATTGGGCTCAAAGTTGGATTGGATCCAATTGAGTCGGATCCAATCCACTTCAAACCCAACCCAAATTGGATCCAATTGGGTTTAAAGTTGATTGGATCCAAGTGGGTTGGTTGGATCCAATTGGGTTAGGTTTGAAGTAGGTTGATTGGATCTAGTTGGGTTGGCCACCAACCAATTGGGTCCAACCAACTTTGATTGGGCTCAAAGTTGATTGGATCCAACCCACTTCAAACCCAACCCAATTGGATCCGACCCAATCCACTTGGATCCAATTGGGTTGGGCTCAATTGAATTGAATCAACTTTTAGCCCAATCAACCCGATCAACTTAAAACCCAACCCAATCCAATTGGGTTGGATCCAATTTGGGTTGGGTCCAATTGATTTGATCCAACCCAAATTGGATCCAATCAACTTTTAGTTCGTGCCGTTCCCAAAATTGGATCCAATCCACTTTGGGTTGGGCTTAAAATTGATTGGATCATTCAACCCACTTGGATCATTCAATCCACTTTGAATGATCCACTTCAAACCCACTTTAAGCCCAACTCACTTAAAAGTTGATTGGATCATTCAACCCACTTGGATCCGATCAACTTTAAGCCCAACCCACATTAAGCCAAACCAACTTTGAGCCTAACCCAATTGGGTTTGAAGTGGGTTGGGTTAAAGTGGGTTTGGTTGGATGTTAAGACGTATTTTGTGCATATTTTACATGTCTATAGTCGGGTTGATTGTTACATTTAATCCTCTTATTTTGTGATTTTAGGTTGACAATTGGATTTTAGAAGATTAAAAAGGAAAAGAACTAAAAGAGACACAAAAGAGGAAAAATGAAGAAGAAAAGAGTTAGTGCTAAAAATTCCAGCAGAAGACTGCGTGCCCACGCTTAAATCCTCAATTGCTTTTGCCCAGAAACGGGATTTCTGAAAAAAAAGGGAAACTTTCAGTCATGGTCATGTAGGTGAATCTCAAATTGAGAAAGGAGCTCAACGTCTACAAAAAGAGATCTTGCAACGTTCTTAGATGCCATGGCTACAGTCGAGAAGACTTTAAAGGAGTTGTGGGCTATGCCAAATATTAACGAGCAATCTTCTTACTTTCGATGTCCTACTTTTGAAGTTGATTTTGAATTAACATATGAATTTATTCGCTCACTTCCTATTTTTCATGGTTTTGTAGGAGACGATCCTCATAAGCATCTAAATGAGTTCCATGCGGTCTGTTCAGTAATGATACCAAGGGATGTCACTGAAGATCAAGTCAAGTTTCGAGCTTTTCCTTTATCTTTAGCAGACAATGCTAGGGATTGGTACTACGATTTGTCTTCTGGTTCAATCAAGACATGGACTCAAATGGAAGCAAATTTCCTAGAGAAATTCTCCTCTGCCTTCCGTTTTCAAGAGGAGTCGTATGGACAAGCTTATAATGGATTCTGGGGTGTTCCACAGAGTAATTACAATCCATATTCCAACACTAGCAATCTAGGATGAAATTATCACTCCAATCTGAGCTACACCTCACGACCTCCTAGCTATTACGAGCAACAAAGCCCATTGTTTCATCAACAAAACCAACCGTCAAATATGTCTTTGGAAGATATGATTAAAGCATTGGTCGCTCATACTCAACAATTCCAGCAGAGCGTTCAACAGAATACCGAGCAATTCCAACAAGGCATGCAATGTCTTCAACAGAATACCGAGCAATTTCAACAAGGCATGCAACAGTTTCAAAACGAGAGTCAAAACGCCATTAAAAGTTTGGAGAAGCAAATCGGTCAAGTGGCTACTACATTGAACGAGTTGGTGCCACAAAATTTGAATAAACTTTCGTCCCAAGTCATTATAAATCCAAAAGAAAACGCCAATGCAGTCATCTTAAGAAGTGGGATTGAATTGAAAGAAGCAGAACCGTTTCAAGAATTAAGCGTGCCCACGCCTAAAACTCGAAACCCTTCTGCTGAAAATACTTCAAAACACGAGGATGAGAAAGAGCTGGAAAAAGAAGATGAGCCTGTTACCAAGAAGAAACCGATGACATTTGTGATACCTCCTCCATTTCCTGGTCGTTTTGCCAACTGTAAACACGTGGTGGATATAGAAGATAACTTTCCAACATATGAGATTTTTGGGGAAGATGAGTTGCTTAGAGAATATGAGATGTTTGAGGAAGATGAGTTCAGTGATGATGAAGAGGTGGAAGGTGAGTCTAGAGAGAAAAATGTGGACCATCAACTAACAAAATCAACGGAAACACTTATCGAGCAATCTAAGGATATTGAGATCACTCTTCCAAAATATGAGAATGAAGTCAAAGAATATGAGATTTTTGGGGAAGATGAGATCAGTGACGATGAAGAGGATGATATGGAAGATGAATCTCCAACACTCGAAAAGGAGGTAACTTCAAAATGCAAAGACCCTGGTAAGTTTATTATCTCTTGCAAAATAGGTGATATGCAATTTGAGAACACTATGTTAGACCTTGAATCTTCTGTAAATATCATGTCCCGTTCTATTTATGAGTCTTTGAATGTGAAAAAATTAAGAAAAACGGACATGATTATACAATTAACTGATGGGTCTAATGCATCTTCAAAAGGGTTTCTTGAGAAAGTATTAGTTCATGTTAATGACTTAGTTGTTCCTACTGATTTTTATGTTGTTGATATGGATGAAGATCAATCTAGTAAGTTAGCCCCTCTCATTCTTGGAAAACCATTTCTGAAAACATCTAGGGCTAAAATTAATGTGCATGATGGAACTCTTACTATGGAACTTGAAGATGAATTTGTGATGTTTAATTTATGTGATTCCATGAAGTGTTCTACTAATGATTGCTCTATGTTTGGTTTAGATGCTACTAACCTTGTGATGCAGCGAATTCTTGAATTTAATGATGATGATCCACTAAAAGTAGCTTGGCATAGTGATGGTTTCGAACCTCCGACTTAAGCCACTTGAAGCATATCTATGTCTAGCCAACGACGTTAAAGAATGGCGCTGCATGGGAGGCAACCCATGAGTTTATCTTTCCCTTATTTACTTGTCTTTTATTTTCAGTTTTTATTTTTTTACAGAAGCGTTTCAAAGGTTAAGCGTGCCCACGCCTAACTTACGAAACCCTTCTGTTTTGCACACTTCAGTTTTTTTTTTCAGATTTATATTTATTTTCTAAAAAAAAAAAAAAAAAAAATTTTGAAATTAGGATTTCTAATTGTCATCCCCCCAAATCGCAAACCCTAATTTCTTACCTGCCGTCACTCACTTCTCGCTTGCTTCGATTTGCAGGTCTCCGATCATCATCACCCACCATCGACCGAAGCATCCGACACCGAATCCTCCGCTTCAAAATCACCACCGCCTCAAAGTCCACCACTCCGTCGGTCTACGCGCACTGTCTGGCGCACGAAACCTAACGACCACTCCATCCCTGCCCCATCACCAACCAAAGACCAAGAAACCGCAAGTGCGGCTGCCACTCCTGCATTGAACGAGACTGCTCTGCAGCCCCTCCAAACGCAACTCGACAACCTCGCTGCACAAATCGCTTCCATCGCCGTCACATTGAAGTTAATCACCGATCGCATGGACATCACGACCGAGTGATGTCGTAGGGAAGTTCCCCTCCTTGATCCTTTATTTTTTTTCAATTGCGATTGCATGTTTATTTATAGCTTATCCATTGAGGGCAATGCATGATTTAAGTGTGGGGGGGAGTTTTCCTATGCGATTGTGTGCCTTGGTGTTTTTGCTTAATTGTGACTATGTGAAACAAAATTTTTTTTTTTTCGATTTTGGCATTTTTAGACCTTAGTTTGTGTTTCTTTTGAACGGTTAGGCTTGGATAAATGAGCATGCTTTGATTGAGTTTTCGTGCCATGTGAAGTTTGTGTTATGTTCAATGATTAAAAGCGAGCATAGGAACGCATGTTTTAGTCGATTACCTTACCTTGTGAGGACTTGTGCCATTTAATTGATATGATCTCTTTCTTCTTGTGTGACTCACGTGTTTTTGGAAATTCTAGAACTTGTTTTGAACCTTGTCAAAATTACACGAGTATGTGCATGATTGAAAATGATAAAGGCATTTAGGATTTAGCCACTTTACCAAATAAACCTACCTTTGCATTATCCCCTAGTTAGCCCACTTTGAGCCTTTTTATCCTATTTTCTTGCTTTACCCCGAATTTGAGCCCTTACCATTTTTTTATGCCTCCTCTTTTTACCCGTCTAGAAAATATATCGAGCATGGAGGTTATATATTATTTGGGGACAAAAAGTCAAGAAGATGATGTTGTTGAATAAGTGTGGGGGAAACTCGTGGAAAAAACAAAAAAAAAAAAAAAATCGAAAAGAAAAGAAAAGGGGAAAACCAAAAGAAAAATTAAAAGAGAAGTTCGAAAAATTGATGAGGTACCGAGCCCCCGAGAAAGATAGAAAAAAATGTGTGGTATTTGGGTCCTTAACGTCAAATATACCCAATGGGATCTCGATGCTCGATAAAATTTTCAGACTTAGCCACTTTTTCGACCTCTCTTTTCATTCCTACCCCGAACCTTAGCCACGTTACAACCCTTAATAAAGACCTTTTGATTCAATTGTGCACACTCTCAACCATAGTGGCGACATTGGTGTATAACCAAGCCTATGGAATAACACTAACACGTTGAGATTCGAGCGATACACTTATAACCATACACGAGAGTTGGAGAGTATTTGAGTGAAAGTCGGCTGAAATTTTTGTTTTCCTTGTTCAATTGAGGTCGTTGTTCTAGCATGAGATTATTGTGGTATCGAGAATTTCGATTGATTACGTGTTTCGTGCTTTCGAGTTTGATTTTGTTCTTTTGATCACACTGCTGAATGGTTTAATTTGCCGCCTGGTACTGTTTTGAGTAGTTTTTACATAGTCAACTTTTGAGCATTGCCCGAGGACGTACAATGGCATAAGTGTGGGGGTATTTGTTAAGACGTATTTTGTGCATATTTTACATGTCTATAGTCGAGTTGATTGTTACATTTAATCCTCTTATTTTGTGATTTTAGGTTGACAATTGGATTTTAGAAGATTAAAAAGGAAAAGAACTAAAAGAGACACAAAAGAGGAAAAATGAAGAAGAAAAGAGTTAGTGCTAAAAATTCCAGCAGAAGACTGCGTGCCCACGCTTAAATCCTCAATTGCTTCTGCCCAGAAACGGGATTTCTGAAAAAAACGGGAAACTTTCAGTTCAAGATTCAGTTACGATGTCCAGCTGTCAAATCCGGATTCTATATCCGTTTTATTCTGTTTAAAGATGATTTTGTGGGATTTATTCCCTTTTATTTGTTTAGATTTTATTTCCTTATTTCTAGATTTTGCAAGATTTGATTTTGTTAAGTTTGTTAGGATCCTAATCTTGGTTAGTTACCTTTTAGATTAGGGTTCTACTACTATAAGTATGTGAAATTTTATTCCACAAGACACCTTTGATTTTATTTTTAATTCAAGCATCGTTTTTCCTTTCGTTCTGAAGTTCTCGATTTTTATTTACTGTTCGATTATGAGCAGCTAAGCTCATACTTCTAGTCGAGGATTCTTCAAGGTTTGATTCTTTAAATTCGTGAGATCGAATTGTGCCATAATTTCTCTGTTATTAGGTATTTACTTTTTCCCTGATCTTTGTTGACAATATGTTTCAATAGGTTAGATAACCTGATCAATTATTTAATCTTTGAAATCGTATTTAGCTATTTAGGACTAAATCCGTGACTGGTGAACCCTAATTTTGTAGCAGTTAGCGACGTTGATTATTTAATCGTTTTCGATTAGTCGTTATGGGAATTAGTAATCTGGTCTAAATAAACCGAGCTTATGTGTTTGTTGGCTAGAATTGGTGTCTTTCTAATACATGCATGCTATCGATAGGCTAAATCCTAAGAGCTTGTTTAGGGTTGTCTACTTGATAAGAGAAGTAATCAAAGAGCTTGTTTTGGTTATCGACGACTTAAGGAAAGACTAGGTTATTAGAGCTTGTTAGTAACTATAGCCAATTTATCTATAGAACATTGAATTATCATTGCATCAGTGATCGAATTAATTGAATCAATACCGAGAAAATCCGAAGACTAGAATTTTCCATCATATCGAAAATCCGAATTTTATTTTATTTGCATTCTTTCAAAATCTGCGTTTTTTTGATTCTTATGCTTTTTAATTTACGTCTTTTTATTTTAATTAGTTAAAAATCTCAAAATCCCCCCTTTTTTATCGATATTAGTAATTTAGGAATTAAATTTTACACCATTCCCTGTGGATCGACCCTACTTATCGCTGATTACAAATCTTTTTAAAGTAGGTTTTTATTTTTGTTGGATTCGACACCCACCATTGGATCCGATCAATTGGGCTCAAAGTTGGACTGGATCCAATTGAGTCGGATCCAATCCACTTCAAACCCAACCCAAATTGGATCCAATTGGGTTTAAAGTTGATTGGATCCAAGTGGGTTAGTTAGATCCAATTGGGTTAGGTTTGAAGTGGGTTGATTGGATCCAATTGGGTTGGCCACCAACCAATTGGGTCCAACCAACTTTGATTGGGCTCAAAGTTGATTGGATCCAACCCACTTCAAACCCAACCCAATTGGATCCGACCCAATCCACTTGGATCCAATTGGGTTGGGCTCAATTGAATTGGATCAACTTTGAGCCCAATCAACCCGATCAACTTGAAACCTAACCCAATCCAATTGGGTTGGATCCAATTTGGGTTGGGTCCAATTGATTTGATCCAACCCAAATTGGATCCAATCAACTTTTAGTTCGTGCCGTTCCCAAAATTGGATCCAATCCACTTTGAGTTGGGCTTGAAGTTGATTGGATCATTCAACCCACTTGGATCATTCAATTCACTTTGAATGATCCACTTTAAACCCACTTTAAGCCCAACTCACTTAAAAGTTGATTGGATCATTCAACCCACTTGGATCCGATCAACTTTAAGCCCAACCCACATTAAGCCAAACCAACTTTGAGCCTAACCTAATTGGGTTTGAAGTGGGTTGGGTTAAAGTGGGTTTGGTTGGATCCGATCAGTTTGGCTCAAAGTAGGATTGGATCCAATTGAGTCGGATCCAATCCACTTCAAACCGAACCCAAATTGGATCCAATTGGGTTTAAAGTTTATTTGATCCAAGTGGGTTGGTTGGATCCAATTGGGTTGGGTTTGAAGTGGGTTGATTGGATCCAATTGGGTTGGCCACCAACCAATTGGGTCCAACCAACTTTGATTGGGCTCAAAGTTGATTGGATCCAACCCACTTCAAACCTAACCCAATTGGATCCGACCCAATCCACTTGGATCCAATTGGGTTGGGCTCAATTGAATTAGATCAACTTTGAGCCCAATCAACCCGATCAACTTTAATCCCAACCAACCCAATTGGGTTGGATCCAATTGATTTGATCCAACCCAAATTGGATCCAATCAACTTCTAGTTCGTGCCGTTCCCAAATTTGGATCCAATCCACTTTGGGTTGGGCTTAAAGTTGATTGGATCATTCAACGCACTTGGATCATTCAATCCACTTTGAAAGGAAAAAAGGTAATATAACACATATATTTGTTGTTTGTATCGATTCAATTTTGGAGTTATGGGATGATTGCATGATGTCCTGAAGAGTAATGGAAATTGGGGTTCTAGTTAAATTCATGAACTTTTACTATTTACAGGTCAATTATAACCATGGCTAATGATTTCTAATGATTTTATTTGAATTTGTGACAAATGAACTGGTGTTATTTGGCTTATTAATTCAATTTCTGAACCTATAATTGAATTAATCACAGTTAAATACATTTCTATGTATAAGTTTCTTGCCCTTTTCTTTTTCTCTTTTATTAAAGTGGTTAAATCTTGTTAGATATGAATGAGTATTTCATTAGAACTTTGATTGAATGTAATTTTATTATTTTGACACTCAATTTAAGGGTATTAAAAATATTAGATATGATTACGTCTTAAAAACAACAGAATTGTTTGAAGTATTCTACAGATCTGGTGGTCAGTGCGGTTGTATTTGAAAAATTAAATTAAATTAAAATAGCTGAATTGGTGAATTTGTATTATCTTAACTGATATCTATAAAATGCATAGTTTTTTCAACAAAAATCAAATAATTACGAAGAAAATAATGGTTCTTCCCTCTGTCATTGAAGAATAATTTCCCAAATTGTTAAACGCTATTTTCCTTAAATCTCGTATGCATGAAAATAAAGAAGCTTGGTTTTTCGTGCCAATATGGTAGATGAATTTCAAAATTTCGGTAATACCCGTAATGCCGTTATTCCGTTGGAGTTTTGTTATTTTCCGTATTTTTGGTAACATGATTATTACGTTATTGTTTTTGTATTACCGTTATTCAGTTTTAGTTTCTTTAATATGTTGTTTGTCCAATTATACTATCACCTTATCCCTGAATTCCACGGTGTCGTTTCGCTGCTTTACGGAATTAATAAAACAGTATTTGTAATTAATACTTCTGAATTATAAGGGCAAAATATGTTTGCAAATAATTCGTTCGTTTGAATTTATATATAGTTACTGTTTTATGAATTTCACCGCTTAGGCAATCTTTATTGATTTCTGAATAGATGCATATTTTGTTTCTGAATCTTCTGCGCCAGTTCCAATTTTCTTATCATCAATGTTATGACATTAAGATAGGCTTTAGTTCTTATCTTAACACAATCCATTTGTTTTGGAAGGTTTGCTGAGCGGAAGATTTATTAGAAATGGAGTGTAATAAGGACGAGGCAAGGAGGGCTAAACAAATTGCCGAAGAGAAGTTTCAGGATAGAGACATAATTGGAGCAAAAGTTTGTCCTAAAGGGGCAAAACCTGTACCCGAGTCTCGAGAGGCTGCCCAAGTTCATTGATGTAATTGATGTATATATGTCCTATGAAAACAAACTAAACGGGGAAACAAACTATTACCAGATTTTAGGAGCTGATCCACTTTTTTCTCTCCCTTGTAGTAGCCTCCCTTCCTTCAATTTTTCCTCTGCTTCTTTGTTGGTACTCTTCTTTCTCATCAGGGGCGATAAAGACTGTTCGACATCTGGTTCTTCGTTCACTTTAGCTCTCTTCAACTTTTTGGGCTGGAGATCCTTTGTTTCTTGCATAAGTTCAGCAACACTTTTCTCCTTTCTTCTACGATAAATCTTATCATCTGTTGAGCCCGGTGATTTTGCAGTACTAGCTGTTGGTTCATCATCCAAAATCATTAGCAACCAAAGTACTGAATAGAGACACCAAAACAATTCAAGCTCCTTTCACAAGGATATGGTATGAATAGGATCTTCATTGCTACACCACCTGTTCCGGCCAACGAAAGGACTCAAAATTATCCACAATTTGTTCCCAAGGAATCCTCGGCCAACTTCTAGCTCTCATCATGTTATAAACTGATAGATTAGAAGTTGGTGACTCTTGGGCTTTGATTAATAGTTATCTTAATTAGATTAATTTAAAAAATTATTTTTCGGTGTTTGTTATATTATTTTAAAATTATTACATTGTCTTCAATATATATTGTTCATAATTATACTACACATTTTTTAAATGAAAAAACTGTTAGCAATCTAAAAAGCAAGTCATTGAATGTAGTCTGAACCACAACTCATCAATGATGGAACTTATGATTTACACCGCTGTAAATTGATTAGTTTTATGGAGTTCTATAAGGAGGTATTAGCTTTTCACACGGGCAATATGGTGCATGTTTGTTCATCATATTAAATTTATCGATGACAAAATTGTAGGTGGTCAAAACACAATCCGTCATTAATATCATCGATCACAGTCATTGCTAGCTTGGACCCCACCACGCCTGTAATTAGTGAAAGAACTTTAGTTACATCTTCATAAAGTAATTGCAATTTGCCTTCTTTAACTCAAATTTTGAGGATATTGAAAATGGAACATAGGATATTGTTGTCTTAATATCTATTTATTCTGTAGTGGAAATTTTATGAATTCAAACTCATATTAAAGAAAATATAATTAAGGAAATATCCAAAGCTCCACTTCATCATCATCGTGATTAAATTCAATGGAACAAAAATATAATAATATTACACAAAAAAAAATTAATAATAACTATTTTGTAATAATAATCCCATATAATTTTTTCAATAATTGAATCCAAAATAAAAAAATATGGTACAATAATTCTCCTAAATAGACACCAATTAATTGCATTCTGATTATGAATATTCAAGAAATCAAGCATAAAAAGGATAAAAAAAATCAAAAAATCACCTAAATAAATTAGAAAATCCATTAATGCTAATGACGTGTGGATTCCACAGTAAATTACACAATTCAGATCTAGCCAACCTCCAAAGTAACCATGGTTAAAACTTGACCATGTTTTTACCATTTAAACCATGGTTAGGGTTTTTCAAAACACCTCCAAATTCCACCCAAAGAAAAGGTGGCTGATATCACCATAAATATAGCAAAATGTACTTTAATTTTTCTTTCTATATTTTTCAACACCATAAATTCAATCTACAATTTTCTTTCTTCAATCCTCTAAGCAAAATTTTCAGAATCTTTTGTTGCTCTCTTCAATTTTCCAAATCCAGTTCTTTTCAGTGCCAATTCTATTGATTTGAACACTTGGCCAAGCTAATCAACAGATTTTTTCAGTTTTGTAACTGGAAAATTCATCAATGGTGCCTTAAAGAACCTCATTTGCTTAGGAAAAAAGGTAATATAACTCAAATATTTGTTGTTTGTATCGATTCAATTTTGGAGTTATGGGATGAGTGCATGATGTCCTGAAGAGTATGGAAATTGGGTTCTAGTTAAATTGATGAACTTTTACTATTTACAGGTCAATTATAACCATGGCTAATGATTTCTAATGATTTTATTTGAATTTGTGACAAATGAACTGGTGTTATTTGGCTTATTAATTCAATTTCTGAACCTGTAATTGAATTAATCACAGTTAAATACATTTCTATGTATAAGTTTCTTGCCCTTTTCTTTTTCTCTTTTATTAAAGTGGTTAAATCTTGTTAGATATGAATGAGTATTTCATTAGAACTTTGATTGAATGTAATTTTATTATTTTGACACTCAATTTAAGGGTATTAAAAATATTAGATATGATTACGTCTCAAAAACAACAGAATTGTTTGAAGTATTCTACAGATCTGGTGGTCAGTGCGGTTGTATTTGAAAAATTAAATTAAAATAGTTGAATTGGTGAATTTGTATTATCTTAACTGATATCTGTAAAATGCATAGTTTTTTCAACAAAAATCAAATAATTACGAAGAAAACAAAGGTTCTTCCCTCTGTCATTGAAGAATAATTTTTCAAATTGTTAGACGCTATTTTCCTTAAATCTCGTATGCATGAGAATAAAGAAGCTTGGTTTTTCATGCCAATGTGGTAGATGAATTTCAAAATTTCGGTAATACCCGTAATGCCGTTATTCCGTTGGAGTTTTGTTATTTTCCGTATTTTTGGTAACATGATTATTACATTATTGTTTTTGTATTACCGTTATTAGTTTTAGTTTCTTTAATATGTTGTTTGTCCAATTATACTATCACCTTATTCCTGAATTCCACGGTGTCGTTTCGCTGCTTTACGGAATTAATAAAACAGTATTTGTAATTAATACTTCTGAATTATAAGGGCAAATTATGTTTGCAAATAATTCGTTCGTTTGAATTTATAGCTTTATGAATTTCACCGCTTAGGCAATCTTTATTGATTTCTGAATAGATGCATATTTTGTTTCTGAATCTTCTGCGCCAGTTCCAATTTTCCTATCATCAATGGTATGATATTAAGATAGGCTTTAGTTCTTATCTTAACACAATCCATTTGTTTTGGAAGGTTTGCTGAGCGGAAGATTTATTAGAAATGGAGTGTAATAAGGACGAGGCAAGGAGGGCTAAACAAATTGCCGAAGAGAAGTTTCAGGATAGAGACATAATTGGAGCAAAAGTTTGTCCTAAAGGGGCAAAACCTGTACCGGAGTCTCGATGAGCTGCCCAGGTTCATTGATGTAATTGAAGTATATATGTCCTATGAAAACAAACTAAACGGGGAAACAAACTATTACCAGATTTTAGGATCCTCTTTTTTCTCTCACTTGTAGTAGCCTCCTTTCCTTCAATTTTTCCTCTACTTCTTTGTTGGTACTCTTCTTTCTCTTCAGGGGCGATAAAGACTGTTCGACATCTGGTTCTTCGTTCACTTTAGCTCTCTTCAACTTTTCGGGCTGGAGATCCTTTGTTTCTTGCATAAGTTCAGCAACACTTTTCTCCTTTCTTCTACGATAAATCTTATCATCTGTTGAGCCCGGTGATTTTGCAGTACTAGCTGTTGGTTCATCATCCAAAATCATTAGCAACTGAAGTACTGAATAGAGACACCAAAACAATTCAAGCTCCTTTCACAAGGATATGGTATGAATAGGATCTTCATTGCTACACCACCTGTTCTGGCCAACCAAAGGACTCAAAATTATCCACAATTTGTTCCCAAGGAATCCTCGGCCCACTTCTAGCTCTCATCATGTTATAAACTGATAGATTAGAAGTTGGTGACTCTTGGGCTTTGATTAATAGTTATCTTAATTAGATTAATTTAAAAAATTATTTCTCGGTGTTTGTTATATTATTTTAAAATTATTACATTGTCTTCAATATATATTGTTCATAATTATAGTACACATTTTTTAAATGAAAAAACTGTTAACAATCTAAAAAGCAAGTCATTGAATGTATTCTGAACCACAACTCATCAATGATGGAACTTATGATTTACACCGCTGTAAATTGATTAGTTTTATGGAGTTCTATAAGGAGGTATTAGCTTTTCACACGGGCAATATGGTGCATGTTTGTTCATCATATTAAATTTATCGATGACAAAATTATAGGTGGTCAAAACACAATCCATCATTAATATCATCGATCACAGTCATTGTTAGCTTGGACCCCACCACGCGTGTAATTAGTGAAAGAACTTTAGTTACATCTTCATAAAGTAATTGCAATTTGCCTTCTTTAACTCAAATTTTGAGGATATTGAACATGGAACATATGATATTGTTGTCTTAATATCTATTTATTCTGTAGTGGAAATTTTATGTATTCAAACTCATATTAAAGAAAATGTAATTAAGGAAATATCCAAAGCTCCACTTCATCATCATCGTGATTAAATTCAATGGAACACAAATATAACAATATTACACAAAAAAAATTAATAATAACTATTTTGTAATAATAATCCCATATAATTTTTTCAATAATTGAATCCAAAATAAAAAAATATGGTACAATAATTCTCCTAAATAGACACCAATTAATTGCATTCTGATTATGAAAATTCAAGAAATCAAGCATAAAAAGGATAAAAAAAATCAAAAAATCACCTAAATAAATTAGAAAATCCATTAATGCTAATGACGTGTGGATTCCACAGTAAATTACACAATTCAGATCTAGCCAACCTCCAAAGTAACCATGGTTAAAACTTGACCATGTTTTTACCATTTAAACCATGGTTAGGGTTTTTCAAAACACCTCCAAATTACACCCAAAGAAAAGGTGGCTGATATCACCATAAATACAGCAAAATGTACTTTAATTTTTCTTTTTATATTTTTCTACACCATAAATTCAATCTACAATTTTCTTTCTTCAATCCTCTAAGCAAAATTTTCAGAATCTTTTGTTGCTCTCTTCGATTTTCCAAATCCAGTTCTTTTCCGTGCCTATTCTATTGATTTGAACACTTGGCCAAGCTAATCAACAGATTTTTTCAGTTTTGTAACTGGAAAATTCATCAATGGTGCCTTAAAGAACCTCATTTGCTTAGGAAAAAAGGTAATATAACTCA
This sequence comes from Verbascum thapsus, assembly GCA_963669365.1. Lineage (NCBI taxonomy): Eukaryota > Viridiplantae > Streptophyta > Magnoliopsida > Lamiales > Scrophulariaceae > Verbascum > Verbascum thapsus. The sequence goes on from OY770120.1 coordinate 7,279,901, forward strand.
TATATTTGTTGTTTGTATCGATTCAATATTGGAGTTATGGGATGATTGCATGATGTCCTGAAGAGTATGGAAATTGGGTTCTAGTTAAATTGATGAACTTTTACTATTTACAGGTCAATTATAACCATGGCTAATGATTTCTAATGATTTTATTTGAATTTGTGACAAATGAACTGGTGTTATTTGGCTTATTAATTCAATTTCTGAACCTGTAATTGAATTAATCACAGTTAAATACATTTCTATGTATAAGTTTCTTGCCCTTTTCTTTTTCTCGTTTATTAAAGTTGTTAAATCTTGTTAGATATGAATCAGTATTTCATTAGAAATTTGATTGAATGTAATTTTATTATTTTGACACTCAATTTAAGGGTATTAAAAATATTAGATATGATTACGTCTCAAAAACAACAGAATTGTTTGAAGTATTCTACAGTTCTGGTGGTCAGTGCGGTTGTATTTGAAAAATTAAATTAAAATAGTTGAATTGGTGAATTTGTATTATCTTAACTGATATCTATAAAATGCATAGTTTTTTCAACAAAAATCAAATAATTACGAAGAAAACAATGGTTCTTCCCTATGTCATTGAAGAATAATTTCCCAAATTGTTAAACGCTATTTTCCTTAAATCTCGTATGCATGAGAATAAAGAAGCTTGGTTTTTCGTGCCAATGTGGTAGATGAATTTCCAAATTTCGGTAATACCAGTAATGCCGTTATGCCGTTGGAGTTTTGTTATTTTCCGTATTTTTGGTAACATGTTTATTACGTTATTGTTTTTGTATTACCGTTATTCAGTTTTAGTTTCTTTAATATGTTGTTTGTCCAATTATACTATCACCTTATCCCTGAATTCCATGGTGTCGTTTTGCTGCTTTACGGAATTAATAAAACAGTATTTGTAATTAATACTTCTGAATTATAAGGGCAAAATATGTTTGCAAATAATTCGTTCGCTTGAATTTATATATAGTTACTGTTTTATGAATTTCACCGCTTAGGCAATCTTTATTGATTTCTGAATAGATGCATATTTTGTTTCTGAATCTTCTGCGCCAGTTCCAATTTTCTTATCATCAATGTTATGACATTAAGATAGGCTTTAGTTCTTATCTTAACACAATCCATTTGTTTTATGAATTTCACCGCTTAGGCAATCTTTATTGATTTCTGAATAGATGCATATTTTGTTTCTGAATCTTCTGCGCCAGTTCCAATTTTCTTATCATCAATGTTATGACTTTAAGATAGGCTTTAGCTCTTATCTTAACACAATCCATTTGTTTTGGAAGGTTTGCTGAGCGGAAGATTTATTAGAAATGGAGTGTAATAAGGACGAGGCAAGGAGGGCTAAACAAATTGCCGAAGAGAAGTTTCAGGATAGAGACATAATTGGAGCAAAAGTTTGTTCTAAAGGGGCAAAACTTGTACCCGAGTCTCGATGGGCTGCGCAAGTTCATTGATGTAATTGATGTATATATGTCCTATGAAAACAAACTAAACGGGGAAACAAACTATTACCAGATTTTAGGAGCTGATCCTCTTTTTTCTCTCCCTTGTAGTAGCCTCCTTTCCTTCAATTTTTCCTCTGCTTCTTTGTTGGTACTCTTCTTTCTCTTCAGGGGCAATAAAGACTGTTCGACATCTGGTTCTTCGTTCACTTTAGCTCTCTTCAACTTTTCGGGCTGGAGATCCTTTGTTTCTTGCATAAGTTCAGCAACACTTTTCTCCTTTCTTCTACGATAAATCTTATCATCTGTTGAGCCCGGTGATTTTGCAGTACTAGCTGTTGGTTCATCATCCAAAATCATTAGCAACCGAAGTACTGAATAGAGACACCAAAACAATTCAAGCTCCATTCACAAGGATATGGTATGAATAGGATCTTCATTGCTACACCACCTGTTCCGGCCAACGAAAGGACTCAAAATTATCCACAATTTGTTCCCATGGAATCCTCGGCCCACTTCTAGCTCTCATCATGTTATAAACTGATAGATTAGAAGTTGGTGACTCCTGGGCTTTGATTAATAGTTATCTTAATTAGATTAATTTAGAAAATTATTTCTCGGTGTTTGTTATATTATTTTAAAATTATTACACTGTCTTCAATATATATTGTTCATAATTATACTACACATTTTTTAAATGAAAAAACTGTTAACAATCTAAAAATTGTAGATCTTGATCAATTAGAAATTTGAATAGTCTTCATCACTCTTGTGAATAAAATTTATTAATAATTTATTTATTTATTTAACTAAAATGTATGAATGTGTTTCTTCCTATTGTTGAAAGACCATTTAACCATTTAGTCTCACTAATCATATCATTCAACTAAAAATGAATTACAATAACGTAAACCTCTAACATTTACTCCTACTAATCCTAACATTTAGTTTCAATTAATTTGGATACAATGTTTTCATAATAATAATAGTTTAAAAATATTATTTAAATGTATGACATTTATACTTTTATAGAAAATTATAAATTACAAATCGTAACTCTCATTAGTGAATATTAATTACCTTCTTTTTTTATTTAGGTTATTATGTTCTTCTCCAATACTATAGAATTATATGATTTTGCTAGGGAAAAATTCAATTGAAAACGAAAATTCATCAACCTATGTGCATTTATGTCACTATTTTGAATTGATTATAAGAAAATAACAAATAGGATTTTTCTGGGTTAAAAATTGAAAACAATATAATATTTAAAATAAGGAGAATTATTTCATTTAAAACTTAAGTGAGATGTCTATATGTTCATTATTTATTTAATATGATACAAATCTAAAACACGTATATATTGAGATAGATTTTCGTGATAAAATTAAAAATTAAAAATATTTACTTCAAAAAATGGCAATATTTGAATAAATAAACTCTTTATTGGTTTTATAAAATTTTAAAATAAGTTTTGAATATTTTTAATTATTGAACATTATAAAATAAATTTTTCCGTGTGAATATACGTGCATTTTACTAGTATAATAAAGGATACAGTTCTGATAATCTCCTTATGACTCCCGCTGCAAAACAACTACCTTATTCACCAAATACAAGGAGCGACCTTGCTAACAATTGACATGGCCGGGAACATATCTAAATCTATGACCTTATCGCCATGATACGCTTTGTCCATGCGCAGGAGGGAAATCGACAACCATGGAGTTGTAACCAATCAGTACGACAAGCCCAATGTTGCCCGTAAGGATCACAACCTCCATGCTGTAAATTGAGTCCACATGACAATAAATAGGGAATATTGCAATTTTGGTACACTAATGTGGTATGCACATTTATTTGGTACACTAATATGGGGGGTGACAATTTGGGTACATTATTGTGGGGTAGGTCTGGCAATTTGGGTACAAATTATGCCGAAAAATTGAAAATCCGTCGGAAAATGTTATATGCCGGGCACCTACGTTAAAATTTGGGGATTTTGACCAATTTTGACCCCAAATGCTGACGTGGACTACTATTTTGGAAGGAAATTTTCATTTTCAATTTCATAACTATTTTTCCAATTTTAATTTTCTTTTTTCTTTATTTTTTTCCTCCCATTTGTTTCTTCTTCCTCAACCCACCATTGACTTCTTCATCCTCACACAACCATGGAATCACCACCACGAACCACCATCTACCACCAACAACCATCACACAACCATGGAATCACCATCACAAACCACCATTTGCTACTCACGCGACTCAAGGTACATGATAATCAAAGAATTAAATTATATGAGGAATAGAGTTAAGAACTCTGATTACTGGAAAATAGTATCCGTCATCAGCCATAAATTTCCAAACTGGTAATATGCATAAAAGCCTAAAAACATAGCCTTTCAACATGGCCTTAAAAATGGCTAACAATGCAAGAAACCAGTCTTACGAAACCCAAAGCATGCCAGATACAATTATCACAAACCTCTCATTTACTGTTTTGATTATCATGTACCTGGGATCGCGTGAGTGGTATTAGAGCCATGGTGGGGGTAGGAGTATGGTAAGGATATAATTTATCACATAGCTTTATTAAAATGAATTTAATAAGAAGACAAAATACTGTTAAAAACAGTATCAAAGAAGAATTGGAAATACCTAAGAATTTAGAATTATTAAACAAATGGACAATTCCTAAAGTTGAACCTAGCATGATATATAAGTTAGGAGCTTCTGAAAAATTGGACTAAAACAAGTAGTTAAAACTACTGAATAAACAATTCCTCATCAAGAAGAAGATATGATGATAAAATTACTGTTCGATCAAGTAAAGGAAACTTAATGGAATTCATAACTTTTTCAATCTTTTTTTCCCTTTTCTTTTTATTGATTTACTTTCTTATAAAGATTCTTATAAGTTTATACATATAGGATTAGTGCAAATTGCCTTTAAACCTCTATCCTTAGAAGGATTACAAGAAAGGTTTATAGCAGCATTAAGGGATGGTAGAAATCTGAATTGGAAACAATCTTTAATAGGAATTATACAAACAAGTTTGGCTCATGGTCCAGTTTATTTTGATGTATACCCTAATTTACAACTTTCATTATCTGATATTCATATTTTAGATGCACTAACATTAAATGTACTTTGAATCCACAATGTAAAAGGGTTGATAAGCCTTTAAATTAAATAATTTTAATGGAAAGTAATTTTAGTAAATCAAATATTACGACTAGAAGAAGAATAAATTGGGAAGAAATAGATAATCCAAATAGTTGGGTTATTGAAACAGCTATAACACGACAACCAACAATTCAAAATAAGTTAATAAATGTAATACAAACACCTAAAGGATCAGTAACATTACAATTTGAAGAAAATAAAAGATCAATGTCAGCTAGACTTGAGAGATCACAATCAATGCACTCACATATCTCACCCTTAGATTATAGGGTTGAACAACCTTTTACGTCATCTAGAGCCTCTACGTCTCAGAGTAGAGAAAAAACTGTTACAGAATATTTGGATGATGATAGAATTGAAAAGTTAATTATTGACAAAAACAATATTATTAGAGGAATAAAAATTGGTGTTTTTAACACTAAAGTAGCGGATATAACCGAATCAGAAATGGATTTCCCGATATAATGGTTTTAGAAACAAATATTGATTTTAGTTCTGGTTCACAGGGAAGAAAAATAATAAGAGCAAAATTTAATACATCCAAATGGGAGCCATTTGAAAAAAAATGGTTTTTGAAAATTTTAACTCAGAAGAAAAAAATTATATTCAAGAAGAATTTTATAAGTTTTGTGCTAAGAAGAATACAATAATATTATTTGATCCTTGGTTTGTATCTACTTATATTGAGGAATATATTTCTGTCTTAGAAAGAAATTATAAATTAAGTAACGGGAAAATATATTAACCAGGTTTATCCACCACAACAATCATTTCAGATTGAAAAGAATGAAAAAATTCATAACTTTTTAGTCTTGGAAGATAATACACTACCAATAACATGTAAGCATATAAATGCTATAATTGAACAAAATAATTACACAAATCTTTACTTAAATATTTTAGAAGAACAAATTACATCACTTCATAATAGGGTTGAACAAATAATTAATATTATAAATAAAACCCAAACAGTTCAAGATGATGTTTGGAGAAACAAGATGTAGAGACTGTTGCTCCTACAACTCAGCCCCCACCTGAAATAAAAGGATTCCTATTTAGGAATTAGAAGATTTCTAGAAGAAAATTTTAAAAATTAAAAAATAAAACTCTTGATAAAAAATTAAGAGAAGAATTAATAAAAAATCCTGATTATAAGAAAGTCTATGAAGACCAAATTAATAAAATATCAAAATGGGCAAATAAGCCTACCATAGGAAAATATTACTACCCAAGGCCAACACCCGTGGATGTTTTAATAGAAGAAACAAATAATATCATATCAAATAGTTATATTGTACATCATATTTATGAATGGAATATAGATGGGTTGGTTCATCAACAAATACATAATACAATTTGTAGAATGATAATGTATTCAACTATCTGTAAAACTAATTGTAATACAGATAAAAATATAGCAAAAATGATAACACAGGACAACTAAAAGAGATAATATCTTAAACACAACTAAAAAAGAAGAAAATCATATGAAAGAAGAAGTTGTTTATACACTGGTTATTAATATTGTCGAACATTTTATAGGAAGGTATACAGAAAATAGTGAAAATATTAGGACTGTTTTACAAAATCTTAGGTGTAAAACACTTACCGATTTTAGATGGTACAAGGATACTTTCCTTAGCATAGTTATGGAACTTCCTGAGTGTCATAGTACTCATTGGAAATCTAAATTTATAGATGGCCTTCCAAGCTTATTTGCTGAAAGAATTAGAAGAATCTTGTGCAAAATTATAATAATATTTCTTATGAAAGCTATACTTATGAAAAACTAATAGGAACATGCATACACGAGGGATTAGCTCTTTGTAATGAAATAAGATTAAATCAACAAACGAACGCAAAAATTCTGTAGAGAAAAAATAATTAGGACAATTTTCTGATCAATTTGCTGTTGAAAAAATTCCATCAACTAGTAATACTAGAAAGATAACTAAAGAAAATGGAACTTATCATAGAAGAAAGAAAAGAAGATATTGTAGTAAAAAATTAGAACAAAAGAAAGAAAGAAAAGAAGAAACAGAAAGGAAAAAATGGTGTAAAAGAAAATTAATAATTTGTAGAAAATGTGGAAAAAATGGTCATTATGCAAAAAATTATTGGACTAAAAGAAAGAGTAATAATCTTGATATAGATAATAATATTTAGGATACTCTTCTAAAATTATTACTAGAAGATTCAAATTATGAAGATTATGAATATTCTTCTAACACTGAAAGTGAAAAAGAAATTAATATTTTAGAAGATGAATCTATTTTATCGGATTCAGAATCATAATGTGAACCATGCATTCTAGGACAAACTTGTCCAAAGAAAAGTATTGAAAATGAAATTGAAGGAAGAGAATTTTATAAAATCTTTTCACAATTTCAAAAACTAAACATAAATGTATTAACACATGATAATGTGATAGAACTATTTAAAATAATAAAAAATCCAATTTTAAGATATAAAATAATATATCAAATAGAAGACACCCCAAGTACTTCTAGTACTAATAGAGAAGTAAAAAATGAGATATTGAGTCTAGAAGGACCATATATGATGTCATAAGTTTATAAAAGAATAAGACAAAAGAAAATAGAAGAAAATCCAACTTCTACAAATGATATTATAATTGAAATTAATAATCTTAAAAATGAAAATTTTGATTTAAAAAAGGAAAATAAAACTTTAGATTATAGGATTTTTCAATTAGTAAATTCTCCAAAAGAGTTTATAACTCGTCCTCAACAAGAAATGGATTATACAAAAATAAATGAAAGTTTTTTATGTACTTTAGAAATGGTTATATCACAGAAATGGCATATAAAAATTATTCTTTTAATAGATGATTATTATTCAAAAGAATTTATAGCGCTAGTCGATAGTGTAGCAGATTTAAATGTTATACAGGAAAGCCTAATACCTGCCAGATATTTTCATAAAACTATACATACATTATCACTTGCAGGAGGTAATAATATACAAATAAGTTATAAACTTCCTAAAGCAAATGTGTGTATTAATAAAAAATGCGTACAAATAAGTTTCCTTCTTGCAAAAGATATTACCAATCAAGTTATACTTGAAACACCATTTTTAACAACAATATATCCATTAGAAAAAATGGATAAAGAAGGAATAGATTAGGAACTTTCGAGGGAAATAATATTTTCTTAAAATTTGTAACTGAACCTTTTACTAAAGTATTACATGAAATTTATGATAATATTTTTTCAAAAGAAAATCAGTTACACTTTCTTAAGCAAGAATTAAATATAATTCCTATAGAAGAAAAACTTCAAATCCTAAATTACAGGATAAAATAAAATTATTAACAAATCAATTTTCATTAGAGATTTGTAATTATTATCCAAATGCATTTTGGGATAGGAAGAAATATATTGTTTCTTTACCTTATGAAGAAGGTTTTTATGAAAAGAAAATTCCTATAAAGGTTAGGCCATGCCAGATTAATTCAGAATATTTAGAATTATGTAAAAAAGAAATAGATTCTTTATTGCAAAAGGGATTGATAAGTTTGTACGACCTTTTATGTTAATAAACACAGTGAACAAGAAAGGGGAGCACCTAGATTAGTAATAAAGTATAAACCCCTTAATAAAGTATTAAAATGGATTAGATATCCTATTCCAAATAAAAAAGATTTATTAGATGGATTATATGATTCTGTAATATTTTCTAAATTTGATTTAAAATCAGGATACTAGCAAATTCAGATTAATAAAAATGATAGGTATAAAACTGCTTTTAGTGTTCCAATAGGACATTATGAATGGAATGTTATGCCATTTGGATTAAAAAATGCACCTTCTGAATTTCAGAAAATAATGAATGATATTTTTACGCCATTTAGTGAATTTATTATTGTTTATATCGATGATATTTTGGTATTTTGAAAAGATATTGAAATCCATTTTAAGCATCTTAGGATATTTGAAGAAATAATTATAAAAAATAGTTTGGTGATATCCAAAACAAAAATGTGTTTATTCCAATCAAATATAATTCCTATTAATAGAAGTATTAAATTTGCTAATAAATTTCCTGATGAAATTATTGATAAAACTTAGCTCCAGAGATTTCTTGAAAGTTTAAATTATATTTCTCCTTTATAGTATTATAAAGATCTTGCTAAAGATACCGCGATTTTATATTATAGGTTGAAAAAGTCGCCAGAATCATGGTCAGACAAACATACCCAATCGGTTAAGAAAATAAAACAAAAGTTAAAACTTTACCTTGTTTAATGTTAAGTAATCCAAATTGGGAAAAAATTGTATAAACAGATGCTTCTGATATTGGTTATGGAGGTATAGTGGTATACTTAAACAAGTAGACCCCAAAAATAAACAAGATTATCTTGTAAGATTCTATTTTGGAAAGTGGAATAATTCTCAGAAAAAATATGCTACTATAGCTAAAGAAATTCTTGCTATAGTTAAATTTGTTTTAAAATTCCAAGATGATTTATATAATCAAAAATTTATTATAAAAATTGATTACAAATCTGCATGATTTATGTTCAATAATAATTTTAAGCATGATGTTTCCAAACAGACTTTTGCTCGATGGCAGTCACATTTAGTCCCGTTTGATTTTGAGATAGTTTATAAAAAAATGGGAAGAAAATAATCTTCCTGATTTTTTAACAAGAGAATATATACAATGAATTTTACAGGTATGTATTCTCGGGGCAGAGGATCTTCTCTTATAGAGGAAGAGGAGGTTGAGGCAAGCAACCAGAAATTCTGGTGCAACATGGGAAACAAAAGCTAATAGCTTCAGACATGTCTAATGACAAGGAATACCAAGAATTCTTGGAATATAAAAAACAAAAAGAGGGTAATACACAGACTCAAAACTCACAGAAAAATATTCCTACTTTCTCCTCCATAGTAGGAAATGAAGAAAATGAGTAATACAACATTTGTATCAAATAAAAAACAAGAAGTAATACTTCTGTTGGAAGAAAAAGACCCAAGATGGAAAATGATCCATGGATATTAATGGATAGATATATGGATAATGCATCATATGCAGCTCGGCTTTATAAAGTCCGGCAATACTATGAAAATACACTCATTAATAATGGGTGTGAAATATCCCACTTTTCAAGTGGACAACAAGATGTTTATTACTTCAGTAAAATTATTATAAAAAATGTTATAACCTTGGAAGAATGGGGTATTTCCCCACAAAGGACGAGAGAATTCTGTTATCCTTTTAATAAAATCCCTATTAAATATAATTATTGGTATTATCTGGATGCATATAATAAAGTTCTCCTATATGAGAATAATAAAAGAAAGCATTCATGGTTTTTGAAAAATTGTTCAGAAGTCTATAAACATGATATAGCAATATGGTTTATAAAATGGTGGCAATATTTTGGCACCTCTATAAAAATCTTATCAGAAGACTATAAAAGAAAATTTGAAAAATGGGTGAATATTTCACCTAGAGTTTTGGAAAATCAAGAGAAAGAAATTAGCTTAGAGGGAATATCCTCTCTATATTTCTTTACTGAATTTTCAATTCCTAGGATTTGGAGATGGACACATGTTTTTGGTTATACCAAAGAAATGATTTCATGCTTGAAGAGAATTTCACATTCAAAATTTTGGGACAAAATGATAAGAGAAAACCCAGAATCAAAAAAGCCATATGGCACAGACACTATGTGTCTAATGGAAGAACAGATTTTAAAATATGAAGAACATATAAAATTCAAATTATAGAAGGAATCACCCTCTCCATTCGAGTATATCTCGAGAAAACTGAAAATGCAATCGGAAAATTTATCCAAGAAAAAGATGATAGAGACATAAGTCTAAGAAATGAAAAAAGATTTGTTAGCAAAATTTGAAGATAAGACAATGTCTCAAAGATCGGGAAGATTGGATGTCTCAATGATGTCTACCAGTCAAACTGATTTCTAGGATGCACAGGATCCTAACGAGACTCCATTAATAGAAGATGTTTTTGGAGCAATAAAAGAAGTACTCATAGAAAACTTCAAAAACAAAAGAGAATGCTCGTCCTTAACAATATGAAATATATGTCATAATGAGGAAAGAACAAGGACAATTATACACTAGAAAAAAAGATGATGCTAAGTACAATCATAGCACCATAAGATGTGATGGTGGGACTATATGATGGTAAAAAGCTACACAAGGGAAATATTCCCAATTATGGGTGGAATCCACGTAGAGAGGCATTATTGCCCTTATTTTCAACGAAGAGATGCATTATTGCCCTTATTTTCAAAAAGTAAATTATTTAGTAGATGTATAATTATTGTGTTTATTTTGTCGTTTTCTTTGTATAATTAGTCTATATATAAGTCTATGTTGTATGAAGTAGAACAAGCTTTTCGTAGAATAAGCTTTTATAAAAATTCTCTCAATTCTAATAAAATCTATTTTATAATTTTTTTTTTGTGATTGTGCAAGTTCCAAAGATAAGAGTTTAAATTCTTGTAAGTTTTCTCTTTTCCTCTCCTTATATTTATTTACAGTATTTATATTCATTGTGATAAATGGCTAGCCTTATAGGCTAGAACTTCTATGTGATAAATTATATCTAAACTATATGAATATCCATATCATGAATCGATTTCATATTATGTGATTTAAGGAATATAAAAATCAAAATAGTATACTCATATATATACATAAATGTATATATATACATATATATAAGTATACTCATATATATACATAAATGTATACGTACATATATACATATATATATGTATATGTATATGTATATATACATACATAAGTCATGTATATATATGTATATAAACATACATAAATATATAGGTATACATACAATTAATAAAACTAATTTCAAAATTCCAAAATTGTAGTCAAAATACGCAAATTAAAATCAAAATCTCAAAACTAAAGTCAAAATACCCAATTGAAGGTCAAAATCTCCAAATTAAAGCAAAATACCCAATTTGAAGGTAAAAATCGAATATTCCGGCGAAAATCGAATATTTCGGCAACTTTTATACTCAAATTGCCACACATACCCCACACTAATGTACTCAAATTTCAACCTCCCGTATTAGTTTACCAAATAAACGTGTAGACCACATTATTGTACCAGAAGTGCAATCATCGATAGGTTTCACATAATCAAGATAATATCACAACTATGCACAAGCAAGATAAAGTACTACGCCAGGCCGTTATTAATTATTTCACATAAGTTGTGATTCGTCAGTCAATTATCACATAACATCCCATATCCAGAGTGAGATAAAGTGCAACACTCGGATTTCATGAATATTGCAAATGTATGCATTAACATCAATACACATGTTCACAGAAATAAAACTCATTTGTAACATAATCTTACCTGTAGGAATGATAGTGACATTAAATATGACATATAAAATAGACTACTAATTAAAGCACTCGCATATACACCCCAAAGGCAAGTTGATCTATCTCAAGCTGGCTCATGTAGGCAATGCTCATCATATTCAAATGTCCTTCATAGCTGTTGCAAGTTAAGAAATTGCATCATATACACTATGATTTAGTAAATATTACTTATCCTAGCCCCCTTGATAACTCATAAAAGTAACCAACTAACATTATTCTATAATACTCCCACTGATAAAGCACACTTGTAGGATTTTTACAACTTAATGGTTTAATAAAAATAATAAAAAATTGTGTGGATTAAAAATAGATTAAAGTAACTATATAATTAGTTTTAGTCTTTTAGATTAATATACGCACCAGAATATTATGATATATTTCGATAAAGCACAATCTTATACTAGAAATCCAAGAGGTTTTAGAGTAGTATCTTTGTATTTTAGAAAACCATAACATTTACGAAAGAAAAAGGGTCATCGTTCCCGGGCCTGGTCTGGGGGCGTGACAATCTTAATCCGCTAACTCGACAAAATGGATTACAAAAAAGGAGTATGAGTTTCGTTTTTGTGGTTTTCTGAAATAATTATGTTTTAAACATAGAGAAATGAATAAAAAAGTAGGTGAACCTGTATTAAAAGTAATATTTTTTTAAAGAAAAGGTAGACTTAATAGTAAAGATGTCAGGCATGCCTAAATGGTCTATTAGACAATGGATCGAATGGGCCGGCTCGCTGGCTCGCCCATTTAACTTAGAGACCTGAAGGGGCCGGTGGGTCAAAATCGGTCGACCGCTTTTGTCTCATGGACCGATTTATCCCACTAAAATTATTTATTTGTTTCTAAAAGTTTTATATTATAAAAATATGTTTTAATTCAAAATAAAATACCGCATAGTTGGTAAAATGTCAACTTGTGTTCTTTGAGGTCAAAAGTTCAAAACTTTTTTACAACTATAAATTTTTTTCTACAAACTAAAATATTATTAAAATAAATAAAAATACGTAAAAAAAAAATTGGTTGTTAAGGTCTGGATAGTAGTTTCGGCCCCTTACAAAGCGGCCGAAACCGGCTTGCAAGGCTAAAGGGGAAGGCCTGGCTTGTCTGCTAAGACCATGTTAAGGCTGGCCATAAGGCCAGGTCCAACTTTCATAAGGCGTCAAAACTGGCTTGACTTGGCCCATTATAACCCATATGACACCTTTAGAAAGTGATGTGAAATAAGATTGGACTCCTAACTCTCCAGTCCAATTTACATTCCTATATTTTAGCTTAAAAAACAACCTAACACCAAATTAAACTACATCTACCTATTATTATTATAGATTTCATAATGTCGTTCCAATTACATTTTCTTGTCATTGCTGAATGTACAAAGTATATTGGCCACCGAAACCACCATTTCTGAATACATCTAACTAATTTACATGGGATGCACTAGTTCTCGACTATTAAATAATTTCTAATTATATTTTTAAATTATTTATTTTTGGTAGTACTCAAACACAATATAATTTGATTGGTCTTGTTCAGTATTTCAATTTCACTTAGACGGATACACTATATTGGAATGGCATTCACATGATTACAACAAATCGTGGAATGTAGCATATACCATCCATTCTTATGAATGAGTATAACCTATTTATTATAATGTATGATAAATGTTTTAAAAATGCGAAAGTGGTAGGTAGGGTGTGAGGTATCCCTCTGGATGGGGCATAAGCCCCGAGGCGTGGGGCGTGCCCCACACATTTTCTATTTTTAATTAAAAATAAAATAAAATATTATTAAAAATAATTGATATGCATGTTCACAAATTCACAAAGACAAACAATTGAGATCAAGAAGATATATATGCATGTTCATATTTCATGAAACGCAAAAAATTATTGGGAGAATATATAAATTATGATAAAGAAATTTATTGTGGAAGAATAGAAATAGTTAAAGTAATTTATTGTGGAAGAAACAATACAAACCTTTAGAAAAATCTTAAAATTTTCTCTTGTTTTTAACTCTGTATAGAGTTGTATGAAGAGAGATTAAAAATATAAAAAATCTAATTTTTTTTAGGGTTTTATTTGTATTTCACTTGAGGATAAAAGGAATTTTAATTATTTAACTTCAACAAAAAGGTTGTGGGATTTTAAATATGAAATATGTCCAAATAGCCCTAAAAAATACATTTTTATTTTAAATGATCATAGGGTGCAACCCATGATTCATGGCGCATGGACCGTACACCCTACCTTTTCGGGCGTACACCCCATATAAATTTCACCCCCCTTAATCTCCCGGGGCATTTTCACCCACGCCCAGCCCCACGCTTCGCAGCGCCTTTTTAAAACATTGCGTATGATATACATGATTCAGACCCCTATTTGTTTCACCCCTATTTACATTATTATATCTAATTATCCTGAACCAGGGGTGTAAGGCGAGTCGAGCCTGCTCGGTTTGTCTCGAACAAGCTCGAGTTCTTAGTCGAGCTCGAGCTCACTTATCTGGCTAGCGAGCTTTTCTATTTTTTAATATATTAATAATTTTATTATTATATTAATAGATATATATTAAATAATTCAAGCTCAAATCTAAGCTCACGAGCTCGAGCCCGAGCTAGAAAATTTTGAGATGACGAACTTGAACAAGTTTACATCCTTCCTTAACTTATAATATACCATTAAATAATTTTATAATAAAGGTATTTTAAGACACAATCCCTAATAATCCACCCAATTAAGATTTTTTCAAAACTTACTAATAAGGTTGTAATAATGTCTCACAATCATGCTCCAATGATAATGTCCATGAGCTTCATTTATGGTTTAATTGGTTATATTTATCTGTTTGATATAGTGGAGATTTGATTTTGTACTTGTAAATTTGATTCAAGACTTGTAGATTTCGATATTGTATTTTTGCTGGTGACATTTGTGAAGCTATAAAATTCTCCGAAAATGCATATATCTTCTTTCATTAGGCCAATAATCCTTGATCCTAAGGATTGACATACTGACTGCTTAATTAATTTTGTATTTATTTCAGGAATATTCACTGTTAAACTTGTTGTCATAAATAAGTTAAACTCCGCAAATCATTATCAAATCTTATGGTAAACATATTTCTTTGAACTGTACTGCTTCAAAATTTAGTCGGTTTCAACTCTATTTCGATACAGCTGATGCACGGACACTTCAAAATATCACAACATTTCGTATTTGATACCCCGTCGGATACTTCCCGATATCGTGTCCAATATGGAAAGAAATATGTCTACTTAAATAAAATAAAAAATATATATTGACACCGTAATGCACGTGGTTGAGTGTGTGTCTACTATGTATGTATTATTTATGTATGCATTATTTGTGACACTTGATGTTATTTCCCTTATTTTTTTTGATTTTAAAAATTGAAGTATTTATTTTTTCTTTCAGACATATTTAATATTGCAAATCAAATATAAGTTTATAATGTAAAATCATTCTTCTAGTTTATTTATCTAATCAGTTATATTTAAATTAAAACGAAAATACTAATTTAATATCTTAAATGAATATATATATATATGTATGTTATATATATTTTTTATAGTAGTTTCGAGGATATGTCGTGTTCTAATATTTTTAAAATGCCGTATTTTATGTCTGTGTCATGTCGTGCGCCGTACCCCGTATTTTTCCATCATAGCTTCCAATGCTTACTTCGATTATGATTCTTTTCCACTTGGTATTTTTGTAGATAACACCTGACAATCATTTGCACCTAGGGCCATTATTGCTTATGAAAGTTATGATTTACATAAAGGAAAATGCTATATACCACAAAAAATCATGTCACCTAATTTTCACCTCCTATGTGGCAATCCAAATCATCATCCAAGTCACTATCCCATTTAGAATTGAATTGTTATTTCTTTTTATATTTATTTTCTTTAACATTTTATTCCTAAATATTATCTCATTTCCTTATTCACACTCATCTAATCCTTAATTCATGCTCATCAAATCTAATTTATCTAATTAAATGGATATTGTTAGTTTCTTTCCTATAGAATGTTAATTTGTTTTACGTGAGTTCTAAATCAATTTTGACTTAGAATAAGATGAAATTTAGCTATTTGAGATGTTATGTACATAATTAGCTAAATCAAGTAGTCTTCTTCAGGGGTTTGAAACGAATAAGATGATAATAATGTACTTCTCTATAAGGTAAAATTACTGTGGAGTAATTAATATATGAAAGACAAATTGAAATTCAAATATTAATTGAGCACTATTCAGAAGATTGAGTGAAAGTTGATCGACTACAAATTTTAATACATATGCAGATTATGTTAATATATATGCAGATTATTTATTAGATGATTTGATTTTGGAGAAAATTGGATTTAAAGATGAAACATATGCATGGATAGTAGAGATAGTGGATAAGGCAAGAGAGTAGGAGAAATTTTAGGAACAAAATCAAAAAGATCATGAAAATAAAAAAGAAAAAAGAAATCTAAATATTGAGTTGGAAGACGAATAGGATTTGAGTTGGAAGAAATCTAAATATTAAGTTGGAAGATGAATAGGATCATGAAAATAAAATCAAAGTACTTTTTATCCTTGTTGCCTTCTCTTGTACATTTGGTCCTGTAAAAGTCATAAGGTGGTATTGTAACTGAGAGTTCAAATTCTTTCTACACGGGCAGTATGGTGCATGTTTTGTTCATCACATTAAATTTATCGATGACAAAATTATAGGTGGTCGATAATCGACCCTTCGTTGATGTCATCGCTGACAATCATTACTGGCGTGGACCCCACCACACCTGAAATTAATGAAACAGCTTGCAGTTACATCTATATATAGTAAATGCAATTTTCTTTCTTTAAGTCAAATTTTGAGGATATTGAACATGAAACATAGGATATTGTTTTTTTAATATATGTCTAATCTCTAGTTGAAATTTTATGAACTCAATAAAGACTATATAATTAATAAAAAATTCAAAACTCCACTTCATCATGATCAAATTTTTAAGGAACACAAATTTAATGTTATTAGTAAAATAAATTTTTGTTTTTTCAGTCCTCTAAGCAAAATTTTCAGAATCTTTTGTTGGCCTCTTCAATTTTCCAAATCCAGTTCTTTTTAGTGCCAATTCTGATTTGAATACTTGGTCAAGCTCAAATCAACAGATTTTTTCAATTTTGTAACTGAAAAATTCATCAAAGGTGCCTCAAAGAACCACATTTGCTTAGTAAAAAAGGTAATATATTTGTTGTATCAGTTTTGTTTTGGTGGTTTCTGAAAAATTGTGGTTTAAAGAGGGAGAAAAGAAGAAGAAAGAAGGTGAACGTCTATTAAAAGTTCTTCTTAAAGATGTCAACAACAACAGGCCGAGTGGGCCAACTCACTAAGTGATGCGGCTCAAGGATCAAATAATTCGAGTCTAGAAGATCAAGTCCAAGTGCCAATTGGGCCCATTACACGATCAAGAGCTAAGAAATTCAAGGAAGTGTTAAATGGGCTAATCCAAGAAGTATGGGCTCAATCAAATACATTGAGGCCCATTGATGAAGTTGGGAAAATAGAGATAAAGGCTATCAATTTATTATGCCTTCTAGAAGATCCAACATGATGCAAGTTGCCAAAAGTGAAGATGTTGAATTTCGAATTTATCTTTAAATTCGAGATTTTATTTCCCTATTATTATGTTTCCTTTTTGTTTTAGAATTCTACTTAGTTAGTAAGTTTTATTCTCGTTATTTCCTTTTTATTAGGTTTCCTTCTTGTTTTTAGAAGTTTACTTGGTCATGAAGTTTTGTTTAGTAGGAAATTAGATTTGGAAAAGATATCATTTTCTATAAGGATTCTTACCAAATCAAGACTCTTGTTTAAGCCTATTTATAGGCCACGTTTTCTTCATTAATAAAGACATCAATTTTCATTAAAAATTTGTGAGTTCAATCTCTCTCGTTTGTTAAGAACTTTATCGAACTTATCTGAGAAATCTCCGTGGCGTTCATCCCGACTTATCAAACGGAAATCCATACCGTTTGTGGCGTCTCATAACTTCTTTCCGACGTTCGAGTTCATAGATTCCATCGGGTCGAGGTCATCTATGCCGAGGTTCGTTGTTACTATAGAATTTTGGGTTGAGGAAAACCATTCATCTCATCAACTAAAAACCGTTCTTGGGAAATTTCCGCGTGAACCAACTCTTCTTGGGGAAGGTTCGAATCATTTGGCACCAGAGCCAAGGTTGTTGTTTATCAAATTCAAACTCAACCTTGTTCTTGTTCGACAAACCCTAGTACACACGTTGTTGTTTTTGTTTCCTTATCATCAAAACACACGTTTTTACCATAAAAATCATACACGTTTTTACCATAAAAAAAAAAAAACACACACACACTTTTGTTACCTTATCTCTCCATTATAACTTCCAACATACCACAAATACTACCATACCATAAAGACATCTCAAATACACACGTTTCTTTTTTTTTTAACATCCGTATTTTTGTTCTTATTCAGCAGTTTGATTTTTTCTTTCCGTTTAGTTCGTGCCGGGAAATTTTTTTGTCGTTTCGTTAGTTTTGGTTTACTTCGTTGGGTTCGTATTTGCCCATAGTTCGCTCTGGCAAAAGTCAAAAAAGAAATTCGAAAAAAATTCAAACAAAAAAAAATCGAAAAAAAAAAATTCGAAAATTTTATTCGGGAATACGACTTCGGAGAAGTTCGAGACGAACCGAGAGAGATATTGAGTGGAAAAAGGCAAGAGAGCTGTGAGTGCAATAGAGGGATCCCAGAAAAAGCCTAAATACCTATATTGTGAGATTATTTTCTTTTTTTTTTATATAACATCATATTACTTTCTCTCTTTGTTTTCTTGTGTAGAAAATACGATATGTCTAACGAAAACTCCACCGAAGGTAATGCACGAGGCGCAGAAAATAAATTGTTGTACGATGCATTAATAGCGGAGATGAGGAGGCTGATGAGAACAGAGATGGAACAACTTCAGGAGCAGATGGATCGGAACTTTGAGAATGCGAATAGAAGAACTCAAGTACCACAAAGGGGAGTGAGGGTCCATGATGATGAATTTGACGGGGTGGGTTTTGAAGAAGATGATGATTTTAACTCAGTGGTAGGCAATAGGAGGTTAGGAAGAGATAGAGAAGATAATAACTTAGGTAGTATCAAGGTACAAATACCATCTTTTCATGGGAGAAACGAGCCCGAGATATATCTAGAATGGGAAAAGAAGGTGGAGCTAGTATTTGATTGTCATAATTATTCGGAGCTTAAGAAGGTCAAATTAGCAGCAGTGGAATTCTCAGACTATGCTCTTACATGGTGGGATCAGGTAGTTATCGGTAGGAGAAGGAATAGGGAACCACCAATACAAACATGGGAAGAGATGAAAAGAGTCATGCCAAAACGATTTGTTCCAAGCTATTACTACCGTGATCTGTATAACAAATTGCAAAGTCTTCGCCAAGGAAATCGGAGTGTAGATGAATATTATAAGGAGATGGAGGTAGCCATGATTCGGGCGGATATACATGAGGATCGCGAGGCTACCATGGCTAGATTCTTGGCAGGCCTAAATCTTGAGATTCAAAATATAGTAGAGTTACAACACTACGTGGAATTGGATGATATGGTTCATATGGCAATAAAGGTAGAGAATCAACTCAAGAGGAGGGGTAGCAATCGTTCTAATCCAACAACAGGGAAATCAAACTGGCAAGGGCCAAATCCACCCACTTGGAAACCCAACCAATGGAAGAAAAAAGAAGTCCAAGCCCCATCAAAATCGAGAGTTGAGCGAAAGCAAGAAACTCCCATCCATGAAAACTCAGGTACAACTGATACTCGCACTCGTGATATTAAATGTTTTAAATGTCAAGGTAGGGGTCATATAGCCAGCCAATGCCCAAACAAGAGGGTCATGGTTGTACGAAACAATGGCGAGATCGTGAGTGATGATGAGGAATCTGACCAAGATGACATGCCGGCATTGGAGGATGATTCAGAGGGGGAATATCTAGCTCCCGATGCATTAACACTTGTTGCTAGGAGAGCTTTGAGCCTACATACACAAGTTGTCGTGGATGAGCAGCGGGAGAATATTTTCCACACGAGGTGCTACGTCAAGGATAAGGTATGTAGTGTAATTATTGATGGGGGTAGCTGCACTAACGTAGCTAGTACATCGATGGTGGAGAAATTGGGGTTACCTATTTTGAGACATCCGAGGCCATATAAATTACAATGGCTGAATGATAGTGGTGAGACAAGGGTTACAAAACAAGTGTTAGTTGCATTCCGCATCGGCAAGTATGAAGATGAAGTGTTGTGTGATGTTGTGCCAATGCAAGCTGGACATTTGTTACTAGGAAGACCGTGGCAATTTGATCGATGAGTGAAGCATGATGGTTTCACCAATAAGTACTCTTTTGAACTAAATCAGCGCACCATTACGCTTGTACCGTTAACTCGTAAACAAGTCTATGAGGATCAAGTTGTACTACAAAAAGAGAGTGAACAAAGAAAAGAGAATGAACAAACACGAGAGCAAGAGAGGAAAACTAAACACGAGCGGGAAAAAACGAGTGAGGCCGAAAAACACAAAGTGGCCAATGAGGTAAAAATTGAAAGAAAATTCGAGAGTTACTTTGCGAGGAATAGTGAGGTCAAGCAAGCTTTATTTACAAAACAGCCAATGAACATACTTATGTATAAGGAGGCTCTTTTAACCACTAACGATCTTTCTTCCTTGCCTAGTTCTATTAAATTTCTTTTGCAAGAGTTCGAGGATATTTTTCCCGAGGAGACACCACATGGCTTGCCTCCAATTCGAGGTATTGAGCACCAAATTGATTTTGTGCCAGGCGCTACGATCCCGAACCGTCCCGCATATCGAAGTAATTTCGAGGAGACAAAGGAGATTCAACGGCAAGTGAGTGAGTTAATGGAGAAGGGACATGTGCGGGAAAGTATGAGTTCATGTGCCGTTCCAGTTCTACTTGTTCCAAAGAAGGATGGAACTTCACGAATGTGCATTGATTGTCGAGCCATCAACAACATCACGGTAAAGTATCGCCACCCAATTCCTAGGTTAGATGACATGTTAGATGAGTTGCATGGTTCATGTGTGTTTTCTAAGATAGATCTAAAAAGTGGATATCATCAAATTAGGATGAAAGAGGGTGATGAATGGAAGGCTGCTTTTAAAACAAAACATGGGTTGTATGAATGGTTGGTTATGCCTTTTGGATTGACTAACGCTCCTAGCACTTTTATGCGACTTATGAATCATGTTTTGCGTGCGTTCTTAGGTAGATTTGTTGTCGTTTATTTTGATGATATACTTATTTATAGCAAACACTTGGATGAGCATGTTTCACACTTAAGGTCGGTATTGGAGGTTCTTAGAAAAGAAATATTGTTTGCCAATGTCAAGAAGCGTACTTTTTGCACAGATAAGCTTGTCTTTCTTGGATTTGTTGTTAGTGCGCATGGTATACTGGTTGACGAGGAAAAAGTGCGTGCAATAAAGGAATGGCCAAGTCCTACGAGCGTAGGTGACGTTCGAAGTTTCCATGGACTAGCTAGCTTCTATCGAAGATTTGTCCCTAATTTTAGTAGCATAGCAGCACCACTCACTGAAGTCATCAAAAAAAGTGTTGGTTTTCGTTGGGGCGATGAACAAGAGAACGCATTTCAAAATCTCAAGCATAAGCTTACAAACGCTCCACTCTTATCGTTACCTAATTTTACGAAATCTCTTGAAATTCAATGTGATGCTTCTGGTGTAGGTATTGGCGCAGTTCTTATGCAAGAAGGAAAACCAATTGCATATTTCAGAGAAAAACTCAATGGCGCCACGTTGAATTATCCAACTTATGACAAGCAATTATATGCGTTGGTTCGAGCATTGGAAACTTGGCAACACTACTTATGGACTAAAGAATTCATCATTCATACCGATCATGAAGCCTTGAAGCACTTGAAGGGGTAACACAAACTGAACAAACGACATGCTCGTTGGATGGAATTTATTGAGACGTTTTCTTACGTCATTCGATACAAGCAAGGTAAAGAAAATGTGGTGGCTGATGCCCTATCTCGAAGGTATGCACTACTTTCTACGCTTGATGCAAAATTACTTAGTTTTGAGCTTGTTAAGACTTTGTATGATTAATGATGGAGATTTTGGTGAGGTCTACAAAGCATGTGAAAAATCTGCGAGTGGCAAGTATTATAGGCATGATGATTTTCTTTTTCGTGAAAATAAGTTGTGCATTCCTATTTGTTCTTTACGTGAGTTACTAGTTCGTGAGTCTCCTGGTGGGGGCTTAATGGGGGATTTTGGCGTCGCTAAAACTTTAATTGTTCTACAAGAGCATTTCTATTGGCCACACATGAAACGTGATGTTGAGCGAATTTGTGGTAGATGTGTTACTTGTAGGCAAGCAAAATCTAGAGTGCAACCTAATGGTCTATATACGCCTTTACCTATTCCTCATGCACCTTGGGTTGATATTTCTATGGACTTCGTACTTGGTTTACCTAGAAGTAGAAATGGTAGAGATTCTATTTTTGTGGTGGTGGATAGATTTTCGAAAATGGCACATTTTATTCCATATCACAAAACGGATGATGCATCGCATGTTGCTAACTTGTTCTTTAAAGAGATTGTGAGATTACATGGTATGCCTAGAACAATTGTGTCTGATCATGATGCTAAATTTTTGAGTTATTTCTGGAAGACTTTGTGGTGTAAGTTAGGTACTAAGCTTTTGTTTTCTACTACTTGTCATCCACAAACTGATGGTCAAACTGAAGTGGTCAATCGAACGTTGTCAACATTGTTAAGGGCTCTTATTAAAAAGAACATTAAATCATGGGAAGAGTGTTTACCGCATGTTGAGTTTGCTTATAATCGATCTGTTCATTCTGCTACTAAGTTTTCTCCTTTTGAAAATGTTTATGGTTTTAATCCTTTAACTCCGTTAGATTTAACTCCTTTACCTTTGAGTGAGCAAGTTAATTTAGATGGTAGAAAGAAGGCTGAATTTGTCAAGATGATTCATGAACAAGCAAGACTTAACATTGAGCGACGTACGGATCAATAAGCCAAACAAGCTAACAAAGGACGTCGCAAACTCGTGTTTGAACCCGGAGATTGGGTTCGGTTGCATATGCGTAAAAAACGATTTCCAGCACAACGTCGTTCTAAATTACTTCCACGAGGCGATGGGCCTTTCCAAGTTCTAGAGCGCATCAATGACAATGCTTACAAGTTGGACTTGCCCGGTGAGTATAATGTGTGCGCGACTTTTAATGTTACTGATCTAAGTCCGTTTGATGTAGGTGACACTTTGGATTTGAGGTCAAATCCTTTTCAAGAGGAGGGGAATGATGCGGCTCAAGGATCAAATAATTCGAGTCTAGAAGATCAAGTCCAAGTGCCAATTGGGCCCATTACACGATCAAGAGCTAAGAAATTCAAGGAAGTGTTAAATGGGCTAATCCAAGAAGTATGGGCTCAATCAAATACATTGAGGCCCATTGATGAAGTTGGGAAAATAGAGATAAAGGCTATCAATTTATTATGCCTTCTAGAAGATCCAACATGATGCAAGTTGCCAAAAGTGAAGATGTTGAATTTCGAATTTATCTTTAAATTCGAGATTTTATTTCCCTATTATTATGTTTCCTTTTTGTTTTAGAATTCTACTTAGTTAGTAAGTTTTATTCTCGTTATTTCCTTTTTATTAGGTTTCCTTCTTGTTCTTAGAAGTTTACTTGGTCAAGAAGTCTTGTTTAGTAGGAAATTGGATCTGGAAAAGATATCTTTTTTCTATAAGGATTCTTACCAAATCAAGACTCTTGTTTGAGCCTATTTATAGGCCACGTTTTCTTCATTAATAAAGACATCAATTTTCATTAAAAATTTGTGAGTTCAATCTCTCTCGTTCGTTAAGAACTTTATCGAACTTATCGGAGAAATCTCCGTGGCGTTCATCCCGACTTATCAAATAGAAATCCATACCGTTTGTGGCGTCTCATAACTTCTTTCCGACGTTCGAGTTCATAGATTCCATCGGGTCGAGGTCATCTATACCGAGGTTCGTTGTTACTATAGAATTTTGGGTTGAGGAAAACCGTTCATCTCATCAACTAAAAATCGTTCTTGGGAAATTTCCGCGTGAACCAACTCTTCTTGGGGAAGGTTCGTATCACTAAGGCTGATGGGTTAAATCAGCCCAACCGATTATGGCTCGTGGGCAGATTTTGGCCAACAATTATTTTAATTGTTTTATTAATTTTTATTTTATAAATATATATTTTATCATTTGCATTTCAAAACAAAGTACAAGATAGTTAGTAAAATGTTTACTTGTGTTCTTTAAGGTAAGGGTTCAAATCTTTTTCCCACTGTTTAAATGTTTTTTACAAATTAAAACACAATTAAGATAAATAGTTAAAAAAGCTTTATTGTTAAGGCCGGCCTATTGGTTTCGCCACCTTATAAATGGGCCAAAACCGACTGGTAAGGCCTAAAAGGAAAGGCTTGGCTTGTCTGCTAGCTAAGGGAGCCAAGCTATGTAAACGCCGGCCACAAGGAAGTTTTGGCCTGTCCCGGCCCTTTATAAGGAGCCAAAACTTGGCTGGCCTAAAGAGGAAGGCTGACTTGTCTACTAAGGGGGGCTGCCCTCATAGATAATTCTTATTACTTGTGCATGAGGTCAAAATTAAATAATTTAATTGGTCCTTGTTCAATATTTCAATCTCACTTAGACGAATATACTATATTGGATTTGGTAATCACATGATTATGATAAATTATCGAATAAGTATATTATAATCTTTAATAGATAAATCATCCATTCTTATGAACGAGTATGACCGATTTATTAAACATATGATAAACATGACCTGAAAAATGACTTCTATTTGCTCTCTCACCCGTTTAAGATTATATTTATCTATTTGATTTAGTGGACGTAGATTGATATTGTATGTTTTGTTGGTGACATTTGGTGAACCATAAAATTCTCTGGAAATACATATAGCTTCTTTCATTAGGCCAATAATCCTTGATGCTAAAGGATTGATTTAGTGACTGCTTTATTTTGTATTACAAGCTTATATATGGGTCATATGAATGTAAGTAGTTACTAGTTCTCGTCTCGTTAATTTCCTCGTTTATCTGGACTCAAATGTGAGAATGGAATAATACACTTGCTTTCTAATTGAGATTTATTTCTATCATTATGTAGTAAGTTTTGAAATACAAAGAATTTATGGCAAGATATATAGTGATTATGTTTTATTAAAATCACAGTGTTTTATATATATCTGTGAACAATAGTTAATATATAATAAATATGAATTCAGTTGTATTTTGTTTACTTTTGTTGTAATATATCTATCTATATTTATCTCTATAACTTATATAAAAGTATGGATTCGCAAAGTATTTCTTCCTATTGTGAAAAGGCAAACATACCCTCAAAACTTAAATATTGTATTAATTAATAAGTGAGTTATTATTCCTATTCTTGAATAGTAAATATATTTGTCTTTCAAACTACCTATACTATTGATGAATAAATAATTTTTTATTATTCTTATCTTGATATAATAAACATACTTGTTTATTAAACTACCAATGGTTGTTATTAATGGTAAAATACATAAATCTATATCTATATCTCTCTATACTCTATACACTATTATAAATAGAGTCTTCTTAGGTGTTTGATCAACCTAAAATAGTCGTATTTAATTGAATTTAAAAAGTCAAAAACAAGTAATAAAAATTATTTGTAGTATCTATAATATTACAACAATAAGAAGTATACCTACATTACAACTCTGTAGTATATAATAATAGAGGTTGATTATAGAAAAACACTGTCATTTACTTATATATAAAAAAAGAACTAGTCATATCTATGTATGGAAAAGGTGGGGTACATGACATGAAGAAAAAAATACATAGCCAATAAAATAAAACATATTTATTAATACATGATTAAATATTTTATAGAACTAAATAAACAAAGCCTTTCCATAATTTATTTACGTTTAGTATATATGCTTATGATTGAACATAATCAAATTATAAGAAAAAAACAAAGTTAGTCAAATTGATCTGTCCGGTAAGTCATAATATATTTTCTAAGCTATCAAATGTAACATTTACCCCCTTATTTATTTGATGCACCATTTATATCCTTGTAAAAATATGTATTTCCTATGATGCACATACACGGGAGACGGGACACGGTGCACGATACGACACGGATACAGGACACAACATTTTGAAAAAATCATAGGACACGACACAACACTAATGTATATATATATATATATAGATAATTATTTATTAAAGCTCGATAAATTAATACTCAATTATTTAATAAACTCTTTAAGATAATATTTTTGGCTGATCCCGTCTCGGGGATAGGATGCTAAATTAATAATTCGCTAAAATTATAAGATAATACATTTTTGATAATTTCTATAGATTCGATATAAAATATAAAGCAATAATTCCTTATATATTACTTATTACATTAATGATTTATGAAGATTTCTTGAAAAATAACTCAATTGTCTTTTATTTTTTGTTGAAATCAGTTTCAACTTGAATCTTGTCTCTAATTTACCATATCATTTTGAGAATTTATGGCGTTGTTTTCTCATTAAGTGAGAATTTCAAAGGTGTTTGTAAATTGATTGTTTCATGATAGACTAATTAATATAATTTAATAATTATTAATTCATCGATTGATTAATAACGTTTTTAATTAATAAAATTTGGTGGTCCCATGAATATAATTTCTAGAGTTTCTACGGTGTGTGAAAGTGTGTAGTGTGTGTCTAAGTATATAGATTGTGTAAAAAATTTGTAGTATATGAAAAATGTGGGTAGATTTTGTAAAAAGTGTGGAAAGTGTACAATTATACGATGTGTATAAAGTGTGAATTTTATATAAAATATGTGTAGCATGTGTAAAAAATTGTGAAGCCTGTGTAAAAAATATACCATGTGTGTAAAAAGCGTGTCAAAAGTGTGTATTCCATATACAATGTATGTAGTATGTGTAACACCTGTGAAGTGTGTGTAAAATGTATGTTTTGTGTGTGTAAAATTATTTAAAAAGTTGATTTGTGTGAGCAATGTATGTTGTGAGTGTAAAAATTATGTAACTTCTTTAAAATATCTTATATTCTAAATTGGGGTCTAATTTGGTTCATGATTGGGTCTTTGTTGGGTCCACTTTGGGTTCTTATTGGGTCCAACAATAATGCATATGTTTTGTCATTGGATCCAATTGGACAAACCCACTTTAAACCCGACCCGATCAACCCAATTCCCACAACTAGTTGTGACTATGAAAACACGTAATCTTGTTCAATGCATGAGTTTGAGGCTAACTGAAAAGTTTGAGACTTAATTTAGTAATGCATCGTCTGTAGGAACCACAGTTGGTTTGAATTTGTTTTTAGTTCATGTACAGTTTTGTAATCCGGAATAAACTTTAAGACAAAGCTTATTTTCACAGTTCAACAAAGCAATAGAGTTTGGTAGCTTTTGTTATTTCTTACCAAGTCATTGAATGTATTCTGAACCACAACTCATCCGTGCTGGAACTTATGATTTACACCGTTGTAAATTGATTAGTTTTATGGAGTTCTATAGAGGTATTAGCTTTTCACACGGGCAATATGGCGCATGTTTTTTTCATCACATTAAATTTATCGATGACAAAATTGTAGGTGGTCAAAACACAATCCATCATTAATATCATCGATGACAATCATTGCTGGCTTGGACCCCACCACGCCTGTAATTAATGAAAGAACCTGTAGTTACATCTTCATAAAGTAATTGCAATTTGCCTTATTTAACTCAAATTTTGAGGATATTGAACATGGAACATAGGATATTGTTGTCTTAATATCTGTCTAATCTATAGCGGAAATTTTATGAATTCAAACTCATATTAAAGAAAATGTAATTAAGGAAATATCCAAAGCTCCACTTCATCATCATCGTGATTAAATTGAATGGAACACACATTTAATAATATTACTCAAAAAGAAAAAAAATTAATAATAACTATTTTGTAATAATAATCCCATATTATTTTTTCAATAATCGAATCCAAAATAAAAAAATATGGTACAATAATTCTCCTAAATAGATACCAAATTAATTGCATTCTGATTATGAAAATTCGAGAAATAAAGCATAAAAAGGATTAAAATATTCAAAAAATCACCAAAATAAATTAGAAAATCCATTAATACTAATGACCTGTGGATTCCACAGTAAATTACAAAATCCAGATCTAGCCAACCTCCAAAGTAACCATGGTTAAAACTTGACCATGTTTTAACCATTTAAACCATGGTTAGGGTTTTTCAAAACACCTCCAAATTCCACCCCAAAGAAAAAGTGGCGATATCACCATAAATACAACAAAATGTACCTTAATTTTTCTTTCTACATTTTTCTACACCATAAATTCAATCCACATTTTCCTTTCTTCAATCCTCTAGGAAAAATTTTTAGAATCTTTTGTTGCTCTTTTCAATTTTCCAAATCCAGTTCTTTTCAGTGCCAATTCTATTGATTTGAATACTTGGCCAAGCTCATCAACAGATTTTTTCAGTTTTGTAACTGGAAAATCCATCAATGGTGCCTCAAAGAACCTTATTTGCTTAGGAAAAAGGTAATATAACTCATATATTATATTTGTTGTTTGCATGGACGATTATTTTTCTACAAATAAATCAATTGAATGTTGATCACTGTATTAATTTGTATAAGATTCAATTTCGGAGTTATGGGATGATTGCATGATGTCCTAAAGAGTAATGGAAATTGGGGTTCTAGTTAAATTGATGAACTTTTACTATTTACATGTCAATTATAACCATAGCTAATAATTTCTAATGATTTTATTTGAATTTGTGTCAAATGAACGGGAGTTATTTGGCTTATTAATTCAATTTCTGAACATGTAATTGAATTAATCAGAGTTAAATAGATTTCTATGTATAAGTTTCTTGCCCTTTTCTTTTTTCTTTTATTAAAGTGGTTAAATCTTGTTAGATATGAATGAGTATTTCATTAGAACTTCGATTGAATGTAATTTAATTATTTTGACACTCAATTTAAGGGTATTAGAAATATTAGATATGATTACGTCTCAAAAACAGCAGAATTGTTTGAAGTATTCTACAGATCTGGTGGTCAGTGCGGTTGTATTTGAAAAATTAAACTAAAATAGTTGAATTAGTGAATTTGTATTATCTTGACTGATATCTATAAATTGCACAGTTTTCTCAACAAAAATCAAATAATTACGAAGAAAACAATGATTATTCCCTTGTTCATTGAAGAATATTTTCCCAAATTGTTAAACGCTATTTTCCTAAAATCTCATATGCGTGAGAATAAAGAAGCTTGGTTTTCGCGCCAATTTGGTAGACAAATTTCAAAATTTTGGTAATACCGGTAATGCCGTTATTCAATTGGAGTTTTGTTATTTTCCGTATTTTTGGTAACATGATTATTATGTTATTGTTTCTGTATTACCATTATTCAGTTTCAGTTTCTTTAATATGTTGTTTGTCCAATTATACTATCACCTTATCCCTGAATTCCACGGTGTCATTTCGCTGCTTTACGGAATTAATAAAACAGTATATATAATTAATACTTCGAATTATAAGGCAAAATATGTTTGCAAATAATTCGCTCGTTTGAATTTATATATAGTTACTGTTTTATGAATTTTCACCTCTTAGGCAATCTTTATTGATTTCTGAATCGATGCATATTTTGTTTCTGAATCTTCTGCGTTAGTTCCAATTCTATTATCATCAATGTTATGACATTAAGATAGGCTTTAGTTCTTATCTTAACACAATCCATTTGTTTTGGAAGGTTTGCTGAGCTAAAGATTTATTAGAAATGGAGTGTAATAAGGACGAGGCATAGAGGGCTAAACAAATTGCCGAAGAGAAGTTTCAGGATAGAGACATAATTGGAGCAAAAAAGTTTGTCCTAAAGGGGCAAAACCTGTACCCGAGTCTCGATGGGCTGCCCCAGTTCTATGAAAACAAACTAAATGGGGAAACGAACTATTACCAGATTTTAGGAGCTAATCCTCCTTTCCTTCAATTTTCTTCAACTTCTCAGCTTCATTATTCTCATTATTGTTACCTTCCTCTACTTCTTTCTTGGTACTCTTCTTTCTCTTCAGGGGCGATAAAGACTGTTGGACATCTGGTTCTTCGTTCACTTTAGCTCTCTTCAACTTTTCGGGCTGGAGATCCTTTGTTTCTTGCATAAGTTAAGCTACACTTTTCTCTTTTCTTCTATGATAAATCTTATCATCTGTTGAGCCCGATGATTTTGCAGTATTAGCTGTTGGTTCATCATCCAAAATCATTAGCAGCCGAAGTACTGAATAGAGACACCAAAACAATTCAAGCTCTCATCCTGTAGCACCTCTGCACATTTTGTTGTGGGTGTAAGACGAAGATTTTTCTCAACCAGAATCTTCTATGTCCTACTCGTCAGCAACCTTTTTTGGCAACAGAAATCCAGGCTCCAAGTGTAAGTAGACGTAGAGGACGCCCTAGTGCATATTCAAAGCAACAGCAAGGTGTACTTGTATTCATTAATCCAAGTTCGTGATCTACTGATGAGAAAAGGAAAGCTTGAAACACATAGATGCCTAAAGTTTCGCAAGTCTTCAGAATGGAGGAGACAGAAAAAAAGACAGATGAAGCATTCATTAATCCGAAAGTCACATTACGCTTTGGGTTCATTTAGTGAAAGTCAAGTATGGGTTGCATTTGATGATGACGATGGCATGCCTTGGGTATTACGCTTTGGTGAAACATGTACTGTTGAGAAATACCTTTAAGATGGAAGTCATTTGGTTGAACTTAAAATTAACAATTGAATTTGGTGATCTCAAATGGACAAGTTTTGGGTTCACCAAAACTAGTGGAAAGTTCATGGCTTGCAAATCGGTTGAGAGCAAAACAGTAAATTCTTTCTCGCATGAAGTGAAGTGGAAACTGGTCCCATGATTGGAACGCGCATGAAGTGAGGGGCCATTCAGATTTTTCCAACGAAAGGGGACGTTTGGGCCTTGTACCGAAACTGGTCCCCTGATTGGAACGCGCTCACTGAGGATGAGGTTATACATAAATATGATGTGGTAGTCGTGCTTGAAGACTATCATGAAGATAAAGGCGTTTCAATTGCTCCTCTAGTTAAAACCAATGGCTTCACTAGTCTGTACAAAAAAAATCAAAGTTTTAGTGAAATAGGACATGAAACGTTCTTATATGAATCTAATATAAACTAAATAATACCTCCATTTATGATCCACAAGTAATACATGATCCTAAGAAAGTCAAACTTATTCCTCAACTAACTTTATCTATACCCTGGGGAGGGGAGACACGAGTGGGAGCTATGAAGCCCAGTGAGTGCAGTGAGCTACGAAGCCCGAATTTGTCTCAATACAACAGTAGAGTAACTCATAATGTCCTATTGTGTCACTGTGTAGCACTTAGGTCTGTCTCTTCCAATCTCTTCCAATCAGGGTTTTTATCATCTATACTAATATAAAAAGTATGGATGTGTGTTTTCTTCATAGTGAAAAGACTTTAGCCCTTTATTAAAAATGAATTTTATAACTTACACCTCTATTATTTATTCCCTACTAATCCTGTTAGTTAATAAAAAATTAATACAATAAAGTACACATCTAACATTTACCCCCACTAATCCTAACATTTACTTTAAATTAATTAGGATACACTGTTTTACTATTTTCATAGTAATAATAATAATAATAATTTAAAAAATTTGTAATTTAAAAGTATTAGACATTTATACTTTTATTAAAAAATATAAATTAGATAAATTAACTCTCATTAGTGAATATTAGTTTGAAGTAATATGTTATGTCTTTTTATGATTCATTAAACTTGGAGAGAGGTAGTGATTTTTAAGTTTACTAAATGAATTGTAAAATAACTATTAGACAATAGATATAATAAAAATGTAAAATTAAACATCACTAAATCAATTATTGTATATGGTGATTAGATATATAGATTTGATGTAAATTGATAGATTAGAAGTTGGTGACTCATGGGCTTTGATTAATAGTTATCTTAATTAGATTAATTTAGAAAATTATTTCTGGGTGATTGCTATATTATTTTAAAATTTTTACACTGTCTTTAATATATTTTTTCATAATTGTACTACACATTTTTAAATGAGAAAACTGTTAACAATCTAAAAAATTATAGATCTTGATCAATTAAAAATTTGAATAGTCTTCATTACTCTTGTGAATAAAATTTATTAATACATCATTTATTTATTTAACTAAAAGGTATGAATGTGTTTCTTCCTATTTTTAAAAGACCATTTAACCGTTTATTAAGAATGAATACTGTAACTTATACCTCGTACATTTTATTCTCACTAATCATATCATTTAACTAAAAATGAATTACAATAAAGTAAACCTCTAATATTTACTCCTACTAATCCTAACATTTAGTTTCTATTAATTTGGATACACTATTTTCATAATAATAATAATAATAACTATAACTACTATATAAAAGTGTGGATGTGTTTCTCCCCATTGTGAAAAGACCATTTAAGCCTTTATTAAAAATGAATATTATAACTAACGCCTCTATCATTTATTCGCTACTAATCCTTTTATTTAATCAAAATGAATACAATAAAGTACACATCTAACATTTACCGCCACTAATCCTAACATTTACTTCCCATTAATTAGGATACACTGTTTTACTATTTTCATAATAATAATAATAATAATTTAAAAAATGTGTAATTTAAAAGTATTAGACATTTATACTTTTATTCAAAAATATAAATTAGATAAATTAACTCTCATTGGTGATTATTGATTTGAAGTAATATGTTATGTCTTTTTCTGATTCATTAAACATTGAGGGAAGTAGTGATTTTTAAGGTTACTAAATGACTTGTAAAATAACAATTGGACAATTGATATATTGAAAATGTAAATTTTTAATTACTAAATACAATAAATATTAGTTATAAACTAATAGATTAGAAGTTGGTGACTCTTGGGCTTTGATTAATAGTGATAGCATTATATCTTTTAGAATATTTGATTAAAGATTTTTAGGAATCAGTTTACACATTTTTAGCATTGTGATTCATGTCTTAAAAATATTCTTTTCATTATTGTACTTTCCTAGTTTAGCTTACATCTTTTGTATATAAAGAGATCTTTTGTACATATTGTAAGCATCACAAAAACAATATAGAAATCATATATAATTCTTATGTCTTCCTTTTAGCATTTCCTTCATGGTATCTAGAGCCCATAATTGATACCTTATTTTTTTTCCACAATCACAACACATACACCAACAATGACAACATCACAAAATTCTTCTCAGCTGATGCACATGACAAACATCACAAGTTTCATTACAATTAAATTAGATTCTACAAATTATCTACTTTGGAAAAATCAAGTGGAAGATGTATTACTTACATGCGACTTGTTTGTTTACGTTGACGGATCGATTACACCACCAAATGATATATCAACACAAGAGTTTCAAATTTGGCGAAAACAAGATAGATTGGTCAAATGTTGTCATCCTGCTTTACTCTCTCCTGGAATCGCTCCGCTTTCTCTTGGATGCCATACCTCAAGAGACATGTGGGTTGCTCTCGAAACCCACTTTTTGCAACAATCATAATCCCAACGATCACTTCTTCGTCAAAAACTTCATACTATTCAAAAAGGAAATTTAACAGTGTCGGAGTTCCTTACCACCATTGCTTCGACGACCCAAGACTTGCTGCCATTGGCGATAATATTCCTGATGCAGACCTTGTTCTTTTCGCTCTTAATGGACTTCCCGCTGATTATGCACCATTCATCACTACAATTGAGAATAACAATCAAAGCCTCACCTTTTCTGACTTTCGTGCAAAACTATTGGTGCATGAGCAACGACTTGCTTCATTCAACATCACGGTGCCGTCGCACACTGAGACTGCTTATAATACCACTTATGGCGGACGAAACTTCAGTAACCGTGGTCGGGGTAGAGGACGATGGAACCACTCTCAATCGCATCACAAAAATCATAGTTACACAAACCCCAATTTTACCAATTCTCAATCACCACACACATATATACCAACCAACCCAATTACCCGTAACACTGGGTCCTAGAGGTAATCAAACCCACTATTCACACACACAAACCCCAAAGCCTGATTTAAATGATGTCCAATGTCAAATTTGCTGGAAACCTGGACATTTTGATTCCAAATGTCGTTTTCGATATGCGGAATCACGAAACAATAACCCAAATTATTATAACAAAAACACCCTCCACACCGCCTTCAATACCATGAACCTTCAACAACCCAACTCTGAAGCCACATCCCTTACATCTAGTGACATTGCTGAATGGCTCCCTGACACTGGTGCTTAAGCTCACATGACCCCTGATCCGCAGATTGTTGAATCCGTGACACCGTATCAAGGTAAAAATCAGGTGATTGTCGGTAATGGCAATACTTTACCTATCTCTTCCATTGGGCGCTTGACAATTGACACACACCCTAAAACACTTCATATTCGCGATATTTTAATTGTGCCAGGCGTCACTGCTAATCTTTTATCTGTTGCCAAATTTGTTAAAGATAATTCATGTCTTATTAAGTTTAACACATTTGGTTACATTGTGAAGGATCTAAACACCAAGACGCCACTTCTCGCGAGTAAAATCCACAAAAATCTCTATCCCATGAAGCTCCCTTTCCATTTCAAAAATCCAGTTGCTCTTACCGTCAAAGAAGTTTCTCCTAATATATGGCATCAACGTTTAGGACATCCTTGTCAAACTACTCTTTCAAAATTATCAAGTCTTTTACCAAATAAATTAAATGTAATAAAACCGTGTATTTTATGTTTTCAAGGAAAAAGCACTCGTGTTTCTTTTCCTTTATCTTCGTGAGTCTCTACAAAGCCATTGCAACTTATTCAGTGTGATCTTTGGGGACCATCACCGTCTCTCTCCTTTTTGGGTTATAGATATTTTATTATTTTTATTGATGATTTTAGTCGATACACCTGGATTTATCCCTTAACTCACAAATCCCAAGCTCTTCAATGTTTTCAAAATTTTAAAGTTACAAATGAAAATTTTTTCTCCACCTCTATCAAAGTTTTTCAATGTGATGGCGCTCCCGAACTCACGAAAGGCGTATTTGTCTTTTTTCTCGCAACTCATGGTATATCTTATCGCATTTTATGTCCTCACACCCCACAACAAAATGGTCTTGCAGAACGAAAAATCAGACATATCACCAACACCGGCCTTACTCTCCTTCTCCATGCTTTTCTACCAAAATCATATTGGTTTGAAGCATTTTCTACTGCCGTGTACCTTATTAATCTTCTTCCTTCTCCTGTTACGCAAAATACTTTTCCATATGAACTTCTTTTCAACACAAAAGCTAATCTTTCTCACCTTCGTGTCTTCGGTTGTACATGCTTTCCTATTCTAGGCTCCACTTCCACCTATAAACTCTCTTCAAAATCTACCCTATGTGTCTTCATAGGCTACTCTCAAATTCATAAAGGTTACCGATGCTTCGATCCAAAAACCCAAAAACTCTACATATCTCGCCATGTTCGATTTCTCGAGACTGAGTTTCGTTATGCCTCCACTCTGCATGATAACTCCCATTCTTCCCAAAACTCTCAAGTTATCTTACCATTACCAGTCACTCTTCCCACAACTCCACCACCACCTCAACTGTCTTTACCCCTAACACCACCACCACCATCACCCTCACTACCTTCAACATCAACACCACCACCACCACCCTCACTACCCTCAATATCACCACCACCACCACCCTCCTCACTACCTTCAACATCACCACCATTCTCACCTTCACCTCCCTGACATCCTATGGTCACTCGTGCCCGTGATCGTTCACGTCTTCCTCGAATCTTCTGATGTGGATACGACGAAGGATCCATTAGATATAATTATCTAAGAACCCAACGTATAAGATAAGAATCTCCCCAAAATCGAAAATCTGGTTTGATCTTATATTAAGCTTAAAAACATCGACCCGTTGGCTATAGAATGAACCAAGAACCTCGGTATGTTGAACGCCACAAGATCTTGCTAGAATCTTGATAAGTTCTCAAAAGAAAATTACTCTCACAAGAGATAGTAAATTCAAGAGGAATTTTTATACGTAAATTGTTGATGGTTTACAAATGTTTACATGGCCTATTTATAGACTACAAATGACTCTTAAGATGCTTGAAAACATCTTGATGACACTTTTGACAACTTTTACTCTAAACATCTTGTGACAATTTTGACCACACTTATTCACTCAAAGACTAGTCAAAAGATACCTTGAATGGTACACTATGTTCTAGGATTCTTTTAAAGACTTAAACAATATATTTGATTATTTGGAAGAGTCCCTTTTGTAGGCCTTTGGAATGTGGACGAAAATTATCTTCAACATGGGCCTTAATTTTGGATAAGAGATAAGCCCAACTCATCCTTCAACTTGGGCTTTAATTTTGGATAAGAAATAAGCCCAACTCTTTGATTGTAATAAATAAGCCCAACTCCTTCATTAAAACTCTAGCCCACCAACTTGAATAATATTCATAATTTGGCCCATTGAAGAGGCCTCTTGGACTTGATCTTTTACTTCATTTACAAGAACCATCATGGCTTCCTTGATCTTCTTAGCACGTGCTCTTGTAATTGGCCCATCTTTCATGATCAAATGATCCGTCTTGTTTGTAGGGTTTTGCATGGGCTCACCCCCAAATTTGAACTATAAGTAGTGGGAATAAAAACTTAACCAAATGGGATGTTGAAAAACATGCCCGAATACCGAAGGAGAATTTTAGTTCCAAGTGAAGGTAGTGTAACATCTTTATCCATCCAACGAGAGCTACTCATGTACCTTGTATGACTAAACAAAAATAAAGCATGCAAATATATTTTTTCGTGTGTTAAAGGAAAAAAATAGAAAGAAAAAGAACAAAAGCAAAAACAAAAAAAAAAAGAAAAACACTTGGGTTGCCTCCCAAGAAGCGCTTGTTTATAGTCATTAGCTTGACTTTACCGTGTTAATTCAGTTTCGTATGTCCCGTATTGGGCCCGATGACTTGGCGATTCTCCAATCGACTTCAGGATTACGAATTTTTTGTGAAGGAAACTCTGGTGCTTGTCGAATAAAAGAGCTAAATATCCCCTTTTTGAGTTTTCGTCGAGGGATCTTTTTATCGTGCAAAACTTTAATACCTTCCTTGTTGATCCTTGCACTCTCATGCGCATCAAATTTTAACTTATCTGGTTCACGACGTCGAAACTTTCTTTCCTCTTTAGCGATGTTTGGTGTCAACGACAGATTTTCCTCGAACATTCGAGCAATATCAGCGATAATGGTATCTTTCTCCTCGATCGAACCATCACTCACCAGTCGTGCCTCGAATGGGTCCTTATAGTGGTGCCTAGCAAGCTTGTCCGTAGTTATAGCCTCGTCAATCCTGTAACAAGAGTTCTCGATAGAGCAGTTAGCAACAGATTTATATAGATTAAATTCAACTCTTTCATTCCCAACATTCAATGAAAGCCTTCCATTCTTAACATCGATAATAGCTCCTGCTGTAGCTAGGAATGGCCTACCAAGAATAATGGAGATTTGAGAATCCTCATCTATATCGAGAACAATGAAGTCTGTAGGAATAAAGAACTTATCAACCTTGATAGGTACATCCTCTAACACACCTATCGGATACTTAATAGAACGATCAGCTAATTGCAAAGTTATGGTCGTAGGCTTTAAATCATTCATTTCTAAATTCTTCGCCATAGACAATGGCATGAGACTAACACTAGCTCCAAGATCACATAAAGCATTGTTAAAACTCATATTACCAATTACACAAGGAATTGAGAAACTACCGGGATCTTTAAGTTTTGGAGGTAATTTATTTTGAATTACAGCGCTACACTCCTCAGTTAAAGCGATAGTTTCATATTTCTCTAGCTTTCGTTTGTTAGAAAGAACTTCCTTCAAAAATTTAGCATACGAGGGCATTTGTGCAAGTGCATCAGTGAATGGAATATTAATGTAAAGTTTTTTCAAAACTTCTAAAAATTTTCCAAACTGTTTATCTAATTTCGCCTTAGCTAATCTTTGAGGAAAAGGCACGGGTGGTTCATATGGCGGTGGAGGTACATATGCTGGCTCTTTCTCACTTGCCTCATTCGTTTTATCTTTTGAGCTTTCGGGATTTGACGTTTTCTCCTTTTCGACTCTATCAATTAACTCTGTTTCACTAATCCTAGTAGGCATTTTTGGACATTCATAATCGGTTCCACTCCTTAAAGTAATTGCATTACAATGTTCCTTCGGGTTTGTCTCAGGTTGTCCGGGAAAAAAACCGAAAGTCCTACTTGAGTTACTAGCTTGTTGTGCAATTTGAGTTTCTAGCATCTTATTGTGAGTTGCTAAAGAGTCGACCTTAGTTGCTAGTTGCTTAATTGCATCATTCACTATCTCGTTTTGTTTAGTCTGGGCAACTACAAAACTCTCAAGAAGGGATTTTAAGTTCGATTTCTGTGGTGGAATAGGATTGTAAGGCTTCTGTTGGAATCCAGGTGGCTGCCTAAAGTTAGGATGTGGAGCTGCATTTTGGTTTGTATTGTACGAAAAATTGGGGTGATTCCTCCAACCAGGATTAAAAGTATTTGAAAACGGGTCGTTCTTTTGGTTGAAGTTATTCACAAAGTTGGCTTGTTCCATAGAAGGATTGTTAGGTACACTAGCTAGTTGACACTCTAATGCAACATGACCAATCATACCACATATTTCGCACATAGGAGGTGTAGTATTGACAGAATTAACATGCACGTTCATTGAATCTAATTTCTTAGACATAACTTCTACTTGTGCAGAAAGTAAAGTAATAGCGTCAAAATCGTACTTACCTGGTGTCTTCTGTGGAATCGATCTTTCGCTTGACCATTGGTAGTGGTTCAGTGCCATATCCTCGATTAGATCATAAGCTTCGTCAATACCTTTGTTCATCAAAGCTCCTCC
This sequence comes from Verbascum thapsus, assembly GCA_963669365.1. NCBI lineage: Eukaryota > Viridiplantae > Streptophyta > Magnoliopsida > Lamiales > Scrophulariaceae > Verbascum > Verbascum thapsus. The sequence continues at coordinate 7,319,225 of OY770120.1, forward strand.
AGCTGCTGCATCGACTGACATCCTCGTGTTATATATCAATCCATTGTAGAATGTATGTACGATGAGCCACTTCTCTAGTCCATGATGTGGGCACAATCGTAGAAGATCCTTGAATCGTTCCCAAGCTTCATACAACGATTCACCATCTCTTTGAGCAAAAGTCGTAATTTGATTCCTCAGTTGTGCAGTCTTGCTCGGGGGAAAATATCTCGCTAAGAAGCACTGCATCAGTTGATCCCATGTTCTGATGGAACCCGATGGTAAAGAATGTAGCCAAGCTCTCGCCTTGTCTCTTAGTGAAAACGGGAACAATCTCAGTCTGATAGCATCTTGTGAGACCCCGTTCATTTTCAGAGTGTCGCAGTACTCTAAAAACATGGACAAGTGGAGGTTTGGCTCTTCAGTAGGTGCACCCCCAAACTGATTCTGCTGAACCATTTGCAGAAGGGATGGCTTGAGCTCAAAGTTGTTGGCCTCTACAGTACGCCTAGCAATGCTAGAGTGAAGTGTATGCGCATTCGGTGCTGCAAAATCCTTAAGACATCTCGCGTTTGCGTTCGCATTCACATTTACAACCGGGTTTGCATTCGCGTTAGCGTTTGCATTAACATTCGCATTCACATTCTCTTCAGCCATTGTAACTTGTTTGAGCTGAGCTTGTTTCAGTTTTTGTAATTTCCTCCTAGCACGAAAAGTTTTCTCGATTTCTGGATCAGGTTCGAAATTGATCTTACTTCGCATACAAGGAAAAATCGAAAACCTGAAATAAAACAGAAAAAAATAAAAATTAAAAACTAAAAATAAAATAAAATGGCTTAGTCTCACTAAAATCTGATAAAAACTAATATTGACTATTCAAGTCCCCGGCAACGGCGCCAAAAAACTTGATGTGCCTAAACCGCAAGCGCACGGTTTCGGTGCAGTACAAAAGATATCGTTCCCACGAGGACCGAACAATCAAGCACTAGCCTATCAATTATCAGTAATCTATTAAGTTATATATGATTGGAAATTTCGGACTCAAGGTTCACCACGATAAACATTATCGACTCAATTATATTACCAATGAAACTACTATCGCTACTTATGAAGGACATTATCCAATGATACTTATTACCTTCTGTCGAAGCATAACAATTTACCAAAGTTAATTAATCAACTACTTTCGTGATGATTAGACTAAGCTCAGATTCATTAATCTCTATGATAATGTATCAGTTCCTCAAAAGACCTAACACTACTTTCGTGATTTAGGATCCTAGGTTTGAATTCTAGGGTTCCGATTTAGATGTCACCTTTCAGAATTTTCACCTAATATCTATGAACATGTAAATATGTGGCCAGCAAATTCACAAGCATTAACAATCAAGAATTCAAATCATAAGCATATGCGATGTAACGTAAACGATCATATAATTCAGGCTGATAACATATTATCAGGCTATTCCCGATTCCAGAATAAGATGGATTACTCCATAGATACGAAAGCACAATCAACGATAATAAAAGTAAACATGATAGATAGACAAGAATTAAAAGAGATTAAAAAGATAAACTCGATAAAACCCGTTGTCGAAAGATCTCGTTTACAATCAATTCTCGAATTTTGTTCTTGAATCCCTAATCTTTACAATCGATCCCAGAAAAATCCCGTTCGAACCCTAAAACAATGTTGGAAAGGGGTATTTATACCTAATATAAAACATAAACCCGAATATGGGCTGAATATGGCCTTGTACGAAACGGCGTACGTACGCAGTACAAATTGGCGTACGTACGCCGTACAAATTGGCGTACGTACGCGAGATAGCCCCAACTCTCTGCCCTCGTTGTCTGAACGCCAATTAACACGGCGTGCGTACGCCATGTATGTGGTCCGAATTTGACTTTGGTGTCTTCTACAAAGTTGTAGCTCTATGTCTTGGCTTTGCAACCCAACTAATTTGGATCAAATCCACGTTGTATAACTCAAGTTATGATCGTTTGACCCGGACTGCGCTATTTGGTTCGGAACAGAGCGTATTTATAACTTTTGAGTCTTCAAACGTTTGAACCGGATCTTGTCCTCTTCATAAGACTTTTAGGTAATTGTCTTAGCTTTCTAACCATATAAGGATCATTAGAATTGGAGGTTTTTAGCCCAAGATATGATTGTATTTCCAAACAGGCCCATGTATCTCCTTTCATACGTTTTTTCGTCATTTTCTCGAAGTTAATGATTTTACCCTACAATCATGTAACAAACCTATAAACGTATATGAGGTATAAATCATGATATAAAATAATATAAAAACGACTAATCTTAGGCTAGAAAACACGTATAATTGAGGTTTATCACATACCATACCATAAAATAATACCAAATACACACGTCCCTAATTTCCTTTTTATTTTATCATTCGTATTTTTTTTGTTCTTTATTATCGTTCTGATTTTTTTTTTCATTGAGTTTGTCCATTCCCAAGCGTGTCCGATCATGGCCGAGCATGGCCGAGTGTGCCGAGTGTGGCCGAGCGTGGCCGAGCATGGCCGAGCGTGACCGAGCATAGCCGAGCATGGCCGAGTATGGCCGAGTATGGCCGAGCGTGACTGAGCGTGACCGAGCATGGCCGAGCGTGGCTGAGCATGGCCAAGCGAGGCCGAGCGTAGCCAAGCGTGGTCGAGCGTGGCCGAGCATGGCCGAGCATGGTCTAGCGTGACCGAGTGTGGCCGAGCGTGTCCGAGCGTGGCCGAGCATGGCCGAGCATGGCCGAGTGTGGCCAAGCGTGGCCGAGCGAGCATGTCCGAGCATGGCCAAGCGAGCATGGGCGAGCATGGCCGAGTGTGTCCGAGCATGGCCGAGCGTGGCCAAGTGTGGCCGAGTGTGGCCGAGCGTGGCCGAGTGTGGCCGAGCATGGCTGAGCGTGGTCGAGCATGGTCAAGCGTGGCCGAGCATGGCCGAGCGAGCGTGGACGAGCATGGCCGAGTGTGGCCGAGCATGGCTGAGCATGGCCAAGCGTGGCCGAGCATGGCAGAGCGTGGCCGAGTGTGGCCGAGCATGGCCGAGTATGGCCGAGTGTGGCCGAGCGTGACAGAGCGTGGCCGAGCGTGGCCGAGTATGGCCGAGTGTTGCCGAGTATGGCCGAGCATGGCTGAGTGTGGCCGAGCTTGGCCGAGCATGCCGAGCGTGGCCGAGCATGGTCGAGTGTGGCCCAGCGTGGTTGAGTTTGGCTGAGCGTGGTCGAGCATGGCCGAGTGTTGTCGGGCATGGCCGAGCATGGCCATGCGTGGCCGAGGGTTGCTGGGCGTGGATGAGCATGGCCTAGTGTGGGCGAGCGAGCGTGGCCAAGCATGGCCGAGCGTGGCCGAATGTGGCCGAGCGAGCATTTTTCCAAGTCATTTTAACATTTTTCCATATTTTTTTACTATTTTTCCTCAATTTTTCGTATTATTATAGAATAAATATATTAAATAAATATTTTCATGAAAAATATATTTTTTTAAACATAAAAAAAAATTTATAATGCATTTGTAAACTTAAATACAAAAAATTATATCAAAAAAAGGTCATAGCGACGTTGAGCTTGACTCTAGTCCGATTTTGTTAAATGACTTGAGAGGTGTAGGATAAGTGGGAGCCCAAAGGCGAAAGTGAAATAAATTTATGAGTGAATGAATGTTTAATATGGAAAAAATGTACAAGTGTGCCCGACTGAATACCCGAACAAGACCCAAAATGAGGGGCAGTCACATCAGAGACTCCTATCGGTAACAAGAAAAGAGGTCGGGCATACCCGGCTTAGTCCCTAATTGAGGGGCATTCACACGATTGACTCCTCAACACAAAACAACAAAAGTAGTCCCAAAGTAGTTGGAACATAAAGGTCCTAACTAGAACCAAGATGCTCAAAATACATCAAAACATGAGGATACAAAGCAAAAATGATTTTGAAATCATATGTTTTGGTTATGACTCGAAAATAAATAAAATGAGATGAAATGAGATGAGAGACGCATATTCATTCTACTTCTCCTTCACAATAGATCAATTCGATCTAATGGCTAGAAAGGAGATTATTAGTCTTTGACTACATACATGACTCTTTTAATGATGCGGCTCAAGGATCATACAATTCGAGTTTAGAAGATCGAGTCCAAGTTCCAATTGGGCCCATCACAAGATGAAGAGCTAAGAAATTCTATAAGGATTCTTACCAAACAAAGACTCTTGTTTGAGCCTATAAATAGGCCACATTTTTTCATTAATAAACAGATTAGTTTTCATTAAAAATTTGTGAGTTGTTGTCTCTCTTGTTCGTTAAGAACTTTATCGAACTTATCGGAGATATCTCCATGGCGTTCATCCCAACCTATCAAACGGAAATCCATACCATTTGTGGCGTCTTCATAACTTCTTTCCAACGTTCGATTTCATAGAATCCATCGGGTCAAGGTCTTCTATACCAAAGTTTGTTGTGACTATAGAATTTTGGGTTGAGGAAATCCGTTCATCTCATCAACTAAAAATTGTTCTTGGGGAAAATTCCGCGTGAACCAACTCACCTTAGGAAGGTTCGTATCATTTGGCACCAGAGCCAAGGTTGTTTTTTATCAAAACAAAAACTCAATCTTGTTCTTTTTCGACAAAACCTAATACACACGTATTTTTACCTTATCATCCAAAACACGCGTTTTTACCATACAGAACAATATGTTACCTTATCTCCCTATTAAACATCCAACATACCATAAATATCATACCATACCATACCATAAATACATACCAAATACACACGTGCCTAATTTCCTTTTTTTTGTCATTCTTATTTTTTTGTTCTTTATTATCGTTCTGATTTTTTCTTTTCGTTGAGTTTGTCCATTCCCGAGCGTGGCCGAGCATGACCGAGTGTGCCGAGCAAGCATGGCCGAGCGTGGCCGAGCATGGCCGAGCATTGCTGAGCATGACCGAGCATGACCGAGCGTGACTGAGCATGGCCGAGCATGGCCAAGCGTGGCCGAGCGTAGCCAAGCGTGGCCGAGCATGACCGAGCGTGGCCGAGCATGACCGAGCGTGGCCGAGCGTGGCTGAGCATGGTCGAGTATGGCCGAGCATGACCAAGCGTGGCCGAGCATGGCCGAGCGAGGCTGAGCGTGGCCAATCGTGGCCAATCGTGGCCAATCGTGGCCGAGCATGGCCGAGCGTGTCCGAGCATTGCCGAGCATGGCCGAGCGTATCTGAGCATGGCCGAACGTGGCCGAGAATGGCAGAGTGTGGCCGAGCAAGCATGGCCGAGCGAGCATGGCCGAGCGTGTCCGAGTGTGGCCGAGCATGGCCGAGTGTGACTGAGCATGGCTGAGCGTGGCTAAGCATGGCCGAGTGTCGCCGAGCATGGCCAAGCGTGGCCGATGGTGGTCGAGCGTGGTCGAGCATGGCCGAGTGTGGGCGAGCGAGCGTGGCCGAGCATGGCCGAGTGTGGCCGAGCGAGCGTGGCTGAGCAGCGCCGAGTGTAGCCGAGGGAGCGTGGTCGAGCAAGGCCGAGCATGGACGAGCGAGCATGGCCGAGTGAGCATGGCCGAGTGTTACGCCCGTAATAGTTGGGGCAGCTTGGCACGGATGGCCTACGTGCCAAGCGGGTCCGAAACTTAGCAGGCCGCATGTGGGTGTCAAGACACGGACCATAGCGATGGTACTCGACACAAATATGAGCATAGGGCGGACTAGATTGTGGGAAATTAGGGAATGGCTCGAAAGCCATGCGGGCTGGCCGAGAAAGTCTGAAGATTGGGTGCAACATGGGCCGGATATGCGAATGGAACCATCGAGCGTGCGAGCCGGATGGGCGGTAGTCGGATCGATATGCGGGACTGCCGAGAAGTAGTCGGCAGCTACCGAGGACACCCAGCTGGGTGCGGCGGACCTCGGTAGGATGACCGAGACTGTCTCGGCCAAATTCGATCGGATGTAGCAGTGAGCGGCAGTGCTCGGCCGGGTGCCAGCACTGCTCGATAGTGTTCAGTTGGGCGGTGCACGGAAACCTCGGACGGGCTGACAGTATGGTCTGATACGTAGATTCCCAGGGGCACGCCCTACCGAGCAGAAATTTCAGAGCGTGGTAAAAAATGCGGATTTCGCGGGATCCGATAGTCTTCGAAGGCAAATGGACAAAGTCTCGGCCAAGGGACTTAGTCTTGGACGAGTGCGGAAGGATCAGACGCAGGATTGACCGAGCTCGCACGCGGCTTGCGATAAAATAGGAACAGCCTTGACTAAGCCGAGCTGTTGAGAGGCACGCGGACTTAAACGATGGAAAGATCGGACGTGGTTTTGACCGAGCATGCCCGTGGGCTAAAACATGGGCTAGGCCAAGTGAAGTGCGCGGCAGTCATGGGCCTTTGACCAAGCACGATGCCGCGTATGAGTTGTTAGGTAAATCTAACGATGAGTAGTTAGACTGTTGCGTATAAATAGTTCCATCCCTTGAGCTACACAATCATTCAAAAATCGAGTGAGTATTTGTGTGTAGCCTTGGAGTATTCTTGTATTAAGGTCTTGTGAATAATACGAAGTGAGCGTTGGCTTGTACTTCGAGTGTCTTTCTTATTTCGCATTCATATAAGTTGTTTTGTTATCTTGTTGCCTTGTCTTGTGTTAGTTTAACAAGTGAGCAAGAACGTGAGTGGGCTGACTAATCCGGGGGGGATTAGGCCGTGCGGGTGTGGAACTTTGCGGAAAATTTGGGCTCAAAAGTTCACCTTGTAACACCGAGCATGGCCGAGCATTGTTGAGCGAGCGTCGCCGAGTGTGACCGAGCGTGGCCGAGCGCGTGCGCGTGTTGCAAAATCTACTCGTAATACAAACGAATTATGAAAATATAAAGACAAATATCGAGGCGAGAAGAACTCTATCCTTAACGCTAAATTGCCCCGCCTAGGTGGTTCGGGTATATGCAATCAACATCCCAAGATATAACGATATATCAGTTCGATATCAAAACCACATTTGATATCCGAACAAACTAAGACTATGTGTTTGCTTATGAACTCGGGAAAGAGGATAGAAAATCAGAAGAAGGCTGATTGCTTTTTGGTGTTTTTTCCTCATCTACTGGAGGGGCCTTTATATAGGCTCGAAAATGAGACAAGAAATTAAACACCATTAAAATTGTCATTAGTATGTGAGTAAAACGTCCATCAGTTTTTGGGGGTTAAAGAAAAACGCACCAAAAACGTCTCTAACGTTAAACATATTAAAAGACAGCTTTAACTTATATAAAAAACGTGGCCAGCGTTTTTTATAGGAGGTGTGAAAAAATCCTTGTCTAATTTTCTGTTGGAGACACAAATTTGGGCCCAAAAATTGATTAAAATTAATCCAATTAAACTTGGCCAAAAAAGATAATACTCTTGAGCCCAAGCCCAAGGATCAAGACCAAGCCCACGCCCACGACCCGGACCCGGCCCGACTCGACCCGCCCGGTCGGTTGGCGGCGGCGGCAGCGCGCGTGTGTGTGTGCGCGCGAGGGGGGTCTAGCCATGGTTAACCATAACTAGGTCCTCCCCAATTCCAAGGCCAAGGCCACAAACCCAATTCCAAACACTCATGTTGATATACTTGCTTAACCTTTGGTATTTTTCCAATGTGGGATAGCCCCAAAGTTAACCAATTTAAGTCCCTTACTTTAACCATTAATTCCTCATTCGTTACAACTCTGAATCGAAAAATTCGAAAGGCTAAAGTCATCTACTCCTGGAGTAGAACAAGAATATCAAAAAACATCTCATATCCCCGATATGAATGGTGATCGAATTTCAGTCAACCAATGACTACACACATTTGGCTTTGGCTTAGCTATCTAAATAGCTATTGTTTCCAACAATCCCCCACAGGAATGAAATTAATCACTCGCTCTCTTGAGAGTTCAAACGAAAATTTATCACATCAGAGGAGGTGGCTTTTGGCTTTGAACCTCTCTTAGTGACATATCATCGAATTTACTAGGCTACCCAATGAACGCGATGTCTTGAATTGGTTAGCCATTCGTGTAAATCCAGACAATGATATTCACATGATAACTTTTCTCGGCAAACTTTTAGTTCTCACTGTCGGGTCCATTTCGGCCCTGGCACCCTCTCTTGGTTTCATAAGTGTTTATCAAGTTGAGACGGCCAACATCTCATACACCTACACAGGTGACTTCCTATTTAGGAGTATCCTGCCATACTCCACTTCACTTAGACAGTATAGGAATCATTAAAAGCCCAGCTTAACCTTTGCTAAAATTGCAGGTTGCACTTCTTTATCCTAGGCAATGGGTTTGGAGTTTGTTAAACTCTCAAGGGCCGCATGAATATTCACACCTTAGTTGTCCCATTGAACCATGATCTTGGGATCTCCAATCTACATGGTTGGGTTACCGATGTGTCTATTCTTAAATTGTAGACTTTAACCCCATCCCTCCTGATAGATAGAGTATTTGATCTCTAGGCAATCCTTTCGTCAAAGGATCGGCCACATTATCCTTTGATTTTATGTAATCAATGGATATAATCCCATTAGAGATCAACTGTTTAATGGAATTATGTCTACGACGAATATGTCTAGACTTACCATTATACATCTTACTCTCTGCCCTACCGATTGCCGACATATAGTCGCAATGAATTAGGATTGGGCCCACTGGTTTTTTCCAGCAAGGAATATCTTCTAAGAAATGTCTTATCCACTCAGCTTCTTCACCAGCTTTATCTAAAGCTATGAACTCAGACTCCATTGTGGACCGTGCTATACATGTTTGCTTAGAAGATTTCCACGACACTGCTCCTCCACCGATGGTAAAAATATACCCACTCGTGGATTCAGAGTCATCTGTGTCTGATATCCAATTTGCGTTATTGTATCCTTCGATAATAGCTGGATATCGTGAGTAGTGTAATCCATACTCCTTAGTATACTTCAAGTATCTAAGAACTTTATTTAGAGCCTTCCAATGCTCTAAGCTAGGATTACTCGTGAACCTACTCAACTTGCTCATAGAATATGCTATGTCAGGACGGGTACAGTTCATGATATACATTAAACTGCCAATGACCCTAGCATATTCCAACTGTGATACGGGTTCACCCAGATTTTCTTTAAATGGACACTTAAGTCCACTGGTGTTTTAACCGGTGCACTGTCGCGATGAAAGAATTTTTCCAAAACTGTCTCAATATAATGAGACTGCGACAAGACCAGTCCATCAGATGTCCTAGAGATTTTAATCCCTAATATGACATCTGCCAAACCCATATCCTTCATGTCAAAGTTTTTCTTTAACATTTCTTTGGTATTCATGATAATATCATGATTACTCCCCAAAATCAACATGTCGTCTACATATAGACACAATATGACATATGCATTATGTACTTGTCTAACATACACGCACTTATCACATTCGTTGATTTTAAACCCATTTGACAACATCGTGTTATCAAATTTTTCATGCCACTGTTTAAGTCCATACAAGGACCTAACTAGTTTACAGACCTTTTTCTCCTGTCCAGGAGCAACATACCCTTCGGGTTGTTCCATATATATTTCCTCGTCTAGCTCTCCATTTAGAAACGCAGTCTTAACATCCATTTGATGTATCTCAAGATTCTGTAACGCAGCAATCGCTATGAGCAATCTTATGGACGTTATTCTCGTTATCGGAGAGTAAGTGTCGAAGAAATCAAGGCCATGAGTTTTTCGGTATCCTTTGACAACCAACCGCGCCTTAAACTTATCAATAGTTCCATCAGTCTTATATTTTCTTTTCAGGATCCACTTACAGCTTAAAGGCTTAGTTCCCTTTGGAAGATCAACCAACTCCCAGGTATGGTTATGTAATATAGACTCGATTTCACTATTGATAGCTTCCTTCCAGCTTTGTGCATCTGGACTTGACAAAGCTTCCTTAATCGTTCTCGGTTCATCTTCTAATGTATAAGATACAAAGTCAGGACCGAATGACTTAGGAATTTTTGTCCTTTTACTACGACGTGGTTCTTCATCCCCGGGATTAGAACCACTCGTAGATGCTTCATACGTTCTTTTAAGAGGTCTTTCTTCATTCTTTTCCTTACAAGGAAAGTTATTCTCAAAGAACGAAGCATTTCTAGATTTCATGATCGTACCTTCATGAATCTCCGAATTTTCTGATTTATGCTCCAGAAATCTATAGGCACTACTGTTAAGAGCATAACCGATAAATATGCAATCAACAGTTTTAGGACCTATCTTAACTTGTTTGGGTTTTGGTATTTCTACCTTAGCCAAACACCCCCACACTTTGAGGTACTTATATGAAGGTCCTCGACTTTTTCAAAGTTTGTATGGGGTCTCATTCCTACTTTTGTGAGGAATCTTGTTAGGGATATAGTTAGCGGAGAGGATTGCCTCCCCCACAAATTCTGAGGTAGCCAAGAATTTATTAACATCGCATTCATCATCTCTTTAAGAGTACGATTTTTGCGCTCTGCTATTCCATTAGATTGAGGCGAATACGGGGCCGTTGTTTGATGTATTATGCCAGAATCTGCACAAAATTCATCAAATGGTGCTCCATATTCTCCACCTCGATCACTGCGGATAGCCTTTATCCTTTTTCCAAGTTGTTTTTCAACTTCTGTTTTGTAATGTGTAAATGCCTGAAGCGCCTCATCTTTACTTATTAGTAAATACACATAACAATACCTCGTGCTATCATCAATGAATGTGATGAAATACTTTTTCCCACATCTAGTTTGCACAAACTTCAAATCACAGATGTCACTGTGAATAAGTTCTAGAGGCGTAGTGTTCCTTTCAACAGACGGGAACGGCTGTTTGACTAGTTTTGCCTCAACACAAATTTCGCACTTGTGTTTATTTTCAACTTTAAACGTTGATAATAAATTCAAGTTAACTAATCTTCGAATAGTATCATAATTTACACATGTCCTAGTCTAACATGCCATAAATTAGAATACTCAAGCAAGTAAACAGAATAATCAACATTCTTATTACTTTCATTTTCGGTTACAACAGAGCGGATTACATTCATTTTGAAAAGGCCCTTATCTAGGTAACCTTTTCCTACATAAATCCCTCTCTTAGTAAGCGAAAACCTATCAGCTTCGAAGACTAACTTGAACCCATTCTTGACCAAAGCAGATCCGGACACTAGATTCTTGCGTATCTCCGGAACATGCAGAACTTCAGTCAATGTCAGCTCTTTGCCTGAAGTCATCTTCAGCACAACTTTCCCCATACCAACCACTGGAGAAGTGGCAGAGTTTCCCTTATACAGCTTTCGTCCATCAGTAGGGGTATAGGATGAAAATGCATCTCTGTCAGAGCAGATGTGGCATGTAGCACCAGTATCTACGAACCACTCCCTTGGGTTATCCACCATATTGGCTTCAAACACCACAGCCATGAGGTCTAGCTCACTCAGATCGATAGGCACCTGATTATTCGACAGGTCATCGATCATGTCGTTGATGCCCTGGTGATCATCAACAGCGACGTGCACCTGATTTTGCACCTGGTTCTGGTTCTTGGCTCTTTGTTGGTTCGAGCCAGAACCTTTCCTTCGAGACTGTTTATTCTTTTTCTTGGGCTCAGTACAGTCTCTAGCCTAATGACCATGACGGCCACATTTGTGACAGGTATCTCCCTGTCTCCCTGTTCCTTTTTCTGGGAATTTTCTTGGAATTTCTCTTGGAATTTCCGTTTCCGATTTGAACTTTCCAAAGCCTCGACAATGTTAGCCATTGCCCGAACATGAGCTTTCTTGACAGAAGCTCGGTTGTCTTCCTCAATTCTGAGTCGTACAATCAAGTCTTCTAGACTCATCTCCTTTCGCTTATGCTTCAAGTAATTCTTGAAATCACTCCAAGACGGCGGGAGCTTTTCAATTAGCGCCCCCATTTGGAACGACTCACTCAAAGCAATGTCCTCAGCATGAACTTCATGGATAATAATTTGAAATTCTTGGACTTGGCTAGCCACGGACTTATTGTCCACCATTTTGAAGTCTAAGAACTTCGCGACCACGAACTTCTTCAGTCCGGCGTCCTCAGTACTATACTTCCTATCCAATGCCTCCTAGAGGTCTTTAGCGGTTTTCATAGACAGATAAACGCTGTAAAGCGAATCATCTAAACCACTGAGTATGTAATTCCTGCAGAGGTAATCACAGTGACTCCAGGCATCGTATGCCGTCCTTAGTTGGACATCCTCACAATTTTCTGGCACAGACGGAGCGTCTTCAGTCAAGAACCTCGCTAGGTTCAACGTCGTCAGGTAAAACAACATCTTTTGCTGCCACCTCTTGAAGTCAGCCCCGCTGAATTTCGACGGCTTTTCAGCCTGAGCCGGTATAACCGGAACAGCCACTGGTTGCACCGTAGGTACAGCCGCAGCGCTTCTTGAGCCACTGCCAAAATCAAACCCACTACTACTGCCAAACCCGAACCCGGCACCAGAACCGAATCCAAGGATGAGGCCAAGATCGGCTCCTGGTCCAAGGTCGAAGTCAATACCGGCAGCAGCATCATCAGAAACTGGAACGTTAGCACTGGTCGGAACGAAGGCCATTTCAGAATGTTAAAACGAAATAGAAATCAACAACAATAAATCTTAGCGTTAAGCTTGTTGCAAAATCTGCTCGTAATACAAACGAATTCTGAAAATATAAAGACAAATACCGAGGCGAGAAGAACTCTATCCTTAACGCTAAATTGCCCCGCATAGGTGGTACGGGTATATGCAATCAACGTACCAAGATACAACAATATATTAGTTCGATATCAAAACCACTTGTGATATCCGAACAAACAAAGACTATGTGTTTGCTTATGAACTCGGGAAAGAGGAGAGAAAATCAGAAGAAGGCTAATTGCTTTTTGGTGTTTTTTCCTCATCTACTGGAGGGGCCTTTATATAGGCTCGAAAATGAGACAAAAAATTAAACACCATTAAAATTGTCATTAGTATGTGAGTAAAATGTCCATCAGTTTTTGGGGGTTAAAGAAAAACGCACCAAAAACGTCTCTAACGTTAAACATATTAAAAGACAGCTTTAACTTATATAAAAAACGTGGCCGGCGTTTTTTATATTTTTATATGAGGTGTGAAAAAATCCTTGTCTAATTTTCTGTTGGAGACACATATTTGGGCCCAAAAATTGATTAAAATTAATCTAATTAAACTTAGCCCAAAAAGATAATACTCTTGAGCCCAAGCATCAAGCCCAAGCCCACACCCACGACCCACGACCCGGACCTGGCTCGGCCTGACCCGCCCGGTCAGTCGGCAGCGGCGGCAGTCGGTCGGCGGTTATGTGTGCGCGCGTGTGTGTGTGCGCGCGAGGGAGGTCTAGCCATGGTTAACCATAGCTAGGTCATCCCCCATCTAAACCCACACAAACATGTTATGACCAAGGCCACAAACCTAATTCCAAACACTCATGTTGATATACTTGCTTAACCTTTGGTATTTTTCCAATGTGAGATAGCCCCAAAGTTAACCAATTTAAGTCCCTTACTTTAACCATTAATTCCTCATTCGTTAAAACTCCGAATCGAGAAATTCGAAAGGCTAAAGTCATCCCTGATATGAATGGTGTTCGAATTTCAGTCAACCATTGACTACACACATTTGGCTTTGGCTTTTCTTAGCTATCTAAATAAATATTGTTTCCAATAGCGCGCACCTGGCCGAGCTTGGCCGAGCAGCGCGCGCAGCTGCCCATATTTTTTAATAGCTGTATTTTCCCAAAATAAATATTACTATGGAATTTTCACATTTTTCCAAGTCATTTTAACATTTTCCCATATTTTTTACTATTTTTCCTCAATTTTTCGTATTATTATAGAATAAATATATTAAATAAATATTTTCATGAAAAATATATTTTTTTAAACATAAAAATTTTTTTATAATGCATTTGTAAGCTTAAACACAAAAAATTAGATAAAAAAAAGGTCATAGCGACGTTGAGCTTGACTCTAGTCCGATTTTGTTAAATGACTTGAGAGGTGTAGGATAAGTGGGAGCCAAAAGGCGAAAGTGGAATAAATTTTTGAGTGAATGAATGTTAAATATGGATAAAAATGTACAAGTGTGCCCGACTGAATACCCGAACAAGACCCAAAATGAGGGGGCAGTCACATCAGAGACTCCTATCGGTAACAAGAAAAGAGGTCGGGCATACCCGGCTTAGTCCCTAATTGAGGGGCATTCACACGATTGACTCCTCAACACAAAACAACAAAAGTAGTCCCAAAGTAGTTGGAACAAAAAGGTCCTAACTAGAACCAAGATGCTCAAAATACATCAAAACATGAGGATACAAAGCAAAAATGATTTTGTAATCTTGTGTTTTGGTTATGACTCGAAAATAAATGAAATTAGATGAAATGAGATGAGAGACGCATATTCATTCTACTTCTCCTTCACAATAGATCAATTCGATCTAATGGCTAGAAAGGAGATTAGTCTTTGACTACATGACTCTTTTAATGATGCGGCTCAAGGATCATACAATTCGAGTTTAGAAGATCGAGTCCAAGTTCCAATTGGGCCCATCACAAGATCAAGAGCTAAGAAATTCTATAAGGATTGTTTCCAAAAAAAGACTCTTGTTTGAGCCTATAAATAGGCCAGGTTTTTTCATTAATAAAAGATCAGTTTTCATTAAAAATTTGTGAGTTGTTGTCTCTCTTGTTCGTTAAAAACTCAACCTTGTTCTTTTTCGACAAAACTTAATACACACGTATTTTTACCTTACCATCCAAAACACGCATTTTTACCATATAGAACAATACGTTACCTTATCTCCCTATTAAACATCCAACATACCATAAATATCACACCATACCATACCAAACCATAAAATAATACCAAATACACACGTCCCCAATTTCCTTTTTTTTATCATTCGTATTTTTTTTGTTCTTTATTATCGTTCTGATTTTTTCTTTTCGTTGAGTTTGTCCATTTTCGAGCGTGTTCGAGTATGGCCGAGCATGGCCGAGTGTACCGAGCGAGCGTGGCCGAGCATGGACGAGCGTGGCCGAGCGTGGTCGAGCGTGACCGAGCGTCGCCGAGAGTGGTCGAGCGTGGCCGACCATGGCCGAGCGTGACCGAGCGTGACCGAGCGTGGCCGAGCATGGCCAAGCGAGGCCGAGCGTGGCCAAGCATGGCAGAGCGTTGCCAAGCATGGCCAAGCATGCCGAACGTAGCCGAGCATGGCCGAGAATGTCCGAGTGTGGCCGAGCGAGCATGTCCGAGCATGGCCGAGTGAGCATGGGCGAGCATGGCCGAGTGTGGCCGAATATGGCCGACTGTTGCCGAGCGTGGCTAAGCATGGCCGAGTGTGGTCGAGCATGGCCGAGCATGGTCAAGCATGGCCGAGCGAGCGTGGACGAGCATGGCCGAGTGTGGCCGAGCATGGCTGAGCATGGCCGAGCGTGGCCGAGCATGGCAGAGCGTGGCCGAGTGTGGCCGAGCATGGCCGAGCATGGCCGAGTATGGCCGAGTGTGGCAGAGCGTGGCCGAGCATGGCCGAGCATGGCCGAGTGTTGCCGAGTATGGCCGAGTATGGCCGAGTGAGCATGGTCGAGCATGGCTGAGTGTGGCCGAGCGTGGCCGAGTATGGCCGAGTGAGCGTGGCCGAGCATGGCTGAGTGTGGCCGAGCGTGGCCGAGTGTGGCCGAGCGTGGCCGATCATGATCGAGCATGGCCGAGTGTGACCGAGAGTGGCCGAGCATGATCGAGCATGGCCGAGCGTGGTCGGGCATGGCCGAGCATGGCCGGGTATGGACGAGCATAGCCTAGTGTGGGCGAGCGAGCATGGCCGAGCATGGGCGAGTGTTGCCGAGCGTGGCCGAGCATGGCCGAATGTGGCCGAGCGAGCATGGCCGAGTGTAGCCGAGTGAGCGTGGTCGAGCATGACCGAGTGTGGCCGAGTGTGGCCGAGCGTGGCCGAGTGTGGCCGAGCGTGGCCGAGTGTGGCCGAGCGTGGCCGAGTGTGGCCAATCGTGGCCGAGCATGGTCGAGTGTGACTAAGCGAGCATAGCCGAGCATGATCGAGTGTTGCCGATCATGGCCGAGTGTGGCCGATGTTATGCAGCAGAATCGAGAGTCCTATGTGGAGAAGAATTAGTTATTAGTTATTAGATATTTATTTCTTTTACTATTGTTAGAAGTCTAGTTGAATTAGGAGTTTTGTTTAATTAGGAGTCTAGTCCTTTTCAGTTAAAGATTCCTAGCTTGCGAAGGATTACTAGTATTATAAATAGGGTTGTTAGGAGTTATTTTCATTCATTCAATTTTGGAATCAAAGAATCGAGCTTAGGCTTGGGACAAACTTCGGTTTGTAGGGCAAGAATTTATTCTTGTAGGACTTTCGAGCAATCGAAAGTATTTTCTATTTATTTTTAGTTTATTCAATATTGTTTGTACAAATTTGGTCCGACCTGCCGGATCGTTACGTCGGAACAATGACTACTACCCGTGCAAGCAATGACCAGCGATTGGAACGCATTGAAACCGACCAGGCAGAGATAAAGGCTCTTTTGACGAAATTGGCGGCGAATCAAGAAACAATGGCGGCAGATAACCAAGCCGTGCAAACCCAAATTCAAAATCAACAAACCCAACTCACCGAACTCACCCGCTCCATTAAGATCCTATCTGATGTCATGCTAACCATGAATCCCCAAGCTGCTCAAGCAGCCCGCAATGCTACGACACCCGTAGCTTCAGAAATTGCGGAAAACGAAATGGGCGAATAGGCGATCCCCGATCGACGGATCACGTCTCCAATGCTTCTGCCCGCCTTCAAGGGTAGTGATCCCGTCAGTTGGTTAGCTCGAGCCAATCAACAATTCATAATTCACCAAACTCCACCGGAACAAAAGCTGCAGTCTACTATGGTGGCCATGGAGGGAGACGCCCTATACTGGTTTTCTTGGCTTCAATCACGAAAGCCACATCTGACATGGACCGAGTTTTCCGAAGCTCTCGCACTCCGTTTTGACAATAGGTTTAAGGGCAACCCTTTTGAGCGTCTTGCGGATGTCCAACAAACGGACACAATGGATGCCTATATCACCACCTTTATCCAACTTGCAAGTCAGGTCCCCGGATTAAGTGATGACCATTACTTGCGGTATTTTATGAAAGGACTGCGGAATGAGATAAAGTGTCCTCTACGGTTACTACGACCCCAAGATCTCGACGCGGCCATGGAATTGGCACGGGACGTTGAAGAGAACAACGCGGTATTAAACGGGGGACGAGGGGCTAAAACGGAAAACCATTCAACAACAGGTACCGCGAATTTCACCCGACCAGCAGCTAACTTCGTTGGGTCAGCAGCGGTACATTCCACCCAATCGAATAACTACAATCGCCCTTCACATTCAAGGGAGTCGGAGACAGTGTTAGTGAAGATGGGGAGCAATTCAAGACATCCGGACCAAGATCAACTCGCGCAGTCCGTCGGTTCAGGGCAGTCCACGGTGCGAAAACCATTCACAAGGTTAACTCCGCAAGAATTAGCGGATTTACGTGCTAAGGGGTTATGCTATCGTTGCAAACAGCCCTATACTCCGAGGCATGAGTGTCCACTTAAAAAACTGCATGTTTTCATAATGGAGGCAGGAGATAATCTTGATCTCAATCACGCTGAATTTTGTGAATTCCATGAAGGGGAGGAAATGGGAAGAATACCCATTGAAGACGCAACCGTGTCCAGATTTCCACCTTGGGGTCAAGGTGGTTTTTAAGGGGTTGGAATTGTTATGCAGCAGAATCGAGAGTCCTATGGGGAGAAGAATTAGTTATTAGTTATTAGATATTTATTTCTTTTACTATTGTTAGAAGTCTAGTTGAATTAGGAGTTTTGTTTAATTAGGAGTCTAGTCCTTTTCAGTTAAAGATTCCTAGCTTGCGAAGGATTACTAGTATTATAAATAGGGTTGTTAGGAGTTATTTTCATTCATTCAATTTTGGAATCAAAGAATCGAGCTTCGGCTTGGGACAAACTTCGGTTTGTAGGGCAAGAATTTATTCTTGTAGGACTTTTGAGCAATCGAAAGTATTTTCTATTTATTTTCAGTTTATTCAATTTTGTTTCTACCAGCCGAGCATAGCCAAGCGTGGCTGAGCGTGGCCGAGCATCGCCGAGCATGGCCGAGCATGGCCGGGCATGGCCGAGCGTGGCCGAGCATGGCCGAGCTTGGCATAGTGTGGCTGAGCATGGCCGAGTGTGGCTGAGTGTTGCCGAGCATGGTAAAGTGTGGTCGAGCGTGGCCGAGCGTGGCCGAGCATAGCTGAGTGTGGCTGAGCGAGCGTGGCCGAGCATGGCCGAGTGTGGTGGAGCATAGCCGTGCATGGCCGAGCATGGCCGAGTGTGGTCGAGCGAGCGTGGCCGAGCATGGCCGAGTGTGGTCGAGCGAGCGTGGCCGAGCATGGCCGAGTGTGGTCGAGCATGGCCCAGTGTGGCCGAGCATGGCCGAGCGTGGCTGAGTGTTGCCGAGTGTGGTCAAGCATGGCCGAGCATGGACAAACATGGCCGAATGTGGCCGAGCGTGACCGAGCATGGCCGAGTGTGGCCAAGTGTGGCCGATCGAGCGTGGCCGAGCATGGCCGAGTATTGCCGAGAATGGCCGAGCGTGGCCGAGCGTGGCCGAGTGTGGCCAAGCGTGGCCGAGCATAGCCGAGCGTGGCCAAAAATGGCCTAGCGTGGCCGAGCGTGGCTGAGCGTGGCCGAGCATGGCTGAGCATGGCTGAGTGTGGCCGAGTCTGGTCGATTGTGGCTGAGTGTGGCCGAGCATGGCCGAGCATGGCCGAGCGTGGCCGAGCATGGCCGAGCGTGGCCGAGTATAGCCGAGTATGGCCGAGTGAGCGCGGCCGAGCTTGGCTGAGTGTGGACGAGCATGGCTGAGCATGGCCGAGTGTGGAAGAGCATGGCCGAGCAAGGCCAAGTGTGCCCGAGCTTGGCCGAGCGTGGCCAAGTGTGGCCGAACGTGGCCGAGCGTGGCCTAGTGTGGCCGAGTGTGGCCGAGCGTGGCCAAGCATGGCCGAGTGTGGCCGAGCATGGCCGAGTATGGCCGAGCATGGACGAGCGTGGCCAAGCGTGGTCGAGCATGGCCGAGCGTGGCCGAGCATGACCCAGTGTGGCCGAGCATGGCCGAGCGTGGCCGAGTGTTGCCGAGTGTGGTCGAGCATGGCCGAGCATGGACAAACATGGCCGAATATGGCCGAGCGTGGCCGAGCATGACCGAGTGTGGCCAAGTGTGGCCGATCAAGCGTGGCCGAGCGTGGTCGAGCATGACCGAGCATGGTCGAGTGTTGCGTGGCCGAGCATGTCCGAGTGTGGCCGAGTGAGCGTGGCCGAGCATGGCCGAGCGTGGCCGAGAATGGCCGAGCGTGGCCGAGCGTGGCCGAGCATGGCTGAGCATGGCCGAGTGTGGCCGAGTCCGGCCGAGTGTGGCTGAGTGTGGCAGAGCGTGGCTGAGTGTGGCCGAGCATGGCCGAGCGTGGTCGAGCATGGCCGAGTATAGCCGAGTGTGGCCGAGTGAGCGCGGCCGAGCTTGGCTGAGTGCGGACGAGCATGGCTGAGCATGGCCAAGCACGGCCGAGTGTGGAAGAGCATGGCCGAGCAAGGCCTAGTGTGCCCGAGCTTGGCCGAGCATGGCCAAGTGTGGCCGAACGTGGCCTAGTGTGGCCGAGTGTGGCCGAGCGTGGCCAAGTATGACCGAGTGTGGCCGAGCATGGCCGAGTATGGCCGAGCATGGACGAGCGTGGCCAAGCGTGGCCAAGCATGGCCGAGCGTGGCCGAGCGTGGCTGAGCATGGCCGTGCGTGGCTAGCGTGGCCGAGCATGGCCGAGCGTGGCCGAGCATGGCTGAGCGTGGCCAAGCATGGCCGAACGTGGCCGAGTGTGACCGAGCATGGCTGAGCGTGGAAGAGCATGGCCGAGTGTGGCCGAGCGAGCATGGCCGAGCATGGCAGAGTGTGGCCGAGTGTGGCCGAGTGTGGCATAGCGTGGCTGAGCGTGGCTGAGCGTGGCCGATCATGGCCGAGCATGGCCGCGCGTGGCTGAGCGTGGCCGAGCATGGCCGAGCATGGTCGAGCGTGGCCGAGTGTGGCCGAGCATGGACGAGTGTGGCCGAGCATGACCGAGCGTGACCGAGCGTGGCCGATCATGGCCGAGTGTTGCAGACTGTGGAGCCAAAAGGCGAAAGTGAAATAAATTTATGAGTGAAATGAATGTTACATATGGATAAAAATATACAAGTGTGCCCCGCAGAATACCCGAACAAGACCCAAAATAAGGGAGAGTCACATCAGAAACTCCTATCGATAACAAGAAAAGAGGTCGGGCATACCTGGCTTAGTCCCTAATTGAGGGGCATTTACACGATTGACTCCTCAACATAAAACAACAAATGTAGTCCCAAAGTAGTTGAAACAAAAAGGTCCTAACTAGAACCAAGATGCGCAAAATACATTAAAACATGAGGATACAAAGCAAAAATGCTTTGGTAATCATATGTTTTGTTTATGACTCAAAAATAAATGAAATGAGATGAATTGAGATGAAATGAGATGAGAGACGCATATTCATTCTACTTCTCCTCCACAATAGATCGATTCGATCTAATGGCTAAAAAGGAGATTAATCTTTGACTACATGACTCTCTTAATGATGCGGCTCAAGGATCACACATTTCAAGTTTAGAAGATCGAGTCTAAGTTCCAATTGGGCCCATCACAAGATCATGAGCTAAGAAATTCAAGAAAGTGTTAAATGGGCTAATCCAAGAAGTATGGGCTCAATCAAATAGGTTGAGGCCCATTGATGAAGTTGGGCAGATTGAAATAAGGGCAATCGATTTATTGTGCCTTCTAGAAGATCCAACATGATGCAAGTTGCAAAAAACGAAGATGAAGAAATTCGAATTTACCTTTAAATTCGAAATTCTTGTTTCCTTTTTATTTTAGAATTCTACTTAGTTTGTAAGTTTTATTCTAGTTGTTTCCCTTTTATTAGGTTTTCTTTTTGTTTTAGAAGTTTATTTAGTTAAGAAGTCTTATTTTAGTAGGAAACTAGATTTAGAAAAGATATTCTTTTTCTATAAGGATTCTTAACAAACTAAGACTCTTGTTTGAGCCAATAAATAGGATACGTTTTTTCATTAATAAACAGATCAGTTTTCATTAAAAAATTGTGAGTTTTAGTCTCTCTTGTTCGTTAAGAACTTTATCGAACTTATCAGAGAAATCTCCATGGCATTCATCCCGACTTATCAAATGGAAATCCATACCGTTTGTGGCGTCTTCATAACTTCTTTCCAACGTTCGAGTTCATAGATTCCATCGGGTCGAGGTCTTCTATACCAAGGTTCGTTGTTACTATAGAATTTTGGGTTGGGGAAATCCGTTCATCTCATTAACTAAAAATTGTTTTTGGGGAAAATTCCGCGTGAACCAACTCACCTTGGGAAGGTTCGTATCATTTGGCACCAAAGCCAAGGTTGTTTTTATCAAAACCAAAACTCAGTCTTGTTCTTTTTTCGACAAAACCTAATACACACGTATATTTACCTTACCATCTAAAACACGCGTTTTTACCATACCTTACAATACGTTACCTTATCTCCCTATTAAACATCCAATATACCATAAATATCATAATATACCATACTATAAAACAATACCATAACATTAATATATACGAAATACACACGCCCCTAATTTCTATTTTTTTATCATTTGTATTTTTTTTGTTCTTTATTATCGTTTTGATTTTTACTTTTTGTTGAGTTTGTCCATTCCCGAGCGTGGCCGAGCATGGTCGAGTGTGGCCGTGTGTGGCCGCGAGCGTGTCCGAGCATGGCCGAGCGAGCGTCACCGAGCATGGCCGAGGGTGGCCGAGCATGGACGAGCGTGGCCGAGCATGGTCGAGCATGGCCGAGTGTGGGCGAGCATGGCCGAGCATGGACGAGCATTGCCGAGCATAGCCGAGCGTGATGAAGTGTGGCCGAGCGTGGTCGAGCGTGGCCAAGCGTGGCCGAGCATGGCCGAGCATGGCCGAGTGTGGCTGAGCGTGACCGAGTGTGGATGAGTGTGGCAGAGCGTGGCTGAGTGTGGCTGAGCGTTAACGAGTGTTGCCGAGCATGGACGAGCGTGGCCGAGCATGGCCGAGTGTGGCCGACGGAGAATGGCCGAGCGTGGCTGAGTGTGGCCGAGCATGGCCGAGTGTGGCCGAGCATGGCTGAGCGTGGCCGAGTGTTGCCGAGCATGGATGAGCATGGTCGAGTGTGGCCGAGCATGGACGAGCATGGCCGAGTGTGGCCGAGCATGGCCAAGCGAGCGTGGCCGAGCATGGCCAAGTGTGGACGAGCGTGGCCGAGCAGGGCCGAGTGTGGCTGAGCGTGGCCAAGCTTGGCCGAGTGTGGCTGAGTATGGCCGAACATGGCCGAGTGTGGCCGAGCGTGGCCGAGCATGGTCATGCGTGGCCGGGCGTGGCTGAGGGTGGCCGAGCATGGCCGAATGTGGTCGAGGAAGTGTGGCCAAGCATGGCCGAGTGTGGCCGATCATGGCCGAGTGTGGCCAAGCGTGGCCGAGCATGGCCGACCGAGCGTGGCCGAGCATTGCCGAGTGTAGCCAAGCAAGCGTGGCCGAGCATGGTCGAGTGTGGCCGAGCGTGGTCGTGTGTGGCCGAGTGTGGCCGAGCGTGGCCGAGCATGGCCGAGTGTGGCCGAGCGAGCATGGCCGAGTGTACAACACCCGCACGGCCTGATCCGCACCCGAATCAGTCAGCCCACTCAATATTTATCGCTTACCTAATCGACCAAATATAACACAAGGCAACAAAGAAGCAACACGATGTATATGAATGCAGAATATGAAAGACACTCGAGGTACAAGCAATCGCTCAACTTATATTATTCACAAATATTTTAATAAAACAATACTCCAAGGCTTGCACACAGAACTCACTCGTTTTCTGAATGAGTGTGCAGCTCAAGGGATGGAACTATTTATAGGCAACAGTCTAACTACTCATCGCTAGATTTAAGGGAACCCTAACAAGAACGGGCATGCCCACGCGCTTTGGTCAAGGCCCACGTTGGTCATGCCCTTTGTTTAGGCGACTGGATGCTTGGTCAAGGCCCATCCAGATTTCTCGCTCCTTACGCCCATGTTCAGGCTCGGTCAAAACCCTCCCGGAATTCTCGCACGCCACGCACATGCTTGGGCTCGATCAAGGCCCTTCTGGAATTCTCGCATGCCGCGCACTTGTTCATGCTCGGTTAAAACCCTTCCGACATTTTCGCGCCCGGCCATGATCAAGTTCTTTGGCCGAGACTCGTACTCCAATCTATCGAGATTATCGGGTTCTTGTCTTGGCCGAGATCTTTGGTTCAATGTCTATCGGATCACTGTCGAGAAATCCTACCAAAGAGTCGCTGCCGAGCGCTCAGCGTTTGGCTGCTGGATTTTCTCGGCCACGCCTAGCCCGCCGAGGCTGCACACCATCCGGCCGATTCCTGTCGGGAAAACTCGCATACCACCAAGTTTTCTCGGCCATCATCAGGCCCAGCTCCATCCGTTAAAGTCCCACTAATTGTCCGTCCCATCTTTGGGTCGACCCCCGACCCTTGTCTTCTGACCGCGTCCGTGATATCCGCACTTCCAACCGCGTTCCGAAATTTTTGCTCGTCGAGCCATGCCCCGAGAGTCCGACCACACCGTCGGCTATGTCGAGACTTTTGTGCACCGCCGCCCTCACTTGTGCTTTGCCCTTGGCCAAGACTTTCCAAACATTGGCTCGCATGCCGGCCGAGCCAAGGCGTCCGAGAGATTATGGGCGTAACAGACCTCCCCCACCAGCGGAGCTCGATGCCTTCATCGAGGCCAATGGTGTTTCCACAGTCTTCTAATATTCCCTAATTTGTTTCTCGAACTGCCAAAAATTCACGTCTCTTTCCCATGTAGCATCCCCCTCCGGTTCACTTTCTATAGTACCAAATAATCCATCCTCCGATTTTTCTTACTTTGGCCCATGGTGCGGTGTTTTAGAATTCGCCTAACTTTCTTGATGAATTCTTACCGAATCACAGGCGGAGCTCGCTTCGTCTGTTTTTGACTCTCATCCAAGGCATCCCCTCCCGAAACTTTTTCAGAAAACTCACATGAAAACGTCGGGTGAATCTTAAGCCTATCCAGCAGCTGCAATCGATATGCCATCCTTCTGACCTTCTTCACGATCTCGAAGGGACCATCATATTTTGGGACCAACCCACGGTGCACTATTTTGGACTTGATTTTCTTCCATATTTGGAGAGTAAGTTTGAGCAACACTTGCTCCCCGACATTGAACTCGACATCCCTCCGACCCATATCCGGATTCTTCTTCATCCGCTTTTGAGCCTTTGATAAACTATCCTTGGCTTCGTCTAGCATTTCCTGTTTGGCCCGAGCGAACCGATAGGCAGTAGGGGATTTGCCACCGGTTCGTTGGGCTGCGATTTCATGGGTCGTCATGGGTTGTAACCCATAGACCAGCTCAAAGGGACTCATCCTGGTTGCTGATGATTTGTGTAAGTTGTAGCAAAATTGAGCCATGTCGAGCAATCCAACCCAATCCTTTTGGCTTGCCGACACATAGTGCCTCAAGCATTCCCCCAATAGCTGATTCATCCTCTCGGTTTGACCATCTGTTTGAGGGTGATTAGCTGTGGAGAATTTGAGCTCGGTCCCCATCATATTAAATAAGGCCGTCCAGAATCGGCACATGAATCGAGTATCTTGGTCGCTTATAATATCTTCCGGCAAATCGAAATACTTGATTACATTGTGGAACAAGAGCTCGGCTGCCACCTCTGCGGTGCACGCCTTTGGGGCTTCCATAAAAATACCATATTTTGAGAATCTATCAACAACAATAAATATTGAAGCCATACCTCCAACTTTGGGAAAACCCAAAATGAAATCCATCGAGACGGATTGCCATGGTCGTTTGGGAATAGGCAGGGGCTGCAACAATCCTGCCTCCTTTTTACGCTCCGACTTGTCTAGCTAACACACAAGGCATGTCCATACGTACGACTCAACGTTGTACTGCATTTTAGGTCAATAGTACCTCCGGGACAGTAAGGCTAGCATTCTTTCCATGCCAGGGTGCCCAGCCCATCGGGGATCGTGGGTTTTCCGCAATAGTTGGCGCCGAAGGGGGCCGCTTGGCACATAAGCTCGGCCACCCTTCACAATCAGTAAACCATCCTCAAGCCAGTACTTCTGAGTATTGCCCGCTTTGACCTGCTCGACCATCTTCAAATCACTTTATCCGTTTGGGATGTTTCCCGGACCCGGTACAAGAAATTAGACTTAATAAGAGTCAAGGCTGCCGCATAGTCCTCCACCATCTTCCGACTCAATGCATCGGCCACATCATTATGCTTTCCCGGTCGGTGTACCCAATTGAAGTCGAATTCCCCAAGGTATTCTTGCCAACGTGCTTGCTTGGGAGTCAACTTCTTTTGGGTACGAAAATACGTGTTGGCTACATTGTCGGTCACCACCGTAAACTTCGTGACCAATAAGTAATTCTTCCATGCCTCAAGACAGTGGATCACCCCGATCATCTCTTTCTCGTGCGTACTATATCGGATCTTGGCATCCTTAAGCTTTCGGCTCTCGAATGCAATTGGGTGCTGATCTTGAACTAGCACCCCACCAATTGCTCGGTCCAAAGCATCTGTCTGTACCTCAAAGGGCTTGTCAAACTTCGGCCCGAACCTTATTCCCATTCATTTTAATCTTTCCTTGGCCAATGATGTGCCCAAGGAAGGTAATTCAGCTTCGGCAGAACTCACACTTCTCTTTCTTAGCATAGAGGTGGTGGTCTCTAAGCTTTTGGAACACCAGCCTTAGGTGCTCCAAATGATCCTCCAAGCTTTCTGAATAGATCACTATATCATCTAGGTAAACTATCACAAAACGATCCAAGAACTAGTACAATACATCATTCATTAAGTTGCAAAAAAGTAACGGGAGCATTAGTTAAACCAAAGGGCATGACTAAAAATTTATACGAACCATACCTCGTCACGCACGTGGTTTTGACCTCATCACCTTCGGCCACCCGCACTTGCCAATATCCCTCCCTTAGATCGATTTTGGTGTAGTACCTCGCCCTTGCCAACTTATCAAATAGGTCCAAGGCATTCGGAATTGGATACTTGTTTTTTATCGTCACCTTATTCAATGCCCGGTAATCCACGCACATTCACATCGACCCATCCTGCTTCCTTTGGAATAGAATCGGGGACCCGTACGGGGCCTTGAAAGGTCGAACAAGGCCATCTAAGAGCTCGTCGAGTTGTTTCCTCAATTATACCAATTCTGCCAGGTTCATCCGATATGGGGCTATGGCCGGGGCCCTGGCTCCAGGTTTCAACTCGATTCAGTGGTCGATATTCCTTATGGAGGTAGTTGCTTCGGCAGCTCAGGAGGAAATACATCCTTGAACTCCGATAGTAAGTCTACCACCGCCTCGGGCACTTCCTAAAATACCCCCTCCTTGATTTCAACCATTGCCGCAAAGTATGTGATCTTGCCGTGCCTTAGACCCTTCTCCAATTGGAGGGCCGAGAGCAATGAGTTTTTCTTACCCACGACCTTCGGCTCCTCTACGACGTAAGTACCCTTCACAAAAGGCATGTATTCGGCATTAGCAAAGATTAAACCGCCCGCGTGCGGCCATACCAAAACGGTGGCCATGATCAAGAATTGCATTCCAAGAATAATGTCGAAGTCATCTAGGGGGACTGTCATTAGCTCACACTGACCATGCCAAGGTCCCACCACTAAGTCAACAGTGGCAACCCCCTTGATCGGCTTCGCCTCCGAATTAACCGCTTTAATTCAGCTCGAATGGTCCGAGACACTCAAACCCAGATTTTGAATCTCTCGGTCCGCAACAAAGTTATGCGTGGCTCCAGTATCCACCATCTCCATAACCTTTTTGCCATTCACCAACACCTCCACATACATGAGGCCCGTATGGCTCGAAGATTTCCCTTGGATCGCGAATAGCAATTGCAAGGGGTTGACCCTTGAAGGTCTAGCGTCGTACCCTTCGTCACTCTCGGCTATCAAAGCGTTCAGTTTGCTACGCTTTGGGCATTCTCTCATTCGGTGATCGCCACCGCAAATGAAGCAACCCTTCTTGGATCGATCAAGCTCGGGCTGGGATTCCTTGGGCTTGAATCCAGCCGAGCCGTCTTTCTTTTTGAATCTCGGCTTCTCGTGCTTATTCTTACCATGTTTCCCTCTGTCCTTGCCCCCATCCTTGTGTTTCTTCTACTCAGATTCGGGTCCACCAACAACCCAAAAGTCTACAAGTCGATCCGCCACAGCATATGTGGACAGCAGGTCCATGACCCCTTGCCTCCTCAGTTCGGCTAGGGCCCAAGACTGCAGTCCAGACATAAAGTCGAACAACTTATCCTCCTCGGACATGTCTCGGATATCCAACATTAAGGAGTTGAAATCATTGACATAGTCCCTCACTGTTCCCGTATGTTTCAGTTTCCTCAACGCTTCCCTTGCAAGCCACGAAGTATTGCAAGGGAGGAATTGTTCTTTCAATTCCTTCTTCAGTGCTTCCCGTGTCTCAATCTTCGGTCGATTGGCACTGATGTCATCGACACTTTCTCGGCATCGGGTGTCTTTGATGCCTGAAAATAGGTCTCCATATCCCATAAGAAATTCTCGAGCTCTTTGGCGTCCCTCGGACCACCAAAGGGCTTCGGATCAGGTACTTTGAGTTTTGAGGATGATGCTCGATCATTCGAACTAGGGGCTCCCCGAAGTGCACATTTTAGTACCGCCAATTCCGTCTGGATCTCATCAATCCGATGATCCATTGAATCGGTTAGTTCCTCACTCAGACTAATCATTCGGCTTTTAATGAATGACGGAGTTTCATTCACCGAACGGTTCTGGAGCGCACCCAAGAAACTTTCCACACGACGAATCCTTGTCTTAAGATCAAGGATTCTATCTCGTACCGGATTTGTATCCGCCATTACTCTAGAATCTCAATCAACACAGTCGCGGAAGCGCAACTCCTGGTCATAACCCTTTTAACAAGGCTTTGATACCACTTGTTACGGGGTTAACTTTTGATCCCAATTTTTCGTAAAGTACAACACCCGAACGGCCTGATCCGCACCCGAATCAGTCAGCCCACTCAATATTTATCGCTTACCTAATCGACCAAATATAACACAAGGCAACAAGGAAGCAACATGATGTATATGAATGCAAAATATGAAAGACACTCGAGGTACAAGCAATGGCTCAACTTATATTATTAAAAAATATCTTAATACAAGAATACTCTAAGGCTTGCACACAGAACTCACTCGTTTTCTGAATGATTGTGCAGCTCAAATTATTTATAGGCAATAGTCTAACTACTCATCGCTAGATTTAAGAGGACCCTAACAAGATCGGGCATGCCCACGCGCTTTGGTCAAGGCCCATGTTGGTCATGCCCTTTGTTTAGGCGACTGGATGCTTGGTCAAGGCCCATCCAGATTTCTCGCTCCTTACGCCTGCGTTCAGGCTCGGTCAAAACCCTCTCAAAATTCTTGCACGCCGTGCACGTGCTCAGGCTCGGTCAAGGCCCTTCTGAAATTCTCGCATGTCGCGCACTTGTTCGTGCTCGGTAAAAAACTTTTTGACATTTTCGCGCCCGGCTAAGATCAAGTCCTTTGGCCGAGACTCGTCCTCCAATCTTCTGAGATTATTGGGTCCTTGTCTTGGCCGAGATCTTTGGCTCAATGTCTATCGGATCACTTTTGAGAAATCCTACCGAAGAGTCACTGCCGAGCGTTCGGCGTCTGGCTGCTGGATTTTCTCGGCCACGTCGAGGCCCCACACTATCCTGCAGGATCCTATTGGGGAAACTCGCATACCGTTGAGTTTTGTCGGCCACCATCAGGCCTGGCTGCATCCGTCAAAGTCCCACTGATTGTCCGTCCCATCTTTGGGTCGACCCTCGACCCTTATCTTCCGATCGTGTTTGTGATATCCGCACTTCTGACCATGTTCCGAAATTTCTGCTCTTCGAGCGGTGCCCCGAGAGTCCGACCACACTGTCGGCTATGTCGAGACTTTCGTGCACCGCCGTCCTTGCATGTGCTCGGCCCTCGGCCGAGACTTTCCAAGCCTTGGCTTGCATGCCAGCCGAGCCAAGGTGTCCGAGAGATTATAGGCGTAATAGCGAGCATGGCCAAGCATGGCCGAGTGTGGCCAAGCCTGGCCGAGTGTGGCCGAGTGTGGCTGAGTGTGGCCGAGCATAACCGAGCGTGGCCGAGCATGGCCTAGTGTGGCCGAGTGTAGCCAAGCAAGCGTGGCTGAGTGTGTCCGAGCATGGGGAGCGTGGCTGAGCATGGCTGAGTGTGGTCGAGCATGGCCGAACATGGCCGAGTGTTGCCGAGCATGACCGAGTGTGGCCGAGCATGGCCGAGTATGGCCGTGCGAGCGTGGCCGAGCATGGACGAGTGTGGCCGAGCATGACCGAGCATGACCGAGCATGACCGAGCATGGCCGAGCATGGCCGAGTGTGGCCAAGCATGGCCGAGTTTGGCCGAGCGTGGCCGAGCATGGCCGAGTATCGGTGTATCGGTGTGGCAGTTCTTGGAATGCAGTTCTTGATAGCAGCCAATGTATTGGTGTGGCCGCACGTGGGCGGCCTAATTTTTGCTGATGCTGAGTCCTCGCCCTTCGTGAAGGGGAGGAGCCGAAAGCATCGAGCAAGAAAAATCCGTTGCTCTCAGCCCTCCAATTGAAGAAGGGTCTGAAGCATGGTGAGACCACCTACCTTGCGGCTTCGGTGGAGATCAAGGAGGGTGTATTCCAGGAGGTACCCGAGCCCGTGGTGGACTTGCTGACGGAGTTCAAGGATGTCTTCCCTCCTAAACTTCCAAAGCACCTACCCCCACGACGAAATATTGATCATCGGATCGAGTTGGAGCCTCTAGGGCCAGGGCCCCGTACCGAATGAATCCGGCGGAGTTGGTAGAGTTGAGGAGGCAACTCGACGAGCTCTTGGAAGTTGGCCTCGTTCGGCCTTCCAAGGCCCCGTACGGGTCGCCTATATTTTTCCAAAGAAAGCAAGATGGATCGATGCGGATGTGCGTGGACTATCGGGCATTGAACAAGGTGACGATCAAAAATAAGTACCCTATTCTGAATGCCTTGGACCTATTTGATAAGTTGGCAAGGGCGCGATACTACAACAAAATCGATTTAAGGTCGGGTTACTGGCAAGTGTGGGTGGCCGAAGGTGATGAGGCAAAAACCACGTGCGTCACGAGGTATGGTTCATTTTTGGTTATGCCATTCGGTTTAACTAATGCCCCCGCCACCTTTTGTAACCTAATGAATGACGTGTTATATGAGTTTTTTGATCGTCTTGTGGTAATATAATTGGATGATATTGTAGTATACTTGGAAAGCTTGGAGGATCATTTGAACCATCTAAGGCGGGTGTTCCAGAAGCTTAGAGGCCACCACCTCTATGCGAAGAAAGAAAAGTGCGAGTTTTGCAAGGACGAGATAACTTTCCTCGGCCACATAATTAGCCAAGGAAAGATCAAGATGGATGGGCTGAAGGTGCGGGCTATGCGGGACTGGCCCGTCCCATCCAAGGTGTCGGAGATGCGATCATTTTTGAGACTAGCAAACAATTACCGGCGATTCATCAAGGGCTACTCCAAAATAGTAAATCCCTTGACGGATCTCCTAAAGAGGGATCAGAAATGGGAGTGGACAGTGGCCTGCCAGGAGGCCTTTAACCTTTTGAAGGAAGCTATGTCAACCGAGCCGATGCTCAAATTGCCGGAGTTTGACAAGCGCTTTGAGGTACAGACGGATGCTTCAGATCGAGCCATTGGGGGTGTGTAGGTGCAGGATCAGCACCAAATTGCATCCGAGAGCCGAAAACTTAAAGATGCCGAGATCCGATATAGCACGCACGAGAAGGAAATGACCGGGGTGATTCACTGTCTTGAGGCATGGAAGCATTACCTATTGGGCATAAAATTCACGGTGGTGACGGACAACGTGGCCAATACCTATTTCCGTACTCAAAAGAAGTTAACTCTCAAGCAAGCGCGATGGCAAGAATACCTTGGGGAGTTCGACTTCAATTGGGTACATCGGCCAGGCAAGCACAATGATGTGGCGGATGCATTGAGTCGAAAGTCGATAGAAGATTATGTGGCAGCTTTAACTCTCATCGAGTCTGATTTCTCGGATCGAATCCGAGAAGTGTCCCAAACTGATAAAATTTATTTGAAAATTGTTGAACAGGTCCAAGCTGGAAATACTCGGAAGTATTCGATCGAGGATGGCCTGTTAATTGCGAACGGTGGCTGAGCATACGTGCCAAGCGGCTCCTTGCGGTGCCAGCTATTGCGGGAAACCCACGATCCCAAATGGCCTGGGCATCTGGGCATGGAGAGGATGCTTGCCTTGTTGTCCCGGATGTATTACTGGCCCAAGATGGAGTATGATGTTGAGGCCTATGTAAGGACTTGTCTAGTGTGTCAATTGGACAAGTCGGAGCGAAAGAAAAAGGCAGGATTGTTGCAGCCCCTGCCCATCCCCGAGCGGCCATGGCAATTGGTTTCGTTGGATTTCATATCGGGTTTTCCAAAAGTTGGAGGTATGGCATCCATTTTTGTGATTGTTGACCGATTTTCAAAATAGGGCGTATTTGTTGCAGCCCCTAAGGCATGTCCCGCAGAGGTAGCGGCCGAATTATTTTTCAACCACGTGATCAAGTACTTCGGTCTTCCGAAGGATATCATAAGTGACCGGGATACGAGATTCACGGGCAGGTTCTGGATGGCCTTATTCAATATGATGGGGACGGAATTGAAATTCTCCACAGCTAATCATCCTCAAATCGATGGGAAAATCGAGAGGATGAATCAGCTGTTGGAGGAATACATGAGGCATTATGTGTCGGCGAGCCAAAGGGATTGGATCAAGCTGCTGGATATGGCCCAGTTCTGTTATAACTTACACAAAGCATCGGTCATGGGAATGAGTCCTTTTGAGATAGTTCATGGAGTGCAACCCATGACGCCCCACGAGATTGCGGCCCAACGAGCCGGTGGAAAATCCCCCACTACCTATCGGTTCGCTCTGGCCAGTAGGAAATACTTGACGAGGCCAAGGACAGTTTGGCCAAGGCTCAAAGGAGGATGAAAAAGTATTCTGATATGGGTCGAAGGGATGTAGAGTTCAGTGTTGAGGAGCAAGTATTGCTCAAACTTATGCCCCAAATATGGAAAAAGATCAAGTCTAAGACAGTACATCGCGGGTTGTCCCGAAGTGTGACGGTCCCTTTGAAATTATTAAGAAGATCGGAAGGGTGGCGTACAGGTTAAAGCTACTGAATAGACTTAAAATTCACCCTACATTTCATTTGGGTTTTTTGAAAACATTTCAGGAGGATGCCTTGGACGAGGGCCGAAGGCAGGCGAAACGAGCTACGCCCGTGATTCGGCAGGAATTCAGTAAGAGGGTCGTGCGGAACCTAAGACACTGGACCATGGGCCAGAGTAAGAAAATCGAAGGATGGATTACCTGGTGCATTGGGAAGGTGAACCAGAGGGGGACGCCACTTGGGAAAGGGATGTGAACTTGTGGCAGTTCGAGAAACAGGTTGGAGACTACTGGAAGACAGTGGAAACCCCATTGGCCTTGATGAGGGCATCGAGCTCCGCTAGTGGGAGAGGTCTGTTAGCCCCGTAGACTCTCGGATGCCTTGGCTCGGCCGGCATGTGGGCCAAGGTACGAATAAGTCTCAGTCGAGGGCCGAGTGTATGCGCGGAAATGTGCTAGGGTCATGGCACGAGTCGAAGGATCGACACATGACTCAACAAAGATGGACAATCACGTGGGAACTTGGATGGCAATCGGCCAGACCCGATGGATATCGAAAAGGGTCGGCCAAACTCGGTGGAAAGGCGCCGAGAAATCGGCAGCGGGCGCGGCTCTGGACAGTGAGCCTCGCCCTCGGCCGTGCAGAATTTCTCGAAAGCGCACAGATGGGATTCTCGGCTCCACGGCCGAGCAATCCCGATAGACAGAGGGCCGAGAAGATCGGCCAAACACGGTCCCAAAAAATCCAATATTCAGACACAGTCCCGAAAAATCCAGAAGGAGCTAACATGGACCCAAGGATCTTGGAAGGCGGCTTGACTCGAATTCTCGACAAAAGACTTAGTCTCGGATGAGCGCGGGAAATTCAGAGCTGGCATTGACTGGGTACTAACGTGGTTCTAAGACACGATCTCGGCCAAGATCAAGCAGCAGGCGGTTAGGAGCATGTCTAAGCATAACCGACTGCACGTGTTGGTAACGAATCCATGATCTAGGATAGTGCATAGACTAGATCAACCGCACGATTGTAATATGATTGTTCTATAAATAGCCCATCTTTGAGCTGCACAACTTATAAGAAACTACGTGAGTTCTATGTGTGCAAGCCTTGGAGATTCTTGTATTAAAATATTGTGAATAATACAAGTTGAGCGTTTGCTTGTGCAATGAGTGTCTTTACTATCCTGCATATTTATACATCGTTTGAATTGGCTTGTTTCCTTGATCTTTGTCGAGTTAAACACGAGTGCAATAAGTAAGTGGGATGACTAATTCGAAGGAATTAGGGCATACGAGCGGTTGGTTTCGAGAAAAATTCTAAGTCAAAAATTAACTCCGTAGCACCGAGGAAGACCGAGCATGGCCGAGCTTGGCTGAGCGTGGCCGATCATGGCCGAGTGAGGCCGAGCATGGCCGAGCGTGGCCGAGCATGGCTGAGCATGGCCCATCGTGGCCGAGCATGGCCGAGCGTGGCCGAGCATGGTCGAGCGTGGCCGAGCATGGCCGAGCGTGGTTGAGCATGGCCGAGTGTGGCCGAGCGTGGACGAGCATGGCCGAGTGTGGCCGAGCGAGCATGGCCGAGCATGGCCGAGTGTAGCCGAGCAAGCGTGGCCGAGCATGACCGAGTGTGGCCGAGCGTGGCCATGTGTGGCCGAGTGTGGCCGAGCGTGGCCGAGCATGGCCAAGTGTAGCCGAGCGTGGTCGAGTGTGGCCAAGCATGGCCGAGCGTGGTCGAGAATGGTCGAGTGTGGCTAAGCGAGCATAACCGAGCATGACCGAGCGTGGCCGAGCATGGACGAGTGTGGCCGAGCGAGCATGGCCGAGCATGGCAGAGTGTGGCTGATCATGGCCGAGTGTGGCCGAGCATGGCCGAGCCTGGCTGAGTGTGGCCGAGCGTGGCCGAGCGTGGATGAGCATGGCCGAGCATGGTCGAGCATGGCCAAGCGTGGCCGAGCATGGCCGAGCGTGGCCGAGTGTGGCCGAGCATGGCTGAGTGTGGTCGAGTATGGTCGAGCTTGGCCGAGCATACCCGAATGTGGCCGTGCGAGCATGGCCAAGTGTGGCCGAGCATGGCCGAGTGTGGCCGAGCGTGGCTGAGTGTGGCCGAGCATGGCCGAGTGTGGCTGAGCATGTCTGAGTGTGACCAAGCATGGCCGAGCATGGTCGAGCATGGCCGAGCGAGCGTGGACGAGCATGGCCGAGTGTGGCCGAGCATGGCCAATCGTGGCCGAGCATGGCCGAGTGTGGTCAAACATGGCCGATTGTGGCCGAACACGGCCGAGCAAGGCCGAGTGTGGCTGAGTGTGGTCGAGCGAGCATGGCCGAGTGTGGCCGAGCATGGCCGAGTGTGGCCGAGCGTGGCCGAGCATGGCCAAGTGTGGACGAGCATGGCCAAGTGTGGCCGAGCGTGGCAAGCGTGGCTGAGCATGGCCGAGCGTGGCTGAGGATGGCCGAGCGTGGCCGAGCATGACCGAGTGTGGGCGAGCGAGCGTGGCCGAGCATGGCTGAGCATAGCCGAGCATAGCATGGCCGAGTGTGGCCGAGCATGACCGAGTGCGGCCGAGCGTGGCTGAGCATGGCCGAGTGTAGCCGAGCGAGCGTGGCCGAGCATTGCTGAGTGTGGCCAAGCGTGGCCGTGTGTGGCCGAGTGTGGCCGAGCGTGGCCGAGCGTGGCCAAGTATAGCCGAGCGTGGTCGAGTGTGGCCGAGCATGGCCGAGCGTGGCCGAGCATGGTCGAGTGTGGCCAAGGGAGCATAGCCGAGCATGACCGAGCATGGCCGATTGTGGCCGAGAATTGCCGAGTGTGGCTGAGCATGGCCGAGCGTGGCCGAGTGTGGCCAAGCGTGGCTGAGGGTGGCCAAGTGTGGCCGAGCATGGCCGAGTGTGGCCGAGCGAGCATGGCCGAGTGTGACCGAGCGAGCATGGCCGAGTGTGGCCGAGCGTGGTTGAGCGAGCGTCGCCAAGTGTGACAGAGCATGGCCGAGCGCACGCACGCACCAGACCGAGCTTGGCCGAGCAGCGCGCGCAGCTGCCCGCCTATGCTCGGCCATCAACCAAGTGAGCACGCGCACCATGCCGAACAGCTCACATCTGCCCACCCGATGCTTGGCCAACAGCTGGGCCTGGGGCGTAGTCCAGCTGGGTGCCCGACAGCTTGCCCAACAGCTTGCTCTCGGTGACCCGATCGCAAGTAAATTGAATTTTGGCCCGTGCCATTTGTGTAATTGATAGATACAATGAATTAGGGAATGATTTTGGGAGGTTTGCTCAGAAAACATTTGACAATTGCGAGCGAGGGAAATGTTTCATCATTATACTATCGATGTTATGTATAATAGCTTTCGATGCATCTAAACTATGTCCCCTATTCAATTTGTACGCTACATCTATTGCTTTTACAACAATTGTGTTTTGTCACATTGTTGGTTTATTGAATAATCGGGTTATAATAGTGTTTCCATATTTTTCAAAATCATTTTACCATTTTTCCCTATTTTTCCCGATTTTTAAATATTATTATGAATTAAATAAATATTTTATTAATAGCTGTATTTTCCCAAAAAAAATATTATTATGAAATTTTCACATTTTTCCAAATTATTTTAATATTTTCCCATATTTTTTACAATTTTTCCTCAATTTTTCGTATTATTATGGAATAAATATATTAAATAAATATTTTCATGAAAAATATATTTTTTTAAACATAAAAAATAATTTATAATGCATTTGTAAGCTTAAATACAAAAAATTAGATCAAAAAAAGGTCATAGCGACGTTGAGCTGGACTCTAGTCCGATTTTGTTAAATGACTTGAGAGGTGTAGGATATGTGGGAGCCAAAAGGCGAAAGTGAAATAAATTTATGAGTGAATGAATGTTAAATATGGATAAAAATGTACAAGTGTGCCCGGCAGAATACCCGAACAAGACCCATAATGAGGGGCAGTCACATCAGAGACTCCTATCGGTAACATGAAAAGAGGTCGGGCATACCCGACTTAGTCCCTAATTGTGGGGCATTCACACGATTGACTCCTCAACTAAAAACAACAAAAGTAGTCCCAAAGTAGTTGGAACAAAAAGGTCCTAACTAGAACCAAGATGCTCAAAATACATCAAGACATGAGGATACAAAGCAAAAATGATTTTGTAATCACGTGTTTTGGTTATGACTCGAAAATAAATGAAATGAGATGAAATGCGATGAGAGAAGCATATTCATTCTACTTCTCCTCCACAATAGATCGATTCGATCTAATGGCTAGAAAGGAGATTATTATTTGACTACAATTCGATGCGGCTCAAGGATCATACAATTCGAGTTTAGAAGATTGAGTCCAAGTTCCAATTGGGCCCATCACAAGATCAAGAACTAAGAAATTCAAAGGAGTGTTAAATGGGCTAATTCAAGAAGTATGGGCTCAATCAAATACATTGAGGCCCATTGATGAAGTTGGGCCGATAGAAATAAGGGCTATTAATTTATTGTGCGTTCTAGAAAATCCAACATGATGCAAGTTGCCAAAAACGAAGATGAAAAAATTCGAATTTACCTTTAAATTCGAAATTCTTGTTTCCTTTTTATTATGTTTCCTTTTTATTTTAGAATTCTGCTTAGTAAGTTTTATTCTAGTTGTTTCCCTTTTATCAGGTTTCCTTTTTGTTTTAGAAGTTTATTTAGTTAAAAAGTCTTATTTTAGTAGGAAACTAGATTTGGAAAAGATATCCTTTTTCTATAAGGATTCTTACCAAACTAAGACTTTCGTTTGAGCCTATAAATAGGCCACATTTTTTCATTATTAAACAGATCAGTTTTCATTAAAAATTTGTGAGTTTTAGTGTCTCTTGTTCGTTAAGAACTTTATCGAACTTATCGGAGAAATCTCCGTGGCGTTCATCCCGACTTATCAAACGGAAATCCATACCGTTTGTGGCGTCTTCATAACTTTTTTTCAACGTTCGAGTTCATAGATTCCATCGGGTCGAGGTCTTCTATACCAAGGTTCGTTGTTACTATAGAATTTTCATCAACTAAAAATTATTCTTGGGAAAACTTCCGCGTGAACCAACTCACCTTGGGAAGGTTCGTATCATTTGGCACCAGAGTCAAGGTTGTTTTTATCAAAACCAAAACTCAACCTTGTTCTTTTTCGACAAAACTTAATACACACGTATTTTTACCTTACCATCCAAAACACGCGTTTTTACCATACCTGACAATACATTACCTTATCTCCCTATTAAACATCCAACATACCATAAATATCATACCATACCATACCATAAAACAATACAATACCATAAATACATACCAAATACACGCGTCCCAAATTTCCTTTTTTTATCATTTGTATTTTTTTTGTTCTTTATTATCGTTCTGATTTTTTCTTTTCGTCGAGTGTGGCCGAGTATGGCAGAGTGTGGCTGAGCGAGCGTGGCCAAGCATGGCCGAGCGAGTGTGGTTGAGCATGGCCGAGCGTGGCCGAGTGTGGACGAGCATGGCCGAGCGTGGCCGAGAGTGGCCGAGCATGGCTGAGCGTGGCCAAGTGTGGCCGAGCATGGTCGAGCGTGGCCGAGCATGGCCGAGCGTGGCCGAGTGTGGCCGAGCGTGATCGAGTACGGCCAAACATGGCCAAGCGTGGCCGAGCATGACCGAGTGTAGCCGAGCGAGCATGCCCGAGTGTGGCCGAGCATGGCCAAGCGTGGCCGAGTGTGGCCGAGTGTGGCTGAGCATGGCAGAGTGTGGCCGAGCGTGACCGAGCATGGCCGAGCGTGGCCGAGCATGGCCGAGCGTGGCCGAGCGTGGCCAAGTGTGGCCGAGCGTGGTCAAGCGTGGCCCAGCATGGCCGAGTATGGCCGAGCGTGGCCGAGTGTGGCCGAGCGTGACCGAGTATGGCCGAGCATGGCCGAGCATGACCGAGTGTGGCCGAGCGAGCATGGCCAAGTGTGGCCAAGCATGGCCGAGCGTGGTTGAGCATGGCCGAGCATGGACGAGTGTAGCCGAGCATGGACGAGCGTGGCCGAGCATGGTCGAGTGTGGCCGAGCATGGCTGAGGGTGGCCGAGCATTGTTGAGGGTGGCTAAGCGTGGCCGAACATGGCCAAGCGTGGCCGAGCGTGGCCGAGCATGGCCGAGCGTGGCCGAGCATGGCCGAGTGTGGCCGAGCGTGGCCGAGCGTGGCCGAGCGTGGCTGAGGGTGGCCGAGCGTGGCCGAGCATGGCCACAAGCGTGGCCGTGTGTGGCCGAATGTGGCAGAGCGTGGCCGAGTGTGGCCAAGCATGGCCAAGTGTGGCCGAGCAAGCATAGCCGAGTGTTACGGGGTTAACTTTTGATCCCAATTTTTCATAAAGTACAACACCCGTACGGCCTGATCCGCGCCCGAATCAGTCGGCCCACTCTATATTTATCGCTTACCTAATCGACCAAACATAACACAAGGATACAAGGAAGCAACACGATGTATATGAATGCAGAATATGAAAGACACTCGAGGTACAAGCAATCGCTCAACTTATATTATTAAAAAATATCTTAATACAAGAATACTCCAAGGCTTGCACACAGAACTCACTCGTTTTCTGAATGATTGTGCAGCTCAAGGGATGGAACTATTTCTAGGCAACAGTCTAACTACTTATCGCTAGATTTAAGGGAACCCTAACAAGAACGGTCATGCCCACGCGCTTTGGTCAAGGTCCACGTTGGTCACGCCCTTTGTTTAGGCGACTAGATGCTTGGTCAAGGCCCATCCAAATTTCTCGCTCCTTATGCCCACATTCAGGCCCGGTCAAAACCTCCCAGAATTCTCGCATGCCGTGCACGTGCTCGGGCTCAGGCTCGGTCAAGGCCCTTTCGGAATTCTTGCATGCCGTGCACTTGTTCGTGCTCGGTTAAAACCCTTCCGACATTTTTGCGCCCGGCCAAGATCAAGTCCTTTAGCCGAGACTCATTCTCCAATCTTTCGAGATTATCGGGTCCTTGTCTTGGCCAAGATCTTCGGCTCAATGTCTATTGGATCACTGTCGAGAAATCCTAACGAAGAGTTACTGCCGAGGCGCTCGGTGTTTGGCTGCCGGATTTTCTCGGCTATGCCTAGCTCGCCGAGGCCGCACACCATCCTACCAGGTCCTGTCGGGAAAACTTGCATACCGCCGAGTTTTCTCGGCCACTATCAGGTCCGGCTGCATCCGTTAAAGTCCCACTGATTGTCCGTCCCATCTTCGGGTCCGTGATATCCGCACTTTCGACCGTGTTCTGAAATTTCCGCTCGTCAAGCCATACCCCGAGAGTCTGACCACACCATTGGCTATGTCGAGACTTTCGTGCACCGCCCTTGCATGTGATTGGCCCTCAGCCGAGACTTTTCAAACCTTGGCTAGCATGTCGGCCGAGCTAAGGCGTCCGAGAGATTACGAGCGTAACAGACCTCCCCCACCA
The DNA here is from genome assembly GCA_963669365.1 of Verbascum thapsus. NCBI lineage: Eukaryota > Viridiplantae > Streptophyta > Magnoliopsida > Lamiales > Scrophulariaceae > Verbascum > Verbascum thapsus. The sequence goes on from OY770120.1 coordinate 7,359,145, forward strand.
GCGGAGCTCGATGCCCTCATCAAGGCCAATGGTGTTTCCACAGTCTTTAAATATTCCCCAATTTATTTCTCGAACTGCCACAAATTCACATCTCTTTCCCATGTAGCATCCTCCTCCGGTTCACCTTCCCATAGTACCAAATAATCTGTCCTCCAATTTTTCTTACTTTGGCCCATGGTGCGGTGTTTTAGAATCCGCCCAACTTTCTTGCTGAATTCTTACCGAATCACAGGCGCAGCTAGCTTCGTCTGTTTTCGACTCTCGTCGAAAGCATCCTCCTGAAACGTTTTTTAAAAACTCACATGAAACTTCGGGTGAATTTTAAGCCTATCCGGCAGCTGCAATCGATATATCACCCTTCCGACCTTCTTCACGATCGCGAAGGGACCATCATATTTCGGGACAAACCCACGGTGCACTATTTTGGACTTGATTTTTTTTCATATTTGGGGAGTACGTTTGAGCAACACTTGCTCCCCGATATCTCTCCGACCTATATCCGCATTCTTCTTCATCCGCCTTTGAGCCTTTGATAAACTATCCTTGGCTTCGTCTAGCATTTCCTGTTTGGCCCGAGCGAACCGATTAGCAGTAGGGGATTTGCCACCGGTTCGTTGGGTTGCGATTTCATGTGGCGTCATGGGTTGTAACCCATAGACCAGCTCAAAGAGACTCATCCCGGTTGCTGACGATTTGTGTAAGTTGTAGCAAAATTGAGCCATGTCGAGCAATCCAACCCAATCCTTTTGTCTTGCCGACACATAGTGCTTCAAGTATTCCTCCAATAGCAGATTCATCCTCTCGGTTTGACCATCCGTTTGAGGGTGATTAGCTGTGGAGAATTTGAGCTCGGTCCCCATCAAATTAAATAAGGCCGTCCAGAATTGGCCCGTGAATCGAGTATCTCGGTTGCTTATAATATCTTTCGACAAACCGAAATACTTAATTACATTGTGGAACAAGAGCTCGGCTGCCACCTCCGCGGTGCACGCCTTTAGGGCTACCACAAAAATACCATATTTTGAGAATCTATCAACAACAATAAATATTGAAGCCATACCTCCAACTTTTGGAAAACCCAAAATGAAATCCATCGAGACGGATTGCCATAGTCGTTTGGGAATAGGCAGGGGCTGCAACAATCTTGCCTCCTTTTTACGCTCAGACTTGTCTAGCTGACACACAAGGCAAGTCCGTACGTACGCCTCAACATCGTACTCCATCTTAGGCCAATAGTACCTCCGGGATAGTAAGGCTATCATTCTTTCCATGCTAGGGTGCCCAGCCCATTGGGGATCGTGGATTTTCCGCAATAGCTGGCACCGAAGGGGGCTGCTTGGCACATAAGCTCGGCCACGCTTCACAATCAGTAAACCATCCTCAAGCCAATACTTCCGAGTATTGCCCTCTTTGACCTGCTCGACCATCTTCAAATCACTTCGTCCGTTTGGGACATTTCTCGGACCCGGTCCAAGAAATCAGACTCAATAAGAGTTAAGGCTGCCACATAGTCCTCCACCATCTTTCGACTCAACGCATCGGCCACATCATTATGCTTTCTCGGTCGGTGTACCCAATTGAAGTCGAATTCCCCAAGGTATTCTTGCCAACGTGCTTGCTTGGGAGTCAACTTCTTTTGGGTACGAAAATACGTGTTGGCCACATTGTCGGTCACCACCGTAAACTTCGTGACCAATAAGTAATGCTTCCATGTCTCAAGGCAGTGGATCACCCCGGTCATCTCTTTCTTGTGCGTACTGTATCGGATCTTGGCATCCTTAAGCTTTTGGCTCTCGAATGCAATTAGGTGCTGATCTTGAACTAGCTGGCCGAGCGTGGCTGAGTGTGGCCGAGCGTGGTCGACCATGTCCGAGTGTGGCCGAGTGTGGCCGAGCGAGAGCGGCCGAGTGTGGCCGAGCATGGCCGAGCGTGCCGAGTATGGCCGAGCGTGGCCGAGCATGGCCTCCTGTGGTCAAACATGGCTGCCTGTGGCCAAGCATGGCCGAGCATCTCAGAGTGTGGCCGAGCGTGGTCGAGCCTGGCTGAGCATGGGTGATTGTGGCCGAGCGAGCATGGCCGAGCGTGGCTTAGTGTGGCCGAGCATGGCCAAGCGTGGCCGTGCGAGCATGGCCGAGTGTGCCCGAGCGTAGCCGATCATGGCCGAGGGTGGTCGAGTGTGCCCGAGCTTGGCCGAGCGTGGATGAGGATGGCTGAGTGTGGCCGAGCATGGCCGAGTGTGGCCGAGCATGGCCGAGCGTGACCGCATGCGGCCAAGCATGGCCGAGCATCGTGGAGTGTGGCTGAGCATGGTCGAGCCTGGCTGAGCATGGCCGATTGTGGCCGAGCGAGCGTGGCCGAGTATGGCCAAGCGTGACTGAGCATGGCTGAGTGTGGCCTTGTGAGCATGGCCGAGTGTGGCCGAGTGTGGAAAAGCATGGCCGAGCGTGGCCAATCATGGCCGAGGGTGGCCGAGTGTGCCCGAGCATGGCCGAGCGTGGACGAGCATGGCCGAACGTGGCCGAGTGTCGCCGAGCATGGCCGAGTGTGGCCGAGCGTGGCGAAGCACGGCCGAGTGTGGCCGAGCGAGCTTGGCTGAGCGTGGCCGAGCGTGGCCGAGTGTGGCCGAGCATGGCTGAGCGTGGCCAAGTGTGGCCGAGCGAGCAGGGTCGAGCGTGGCCGAGCATGGCCGAGGGTGGCCGAGCGTGGCCAAGCATGGATGAGTGTGGCCGAGTGTGGAAAAGCATGGCCGAGCGTGGCCGATCATGACCGAGGGTGGCCGAGTGTGCCCGAGCATGGCCGAGCGTGGACGAGCATGGCCGAACGTGGCTGAGTGTCGTCGAGCATGGCTGAGTGTGGCCGAGCGTGGCGGAGCACGGCCGAGTGTGGCCGAGCGAGCTTGGCTGAGCGTGGCCGAGCGTGGCCGAGTGTCGTCGAGCAGGGCTGAGCGTGGCCGAGTGTGACCGAGCGAGCAGGGTCGAGCGTGGCCGAGTGTGGCCGAGCGTGACCGAGCATGGCCGAGGGTGGCCGAGCGTGGCCAAGCATGGCCGAGTGTGGCCGAGCGTGACCAAGCATGGAAGAGCGTAGCCGAGTGTGGCCTAGCATGGCCGAGTGTGGCCGAGTGTTACTCCCGTAATAGTTGGGGTAGCTTGGCACGGACGGCCTACATGCCAAGTGGGTCCGAAACTAGGCAGGCCACATGTGGGTGTCGAGACACGGACCATAGCGATGGTACTCGACATACATTTGAGCATAGGGCAGACTGGATTGCGGGCAATTAGGGAATGGCTCGGAAGCCATGCGGGCTGGCCGAGAAAGTCCAAAGATTGGGGGCAACGCATTTTTACCATACCAGACAATACATTACCTTATATCTCTATTTAACATCCAACATAACATAAATATCATACATACCATACCACAAAACAACACCAAACCATAAATACATACCAAATACACACGTCCCTAATTTCCTTTGTTTTTATCATTCGTATTTTTTTTGTTCTTTATTATCGTTTTGATTTTTTCTTTTCATTGAGTTTGTCTATTCCCGAGCTTGGACGAGCATGGCCAAGTGTGGCCGAGCATGGCCGAGTGTGGCCGAGCGAGCGTGATCGAGCATGGCCGAGCGAGAGTGGCCGAGCATGGCCGAGCATGGCCGAGCATGGCCAAGCGTGGCCGAGCGTGGCCGAGCATGGCCGAGCATGGCCGAGCGTGGCCAAGTGTGGCTGAGCGTGGCCGATCATGGCCGAGCGTGGCAGAGCATAGCTGAGTGTGGCCGAGCGTGACCGAGTGTAGCTGAGTGTGGCCGAGCGTGGCCGAGTGTGGCCGAGTATGGCCGTGTGTGGCCGAGCGAGCATGGCCGAGTGTGGCCGAGCGTGGCTGAGCATGGCCGAGTGTGGTCGAGCATGGGCGAGGGTGGCCGAGCGTGACCGAGAATAGTCGAGTGTGGCCGAACGAGCGTGGCTGAAAATGGCCGAGTGTGGCCGAGTGTGGCCGCGTATTGCCGAGTGTGGCCGAGCATGGCTGAGCGTGGCCGAGCATGGCCTAGTGTGGCCGAGCATGGCCGAGTATGGCCAAGCGTGGCTGATCAAGGCCGAGGGTGACCGAGCGTGGCCATGTGTGGCCGAGCATGGTCGAGTATGGCCGACATGGCCGAATGTGGCCGAGCATGGCCGAGTGTGGCCGAGCATAGCCGAGCGTGGTCGATCATGTCCGAGTGTGGCCGAGCGAGCGCGGCCGAGTGTGGCCGAGCGAGCGCGGCCGAGTGTGGCCGAGCATGGCCGAGCGTGGTCGAGTATGGCCGAGCGTGGCCGAGCATGGCCGCATGTGGCCAAGCATGGCCGAGCATCTCAGAGTGTGGCCGAGCGTGGTCGAGCCTGGCTGAGCATGGCTGATTGTGGCCGAGCGAGCGTGGCCGAGCGTGGCCTAGTGTGGCCGAGCATGACCGAGTGTGGCCGAGCATGGCCGATCATGGCCGAGGGTGGCCGAGTGTGCCCGAGCATGGCCGAGCGTGGACGAGGATGACCGAGTGTGGCCGAGCATGGCCGAGTGTGGCGGAGCATGGCCGAGTGTGGCCGAGCGAGCGTGGCTGAGCGTGGCCAAGCGTGGCCGAGTGTGGCCGAGCATGGCTGAGTGTGGCCATGTGTGGCCGAGTGTGGCCGAGTGTGGCCGAGCATGGCCGAGTGTGGCCGAGCGAGCATGGCCGAGTGTGGCCAAGCATGGCCGAGGGTGGTCGAGCATGGCCAAGCGTGGCCGAGCGTAGCCGAGTGTGGCCTAGCATGGCCGAGTGTGGCCGAGCGAGCATAGCCGAGTGTGGCCGAGTGTTACGCCCATAATCGTTGGGGCAGCTTGGCACGGACGGCCTACGTGCCAAGTGGGTCCGAAACTAGGCAGGCCACATGTGGGTGTCGAGACACGGACCATAGCGATGGTACTCGACATAAATTTGAGCATAGGGCAGACTGGATTGCGGGCAATTAGGGAATGGCACGGAAGCTATGCGGGCTGGCCGAGAAAATCCAAAGATTGGGGACAACGCGGGTCAGATATGCGAATGGAACCATCGGGCGTGTGAGCCGGATGGGCAGTAGTCGGATCGATATGCGGGACTGCCAAGAAGTAGTCTGCAGCTACCGAGGATGCCCAGTTGCGTGCGATGGACCTCGGCAGGATGACCGAGACTATCTCGGCGGAGTTCGATCGGATGTGGCAGTGAGCGGCAGTGCTCGGCTGGGTGCCAGCACTACTCGATAGTGTTCAGCTGGGCGACAGAGCATGCGGTAGTACTCGGCTGGGCGGTGCATGGAAACCTCGGACGGGTCGACAGTATGGTCGGGTACGTGGATTCCCAGGGGCACGCCCTAGCGAGCGGAAATTTCAGAGTGTTGTCAGAAATGCAGATTTCGCGGTATGTGATAGTCTCGTAAGGCAAATGGATGAAGTCTCATCCAAGGGACTTACTCTTGAACGAGCACGGAAGGATCGGATGTGGGATTGACCGAGGTCGCACGAGGCTTGCGGGAAAATAGGAACAACCTTGACTGAGCCGAGCTGTTGAGAGGCACACGAACTTAATTGATGGAAAGATTGGATACGGTTTTGACCGAGCACGCACGTGGGCTAAGACATGGGCTAGGCCAAGTGAAGTGCGTGGCAGTCGTGGGCCTTTAACACTATGTCGCGTACGAGTTGTTAGGGTTCCATAAATCTAGCGATGAGTAGTTAGACTGTTGCCTATAAATAGTTCCATACCTTGAGATACACAATCATTCAGAAATCGAGTGAGTATTTGTGTGTAGCCTTGGAGTATTCTTGTATTAAGGTCTTGTGAATAATACGAGTTGAGCGTTGGCTTGTACTTCGAGTGTCTTTCATATTCCGCATTCATATAAGTCATTTTGTTATCTTGTTGCCTTGTGTTGTGTTGGTTTAACAAGTGAACAAGAACGTGAGTGGGCTGACTAATCCAGGGGGGGGGGATTGGGCCGTGCGGGTGTGGAACTTCGCGGAAAATTTGGGCTCAAAAGTTCACCCTGTAACAAGTGGTATCAAAGCCCCGTTAAAAGGGTTCTGACCATCGGTTACTCGCTCGTTGCAAGTGAATCGAAGTTGGTGGACGTGTTTCACTCATATATCCACTGCAAGTTGTGAGGATTTGCCAGAAATCAAATGGCTGATTCGATTTCTGATCATGATCGGTTGATTGCCTTGGAGGCAAAATTCCAAAGGTTTGAAGGGTTACTTGGATGCAAAGGTCCATCGGGGTCCATATTTCATAAACTTCTGGAACTAGAGGAAAGGGTGGAGAAGTTGTCAAAATTGGTGGACGTGTTTCCTTCGTTAGTCGAAGGTGGGACTGTTTCGTTGGCTGAGGATCTCAGCATTCTCACGGATACTGTTGATCTTAAGCTAGATGCGGTTAAGGTGGAAATCAGCGTCCTAAAGAGGGCAACCGGTAGTATGAGTGCTCCGGGTGATGCAACCCATTCATCCAAGGTGAAGGTCCCTGAACCGAAATGCTTTGGTGTCAAGAGAAGCGCCAAAGAGCTCGAGAACTTCTTGTGGGACATGGAGGCATATTTTCAGGTTGCAAAGGTGACGGACTGTGAGAAAGTGTCCATGGCAAGCATGTTCTTAGTCGATGATGCCAAACTGTGGTGGCGATCTCGGGTGTCGGAGATGTGGCTGCCAACCGTGGGCAGATTGATACTTGGGAGATGTTGAAAAAGGAATTGAAGGCACAATTTCTCCCTTGCAACTCGTCTTGGATTGCAAGGGAGTCCCTGCGAAAGCTAAGGCATTCAGAGATAGTGCGGGAGTACGTCAACGCATTCAGTTCCGTATTGCTCGACATACGGGAGATGTCTGAGGAGGATAAGCTATTCAATTTTATGACGGGTTTGCAAGGATGGGCACAGGCCGAACTAAGGAGGCAGAATGTCCAGAACTTACCGTCGGCTTACGCGATTGCGGACAGCTTGGTCGATTTCGGGAAGATTGAGGTCCAGGGCTCGGAAAGGCAAGGCGAGGGGTGGGCAAGGATTCTAAAATTGAGGCCAAGGGTGGTGATGATTCGAGAATGAGGAAGGACAAGCAAATTGTAATTACCCCGACGAGTAACGAGAAATCTCGTCAAGGTTGTTTCATATGCAGGTTCGCGGATCACCGGATGCGTGAGTGTCCGATGAGGGCCAAGTTGACTGCTTGGATCGCTGATGAAAAAGGAAACGGTGATGGAAAAGTAAACATTGCATTTGCAGGAGCGTTGCAAGTGTTGGACTGGGAAGCAGACCACAACTCGATGAGGGCATCGAGCTCCGGTGGTGTGGGAGGTCTGTTATGCCCGTAATAGTTGGGGCAGCTTGGCACGAACGGCCTATGTGCCAAGCGGGTCCAAAACTAGGCAGGCCGCATGTGGGTGTCGAGACACGGACCATAGCGATGGTACTCGACACAAATATAAGCATAGGGCGGACCGGATTGCAGGCAATTAGGGAATGGCTCGGAAGCTTCCCCCTTTCAACTTCAACTATTCCCTAAAGATGGGGGAAGGGACCAATTGAGATATCAAGAATTTCTTTTTTCCATTTCGATCTTCCCTGATTATTATGTCACTATATCACCGACAAGGGAAGACCACCTAATTTTCACTTCTTTCGCTAGTGTGCTGAATAAAATAATGTACTTGGTAACAAAACAGAGAAAGTTCGAAGATTGGGGGCAACGCGGGCCGAATATGCGAATGGAACCATCGAGCGTACGAGCCGGATGAGCGGTAATCGAATCGATATGCAGGATTGCCGAGAAGTAGTCGGCAGCTGCCGAGACGCCCAGCTGTGTGCGGCGGACCTGGCAGGATGACCGAGACTCTCTCAGCCGAGTTTAATCGGATACGGCAGTGAGTGGCAGTGCTCGGTCGGGTGCCAGCACTGCCCGATAGTGTTCAGCTGGGTAATAGAAACCTCGAATGGGCGGTGCACGGAAACCTCGGATGGGCTGACAGTATGGTCGAAAACGTGGATTTCTAGGGGCATGCCCTGCCGAGCGGAAATTTTGGAGCGTGGTTGAAAATGTGGATTTCACGGGATTCGATAATCTCGAAAGGCAAATGGACGAAGTCCCGGCCAAGGGACTTAGTCTTGGATGAGTGCGGAAGGATCGAACGCGAGATTGACCGAGCTCGCACGCGGCTTGTGGGAAAATAGGAACAACCTTGACTGAGCCAAGCTGTTGAGAGGCACGCGGACTTAAGCGATAGAAAAATCGGATACGGTTTTGACCGAGCATGCACGTGGGCTAAAACATGTCTAGGCCAAGTGAAGTGCACGGCAGTCATGGGCCTTCGACCAAGCACGATGCCGCGTACGAGTTGTTAGGGTTCCGTCAATCTAGCGATGAGTAGTTAGACTGAGCATGGCCGAGCATAGCTGAGCATCGCCGATCCTGGCCGAGTGTGGCTGATCATGGCTGAGCGTGGCCTAGCATGGCCGAGTGTGGTCGAGCGTGGTCGAGTGTGGCCGAGCGTGGCCGAGTTTGGCCGAGCGAGCGTGGCCGAGCATTGCCGAGTGTGGCCGATCATGTCCGAGCGTGGCCGAGTGTGGCCGAGTGTGGCTGAGCATGACCGAGCGTGCCCGAGCATGGCCGAGTGTGACCGAGAGTGGCCGAGCGTGGCCGAGTGTGGTATAGCGAGCGTGGCCGAGTGTGGCCGAGCGTGGCCGATCATGGCCGAGTGTGGCCTAGCATGGCCGAGCATGGCCGAGCGTGGCCGAGCATGGCCTAGCATAGCCGAGCATGGCCAACCGTGGCTGAGCATGGCCAAGTGTGGCCGAGGGTGGACGAGTGTGGCCGAGCGTGGCCGAGCGTGGCCGAGGGTGCCCGAGCGTGGCCGAGCATAGCCGAGTGTGGTCGAGCGAGCATGGCCAAGTGTGGCCGACAATGGCCGAGCGTGGTCGAGTGTGAACGAGCATGGCCGAGCGTGGCCGAGCATTGCCGAGTGTGGCTGAGCGTGGTCGAGCATGGTCGAGCGTGGCCGAGTATGGCCGAGCAAGCATGGCCGAGCATAGCCGAGTGTGGCCGAGCGAGCGTGGCCGAGCATGGCCGAGTGTGATTGAGCATGGCCGAGTGTGGTCGAGTGAGCATGGCCGAGCATGGCCGAGTGTGGCCGAGCGTGGCCGAGTGGGAACGAGCATGTTTGAGCGTGGCCGAGCATCGCCGAGTGTGGCTGAGCGTGGTCGAGCATGGTCGAGCGTGGCCGAGCATGGCCGAGTATGGCTGAGTATGGCCGAGCAAGCGTGGCCAAGCATGGTCGAGCGTGGTCGAACATGGCAGAGCGTGGCCGAGCATAGCCGAGCGTGGTCGAGCGAGCATGGCCGAGTGTGGCCGAGCATGGCCGAGCGTGGCCGAGTGTGAACGAGCATGGCCGAGCGTGGCCGAGTGTGAACGAGCATGGCTGAGCGTGGCCGAGCATCGCCGAGTGTGGCCGAGCGTGGTCGAGCATGGTCGAGCATGGCCAAGCATGGCCGAGTATGGCCGAGCAAGCGTGGCCGAGCATGGCCGAGTGTGGCCGAGCATGGCCGAGCATGGCCGAGCGTGGCCGAGCATGGTCGAATGTGGCCGAGCATGGTCGAACGTGGCTGAGCGTGGCCGAGTGTGGCTCAGCATGGCCTAGTGTGGCCGAGCATGGCCGAGCGTGGCCGAGCATGACTGAGTGTGGCCGAGCGTGGCCGATCATGGCTGAATGTGGCCGAGCGAGCGCGGCGGAGCATGGTCGAGCGTGGCCGAACATGGCCGAGCGTGGCCGAGCATGGTGGAGAGGGGCCGAGCGAGCATCGCCGAGTGTGGCCTAGCGTGGTCGAGCGAGCGTCGTCGAGTGTGACCGAGCATGGCAGAGCACGCGCGCGCACCAGGACGAGCTTGGCCGAGCAGCGCTCGAAGCTGCCCGCCTATGCTTGGCCACCAGCCGCGCGCGCACCAGGCCGAGCAGCGCGCGCATCTGCCCACCTGGTGCTCGGCCAGCAACTTGGCCTTGAGCGCAGGCCAGTAGGGTGCCCGTCAGCTTGCCCATCAGCTTGCCCTCGGTGACCTGATCGCGAGTAAATTGAATTTCGGCCCGTGCCATTTGTGTAATTGATAGATACAATGAATTTGGGAATTATTTTGGGACATTTGCTCGGAAAACATTTGACAATTGCGAGCGAGGGAAATGTTTCATCATTATACTATCGATGTTATGCATAATAGCATTCGGTGCATCTAAACTATGTTCCCTGTTCGATTTATACGCTACATGTATTGCTTTTACAACAATTGTCATTTGTCACATTGTTGGTTTATTCAAAAATCGGGTTATAATAGTGTTTTCATATTTTTCCAAGTCATTTTACCATTTTTCCCTATTTTTCCCGATTTTTAAATATTATTATGAATTAAATAAATATTTTTTAATAGCTATATTTTCCCAAAGAAAATATTATTATGGAATTTTCACATTTTTCCATGTCATTTTAATATTTTCCCATATTTTTTACTATTTTTCCTCAATTTTTCATATTATTATGGAATAAATATATTAAATAAATATTTTTCATGCAAAATATATTTTTTTAAACATAAAAAAAAATTTGTAATGCATTTGTAAGTTTAAATACAAAAAATTAGATCAAAAAAAGGTCATAGCGACATTGAGATTGACTCTAGTCCGATTTTGTTAAATGACTTGAGAGGTGTAGGATAAGTTGGAGCCAAAAGGCAAAAGTGAAATAAATTTATGAGTGAATGAATGTTAAATATGGATAAAAATGTACAAGTGTGCCCGGCAGAATACCCGAACAAGACCCAAAATGAGGGGCAGTCACATCAGAGACTCCTATCGGTAACATGAAAAGAGGTCGGGCATACCCGACTTAGTCCCTAATTGTGGGGCATTCACACGATTGACTCCTCAACTAAAAACAACAAAAGTAGTCCCAAAGTAGTTGGAACAAAAAGGTCCTAACTAGAACCAAGATGCTCAAAATACATCAAGACATGAGGATACAAAGAAAAAATGATTTTGTAATCATGTGTTCTGGTTATGACTCGAAAATAAATGAAATGAGATGAAATGAGATGAATGACGCATATTCATTCTACTTAGAAAGGAGATTAATCTTTGACTACTTGACTCTCTTAATGATGCGGCTCAAGGATCATACAATTCGAATTTAGAAGATCGAGTCCAAGTTCCAATTGGGCCCATCACAAGATCAAGAGCTAAGAAATTCAAGGAAGTGTTAAATGGGCTAATCCAAGAAGTTTGGGCTCAATCAAATATGTTGAGGCCCATTGATGAAGTTGGGCCGATAGAAATAAGGGCTATCAATTTATTGTGCGTTCTAAAAGATCCAACATGATGCAAGTTGCCAAAAACGAAGATGAAGAAATTCGAATTTACCTTTAAATTCGAAATTCTTGTTTCCTTTTTATTTTAGAATTCTACTTAGTTAGTAAGTTTTATTCTAGTTGTTTCCCTTTTATTAGGTTTCCTTTTTGTTTTAGAAATTTATTTAGTTAAGAAGTCTTATTTTAGTAGGAAACTAGATTTGAAAAAGATATCCTTTTTATATAAGGACTCTTACCAAACTAAGACTCTTATTTGAGCCTATAAATAGGCCACGTTTTTTCATTAATAAACAGATCAGCTTTCATTAAAAATTTGTGAGTTTTAGTTTCTCTTGTTCGTTAAGAACTTTATCAAACTTATCGTAGAAATCTCTGTGGCGTTCATCCCGACTTATCAAATGGAAATCCATACCGTTTGTGGCGTCTTCATAACTTCTTTCCAACGTTCGAGTTCATAGATTCCATCGAGTCAAGGTCTTCTATACCAAGGTTCGTTGTTACTATAGAATTTTGGGTTGAGGAAATCCGTTCATCTCATCAACTAAAAATTATTCTTGGGGAATATTCCGCGTGAACCAACTCACCATGGGAAGGTTTGTATCATTTGGCACCAGAGCCAAGGTTGTTTTTATCAAAACCAAAACTCAACCTTGTTCTTTTTCGACAAAACCTAATATACACGTATTTTTACCTTACCATCCAAAACCCGTGTTTTTACCATACCTGACAATACGTTACCTTGTCTCCCTATTAAACATACAATATACCATGAATATCATACCATACCATACCATACCATAAATACATACCAAATACACACGTCCCTAATTTCCTTTTTTATCATTTGTATTGTTTTTGTTCTTCATTATCGTTCTGATATTTTCTTTTCGTTGAGTTTGTCCATTCCCGAGCATGGCTGAGTGTGGCCGAGCATGGCCGAGTGTGGCCGAGCGAGCGTAGCCGAGCATCGCCGAGCATGGCCGAGTGTGGCCAAGCATGGCCGAGCGTGGCCGAGCATCGCCGAGCATGGTCGAGTGTGGCCGAGCATGGCCGAGTGTGGCCGAACATGGCCGAGCATGGCCGAGTGTTACGCCCCTAAATGTCAAGGCTCGGATGGGTTAGGCCACCAGGCCGAGATGCGAAGACAAGTGCCAAGAGTAGGCGGCACAAGGCTAAGTTGGGCATGAGTTGATCATTGTGCGGGCAAACAAGAACTGAAGGATCGGTTGGCCGAGGGAAGTTCAAGGGTTGTGGCAGATTGAGGCAAACATGCACACAGTCCATCGGGTGTGCATGCTAGATGGGCAGATGGTCGGATCAAGGAATGACACTGCGCGGTAGTACTCGATGGCTGCCGAGGATGGCCGGCTGTGTGCGGCATCACACGGCGAAATTGGCCGAGATGGGCCTGGCAGTGGTCGACAAGCATTCGGCATGGAGTTGGCAGATGGTCGGCTTCGTTCGGCAGCACTTGACTCGGTACTAGTGTTGGCCGACAATTGCCGAGCAGAACTCGACCACGTGCGGGAGCTACGCGGCAAGGTTAGGCAGGCGTTCGGCAGATGCGCATGTTGATCGGCAGTGGCCGACAACACCCGGCAGCGTGCGGACGGTGCTTGACTGGGGTCGGCAGTTCTCGGCAGCGATGTGAGCGACGCTCGACAGTCCCTCGGCAAGAATAGGCAGGGCTTGGCCAAGTGCGAGCACTGCTCGGCGGTTATGATGAAGATCCGGATTATGCGGAACCTATGTGACCGAGTCTCTCGATAGGTGGGCGAACTGTGCGAGAGATGTGCAGCGGTTGCGAGGAAGGTTGGCACGATTGTGGAAAACTCGGAGCTGGGCCGAGAACGTGTGCAATGCGTGCGCACGTGCGCAGGATCATGGGCGGCGGTTGAAGGAACGTGCTATAATGTGCGGGACGTGCAAGAATGTGGGCCTTCGGACTTAGTCCATTATCCTACATGGTGGGGGATGTCCACCACACCTTGTTGTATATAAATACCCCCTCTCGAGTTTGTTCGAAGGGTGGAGTGAGTGGGAGAGTTCTAAGTTGGACGATGGACCATGTGGGTCGGAAGTTGGCTTAGACTCTCAAGTGTATATATGATAGGCTTCCTTGTAATTTACTTGATGAGAAATAAACTATAAGGTTAGGTCGTGGTGACTCGTAATCGGTGCGTGCCTTTACATTATTCAGTGTGCGTGCGTGAGCCACTTACTTACATTTTGGGTTTGGGTAATTGGGCTCATGTGATATTGAGTTATGGTTGTATTGTCTCTTCTCCATCGGGAAACACGAGTGTTGTGTGTGTTGAGTGAGGGCTGACTGGTTTTGAGGGAAATCCAGGCCGTGCGGGACAAAGATTAAGCCGAAAAATTAGGCTCAAAATTATTCCCGTAACAATTGGTATCAGAGCCTCGTTTGCGATGAACGTGTGCTCTTAATATAGCCGAAATAGACACAATCCGCTGCGCGTGTCTCTGGTCCGTGCGTGAGGTATGGACAACCGAAGCTTCATGTTGTGGCAGGAGCTCGGAAAAAGGCTCGTCGGTATGGGACGACGAGTGCGCAGTCAAACATGCGGTGGCATGACTGCGTGAATTTCGTGTCAGTCGAGGGCAAGGGATGCGAAGATTGGGGAAGGTGGTTGCGGAACGACGCTTGTTATGGGTGAGCCGAGAGCCCAATTACCGACTTCAATGGATAAGGCATGGGTTGCGAAGCCGATCAGAAGTAGGTTCGGATTAGTCAAGGCAGGGCTGATCTTTGGTGTTCTTGTGGGTGCACACGGGCTAAGGGCAAAGGCTGCAAAGATTGAGGAAAGTGGTTGCGGAACGACGCTTGTTATGGGTGGGCCGAGAGCCCAACCACTGACTTCAATGGATAAGGTATGGATTGCGAAAATGTCGGAAGCTGATGGATTCGGACAAGGTCGAGAATCGTAAATCAGGAAGAACCTAGAGTTGGGCCCAAACGGTTGTGGTAATCGGGTTGGCAAGAGTCGCAGAAGTTTGAGGGCTAATTACGGTTCGACGAGGACATCGAACTTCGTTAGTGGGGGTGGTTTGTTACGCCCCTAAATGTCAAGGCTCGGATGGGTTAGGCCACCAGGCCGAGATGCGAAGACAAGTGACGAGAGTAGGCGGCACAAAGCTAAGTTGGGCATGGGTTGATCAATGTGCGGGCAAACAAGAACTGAAGGATCGGTTGGCCGAGGGAAGTTCAAAGGTTGTGGCAGATTGAGGCAAACATGCGCACAGTCCATCGGGTGTGCGTGCCAGATGGGCAGATGGTCGGATCAAGGAATGACACTGCGCGGGAGCACTTGGCGGCTGCCGAGGATGGCCAGCTGTGTGCGGCATCACTCGGCGAAACTAGCCAAGAAGATAAAATTTCCTTTTCTTATCTTATCAATAACTTCCTTTTCTCGCCATAAAATTTCACAAAATCCCAAAAATATTGAGTGATAGAAGATAAAACAACACTTATCTTATGAATGAACAAACCATCTCATAATTTTCAAAAATTATTTGATCTCAATGATGAGTACTTATAAATTATTTGTTCCACATGTAGATGGACATGATTTATAGCAAATGAGTATTATTTCCATGAATAGATACACAAAAGATATGCAATGAACTTGTATTAATTATACGTTAGTGTTTCTCAAATGCATTTCATAGTTCAAAACACAAAATCCACCTAGCTTTTGATTATACGCCAATAAAAAGCTCGTTTACATAAATGAAAAGAAATAATCATATTAAGCTCAGATCCATCTAGATCATGTTATCATAACTTATCTTTAGAAGATAAATTGAAACCTTACAATCTTCTTGAACCAGAATTAATGGAAAAATGGGCATATAATATACAACAAAACGAGCAAATTGGTTTATCATAAACGAAATCATATGATAGACATACACACTCATGTACATAAATACGCATTTCACGATATTTATTAGCATTTCACGATATTAAGTTTGGCGTACAATTTAATAGCGCCTTTAATTCTTAGAGTTTTCTTAAAGATATTGGTCACCCTCTTTAATACTTAGAATCTTCGTGGGAATTCAAAATTTAAACTTGACTACTTAGCTCTTAATTTCGAGCGAATCTTTATCATTTGAACGAATCAAATTACAAAGGGATCGTTATTTCCTATTTTCACTAAAAATAATTAGTTTCTCTAAAGCTTTAAACGTCACAAGACATTTGTTCTTACAAGTACTATCACTATAGTTAAGCAGAAAATATGTTTCAGGACAAGAGCCGTATATAGTACTCTAGTTAAAATTCACCTCTATGATGGAAGCAAACTAGAAAACTAAAATAATATTAATTTGTTCTCGTTAATTGCATATTATGAAAATTTCTATGAAAATGGTAAGTGTTTGTTTATATTTTTAAAATAAGTTAAGATAAATGGTGTTTGATAATATAAACAAACAAGGGCTAAAAAACTAAAATATCTCATCTTAATTGCAATTTAAGTCCAATATGTCACACTTTTGTTGAAATAGTACCATCATTTTTATACACCTCTTAAAATGTGACATTAACTTACGAGTTAAGATTAAACAAAAATAGTAGACTCTATTGCATGGCTATTAATGGTCATAATTAGAAGCTTAATTGCTCATAGTTAACATTAATTAGGTTAGGTTCAATTGTGACAATCATTTTAAATTACTTAACATATTAATTAGTACTATATTGAGCAATTAATTATATTTATGGACATATTATCAAAAGATTGCAAATAACAATTGGACCTTTACCTACTTCTTAGGCATGTTTTTTCTCTATATTAGTTTAATAGATTTTTATCTTTAAGTAATCCATATCCCACCATACGTATGTTGCTTAGCCTAATTTTATATTATTGGCTTAAGCTACTAAATTTTAATATATATATCGATCGATTACGACCTATATCTAAAATTCGTAAATATGCATATTAATTAGATTCTATTAGTATTATTGTTAAATGATTTCATTTACTTTTTTATTGTAACTCGTGAATCCTTTTAACTTTACATTTTCTTTTTTAATAATGGGTTGAACGACAAACGAACTTGTTATTAACTCAGAATACAAAGAATATATAATTTATAATTGAAGAAAAAAAAGTTGTTAAGGAATATATGCACTACATGTTGCCAAGAAAATAAATTAAGTAGCCATATTATAATTTTGTAATGTAATTAAATAATCATTAAAACACATGATTGCACAAGTTAGCCATTGCGATGCCACATGCAAATAATTCATGTGATTTGCCACCTTTATTTATACCTGGAGAATCTGGAAAAGGAAAATAAAACAAATGAAAAGTGAAGTAAGCATCTCCTTTAAACTATTGAATAATTTGATAATATTTTTCTTGTTTTACAAAATTTTATACTATTTTTAATTCATGAACAATTTATTACATTCTATATAAATCTTGTTTTTTTTAAAGAATTTGCTATTGAAACATCCAATGAATTTGTATTTTAGAAATCAACATTGTCAATCGAGAGACCAAATTAATCATAAAAAATTAAAGCAAAATAACACGATATTTTTATTTTTTTATCAGGCTACACGAGCCCTCTTGCTCCGTCCCTGGATGTGGGAATCTTGTTTCGTATTGTGTTTCGTATTCTATTTCATATGTAAATATCATGTATAGAAAATGTGACTTACCTATATATTCATAAATAAATAGCATAAAAAATTTATACCGAATATAAATCATGTAATTGAATCTATCTATGTTAACACGTTTTCTTCCGTGTCTTTTTTTCATGGGTAGAGAGAATTATGGATTTTAACAGTCGATTTGAGTTAAATAAATTATTTAAATTTGTCTGAATCTTTTAATATTATTCATAGTTTTTAAAGTATTAAATTTTCTCTTATTTATAAGTTTTCAATGAATGATTAAGAATTAAATTATAATAAAATGGAAATTGCACCAAAAATGTTGCAATTTGAATGCACCTAAATGGTCCAAAAATGTCACTCTGTTTGAGAGTCATTTGCACCAAAAATGGTTCAAAAAGTTGCACACTACAGTGAAAATATGTCACTATGTTTGAGCCCCATTTGCAACAAAATTGTGCACTTGGAACATGGTCTAAATAAGTTGTAACTTGAATATCACGAGTTTGAATTTTACTGAAACTATAATTTCATATAATTGCATAATACCATTGAAACAAACAAGCACAAGTAACAGGCAGTCAAAAGAAGTGAGAATACTACAACTAACTAGGAAGAATAAGGTGCCATGACATCAGCATTACTGCTCTCTCTGACCTCATCTACAGTCCAAACCCTTATTATATCCAAGATATAGGCCCATAACGAATCCGAACCCCTTTCTCCTTCCTCCAAATATTTTGAACAACAAATGCTAATGTGACTAACAATTTCTTCCAGTAAAATCCTAGTATTAGGATTACTGCTATCCTCTTTACCATTATCACATGAAAATCAACAACAATATATCAACTAAAACTCAACATTGACAAAATACCAAAACTCACAAAATGCAAATCTAACCCTTTTTACACCATTATATATCAAAAAATCCCATTCTAAAGACAATTCAACATATAAAAAATCTCAATTAATCCATATTTCAAGCTAACCTTCTAAGCAATAACTCCAAGATAATCACCCTCCAGGCTAACAACAGCTTGAAAATCCTTCTCAGCCTTCATAAACTTCTCCCCAATCACAACAAACCTCATCACCACACCCTTTTCGATTTTCGACGATTTCCCATTCATAAAGTATGAATTTTTGCCAGGCACATTTTCGGCGGGCCCACATTTCAAAAAAATCTCGTGTTTGAATATTTTGTGGACTATACCTTCTAAGACCTCTCCAGGGAGCATCTTGAAAGTGATGCAGTTGAAATCTATGGGAAAGACATCGCCTGAGTTTTGTCGAACTTTTCCCTCTCCAATGCTATCAATTGTAGTGATAGCAAGGAAAAAGCCGAGATCTTTAGAGGCCTTTTTGGCGGCAAAGTCATTCATGAGACGGGTTATGATCGCCTTTTGAATGATTAGCCCTTCTGTGTTCAGGTTCTCAGGAGGGATCACCACGTTCCATGATAGTTTCGATTTTAGATACATATTTTTCAATTTTCTTTTCGATTTTCAAGAATTACCTATCATGTATAAAAACACGGGTATACGTATAATTATACTTGAGTTCATGGTATTTTCGATTGCACATTATGCTCATGCCTCGTGCAATTGAGTTCCATAGTGAAAAAATAAACATCATCAGTAAGATCACAAAGGGAGTAAGATGAGGTTAAAGCAATGGAAGTGCATGGTTAGTGCAAATAGGGAGCCAAAACAATGGTTCATAGTAAGATTGTAAACAAATATAACTCAACAAAATGTAGTAAAACAAGTACTAATAATTAAAATAAAATCTAACGTGGAGAAGGTGTCACAGCTTTGTTTGATGAGATGAATCTAATCATTTTCACATGTAACTAACATACGGTTCGAGATATTCAACATTATGCTCCTTACAGCTTAACAAATGATGCAATCCCATCAATAACTTCCTTTTCTCGCCATAAACTCGCACAAAATCATCAAGATATAAAATTATACAAGCTTAAAATAACACTCATCTCATGAATGAACAAACCATCTCATAATTTTTCAAAACTATTTGATTTCAATGATGACTATATTGAATTTCATACATGGCTAAAAATGAAGAGAGAAGAAGACACGAATTACATGGTTTTTCGGGCAAAATATAGATAACCCCCACGTGAAATACTCTATTGGCTGAAAACCCCCGTGGAAAACATATAGCCTAAAAAACCCCTATAAAATTTTCAAATTGCATAAAACCCCCTATGAAAAAAATATAGCCTAAAAACTCCCTGTAAAATTTTCAAATTGTATGAAAAAAATATAGCCTAAAAACTCCCTGTAAAATTTTCAAATTGCATTAAATCCCCTGTGAAAAAAATATAGCCTAAAAACCGCGTGTAAAATAAATTTAAGAAACCTATAACAATTTTTTTGTTATAGGCTTCTTAAATTTAATTTTGACAATATAATATAATATAATGGGAGTTATAAAGCCATTATGCCTGCATCCACAAAATAATGCTAAAAGGGCTATAAGACTTTAATACTCTCTTGGAAATGAATTACAATGGTCACCTCTATTTATAGGTGAAATAACAAGTGATAAATATGGAGGAAATCACTCCAAATCATATCACAATCAAATCAAATCTCAATCAATCCCTAATTACATCAATTATCTAGATCCTAATTTGAATCATATCAAATATGATTTTCAAGATCATTCTTAATTTCCAACAACTACTTATAAATTATTTGTTCTGAAGGAATTAAGATCCCAACACAGGTTTATATATGTAGATGGACATACACAAGATAAACTACATTCCATCCATTGCAAGCTCAATTGAGTATACTTTGTTAATCTTCAGACATATAAATAATAATCGTGATCTGTTTCCATGAATAGATAGACAAAAGATATGCAAATTACTTGTAGTAATTATACATTTATCAAAATCACTTCATAGATCACAACACAAAATCGACCTAGCTTTAAAATATACGGCAACAAAAAGCTCGTATACATAAATGAAAAGAAATAATCATATAAGTTCAGATCCATCTAGATCATGTTATCATAACTTACCTTTAGAAGATACATTATCATCTTACAATCTTTTTGAACCATAATTAATGGAAAAAATGGACATAGAATATACAAGAAAACGAGAAAAATTGTTTAGCATAAACGAATTCATATGATAGACATACATTCATGTACATAAATACGCATTTAGCGAGAAAAAGAACATAAAATCTTACACAAATTAATAGAGCAAAAGATCTGCTTTGGAACGATTTGCACCGCCGCAGCTAGGGTTGAGGTAGAGAGAGACTGTGTGATTGGGGAAGGCGCGGGTTTTGGCTATTTATTAGCATTTCATGATATTAGGTTTGGCTTACAATTTAATAGCACTTTTAATTGTTAGAATTTTCTTAAAGATATTGGTCACCCTCTTTAATACTTAGAATCTTCGTGGTAATTCAAAATTTAAACTCGACTACTTAGCTGTTAATTTCGGACAAATCTTTATCATTAAAGCATGAGAAAGATAGCTAACCTCATCTGCAGTAGATCAGTAGCTGTTGAGGCTGCCACCAATTCTTTCACACTGTTAACTCTTGGACTTAAACCTGCTTCACGATGTAATTCACACACACACACACACACACACACACACATATATATATTTTCTGATACCAAAAATTCGCATGACAACCCGAAATAAGAACTGGAATGTTTAGAACATGACTCCATCACATCTATGCCTCCATTTAGGCTTTTTCTAAGATTTTCTCCGCAGATGATCGACATGGCAGAAATCCAGCAGTAGATTGAAAAGAACATACCCGAAAAAAAAAAGGAACAAAAAGAAGGAAAAGGTAGGTAGAAACAGAATAAGATAAACCCTTTATTTTACAACCGTGCAGTTCTTGAGCTGCATACTAATATTTTTGCCAAGAAACAATTTTTTTGAACTCAATCCGATTCATAAATTTTGTCTTGCATTCATCTAGGATTACAAATTCCAAAATCAGATTCTGAAAAAAGAAAAAAAGCTCTGAAAATGGAAATCCCATACAAAATCATCAGCCATTGTTACATGAAAATCAGCTGTAATGCACGGACACTTCTAAAATCACAACGTGTCGTGTCGGACACCTGATCGGACACGACACTCGTCCGACACTCTCCGACGCCGTGTCCAATATAAAAATAAATTTGTTTGCTTAAATACAATAAAAAAATAAAATATGAACACAGTAATGGATGCAGTTAGAGGTTATGTCAACTATGTATGCATTATTTGTGACGCTTGATGTTATTTCACTTATTTTCCGTGATTTTGAAAATTGCAGTATTTATTATTATTTCAAGCATATATAACTTTACAAGTCAAATACAAATTTATAACGTACAATAGTTATTCTTATAGTTTATTTCTCTATCCAGTCATTTAAATTATAATGAAAAGACTAATTTATATATTTAACGTAAATGAATGAACATATATATGTATATTAATTTATATATAAACATTTTATTAGCAGTTTCAAGGCCGTGTTGTGTCCTAATATTTTTAAAATGCCGTGTCCCGTGTCCGTGTTATGCGCCGTGTCCTGTGTCCGTGCATTATAGAAAATCAGCAACAATATAACAACTAAAATTCAACATGACAAATACCAAAAGTCACAAAATGCAAATCTAACCCTTTTTAGCAAAAATCCCCTTCTAAAGACAATTTCACATATAAAAGATCTCAATTAATCCACATTTCAAGCTTACTTGCTATGCAATAGCACCAAGATAATCACCCTCAAGGCTAACAACTGCTTGAAAATCCTTCTCAGCCTCTATAAACTTCTCAGCAATCACAACAAACCTCACCACCACACCCTTTTCGATTTTCGACGATTTCCTGTTCATAAAGTATGGATTTTCGCAAGTCACTTACTGATAGTCGTCCATTTTTCGATGAGAAAGGTACACCTCTTCGGTGGGCCCACATTTAAAAAATATCCCGTGTTTCAATATTATGTGGACTATACCTTCCAAGACCTCGCTGGGGAGTAACTTGAAAGTGATGCAGTTGAAATCCATAGGAAAGATGACATCGCCGGAGCTTTGCCGGATTTTTCCCTCTCCGATGGTTCAACTATAGTGATGGCGAGTCAAAAACCGAGATCTTTAGAGGCCTTTTTGGTTGGAAAGTCAGTCATGAGACGAGTTATGATCGCCATTTGAAGGATTAGCCCTTCTATGTTCATGTTCTCGGCAGGGATCACCATCGTTCCATGATAGTTTCGATTTTAGATACATATTTTTTGATTTTCGGGATTTATCTATCATGTATAAAACATGGGTATAAGTATAATTATACTTGAGCTCTAGATTGCATATTATGCTCATGCCTCGTGCCAATTGAGTTCCATAGTGGAAAAATAAACAACATCAGTAAGATCACAAAGGGAGTCAATAATCTTTTTGGAAATATTTTTAGAATCAAGTAAGATCAAAAGGGAGAAAAAAGAATAAAAGACGCCAAGTTTCACGGAATCTTGGGTGGCTTTACAAATGGGACACAAGTTTTTCTGCAACAACCATTGTTTAATACATTCTTTGTGAAAATCATGCTCACACTCCAGTGTTCCAACATATTCTCGATCATTGTATTCTTCAGAGACGATCACAATCATTTGTATATTGTGGGCGGCTTTGATTGACCCAAAAATTAAAATCAAGTCCCGATATCAAAAAATAGGGGTGACAATTAGGTTGAATGTGTTGGATTTGGGTCGGGTCCAATATCAAAAAATATGCATTATAGTTGGACCCGATAAAGACCCAAAGTGCATAAGAACCCAAAATGGACCCAATAAGGACCCACTATAAATTAAAGTGGTATAAGGAGGTGTTGTAGATTGTAAAATGTAGATTATTAACTCAAAGTGAAAAATAGGTTGGACCCAAATTGGACACAACATTGAAAATATTTTTGAAATCAAAACTAGAACAAATGGATTACTTTCATGGTTAGTGCAAATAGGGAGCCAAGACAATGGTTCATAAAACAAATATAACTCAACAAAAATGTAGTAAAACAAGTATTCACAATTTGAACAAAATCTAGCATATAGAATAAGGTTGTCACAGCTTTGTTTCATGAGATGTATCTAATCATTTTAACATTTAACAGTTCGAGATAGTCAACAATACGCTACTTAAAGCTTACAAAAATGGTGCAATCTCATCAGTATCTTCCTTTTCTCGCCATAAACTTGCACAAAATCCCAAAAATATTGAGTGATAGAAGCTTAAATTAACACTTCTCTCATGAATGAACAAACCATCTCATATTCCCAAATTATTTGATTTCAATGATGAATACTTATAAATTATTTGTTCCAAATTATTTGTTCCAGATGTAGAGGACATGATTTATAGCAAATGAGTATTATTTCATACACAAGAGAAACTACATTTCATTTATTGCAAGATCAATTGAGTATACTTTGTTATTCTTCAGACATATAGATGATAACTGTGATTTGTTTCCATTAGAGGTGGCAATCAGGCGGGTTGGGTTGAGTTTGGGTTGGTTCTTAAATGGGTTGGGTTCTCAAACGATTTTAAGGAGGAACCAAACTCAACCCAAAAGGGAACCAAAGTCAACCCGAAATGGAAGCAAGCTCTAATCGACTCAATACCTTACATTTTGTTATTTATAATTTAGATTATTGGTACGCGATTTTGGCCTAACTTAAAATTAGTTGGAACCATTTAGGAACCAAATAAATTTTTTTTAGAACTAATCCAACCCCAAACTAATTTAATTGGCTTGGAACCATGGTTCTGAATCCATTTTGCCACCCCTAGTTTCCATGAATAGATAGACAAAAGATACGCAATGTATTTGTATTAATTACACATTAGTGTTTCTCAAATGCATTTCATAGTTCAAAACACAAAGTCCACATAGCTTTCGAATATACGGCGATAATAAGCTTGTATACATAAATAATTATATAAGTTCAGATCCATCTAGATCATGTTATCATAACTTACCTTTAGAAGATACATTGAGACTGTACAATCTTCTTAACCAGAATTAATGGGAAAAATGGACACAAAATATACAAGAAAACGAGCAAATTCGTTTTGCATAAACGAATTCATATGATAAACATACACTCATGCACATAAATACACATTTAGCGAGAAAAAGAACATAAAATCTTACACAAATGAGTAGAGCAAGAGATATGCTTTTGAACGATTTGCGCCGCTGCAGCTAGGGTTGAGGTAGAGAGAGGATGTGTGATTGGGGCAGGCGCGAGTTTTGGCTATTTATTAGCATTTCATGATATTAGGTTTGGCTTACAATTTAATAGCGCTTTTAATTAAAGATATTGGTCACCCTCTTTAATACTTAGAATCTTCGTGGTAAAATTCAAAATTTAAACTCGACTCCTTAGCTGTTAATTTTGGACGAATCTTAATCATTTGACAAAGTAAGTCACTTAACTCTTAGACGAATCAAATTACAAAGGGATCGTTATTTCCTATGCAGAGTTTCTACTAATAAACAATTAGTTTCTTGAAAGCTTCTCAGGGTAAGAAAGCTTTAAACGTCACAAGACATTTGTTCTTACAAGTACTATCACTATAGTTAAGCGTGAAATATGTTCTAGGAGAGGAACCGTATAGATTACTCAAGTTAAAATTCACCTCCATGATGGATGCAAACTTGAAAACTAAAATGAGTTGGTTGATTTCACCTTTGTTTTCCTTGATCCCTAATAGGCATATCAAACAAGCTTTTTACAGCTATAAACTCCATTAGTTCATGCCCTAATAGAGATTATCATGCATGTGCAACAACAAAGCATGAGAAAGATAGCTAACCTCATATGCAATAGATCAGTAGCTGTTGAGGTTGCCCGAACCACTTCTTTCACATTGTTTAATATATATATATATATATTCTGATACAAAAAAATCGCATGACAACAGAAAATAAGAACTGGAATGTTTAGAACATGACTCCATCACATCTATGAATCTAATGCTCCAATCAATTCAGTGGACTGTACATTTGAACAGTAACGTGATTCATAAAAGCTTAAAATCTTTCTATATCTTTTTGTGAAGTAAAATATTACAATCAGATCCACAACAATCAATTAATCAATCCTAATTACAAAAGGATAAAGTGACCATTTCGTAAAACGAGCAAAACTAATGAAAACGAAAATATATGTGAAGAAGCCGCATAACCACAACTATGTAGAACTTAAACATTGCTATATTTCAAGGATGCATCTTTATTGCAGAAGAATCAAGAGGCTCAAATCAATTTAGACTTTTATAAGATTTTTTCCACAGATGATCGACATGGCAGAAATCCAGCACTATAGAAAAGAACATAGCCCAAAAGAAAGGAACAAAAAGAAGGAAAAGCTAGGTAGAAATAAGAAATTTTTTATTAAAACTGTCGAAAAACATAAAACCCCGTAAATATTATTATTGATGATGGAACCTATATATACGATTACAAGAGAATCTACCGATATCATAACTTAACCTAACCTACCCTACAAACAAGGAAATAAAATATTCTTAAACTATAAATAATATATTACTATATATCTTAATAAGCAACATAATATGGAAAGATACTAATCTAAAATATGAAATATATTTTCCAACACTTCCCCGCAGTCGAAGCGTGAAAATGTTGAACGACGAGATTGGAACAGAAAACGTTTAACACCCAAAAGATACCATATGTCAAACTCAAATGGTAGACATACAAACGCTAAAAAACCAGCCCAAATCAGCATCACTTTGCTGACAAAACTCAGAAACGAAAGCGAAGTCCGAACACAACGAACCCAGATGTGCACACCTTAACACTTCACAAAAATTGACTTCGTAGAGACGTAAACGGAGTTAAGCAACGCCTAAGATGAAAATCAATCACTGGAAAACGGGGATCAGATCGAACCTCCCTAGGGCGAAGGTGAACGATGTGTTACAAAGGGGGAATATTGCATTTTTGGTAAACTAATGTGGCTTGCACGTTTATTTGGTACACTAATATGGGGGGTGGCAATTTGAGTACACAAATGTGGTGTATGTCTGGCAATTTAAGTACAAATTTCGTCGGAAAATTCGATTTCAGCCGGAATATTCGATTTTTGCCGAAAATTTAATGAATTTGTACTAAAATTGGGAATATTGACCGAATTTGGGGATTTTGACTTATTTTGACTTATTTTTCTATTTTATTTTTTGTTTATTGAGAATTTTGATATTTTTTTTTATTCCATTTTTCAAAAACCCATCTTCCTCCCCTCTCCTCCATCATTGCCACCCCCAACCACCTCTTCCCCACTTCCACCCCCAACCACCGCACCGCCACCCCCACCCCGAACCATCGCACCGCCATCTAAACCCCCGAACCACCCGCCACCACCACCCCCAACATCCAAAAATCAAGAATATGAAGAAAATATTATAACCCACTTCATTTTACATGAAGAAATGTGATTTTGCTTACATTCAATTTGTGTTGTTTGAATTTCTTTTTGCTCGAGCATGAAAATATCATATTTTAATGTCTAATTTTTTATATTTTGGTGGTGGTGGTGGTGGTTGGTGTTGATGGTGGTGGTTGGTGATGAAGAATAGTGAAGAAGATGAAGAAGAAGATAAAATTAAAATAGGGTTTGGGTGTAAATTGGTAAAATAGAATTCTATTCCCTTTATAATAAGTCAAAATTGGTCAATCTTTCCCTAAAAATTAGTTAATTAGCTCAATTTTGGTCAAAATCGTCAAAAATCCCCAATTTTGGTCAAAATCCCCAACGTGAACAGTCAAAATTAGTTATTATCTACTGCCCTATTCTGATCAATTTGGTTACTGCTAGAAAACAACCATCTTCACAGGCTTTGTGGACCGATAGTGCCTTCAGAAGGCTGTTGCTACATCACTTGTTAGGACCTTTCTGTTGTTCTCAAGGTCTTTAACGCGAAACTGAAGGTAATTTTTACCTCACTAAGCATACTTAGACCTGCATATAAAACAATATCTAGAACTATGGATATTTCATACATTTGATAATCATAGTCTCTACATACAGATTTAAAAAAGACATGGAAGTAAGACAATCTTAATCTAATAAGTCATATTATGCCCATGCAAATCTAAGAGATTAAGAGAAAAGGAAAAGGAATATCACACAAACCAATAATCCAAAACAAAATCGAAAAGAAACGTCATCCCGCTTTGACATATGTAGTTAAGTTGCCTGTTCACGTTTGTGGTTCATGTTTTTGCCATTAAGCAAACAGTTAATACATATATATGTTTTAGAAGAAAAATGTATCATATTTGTGACATAATTCTAACTTCAATATATTCATAGAAAATTAGGCAAATCTCCATGGGAAAAAAGGGTCTGGAAGTTATGTTCATAACCATTTTGGCTATGTTTGGATTTGTTTCCAAACCATTTTTGGCCAGAAATTTTGGCCAATAGTGTTTAGTTAGTGAATTTTTGGCTAGAACTCAGGTAATTTTTGGTCAAAAATAAAACTCAATTTTTATCTTTCTCTCTCCTATTTATTTTCACAACTAGATTTTGTCCCCTATTATTTTTTTTGTCTTCTTCCATCCTCCTATTAAATATATTTAATATTTATAAGGAATTTATATTCATATACAATATTTAAAAATATATATGTATCGTGTAACTATATAGAATATTTAAAAATATATATGTACCGTATAACAAACAAAAGCTTACATGATTTATTGTAAAATAACATGTTTGCTTTAAAAATAAAATTAAACATTATGTCATCAGAAATGCATGTGTCGTAAAATATAGTTTCATCAATAATTCTCGCCAATATAATCAATCAAAACAAAATCAAACATAATCTTAGCTTGGATGTACATACAATGTATATGACATTAGTGACCGTATCTTTAATCTTATTATACATATGTTAAAACAATATATTATTAGAAGAAAAATTTTAATTCTAATATTGTAATCAAGTATAAAAATATTTAATTAGGTTCCAAGTAACAAATTAAATAGTAACATACATTATAATTGAAAATGAAACCTCCTTCCTAATATTGATTTTGGACCAAAAACTAGATATTAAATTAAGGGAACAATATATTTATATATATATATATATATTTATATTTAATTTTATTTTAAAATTTTAAAGGGTTTGATTATGTCACAATTCTTTTTGATAAATTAATTATCCATTTTTCTCATCAGTTCATAGATGGTTGTAGTTCCCTATTAGAACAATTATGATTACTAATAGGTTTTTTAAGGTAACATACCGACTCATATTTGCTTCTATTTTTTTCAATTTCATAACCAAGTGAAAACACGACACATATTTTTAATAAATCCTATGACTATATTATATAGTATATAGATATATAAATAAATATAGATATGTAATAAATTATTTGTATACTCAATATTATATATTAACTTAAGTCATTTGTCTAAATATTTAATAATTTATTTATTTTAAATTGTAATATTATAAATAAATATTCATCAATAATATAATTATTATAATATATATATATTTTATTATTTAATTGCTAACAGACAAAAACTGTCATGATTTGACTACTACAATAACTTATGTTCCATCTCAAAACAAAACCAAACACTATCTCACAAAAAAAAAATTCAAAAACCAACTTTCAAATTAAATCAAACACTATCTCACCAATAATGCACGTGTCCCCAAAAATTTCTCACCAACAATTCTCACCAAAATAACCAAGTTATGTTAATCCTGGGATATAACATTTTATCTTGGGAAGAAATGATTTTTATTATCTCATTCTAAAGCAACTCCTTTCCAAGCCTAACATATCCTATGAATTGTGTATTATTTGAGAAAAAGATTCAAACAAAATATGGAAAATCAACCGAACCCACGAAGTTAAACACCCTAAAAGTGCAAGAAATATGCAAATTAAATAAATTGAATAAATCCATATAGTACAATAAATTCATATGCATTACGATAAAAGCTCTTACCCAATTGAAGAAAAGAACTCAAATTAAGCTGAAAATCTTACAGAAACTGATCTAATTTAATTTGAGTTTTGTGTTTCTAAAATTGAGACAAAGAAGCCAATTGATCCCCATAGTGGGCTCATTTTACTCTCATGTAAAAGCCCATTATGGCCCCGTAAGCAAATGACATGGCCCAGCCAATTTAGCAATTTAAGCCTTGTAGCATTTTCTTGGATGAGTATTTTTTTTAAATTAATTTTTGTATAATTAAAGATGTAAAATTAATGCTTGTTATTATAAAATTATCAATTTTAAATTTCGTGTGGGAGGTCTTGTCTCATTCCCAAACGGGTCTCAAGTTGTGATTTTTATCTTCTTCTTTTTTTTTAGTTTTATACGATTTTTATCTTTTTATTCTTGAGTTTTATAGATTTTCTGCGAGACATATTTAGAAATTATTGTTCTAAATTTGATGTAGAGTTTCTTTCGTATTAAAATTTAGAAAAAAAATTTAAAAAATGATTAAATATGGTAAATTTAGAATAAGGGTTTCCACATTTTCCCAAATATTAGGTTATGTTTGATTTTGTATTGGTTGGCTTTTGTGGTGAGAATTGTTGGTGAGAATTTTTTGGGAACACGTGCACTATTGGTGAGATAGTGTTCGGTTTAATTTAAAAATTTGTTTTTGATTGTTTTTATTTGTGAGATAGTGTGACGCCCTTACACGGAAATAAACATAATAATACACAAATCAATTCTCATAATCAGGACACGCGTAAATACATATATATATATATATATTACCCGTTCAACCAAAATATTCATACGAAAGCATTTAAATACATTAGTTCATGACGCCCACACATTGGCATAAAGAAAAATACACAAACGTCTAGAAAATTATTATTTTTCAATTAACCAAAAGAAAACCATATATGATATGCAAATGATGAGCCGAGGGAGAAGGACTTGAAACCAACCAACTGACCGACCTTGATCCATGCTTCAACCTTACGCATAAGCTCTACGGGCCAACTTTATCTACAACAACTAAAAGAAAAATATTGCGTTTGGTGAGTCACAAACTCAGCAAGTATAATAAAGCAACGAGCTATTTAATATCACATCAGCATACAAAAATCAGAAACCAATCACTTTGAAGTCACATTAGAATATCATCCAAAATCATCTCACATTAATTTCATATCATTCGTAAACATAAGATACACGTGTTTGTCATTTTCTTTTACTATTAATGGCTTGTTATAACCAAGAGTAGATCGTGATCCCGAAAATGGTCATGGCATTTTGTAATTCTTATAACACATGGGAGTTCAGTGAACTCGGGTGGTCGTACAGTACTCTATGGTCCAATCATTTGGACAATCTTTAACACATGACTCAAGGTCTATAACAGCCATAACAAAATCTTCTTATCTTTGATGAATGCATTTTCATATCGCATATCTCATTTTCATCATCAATCATGGTAGGGATCATACCATGCACATATATGACACAGTGTGCTATATTCACCATATTCAATTTCATCACTTAAAAATCACATAATCCACGTTATAGCACTATAGCTATTCAATCAACACAGTTAGGCAAATAAAGGATTCATTTAGAACCATAAATTAATTAAGTATCAATGAAATAGCAGTCACCAAATTATACTCACAAGTAGTGGATTTTCGAGATGTCGTCGTCTAGTTGACGTTTCCAGCTCCTCTATTGGAATCTTGACATATTAAATGCATTATGATACATACCTACATTTGATATAAAACATAAATGCAAGTGAATGCATCAGTACTTCATTGATAACTTGTCCATGGCTTACTTAGAACTAATAAAGCATGTTTAAGCTATATTTGAATGGTCTGAGTATATAAATTATAATAAATTCTAAACATATGACTTTTCTCTCAAATTGTTCCACACTTAGTGAACACACTGAATAACGTGAAGGAAAAGTTTCATATTAAATTAATATCTTTGTCATGGTCATTACATCCTCCAAATATGCTACACCCGAAAAACAGTTTCAGCACAGGCAAAGCCATTTCAAACAATTTTATAAATTACCATGTTTCTCTATAAATTTCCAAGTTTGTATGAAATCTGCCTAACATGCATATAATTATGAAGTAAAACTTTCATATCAAATGACAATACATAGCTGGGTCAAACAAAGCCAAAACCGAGTTATTTTGTAATCCTGCCAAACTAATTGGCAGTTTTTACTACACGAATTTTAGAAAATTTCTCGAACCTTCAAAACTCTTCAAAATTTACAGAGTGACTCTCAAAACACAGGTATATTTCTATAAAAAATTTAACACCTGATAATATAATCTTTTGGTCACCTGAACAAGAACCCTAAATACAACTGTAGAAACTGAAATTTTGTGATATGATATTCCAAATTTGAATGCAAGAATCCAAATACCAAGAAAAAACTTGAGATTAATTAAGTACAAAGTTCACTAATTTAGGTTAAGCATTTACCTATCACATAGGTATGTAAAAGAACCAATTCCCTATTCAAAGCTAGCATAAGCTCATTGTTGGCAGATTTTGGCTATATGCAGAGGACTCTCATTCGAAAGTACATTTTGAGCACTTCCGAATCCATTATGTTCCTGTACCTCTTAGGAAGAAATTAAGATAAGGAACACTAAATTTGGATGTCGTTTGACCTGTAAAAACTGCAATCTCCCAACACTGCACAGGCTACGTTTTTGTTTTAATGTTTAAGAGGCTTTTGGCTTCATATCTCTGTCTCTTTTGAAATGAACGGTTATAACTCATAAATATGAGGTTAGAGTATCAAAGAAGACACCTTCTCAAGAATTAGCTTAGGTGTTGACACATGGGAGCATGATAAGTTGAAGAGGTGTCCTTGATGTATAAGGATAAGATGTGGAGAAACTCTATCAATCCATGTAGCTCTTAGGAAAGCTTGAGGTGTAAGATGCTAATACTATTCTTCTTATCCATAATTATCCTTTTGTCATAATTTACAATTTGATCCTTGTATCATTTTGTTTTTACAACATAATCCCAACTGTTTATGAAATGTGCAATTAAGCCTACTAGACTTGATATCCATCCTTTAATTCGGCCCGATAACTTATAGTGTATATAATATAGATTTTTCTAGTTTTCTTTGGAACTAAGAAAAACATTTGGTGACTTATAGGCTAGAACTTTTATGTGATAAATTATATCTAAACTATATGAATATCCTTATCATGAATCGATTTCATATTATGTGATTTAAGGAATATAAAAATCAAAATAGTATACTCATATATATACATAAATGTATATATATACATATATATATAAGTATACTCATATATAGACATAAATGTATATATATACATATATATATAACTATACTCATATATATATAAATGTATACGTACGTACATATATATATATATATGTATATATACATACATAAATTGTGTATATATATGTATATAAACATACATAAATATATAGGTATACATATATTTATGTATACATACAATTAATAAAACTAATTTCAAAATTGTAGTCAAAATACGCAAATTAAGATCAAAATCTCAAAACTAAAGTCAAAATACCCAAATTAAGGGTCAAAATTCCCAAATTAAAGCAAAATACCCAATTTGAAGGTAAAAATTGAATATTCCGGCGAAAATCGAATTTTCCGACAAGTTTTGTACTCACATTTCCACACATACTCCACACTAATACACTCAAATTTCCACCCCCCGTATTAGTGTACCAAATAAACGTGCAGACCACATTAGTGTACTAGAAGTGCAATTTTCCCCAATAAATAATCATCGATAGGTTTCATATAATGAAGATAATATCACAACTATGCACAAGCAAGATAAAGTAGTACGCTAGGCCGTTATTAATTATTTCACATAAGTTGTGATTTGTCAGTCAATTATCACATAGCATCTCATATCCAGAATGAGATAAAGTGCAACACTTGGATTTCATAAATATTGCAAATGTATGCATTGACATCAATACACATGTTCACAGAAATAAAACACATTTGTAACATAATCTTACCTGTAGGAATGATAGTGACATTAAATATAACATATAAAATAGACTACTAATTAAAGCACTCACATATACACCTCAAAGGCAAGTTGATCTATCTCAAGTTGGCTCATGTAGGCAATGCTTATGATATCAAATATCCTTCATAGCTGTTGTAAGTTAAGAAATTGCATCATATACTATGATTTATTAAATATTACTTATCCTAGCCCCCTTTATAACTGATAAAAGTAGCCAACTAACATTATTCTATAATACTCCCAGGTACATACTGATGAAGAACACTTGTAAGATTTTTACAAACTTAATGTTTTAATAAAAATAATAAAAAATTGTGTGGATTAAAAAAAGATTAAAGTAACTATATAATTAGTTTTAGTCTTTTAGATTAATATACACACCAGAATATTATGATATATTTCGATAAAGTGAACCTCTGAAAACGCACAATCTTATACTAGAAATTCAAGAGGTTTTAGAGTAGTATCTTAACTCCGCTAACTCGACAAAATGGATAACAAAAAAGGAGTATGAGTTTCATTTTGGTGGTTTTCTGAAATAATTGTGTTATAAACATAGACAAATGAATAAAAAAGAAGGTGAACATGTAATAAAAGTAATATTTTTTAAAGAAAAAGTAGACTTAATAGTAACGATGTCAAACATGCCTAAACGGTCTATTAGACAATGGATAGAATGGGCTGGCTCGCTAAGGCTCGCCCATTTAACTTAGAGACCTAAAGGGGCCGGTGGGTCAAAATCGATCGACCGATTTTGTCTCGTGGACCGATTTGGCCCACTAAAATTATTTATTTGTTTCTAAAAATTTTATATTATAAAAATATGTTTTATTTCAAAATAAAATACCGCATAGTTGGTAAAATGTCAACTTGTGTTCTTTGAGGTCAAAAGTTCAAAACTTTTTTACAACTATAAATTTTTTTCTACAAACTAAAATATTATTAAAATAAATAAAAATACGTAAAAAAAAATTGGCTGTTAAGGCCTGGATAGTAGTTTCAGCCCCTTATAAAGCGGCTGAAACCGGCTTGCAAGGCTAAAGGGGAAGGCCTGGCTTGTCTGCTAAGGCCATGTTAAGGCTGGCTATAAGGCCATGTCCAACTTTTATAAGGCGTCAAAATTGGCTTGACTTGGCCCATTATAACCCATAGCTTGACTTGGCCCATTATAACCCATATGACACCTTTAGAAAGTGATGTGAAATTGGATTAGACTCCTAACTCTCCAGTCCAACTTACATTTCTATATTTTAGCTTAAAAAACAACCTAACACCAAATTAAACTACATCTACCTATTATTATTATAGATTTCATAATGTCCTTTCCAATTACATTTTCATGTCATTGCTGAATGTACAAAGTATATTGGCCATCGAAACCACCATTTCCGAATACATCTAACTAATTTACACGGGATGCACTAGTTCCCGACTATCAAATAATTTCTAATTATATTTTTAAATTGTTTATTTTTGGTAGTACTCAAACACCATATAATTTGATTGGTCTTGTTCAGTATTTCAATTTCACTTAGACGGATACATTATATTGGAATGGCATTCACATGATTACAACAAATCGTGGAATATATCATATACCATCCATTCTTATGAACGAGTATAATCTATTTATTATAATGTATGATCAATATTTTAAAAATGCGAAAGCGTTAGGTAGGGTGTGAGGTATCCCTCGGGATGGGGCGTGCCCCACACATTTTCTATTTTTAATTAAAAATAAAATAAAATATTATTAAAAGTAATTTCAAATAATTGATATGCATGTGCACAAATTCACAAAGACATAAACAATTGAGATCAAGAAGATATATATGCATGTTCATATTTCATGAAACGCAAAAATTATTGGGAGAATATATAAATTATGATAAAGAAATTTATTGTGGAAGAATAAAAGTAGTTAAAGTAATTTATTGTGGAAGAAACAACACAAACCTTTAGAAAATCTTAAAATTTTCTCTTGTTTTTAACTCTGTATGGAGTTGTATGAAGAGAGATTAAAAATATAAAAAATATAATTTAATTTAGGATTTTATTTGTATTTCACTTGAGGATAAAAGTAATTTTAATTATTTAACTTCAACAAAAAGGTTGTGGGATTCTAAATATTAAATATGTCCCAATAGCCTTAAAAAATACATTTTTATTTTAAATGATCAATGGGGTGCAACCTATGATTCACGGCGCATGGGCCGTACACCCTACTTTTTCGGGCGTACACCCCATGAAAATTTCACCCCCTTAATCTCCCGGGGCATTTTCGCCCACGCCCAGCCCCGCGCTTGGCAGCGCCTTTTTAAAACATTGCGTATGATACACATGATCCAGACCCCTATTTGTTTCACCCCTATTTACATTATTATATCTAATTATGCTTAACTAGGGGTGTAAGGCGAGCGAACTCAATTATCCGGCTCGCGAGCTTTTCTATTTTTTAATATATTATTAATTTTATTATTATATTAATAAATATATATTAAATAATTCAAGCTCGAATCTAAGCTCACGAGCTCGAGCCCGAGCTAGAAAATTTTGAGATCACGAATTCGTACAATAAGGTTCGAGCTCGGCTCGTTTACATCCTTCCTTAACTTATAATATACCATTAAATAATTTCATAATAAAGGTATTTTAAGACACAATCCCTAATATTCTCACCCAATTAAGATTTTTTCAAAACATACTAATAAGTTGTAATAATGTCTCCCAATCATGCTCCACTGAAATGATAATGTCCATGAGCTTCATTTATGGTTTAATTGATTATATTTATCTGTTTGATATAGTGGAGATTTGATTTTGTACTTGTAAATTTGATTCAAGACTTTTAGATTTTGATATTGTATGTTTTGTTGGTGACATTTGTTAAACTATAAAATTCTTTGAAGATGCATATATCTTCTTTCATTAGGCCAATAATCCTTGATCCTAAGGATTGACTTAGTGACCGTTTAATTCATTTTCTATTTATTTGAGGTATATTCACTGTTAAACTTGTTGTCATAAACAAGTTAAACTCCGCAAATCATTATCAAATCTTACAGTAAACATATTTCTTTGAACTGTACTGCTACAAAATTTAGTCGGTTTCAACTCTATTTCGATAATAACTGATGCACAGACACTTCAAAACATCACAACATGTCGTTTTTGATACCCCGTCGGATACTTCCCGATATCTTGTCCAATAGGAAAAGAAATCCGCCTGCTTAAATAAAATAAAAAATATATGGACACCGTAATGCACGTGGTTGAGTGTGTGTCTACTATGTACGCATTATTTGTGTATGCATTATCTGTGACACATGATGTTATTTCACTTATTTTTTGTGGTTTTAAAATTGAATTATTTATTTTTCTTTCGGACATATATAACATTGCAAATCTAATATAAGTTTATAAAGTACAATCATTCTTCTAGTTTATTTATCTAATCAGTTATATTTAAATTAAAACGAAAATACTAATTTAATATCTTAAATGAATATATATATGTATGATATATATATATATATTATAGTAGTTTCGAGGTTGTGTCGTGTCCTACTATTTTTAAAATGCTGTATTTTATGCATGTGTTGTGTCGTGCGCCGTACCCCGTATTTGTGCATCATAGCTTCCAATGCGTACTTCAATTATAATTCTTTTTATATTTGTTTTCTTTAACATTTTATTCCTAAACATTATCTCATTTCCTTATTCACACTCATCTAATCCTTAATTCATGCTCATCAAATCTAATTTATCTAAATAAATGGATATTGTTAGTTTCTTTCCTATAGACTTGTTAATTTGTGCTACGTGAGTTCTAAATCAATTTTGACTTAAAATAAGGTAAAATTTAGCTATTTGAGATGTACTGTACATAATTAGCTAAATCAAGTAGTCTTCTTCAGGGGTTGGAAATGAATAAGATGATAATAGTGTACTTCTCTATCATGTAAAATTACTGTGGAGTAATTAATACATGAAAGACCAATTGAAATTCAAATATTAATTGAGCACTGTTGAGAATATTGAGTGAAAGTTGATCGACTACAAATTTTAATACATATGCAGATTATGTTAATATATTTGCAGATTATTTATTAGATGATTTGATTTTGGAGAAAATTTGATTTGAAGATGAAACGTATGCATGGATAGTGGAGATAGTGGATAAGGCAAGATAGTAGGAGAAGTTTTAGGAATAAAACAAAAAGATCATGAAAATAAAAAAGAAAAAAGAAATCTAAATATTGAGTTGGAAGATGAATATGATTTGAGTTGGGTGATTATTACGATAGTCACATAAGACGTGAAAATTAAGTAACATATAAATAGTGGTATATATCATCACTCCTACATAAATACTGATCTTTATTATTTGTAGATGAATTATGATTGTTGAAAATAAAAATGCAAAAATGCTTGTTTTGTTGTACTTTTTATCCTTGTTGTCTTCTCTTGTACATTTGGTCTTGTAAAAGTCATAAGGTGGTATTGTAACTGAGAGTTCAAATTCTTTCTACACGGGCAGTATGGTGCATGTTTTGTTCATCACATTAAATTTATCGATGACAAAATTGTAGGTGGTCGATAATCGACCCTTCGTCGATATCATAACAATCATTACTGGTGTGAACCCCACCACGCCTGAAATTAATGAAACAACCTGCAGTTACATCTTCATTCAGTAACTACAATTTGCTTTCTTTAAGTCAAATTTTGAGGATATTGAACATGAAAGAGAAAATCCTAATTGTAGTCCCACCCGATAGGGCCATTTTCATGTTAGTTCTGCGCTTTATGAGTTTTAAGAAAGCATCCCAATAATTTTAATTTTGTTGCAAATTTGGTCCCATAGCTTTGTCAAAAATTAGCAAAACAAAATTAACATTGACAAAATTAGCAAAATTTTTAAGGTTATGGAACTAGTCCCATAACCTTAAAAATTAGCAAAACAAGTCCCATTTCCATTATCTTTTCCGTTAAAGTTAACGGAAGTCTCAAAATTGTCCCATAACTTTCGAAAAATAGAGGAAAACTACATCTTTTCTTCGTTTAACTTGATACTTAATACTGTTTTGTCTAATATCCCCGAATCAGGCCCAACATGCTTCTGAATTAAAAATAAACATTCATAAATTCATACCTATGTTTGACGTCCTTATTGCCGGGTATTCCAAGCCTCCGATTTTACGGACTCGCTCCAACCACTCGACCACAGACGATGGTTCGTAAGTCTTAGCTCCTTCAGCAATATAAAGCACATCACTATTTCATTTCCTACCTTAGGGCGTAGGAGGTATTACAGGATAAATGTTTATTTGAAATTCTGGGAAACAAGTTGAACAATAGCCTCAAACTTTTATTGATGAAATAAAATTAAAATTACATATTATATTCTACTCCTCTATTGGAGGAGATAACTTTTTAGCCTCTCATATGAGAACTTACAAATTGGGAGAAATCCCCATACACTCGAAATACAGAAAAGAAAATATTACAATAAAGGAAATTATTTTATTTTAGAAGACTATAAACTTGGGAAGGATACGTTGAGAAGAGTTGAAGAAATTTTCTGATGATCTTCCATCTGCTTCATTCCCTCTTTTTATAGCCTTCAGCTGTGGACTCCATAGGCGGATTCCAACTTATTTTTACTTTGAATACGTTATTGCTTACGTATTCACTTTTATTTTTGTCCCCCACTTGCTTGAGTGGCACCTCCATAACTTGATGAGTTATGGCCTTTATTTATTGTCCGTGACCTGTCCTTATCTTGATGTTGTCTTTCCTTGTCTTGATGTCGTCTTTGCATTCGTCATCTTTCTTGTAATTTACAGTTTTTTTTTCAGCTGTTTACTTTTTTCAATTACATTTTTACAATTGTAATTTTCTTATTGAGTCTAATTTTAATTAGACTCTCCCCTGCCTCTTATTACATTTAGGTTCAGGTCTTTCTTTTGTAACCCTGATCCTTGTTCCGAATAAGGGTTTGTCTTGGAACTCGCAACTTGGAGATATGCGATTATGCCATTGCTCAACATGCATCATATTGTATCACTACAATAAAATAAGGCTTTTGAAACGGAAATTTGAGACGGATATATTTCAGTCTCCACTTTGAGACAGATTCCTGATAACATATTTGTTTCAAATTGGAGACAAATTTACTATGGGAACATATTTCCTTCTCTATCTTATTATTGCAACGAAATAGAGACAGAAATAGAGACGAAATAATTACGTCTCTAAATCCTCTCTAATATCGACTAATAAAGAATAAATGAATTTATTAAGGAATTTGAGGAGTCCACACATCTTGTATATACTACCAAGCACTTATCAACCAGTCATTTTTTAGGAACTCCCTAATTATTATTATACACAAATAATAGTTCAAATTTATATTATTATATCAAGATGATTTATGAGATTAGATCGGTCATAAATAATAACAGTAATAATTGTATCAAAATGATTGATGAGATTCTAAGCTTGGAATTTATTATTGAAATTTTACCAAAAAAAAAAACAAAATAAATAAAAATAGTACAGTGTATATTATTTAAGTGAGTTGCAATGTATAAGTGCACACTTTGAGTCAATCAATTTCTAAACAGTGTATTATTCTAAATTAAATTAAGGTGGGTTTTGTACATCATTTTTAAGAAATTATTTGTTGAATTTAACCCAAAGTCAATCTTTAAGATTGAAAAGCCCAATCACAGAAAAACTCAAACCCTAAAACACCCTATCACAGGAAAACTCACTCCTCACTTTCCCCTCAAACCGATCTTCGATCTCCGATCTCCGATCTCAAACTGTTATCGTCTTGCCGTTGGCACGGTATTGTCTCGCTACCGTTCTTACAACTCAAAGGACCAACAGAGTAGAGTTTCGAAGCAATGGCGGCTGACGACTTCCAATAGAGTAGGTCTTCCGAAAGACCTATCTATCTCCCTCTCTCTCTCTCTATTTTTATATAGTTGATTTGTTCCTGTGATTATGATTTTGACCATCTCTTCATTTGACGTGAACTTCTTGCGTTAATGAATGATAAGCTTTAGCATAATGATTTGTAATACGAAGTGAATTGAGCAGTAGACTTTTTCACAGGGATAATAGTTTCTTTGTACTTGTTTGCTTGATTGTGAATGTATTCTATTTACAAATAATGTAAATGTGAGTGAAGAAGCTCTCGTGTTTTTGTTATCAAGTTGTACGGTTCTGCATTATTTATTAATACATGGCTCGCGGGATTTGGTTATGATATAAGCCAAAATAGAAGGAGGACTTAATTGTAAATAGACAATAATCAGGGACTGAGCTTGTAAAAAGAAGTAGAATAGGCGGGAAAAATAGTTATGTTCCCACCCTTGTATGTATAGTAGGTAATCCGATCAAGAAAGCAGCTGAAGTTTGATGAAATTGTCTCTTCTGGAATCTGAAATCTTGTTGGTATTCACCTTCGGAGTCGATCATCATATCAATTCCCAGGTATTACTATAGTTGCTTCTTCCCATCAATTGTGATCTTTATCAAGTGATATCACGAGATCATTTTTCGATCCTAGGGCTACTGACGAAATCAGCGATGGTGGAAATAACGCGCAGTGGTGGTGAATTAAGGAAGGAAGTTGACACTCTCAAAGAGTCTATGGAGGAGTTGAAGGCGATGATGGCGACGATGCTCGCGCAGCAACATCATCCGGTAGTCGCAATTGCGGGTAATAGCACTGATAATAGCAGCGAAGCACATCGCACAGGAAATACCAGCTATCACATTCCTACGAAGATGTCTCACGTTGAATTTCCGCGATTCAATGGTGAGGATCTTTGCGGTTGGCTTTATCGCAGTGAACAATTTTTTGAGGTAAACGAGACACCACCAACGACTAAAGTTAAGCTAGGCTCAGTGCATTTGGAAGGAAAAGCTTTGCAGTGGCATCAAATGTTTATGAAAAGCAGGCTCACTAGAGAAATACCTAATTGGGAGGAGTACGTGCGTGCATTGAATGACCGATTCAGAGCCTTGGTGTTCGACGATCCGATGTCAGAATTGATGAATTTGAAACAAATTCATTATGTCCAGCAGTACCTCGATAGCTTTGATGAGATCG
This sequence comes from Verbascum thapsus, assembly GCA_963669365.1. Classification (NCBI taxonomy): domain Eukaryota; kingdom Viridiplantae; phylum Streptophyta; class Magnoliopsida; order Lamiales; family Scrophulariaceae; genus Verbascum; species Verbascum thapsus. Next base: position 7,400,464 of record OY770120.1, read on the forward strand.
TCAATTATTTGGATCTACCTGATCCTTATGCCCTAAGTTGTTTCTTAGGAGGATTGAAGAGTGAAATTTCTATCAATGTGAGAATGTTCAGGCCAAAATCGATGCAAGAAGCCATCATCCTGGCTAAGTTACAGGAACAAGCCCTAGCTCTTAATGGAAGGAAACAACCTCAAGGTTTCCTTAGGCCTTCGGTACTACCTGCACGTCCACCGCAATCTCATTCCATACCTCGCTTTAATGGTGAGCAATCCAGATCACTACCACCACTATTACCAACACCAACACAAAGAAGAAATCACACAAATAGACCTACTGTGGGACAATCAAGAAGGCTTAGCTCTCAAGAAATGGATGATAAGCGAAGCAAGGGCCTATGTTATTGGTGTGATGAGAAGTTTACTAGGGAGCACAACTGCAAGAATAGGAAACATATCTATTTGATGGAAGTACCTCAAGAGGAATTGGAGGAGTGTGAGGATGAGGAGGATATTGGACAAACTGTTGAGGAGGAACAGTTGGAGCAAGTTGAGGAATCTCACATCTCAATGCATGTTATCACTGGAATTCATGACTTTAAGACTATGAGGGTGACGGGGGTGGTGAAGGGAAGACCCATTCATATACTCATTGACACTGGGAGCACACACAATTTTGTAGATTTGGAAGCTGCCAAAAGACTTGGATGCAGATTAGAGCCTATAACCCCTTTTGCAGTGTCTGTTGCTGATGGGAACAGGATACTTAGTTCCTTCATATGCAAAGATTTTAGCTGGAAAATGCAAGGAATAAGGTTCACCACTTCCCTCATGACAATACCATTGGGTGGTTGTGACATGGTATTGGGAATGCAATGGTTAGTCACTTTGGGAGACATTAGTTGGAATTTCAGCCAACTCAAAATGGAATTTCACACTGCTGGCCATAGAGTGGTCTTAAGGGGAATGCAACCTACCATAGTGAAGCTCAAGAACAAAAATCAAATGACAAAACTCATGAATAAGAATGCAGCTGTCCATGCTACAAGTGGGCATCTTTAGAGCTATTGAGGGAGACTATTGCCAGTTATTTCAGTTAGAGGGGCAAGCACTTCCAAAGAATTCAGATCTGGAGTCCTTATTGGCAGAATATATGGATCTTTTTCAGGAACCTACTTGTTTGCCACCACAAAGAAATCAGGATCATAAGATAATCTTGAAAGAGGGGACCAATCCTATAAGCTTAAGACCTTATAGATATCCAGCTAGATAGAAGGATGAGATTGAAAAGAAGGTGAAATCCTTATTGGACAGTGGAGTAATCAGGCCAAGAAACAGTCCTTTTTCTAGTCCTATAGTGATGGTATAAAAAAAGATGGAAGTTGGAGAATGTGTGTAGATTACAGGGCATTAAACAAAGCTACTGTCAAAGATAAATTTCCTATTCCTATCATTGATGAGCTGCTAGATGAATTGAATGGGGCTAAGCTCTTTACCAAGTTGGACTTGAGGTCTGGTGATAAAAACAAAATTCCAAAACTCAAGAACGAGACATTCTTGCCCAAGCTCCAAGCTCGATAAAATTACTCAAAATCTCAATAGTCCAAAAACTAAATACAACGACCTATTTATACTAAACCCTAATCTTCCTAGAAGTCCAGCCCATAAACATAAACCCATAAAACATAATTGAAAACAAAACATAAATAATAATAAATCCAAACTTAAGTTGGCCTGGCCCATCAGTTTCTTTTCACACGTCTCTGATAGACCCGCAACAGCTGTTCTCTCGGGCATCCAGAATTCGTTCCATATCAACTCCATCCCCCTTAAAAGCCACCTTGTCCTCAAGGTGAAAATCCGGAAATTGATCCTTTAAGTCCATGGTGTCTATCCAAGTTGCCTCGTCGTGCGCCTTGCCCCGCCACTTCACCAAGACCTGAGAGTTGCCCGTCCCACTAACTCGCTGATCTAATATCTCTTCCGGCTCGAAAATGGATGAGTGGGTAAACTCCAAGCTAGAAGGTAACTCGCATTCAACCGGATGGTTGCCAATCATGTGTTTGAGCTGAGATACATGGAAAACAGGGTGAATACGACTCGTCGCTGGTAATTCGAGTTTGTATGCTGCCCCGCCAATGCGCTGAACAATCTTGAACGGCCCATAGTACTTGGCTGCCAATTTGTTGTGCGCACGCTCTGCCAAGGTAGTTTGCCAATGGGGTCGAACCTTCAAGAAAACCGAATCCCCCACGGCAAACTCAACAACCCGTCTTTTCGCATTAGCATAATGCGACATCGACTGTTGTGCTTTACTAAGATTGAACTTCAATTGTTTCAATATGTCGTCCCGAGCGGATAATAATTCAGCCACCGCAGCCACGCGGCATTCGCCCAACAAAAATTGTTGAAGGGATGACGGCGGTCGACCATACACCACTTTGAACGGAGTTATCTTGGCGGCTGTCTGAAACGATGTATTATACCAAAATTCCGTCCACGGTAACCATCCCAGCCATTTCCGCGGTTGCTCTGAGGTGAAGCAACGAAGGTAAGTTTCCAGGACCCGATTTAATACCTCTGTTTGCCCATCGGATTCCGAGTGATATGCCGAGCTCAGTTTCAGTTTCGTGCCATGTAACCAAAATAATTCCTTCCAAAAAGGAACTCACGAAGATAGGGTCTCGATCGCTAACGATCGAGCGAGGAACCCCGTGAAGACGCATAACTTCTCGTACAAACGCTTCGGCCACCGTTCGAGCCATAAAAGGGTGCTTGAGACCTATGAAATGTCCATATTTTGATAACCTATCCACCACAACCATAATACATGAAATGCCATGCGATTTCGGGAGGCCGGTGATAAAGTCCATATAGATATCTTCCCAAATAACTTTCGGGATAGGCAACGGCTGCAATAACCTTATCGGTGCCACCGTCTCATACTTTGCCTTCTGGCAGATTAAACAATTTGCCATATATTCTCGCATCCGTCGAAACATCCCTCTCCAATAAACACTTCCCGCTAAACGTCGATAAGTCCGAAACGTTCCGGCATGACCGCCTAGTGGGGTGTCGTGAAACACGTGAAGCAATCGAGGGATCCAATCAGAATTCTCATCCAGCACCAGTCGACCCTTGTAAAATACCCAATCGTGTATCAATGAAAATCCTTGTCGACGCTGTGGATCTTCCCGAAGCTCAGCCAATTTTTTTTCGACAAACTCATCTTTACCTTGCTCGTCTAGTATCGACACCATATTCGGCCAGACTGGGCTACTGATTGTGAATAATGCCCCTTCAGTGGTATCATTTTCGATGCGACAGGAGAGCGCGTTGGCTGCACGGTACGATCTACCTATTTTATATGCAATCTCAAAATCGTACCCGAGTAATTTCGCCACCCAAACTTGCTACGAGGGAGTGACTATGCATTGGCTCAGTAAGTGTTTTAGGTTGTTGTGATCCGTGCGTACCGTGAACCGACGACCCACTAGATATGGTCGCCAATGTTGGATAGCAAGTACGAGTCCCATTAATTCCCTCTCGTATGCCGACTTCGAAATCGTCCAATCTGTGAGCTCCTTGCTGAAGTAGGCTAACGGCCTGCCTGCCTGCATTAAAACAGCCCTGATACCCGACCCCAAAGCATCGCATTCTACCACAAAGTGTTGAGTAAAATCTGGCATCGCTAGTACCGGAGCTTCTGTTAGCGCCCGTTTCAACTTTACGAATGCATGCTCGCCTTCCGGAGTCCACTAAAACTTGGCTGCCTGCTCTTTTTTTAAGAGGTGCGTCAATGGTTGGGCAATGATCCCATACCCCTCAACAAAATGACGGTAATAACCTGTTAGCCCAAAGAATCCCCGGACGGCTCGAATTGACGTCGGCCGCAGACATTCCATTACCGCGCCTACTTTGGCGGGTACTCGACTTGGAGAAACTCGAATGAACACTTCTTTTTATTTGCCTTTAATTGATTATCTCGAAGGATGGATAATACTTCTCGTAAGTGATATTCGCGATCCCCTGCGTTTTTACTATAAACCAGGATGTCATCAAAAAAAACAAGCACGAACCTTCGAAGAAGTGGTCGGAAAAGATCATTCATAGTCGATGTTGGAAGGTAGTCGGCGCGTCGGTTAATCCAAAGGGCATAACCAAGAACTCATAGTGCCCACTGTGCGTGCGAAAGGCTGTTTTCTCGACATCCTCTGGAGCGACCCGAATCTGATGATACCCTGACCATAAATCGATTTTAGAAAAAATCGTAGCCCCTGCTAATTCATCCAACATCTCCTGTATTACTGGAATTGGGTACTTGTCCGGCTAATAGCATGTCCGCCACTAAGCGCTCGATCTCGTCTTTTTGGGTATGCCCATAACGGTATGGCCTTACCGAGACTGGGGGCAGAGACTGGGCCTGCCCCCGGTTGAAGTACAATTCGGTGATCATTATCACGTCGTGGGAGAAGTTTCGTCGGTTCCCCAAAGATTCCCTCGAATTCGATGACAACCGATCCTACCCGACTTTCACCGATATGGTCACTCTCAATCGAAGTTCCGTTTTCTGTGTGGGTTAGAATTACTGCCCAAAATTCAACTTCCGAAAAACCTCGTAATGCCCGCATAGACGCGGGTGCGCGGCATAATGACGGATCCCCTCTCAAGTGTACTATGTCTGAACCCATCTCAAAGGACATGGCCATCGTATTCCAATTGATGCTGACATCCCCTAACGTAGCTAGCCACGTAACCCCTAGTATAATATCTACCCCTCCCAACGGAAAGACGTAACAGTGGGCAACCACTGTGCATGGCATGAATATAATCTCCAATGCCTTGCACAACCTCTCCGATTCTTGTTTCAAACCGTTTCCCAGCTGAACACCAAATCTTTCGGTCATTTGGATGGGTAGCTGGAGTTCCTGGGCCACGGTGTGTGATACAAAATTGTGGCTGGCCCCACTATCTATTAGCACCGTAATCTGCCTCCCTTGCAGCGACACATAAAGATGCATGGTACGTGGGCCAAATAACCCAACTAAGGAATATAGAGGCAGGGCCGCCTCTTCTGGTCCAGTGCCACCGTCGGCCCCTTCTTCTTCCTCGGTGATCTATAACTCGGTCAACTCGACCGGCTCCGCTGAATCACCCTCGCTCATAAGTAACACTCGTATTTGCTTGTGCGGGCACACATGCAAGGGAGTGTATGGTTGTTTGCAACGAAAACATAACCCTTTGCCCTAAGATCAGCAAATTCCTGGGGTGACAGCCGACTGAACTGCGTGCGACCAGTGGATTGTTCCGAACCTCCGGTACGGGACCCTAGAGTGCGACCGGATCCCCCTCCGCTATTAGGGTGTCACGGGTTGCTACCGCTCGAGAATTGGGGTATGCTACGGCTGAAGGTTTGGGTACGAATCCCTCCCATAGTCGGTCGGAACGGCTGACCGGTGTAACGATCCCCTCGCCCAACTGACGATTTCCTCAAATCTACCTCAATATCCCGCACAATATCTATAGCCACATCCAAAGTTCGCGGTCGAAACGGTCGAACTTTGTCACGTATCTCCTCTTTGAGCCCATGCATAAAGTATCCGAGGTAATGCCCCTCCGACAGACCCGGCACTTGGTTCGCCCTCTGCACAAAGTGATTCACATATTCATCTACGTTCCCAGTTTGACGAACTACCGATAAGCGTTCATACGTGCTGCCTGCATATCGCTCATCAAACCGGACGGTCAATGCTTGCGAAAATTCAGTCCAATTGATATCAGGGGTGTGATATAGTAGCCACTGATACCAATTGAGTGCATTACCCTCCATGGCAACCATAGCCACACGAACCCTCTGCTCCATAGGAATCGTGTGCAACGAGAATTGTTGTTGTGCTCTTGCTAACCATCCCAGTGGATCGCTTCCGTCAAAAGTGGGTAGTTGGAGAGGGGAAGCAACCGGCATAGGTGCAGTATACGCAGCCTGCCTTAATGGCGCCGTCGGGGCCATGCCCCTGTGTCCAACAGTGGGGGCAAAAGATTCTGCCCAGGTTTCCTCCAGCGGCGGCATGGCGGTGGCACGGCGGCGGCGGCCGGTTTGAGTGTTGCGAGCGCCAGTAAGATGTCGGCCAGTTGGGACTTCATAACCTATTGTTCCTCATGGGCAGATTGTTGTTCCCGGAGAAAGTGATTAAATTCTTCAGCCATCAGTGTCAAATTTTCCTCAAACTTCTCCATGCGATCAGTTGTTGAACGGGTGTTCGTCATCGTAACGCGGGTTATTAAGATCCGGCAAGTCGGACCAAATTGATAAAAACAGAATTCCAAAACTCAAGAACGAGACATTCTTGCCCAAGTTCCAAGCTCGGTAAAATTACTCAAAATCTCAATAGTCCAAAAACGATAAGACAACAACCTATTTATACTTAACCCTAATCTTCCTAGAAGTCCAGCCCATAAACATAAACCCATAAAACATAATTGAAAACAAAACATAAATAATAATAAATCCAAACTTAAGTTGGCCCAGCCCATTAGTTTCGTTTCACACGTATCTGATAGACCCGCAACAGTTGTTCCCTCGGGGCATCCAGAATTCGTTCCATATCATCTGGATACCACCAGATCAGAATGGATGATGGAGACATTGACAAAACTTCTTTCAGAACTCATCATGGCCACTTTGAGTTCTTGGTTATGCCTTTTCGCCTAACCAATGCTCCATCTACCTTCCAATGTCTTATGAACAAGGTATTTGCAACATACCTCAGAAAGTTTAGTTTGGTTTTTGTTTATGATATACTGATATATAGTAAGGACTGGTCTACTCACTTAGAGCATTTGAGAACTACTTTTGAGGTGTTAAGAGAAAAACAATTGTTTGTAAAGAAGCTTATTAAAGGGTATTACAGAGTATTACAGGAAGTTTATTAAAGGGTATGGAACCATAGCTAAGCCCTTGACTGATTTGCTGAAAAATGATGCATTTAAATGGACTGAATTAGCTGAACAAGCTTTCACAGAGCTCAAAGATGCCATGACTAAGGCCCCTGTTTTAGTTGTGCCCAACTTCAATGAGGAATTTAGCATTGAGACTGATGCTTGTGGGAGGGGTATTGGTGCTGTATTGGTACAGAATGGTAGGTTTATAGCTTTCATGTGTAAGGCATTATCACCTAAGAACCTTGCTATGTCAATTTATGATAAAGAAATGCTAGCTATTGTAGTGGTTGTGCAAAGATGGAGGTCATACCTGATTGGAAGGCATTTCACAATCAAGACAGACCATGAAAGTTTGAAGTATATGATGGAACAAAGGATTACCACCCCAAGTCAAGAATAGTGGCTTATCAAATTGTTGGGCAATGATTTCAGCATTGTGTACAAGTGTGGCCACGATAACATTGTAGCTGATGCACTATCCAGGCAAGTGCAGGAGACTCCAGGGAAATTACATAGCATTTCTGCTGTACATTCAGATTTGTTACAGAAAGTAAAGGATAGTTGGAGCAGTGACAGCAAGATTCAAAAGATAATTACAGAGATTTCTCATGATGGTACAACAAAGCCCCATTATCAGTGGAATGCAGGGATGCTAACTAGAAAATGAAAGTCAGTAGTGGGAAATGACATGGAACTCAAGCTCTCTATATTCCAAATTTATCATCAGAACAGTCTGGGAGGTCACTCTGGCATACAGGTCACATTGCATAGAATCAAATAAATTTTCTATTGGAAGCACATGAAGGCTGAAATCACTCAATTAATCAGGAAATGTGACACTTGTCAAAGATGTAAGAGAGAGAATGTGGCCACCCCTGGCCTTCTTCAACCCTTACCTATTCCTGAGAAGGTATGGTATGACATTTCTATGGATTCATAGAAGGCCTACCTGAATCAAAAGGCAGTAACAGCATTCTGGTGGTGGTGGATAGGTTGAGTAAGTATGCTCATTTTATTCCATTAAAGTACCCTTACTCAGCAGTGGATGTGGCCAAAGCTTTCATTGATCACATCTTTAAATTACATGGTTTACCTCATACCATTGTGAGTGATAGGGATGCCATTTTCATGAGTAGATTTTGGTAGGAGTTTTTCAAGCTACAGGGAGTGAAGCTTCACACCTCTACTGCTTACCATCCACAGTCAGATGGGTAAACAGAAGTTGTGAATAGATGTGTGGAAGCTTACCTAAGATGCATGTGCAGTGACAGGCCAAAAGAGTGGAGAAAATGGTTGCCACTGGCTGAGTGGTGGTACAACACTTCATTTCACTCAGCTACTAAAAGCACCCTTTATGAGATCCTATATGGGCAGTCCCCACCCATTCATCACCATATATACAATTCCAATCTACTGTGGATATAGTGGACAGGAGCCTAAATAGTAGAGAAAGCACCATCAGAGTACTTAAGCAGTACTTGAAAAGAGCTCAAGCTAGAATGAACCAACATGCTAATAAAGGGAGGAGTGAGAGAGTATGGGAAGTGGGGGATTGGGTTTATGTTAAATTACAACCCTATAAACAAGTGTCTATGAGAAGACAATCCTATAGTAAGCTCTCATCTAAGTACTTTGGCCCATTTAAGATCCTTCAGAAGTTTGGTACGGTGGCTTACAGATTAGAGCTACCACCTGAGGCTAAGATACACCCCACCTTCCATGTTTCCCAGCTGAAAAAGAAGATTGGGTCCACACCTTGTAATCCTACCTTACCAGTTACATTGATAGATCATGGGATGGTGGTACTGGAACCAGAGTCCATAGTGGAAAGAAGATTATCAAGAGAAACAACAGGGCAGTGACCCAATGGTTAATTAAATGGTATAATGCACCAATGGAAGAAAGCACTTGGGAATTCGCATATGACATGCGGCAGAGGTTTCCTGGTTTTAATCCTTGAGGACAAGGATTAATTGAAGAGGGGAAGTATTGATATAAGCCAAAATAGAAGGAGGACTTAATTGTAAATAGACAATAATTAGGGACTGAGCTTGTAAAAAAAAGTAGAATAGGCGGGAAAAACAGTTATGTTCCCACCCTTGTATAAATAGTAGGTAATCCGATCAAGAAAGCAGCTGAAGTTTGTTGAAATTGTCTCTTCTTGAATCTGAAATCATGTTGGTAATCACCTTCGGAGTCGATCATCATATCAATTCCCAGGTATTACTGTAGTTGCTTCTTCCCATCAATTGTGATCTTTATCAGGTTAATGTTAAAGTGAGTGGCTCATCACTTAGGTTGAAGTACTTAGAGATAGTCTTTTGTTTGGGTATAGAAACAATTGAGATCTCTAATGTAAACCTTGTGTCATTTGGTTATTTGGTCCTGCAATCAATTTAACCATTAGTAATGTTTCGATGCTTGATGAGATCTCGATTGGCGAGGGATATTCCGAGAACAATGTGTTTAGCCAGATTTCATGTTGTCTTTATCGGCCCTATGCTTATTTGTTTCTTTTTTACACTGAAACATAATGTTCGTTCTCATGTAGTTTCTTATTTTCAGGACAATATGAAGATTTTGACGTTTCCTTTGTTGCCAAATCTCAAGCAGCTAATTCTGAACGTTGGAGTTTGGGATGATGATAGTCTACTTGAGTTCACCTCTCTAATAAAGGCATGCCCTAAGTTGAACAGATTTGTTTTGCAGGTATGCGATAAATTGTCATGTTAACTGTAAGAACTGTAGAAGTTTGAGTAACTGTGAGTGTGTGATTTAGAAAATAGCTCTCTACTTTAACTATCTATATGTATGTATTGAATTATTATATATTGATATTACGATTATGTGTAGTATTGTCAAGGATCATTTCCTTGTTTTGAGTTAGATAACCTCTGAATAATTTAGCTACGATAACTTTTCCATGATGCCTTTGTTCCATCTTTTGAGGCTTTTTTTTGCAATTTCTTTAGTCATTGACTAAATACACAGTGGTGACCAATGAGGATGAGATCAACATGGTTTTTAGGTGTATATCCTGGTCCTCTAAAGTCAATTTTGTTGCGTATTCTTAAGATAAACGAGACATTTATTCTTTTTTTAGTACAGACTAGTATTTCGTAGTTGATAGGATCTTCCCTTTATTTACAAACATTCCATCAATTAATGTTGGTCAAGGACTGAACTGACCCCCCGAACATAAACACAAAGGATGAAAGGAATATGTATCTGTGATTTGTTCAACATAATATTCATCTCCTTTCATGTGAGAAAGTAGGAAAGTTATATATATTTGTTGAAATGCTCATAAATAGCTAAGATTGGCAGGTTACTGATCCAACTCTTCAGATGGTAGGTTATATGAATTTGATACAGAAAATTGTTTATACTTCATCATTTAAGCCATCAAAATAATTCACATAATCTTCGCCCTAGGAGAGAAATGCAATTAGCTAGCTATTGCATTTTTCGACCTCAGTTAGGTTCAATTCTCGTTAGTATATCTTTGTCTTAAAAAAATTTATGAGCTTTTTTTAGTCTTGGCATACATGATTTGCCGAAGATTTCTATCTTACCACATGACAAAGTTGACATATATGTTTTTTTTCAGCACTGACTTGAAAACAAACAGAAAAACATCTGATGCATTCAAATTGTTAGGTATGCAGTACTTGTATTCATTGTTATGGTGAATATAAATCATAGGCATACTCATTTTTGTGAAACTCATTGTTTGTTGAGTAGATGGTGAAAAGAACAACCGGATGAAATCTGCACCGGCATCGAGTGTACCTATTCAAACGATGGGTGTCATTTGGCGGGTAATTTCAAAATTCTCATGCTTATTTTACTTCCTAATTCTATTTCTGTTAATCTGAATAACGGCATGTAATGAACTTTTCTACAATTTAGTTATCATTTTATTTGTGACTATTAAAGTTTGGATGGGAAAAATGTTTGCTTATGATCTTTGGTGTGTTGTCTTTTTGCATTTTTGTGTGTGTTACAAGAAGTTAAGTGTATAATCATTTACTTGAAGATGAATATCTTCTTCTATACTAAGTCAATTTCAATGGTTAATTCTTTTAGACGATTTATTCCTTTAACAAGAAATTTGTTTTGCAGGATCCGTTGGATTACTACAAACGTTTAACCCATCAGTATAGATCATTTGACAATCCGAGTCAAACAGAGTTCATCCGTGCCCCTGTTCGTAGTAAGATCATGCTTTCATCTTTCTTTGTCAAGCAAACGACACCAAATTTGAAGACAAATGCATGAAACTTTGGGCAAAAAAGCAACACAATTTCATATATGCTATTGGGAAGAAAAGTGGAGGGTTTTGGGAAGAGGAAGTTCGAATTAGAGAGGATAAACTTCAAGAGATGATTCAAAACATGATTGAACAAGTTAGGCTGCGTCATGACTTTGGAGGCAAACATTAGTTTTATTAGTTAGATGGATTTCATTACTTTGGAGGAATACTTTAGTTTTATTAGTTAGATGGATTTTGTATTGCGTTTTTTTTTTGCTTGGGTTATTACTATGTTAGTAGGTGTTTTTTACGATATTAATGGTCCATTTTAAACAATTGATAGTTTTATTTATTAGATCTCCGTGATTAGAGACAATTAATTATTTTGGCAATTTTGAAGGTTATTTTGGTTTTGTTTTTTGTAATGAATAGTTTGATATATTGAATAGAACGAGCAGGTATAATAAAAAAAGAATACATCAAAACTCGATAGAATTTGAGAGGGAATTGAGATGCATAATGTCAAAATTTTGAAACGGAATTTGAGATGGAAAATGTCAAAATTCTGAGACAGAATTTGAGACGGAAAATGTCAAAATTTTGAGACAGAATTTGAGACGGAAAATGTCAAAATTCTGAGACAGAATTTGAGACAAATAAATTTGTCACAACCATATTAGTCTCAGAATCCGTCTCAGATTTTTCACGAGGCTATCAGCATCAGAATTTGAGACGGTGTATTTTCGTCTCAATTGAGCATCAACTACGGAAATTAGGGCGTCTGAGGCGGAATATTCCGTCTCAGAAGCCTTGTTTTCTTGTAGTGCACGTCTTCTTCCTTGTGTTTTCTGTAGCGGGCAACTTGTTCTTCCAAATTAGCGTCCTCTTTTATTCAAAAAGATTTTCCGCGAACTCAGTGCTTTTCCCCATCATGGAATTTAACAGGAATGATCCATTTATTTTGTTTGAAAAGATCTTAAATGGATACTTGACTTTGTCCATGTCTGTTAGACAGACCCAGAATCCCCAGGCTCTTCGGGTGGAAATTTCATCTTCACTTATTGCAAAAACCAGGAGTGCTTCTCTTGTTTCGACCTTAACTTTGTGGAAGGCCACCATATCGGGTCTTTGTAGTTTCATAAAATGAAACGCCGGATGAGACCCTTTTCCTGCCATTTCTGGAGCTATTGATAAAATTTTAATCTCCAGAACATCTCCTAGTTTTAGATGTGAATTGTTCTGCCATGAGTCATACACGGCTCCACTTATTCATTCTGGTAATTTAGAAATTTGCGAAAAATCTGGTGCCATAGTATGGATTGAGGCAAGTGCCCCCAAATCATACCATTCGCCAACCTCTTTGTGTTTTAATCCTTCGAGCATCCAAACCCTGAGATATTTTCCTAATGTATCGATCAGAGTTTTTTCTAGATTTATTCCTTTTCTCGAGATAAGTTTCTCCCATTATCTTTGGTAAACCTGCCAATATAAACTAATTTCATTAATATTAACCTTAGATGTGCATGTCTGTGGCCTAAGGTTAATCTCTCCCTCTTTTACCCCATAGGTGCCGGGTTGACTTGAATCATCCGGAGATATTTCTTCCGGTTGTTCAATTGTTTTCCCTTTATCAGAGTCTGATATGGGACTTGTGCAAGCAGTATTTGAATCTACAGGTATAGAGCCCTGTACTCTAAACACATGGTTAGAGGCCCGTTCTCTTAATTCTCCGGACATCACCGAAGTAGATTCCTTTCGAATTGGTTCCTGCAATGCATACCACAGGGATCCTACGGCATACAGTAGACTCCTGATTATGTTCTGGACAGTGTCTAGATTAACTCGTTATATTTATCCAGCTGACTCAGCGTTAACCGATAGCTGGCCAAAGTGCTTGTCTAGCCCCTCAAGGTTTTCCTGAGATGACTATATCTTGTAAGGATGGAATTTGTTTCAGATGTTTCCATCTCTGGTCAGGAAATCCGCAAGTATATTTTCATGAGATTTCACAATGATAATATCAAAACAATAATATTGACATTTTGCTTGCCATCTCATAATACGAGCCTTTTTTATTTTTGATTCTAATTTATTTTTTAGAAAGGCTTTAACATTCGTATTATCCACTTTTAAAGCAAAATAGTGCGGCTGGTTGTTCTGTGAACAACCCTCTTGCGTATCTATAAAGTTCTTCCCCTGTAGTAGTTTTTTTCATTAACAAGGCTGCCCAATGAAAATCATTAGCATCTGTGTAACCGACTAAATCATCCCCGTCTTGAGGAATTGCGAGTTTTGGCAAGTTAGTACAAAACTTGTTTCAGCTCGCGAATTCTTTGAGTGTGAATTTCTTCCCACTTCCACTTGGAACTTTCTGTTTCTTTTAGAAGAGGTCGAAAGTCTTTCATGTAATTCGTAAGGTTCTTGATAAAGATTCCTGCAAAATTAACAATTCCCAGAAAACTTTAAAGCTGTTTCTTATCTTTAAGAACATCGGGAAAATTATGGATTTTCTCCACGATATGTTCTTGGAGCTCGATACCTGCTTCATCAATAAGGATACCAAGAAATTCAACCTTATTGACTCCAATAATAGCTTTATTTTCAGAGAGCACTAATCCTTCCTTATGGCATGCATCAGAGAAAATCTCTAAATGTTTAATATGTTCATTCATATTTTTAGATGCAATTAAAATATCATCAATATAAACAAAAATAAATTCAAAATAATTTTTAAACAGATTATCCATTTTCCTTTGGTATATCTGAGATGCATTGGCACGACCCATAGGTAGCACGTTCCAAATATATTGTCCATGTGATGTAGAAAATGCTGTATATTTCCTAGATTCATTTTCTAACTTGATCTGATAGAAACCGGATTTACAATCAAATTTTGAAAACACTTTTGCCCCTTTGATGCAATCAATTAAGTGTTCTCTGCTTGGGATATAGTAACCATCAAACTCAAGTATTTTATTGATACCTTGATAGTTGATTACTAATCTAGCTTTTGCCCTTTTTATTTCACCATGATTTCTCATAATATGGTCCAATATTAGAGTTTTGCCTCATGATTCTTTCCAAGGTTCTGTTTGAAACCGTCATTCTGGAAAAGAATCCAGAAAGGCTTTCAGAAGTCCGAAGCCTATCTCATTCACTGTATTCAGTCTGATTCGGTTGAAGATCCATCCGAGTCTCCTTCTATTTCTTCCTCATATACACTCTCGTTAGAGGGGAAAATTTCGAATTGGTAAATAGGTACCAATTCTCCATAAATGACTGTATCCAATATATCTACTGTAGCTTCAAATTGTCGCGCTTCTCGCTTTTGTGGACAATCTGGAATGATATGTCCCTTTGCTCCGCACGTCCAGCAGTTACAGTCTTTAAAACTCTCATTAGCTCGAGTGTGAGCTTTTCTGAAAGTTCTCCGGGCTGGGGTTCGGTCACTCGATCTTCTATCGGTTGTTCTAGATCCATGTGATGAAGAAGCCCTAATAGGTCCTTGCCGTTGGCCCGATTTATAAGATCGCCCTTTGGTCTTAGTCCACCATGATCTTCGTTTGAACAAAGGTTTGTTTCTATAACCCGTGTTGTCAGTGTTACTTTCCTTCTTCCTCTTCTTCTTTTGCTCGCTTGTTTCCCCAATAATTGTTGGGAAATTATTGTTTTCACAACAAAGAGGAGTTCTTTTCATCCTTCCCCTCAGCTTCCTCATATTTTTCTTGGGTGAGGTTTGAGCACACCATTCTTTTAATTTATCTTTGAGAAAAGAAATTCTCCTGGCAACCGAATCAAGTTGTCCTTCAGGAACCTTATAGCTTTGTATCAGCATTTCTCGCCATGGACTACAAATCTTGGCGAAGAATAAGGGTGCTGCTATCTCTGTTGAGACTCCACTTTGGAAGAAGTATTTGCGAAACCAATAGATATATTCATCTATTGCGCAAATGTTTCTTCATTCCATACCAAATAGAGCTTGCATGTTCTCTCTAGTCTTTTCGAAATTACTTTCATCAAAGTATCCATCTCCGATGAAATGGAGCTTTATAAGCCGTCTGAATCTCTCTGCTATGGTGCTTTTAGAGTCCCCGGCTAAAATCCCTTGCTTGGTCACTTCAGGGGTCTGGTCCCATCCGATTTTGACTGATCCCTCTAGACTTAGCTCCATCAATTTGACGAAGTTTTCTTTATCAAGTTCTAGAGTAGTCGCTACTATTTTCATGGAAGCTACCCATTCATCGATTTCGATATTTCGAAAATCGATAACATCCAGGTTAAGGATAGTACCATAAGGGTGCAAGGGTTGAGATATTGTCCTTGCCCATGGTGTATTATCTGGTACCCTTTTCGGGTTTCTCCCTGGATTCTCCTTGAGTCGAGTTCCGACAAAAGTTGGAGTAGCATTAGTGTGAAAATCCACACCTTCACGCATCGTGCTATCCTCTATAGGATCATTTGATGCCATACTTCCTTCAAAGGTGGTAACGCTGGTGGCACAATTGTGCATAATTCGTTAGGCTTGACATTAACTAAATCTAACATCCCAAATTGGTAGAAAGATTCAGCTAATTCTTGTAAATCAGATAGATCTGCACGTGATACTTCCATTAATTAATCCTACTGAGGATTTCATTAATTTTCTCTTCTTGTGTTTTGGGCCGTGGAATCTCCATTGCCTTTCCTTTCTTGTGTAACAATGGCACAGGCTCAAAAGCATCACGGATTCTGTCATTATGGGATGTCCCCGCATGACCCTTCTATTTTTCACCTAGATCTGAAATCCCTTTCTTCAGATCTGCAATTGAGTTCTTCAGATCTGGGAGGATCTGTAATATCTCGTCCATTTTCTGGTTCAATTGTTCTATTTTCATAGGTAGATAGATCAATCTATGACCATAATCCTGAACCATCTTCTGAATTTCTCTAAGATTTTGGGTATCCTTAGAGTTATCCATATCGATTTCTTTCCATTTTTGACAAAAATCTATCTTTTCGTAACTCGTTGAACATTTGTTCGAATGTTCTATACTTGTTTAAATCTCCCCCGTTAGATAATAAAATAACAATATGCAATAATAACTAAATATTTCATCAATAAAACCTAAAGCTCTGATACCATTTCGCGGACACATCACACAATTGTTATTAAGTTACAATTTTCAAGATCTAAATGTAATTATCCCCAAAAAAAGCTCCATTTTAATAAAATTAACGATTATTGGGACTAAATTAAGAATTATGTAAAGCTTGGGACTAACATGAAAACCGTCTTATCCTATGCGACTACAATTAGGATTTTCCCGAACATGAAACATAGAATATTGTTGTTTTAATATATGTCTAATCTCTAGTTGAAATTTTATGAACTCAATAAAGACTTTATAATTAATGAAAAATTCAAAACTCCACTTCATCATGATTAAATTTTTAAGGAACACAAATTTAATGATATTGGTAAAAAAAAAATATAAAAAATAATTATTTTGTAATAATAATTCCATATAACATTTTAAATAATCAAAATTCGAAATATAAAATATGGTACAATATTCTCCTAAACAGATATCAATTAATTGCAGTCTGATTATGAAAGAGAATTCAAGAAATCAAGTATAAAAAGGATTAAAAAATTCAATAAATTACCTAAATAAAATTAGAAAAATCTTAAATGCAAATGACCAGTGAATTCAACATGGTTAGGGTTTTACCAAACAACTTCAAACTCCAACCCATAAAGAAGGTGGATGATAGCACCATAAATACAGGAAATTACTTTACTTTCTCCTACAATTCAATCCAAATTTTTGTTTTTTCAGTCCTCTAAGCAAAATTTTCAGAATCTTTTGTTGGCCTCTTCAATTTTCCAAATCCAGTTCTTTTTAGTGCCAATTCTGATTTGAATACTTGGCCAAGCTCAAATCAACAGATTTTTTCAATATTCTAACTGAAAAATTCATCAAAGGTGTCTCAAAGAACCATATTTGCTTAGTAAAAAATGTAATATATTTGTATCAGTTTTGTTTTGGTGGTTTCTGAAAAACTGTGTTTTAAAGAGGGAGAAAAGAAGAAGAAAGAAGGTGAACGTCTATTAAAAGTTCTTCTTACAGATGTCAACGACAACAGGCCGAGTGGGCCAGCTCACTAAGGCCAACATATTTGATTTAGAGAGCCTTAAGGGGCTGATGGGGTAAATCAGCCCAACCGATTATGGCTCGTGGGCAGATTTTGGCCAGCAATTATTTTAGTTATTTTATTAATTTTTATTGTATAACTATATATTTTATCATTTTTATTTCAAAACAAAGTACGACATAGTTAGTAAAATGTTAATTTGTGTTCTTTAAGGTAAGGGTTCAAATATTTTTCCCACTGTTTAATTTTTGTTTTTACAAATTAAAACATAATTAAAATAAATAGTTAAAAAAAACTTATTGTTAAGGCCGGCCTATCAGTTTTGCCCCCTTATAAACAAGCCAAAACTGACTGGTAAGGCCTAAAAGGAAAGGCTTGACTTGTCTGTTAGCTAAGGGATCCAAGCTATGTAATGGCCGGCCACAAGGAAGTTTTGGCCTGGCCCGGCCCTTTATAAGGAGCCAAAACTTGTTTGCCCTAAAGAGGAAGGCTGACTTGTCTTTTCTTTAAGGGGGGTTGCCCTCATAGATAATTTTTATTACTTGTGCATGAGGTCAAACATTAAATAATTTAATTGGTCCTTGTTCAATATTTCAATCTCACTTAGACAAATATACTATATTGGATTTGCTAATCACATGATTACGAAAAATTATCGAATAAGTATATTATAATCTTTAATAGATAAATCATTCATTCTTATGAACGAGTATGACTGATTTATTAAACATATGATAAAGATGACCTAAAAAAATAACTTCTATTTGCATTCTCACCCGTTTAAGATTATATTTATCTATTTGATTTAGTGGATGTAGATTGATATTGTATGTTTTGTTGGTGACATTTGGTGAACCATAAAATTCTCTGGAAATACATATAACTTCTTTCATTAGGCCAATAATCCTTGATCCTATAGGATTGATTTTGTGACTGCTTTATTTTGTATTATAAGCTTATATATGGGTCATATGAATGTAAGTAGTTACTCGTTCTCGTCTGATAAATCTCATTTTTATATGATTTCCGACGTTCTTCCGACCATATTTACTATCGATTCGCACTATATTTTTATCCCTCAAATGCGTTTAATGTCACTGTTTTAGTGTTACAGGATAATTCTGTTTTGCGATAAGAAATACGCAATTATAGGCTGAAATCGAGAACATCCCAAAAGAATCGAGTTTTGATCCAAACGCAGAATTACATGGCGTTCAGACACTGTGTAATCCAGCGTTTAGACACCAAAGACAGAGAAGTTTCTGCCTCCGGCGTTCAGACCCAAGATTACATTGCGTCTGAACGCCTAATTACACGGCGTCCAGACACTGTGTTTATTGGCATTTAGACACCTGTTTACACAGCGTTCGGACACCATGCGTTGTGGCGTTCAGACGTCAATCGCAGTTGGGGGGCCCATAATCGAGTTTTATGTTTAGTTTTAGGTATAAATACCCCTTCCAAACTTTGTATTGGGGGTTCAAATTTTATTTTCCTGAATTGAGTTGTAAAGATCGGAGATCGAGAGACGAGATTCAAAAATTATTGTAAACATATTTATTTGACAACGGGTTTAATCGAAATTATTTCTTTAATCTCTTTCATATTGATTGTTTCTTCGCATATATGGAGTAATCCATCTTATTCTGGATTTGGGGAATAGCCCGATAATATGTTATCGATATAGATTATAGAACCATTGACGTTACATCGCATATGCTTACGATTTGAATTCTCTGTTTTCATGCTTGCGAATTTGTTGGCCACTTATTTGTACGATCATAGATATTAGGTGAAAATTCTGACAGGTGACATCTAAATCGGAACCCCAGTATTCAAACCTAGGATCCTAAATCACGAAAGTAGTTTTAGGTCTTTTGAGGAATCGATACACTATCACAGAGATTAATGAATCTGAGTTCAGGCTAATTGTAACGAAAGTAGAGAATTAACTGAATTAGGTGTATTATTATGCTTTGACAGAAGGTAATGAATACAATTGGATAGTGTCATTCATAAGTAGCGATCGTAATTTTCTTGGTAATATAATTGAATTGATAATGTATGTCGTGGTAAACCCTAATTCCGAAATTTCTAATCATATATAACTCAAACTTATCTCATTCTTTTTAGTTTTCTTGCGTTCTGTTTAGTTTTCTTTACAACTTATCTCGTGTTTTTGTTAGGCTTAGATTACTGATAATTGATAGACTAGTGCTTGATTATTCTATCCTCGTGGAAATGATATCTTTTGTACTACACCGAAGCCGTGTGCTTGCGGTTTAGCACATCAAGTTTTTGGCGCCGTTGCCGGGGACTTGAATAGTCAATATTATTTTTATCAAATTTTAGTGAGACACTACAAGAAATTTCACTTTGAGTAAGGAAATTATTCGTCACTGTACATGCATTTTTCGTCGTTAGAACTTTTGGTAACGAACACGTTCGTTACCTTTTTTGTCGTGTAAACCCCGACGCTAGAAGTTTTTACGACGATTTTTAAAAGTCGTTACAAATGTATTCGTGACAAAGGTTGTTTCCTTACAATATTTGATAGTATAGTAACGAATCTATCATCACAAAAATTAGTCTCTGACGTTACAAAAGATAACTTTCGTTACTAAAGGTGAATTTTATGATTTTCTTTAAAAGATTTATTATAGTAATTATTTTGTTACAAATAGTTAGAGTAACAACTTGATGTCCTTACGACTAATTGAAGAACTTTGTTACAAATAGTTATGGTAACAACGTATTGTCCTGACTAGTGATAGAGACAAGTTCGTCACAAATAGCTACCGCGACAACATTGTTTTCTTACCAATAATGAAATATTTAATTATTTTAATATTAATATAAAATATAACAATGATTTGTCACCAATGCAAAATATGACAATCACATATGACGATCAAAATTTATACAAATATTCAATCCATAATAAATATTACCACAATATATATCTATATGCCAAAATATTTGATACTCCCAAGTTCAAACAACAATAACAATTTGAGTCTATTTAAAAGCACGACCCAAACAAAAGACATCATCCCGATTCATACAAAATAATATGCTATTCTCAGTAGCTCCCATTAAAACAAAGATAGATGACAAAATACCAAGTAGCTTAATCGGGTGATCAAGATACACATAACAGTTTCCAAAATTTGAAGGACATTCGTAGGATTGGGTCATTTACTTCAAAAACCTGCATATAAGACAAAGGTCCAAAATTTAATTGAAAGCAAAATCTGAAAATGAACAAAGAACATAAATATTTTTCCAACTTGTCGTAAATCATATGTATAAAGGCCAATGATGAACTTAAGCAATAAAGAGAAGATGAAAATGAACCTTGATAAAAAAAAATGTTAGAAAGTACCTATTTACATCAAAAATATTCTGTCACCATTCTGATATTCTTGATTCCATTTTGTTAACTTCTACTCTGAAATATAAGTAATAGAAAACACTCAATTTTATGCTACATTATATAGTTCTTTCCACATATCAAACTCCTAATAAAGTAGCGACGATGTCCCATGTAGCAAATCTTACTTCTAATTCATTTAGAATCAGTTTCATATAGGCAAGACGGGCATGCCGCATATCCCTTTGTGGTCCAGCCGAATAAATTACTAAGTGCAGGAAAATCATTAATCGTCCACATAATTGCTGCAGATTTTTTACTTGAAGCATCAAAAGTTTCTACACCATTCCATAATTCTTTCAACTCATCTATCAGTGGTCTAAGATAAATATCAATATCTTTTCCTGGAGCACGAGGACCGGGAATAAGCAATGACATCATAAAAAAATCATCTTTCATGCATTTGTATAATGGCAAATTATACGGAATAAGTATAACGGGCCACATACTATATGAATTACTCATATTTCCAAAAGGATTGAATCCATCACTAGCCAAACCAAGTCTAATATTACGTGGATCTTCGGCAAAAGTAGGATTTTGAATATCAAAATCCTTCCAAGCAGGAGAATCCGCCGGGTGACTTAAACTTCCCTCTACATCTATGCGTTTTTCGGCATGCCACTTCATGTGTGAAGCAGTTTTTGATGACATGAAAAGTCTTTGCAACCTGGGCTTCAAAGGGAAGTACCACAAAATCTTATATGGAGTGAGTTTCCCTTTTTTATCATCATATCTCCATCGAGGTTCTTTGCATATAGGACAAAATTCTTCTTGTTCGTTCTCCTTCCAAAACAATGCACAATCATATCTACATACATCTATCTTCTTGTAACCCAACCCAATTCCAGAAAGAAGCTTTCTGGCACAATAAAGAGATGGTGGAACAACATTTTCTTCTGGTAAGACATCTTTAATCAACTCAAGAATCATGTTTATTGTCTTGTCTGTCATTTTATTTACTACTTTAATTTGAAGTAGTTTGACAATGAAAGATAACAAAGAATACTTCTTACAACCAGGGTATAATTCACGCTTAATATCACCCAAAAGTCTTTCAAAATCATCAATATTTGATCTAGAAGATTGTTCAGGTGTTCCTGCATCTCTCATCTCTCCTATCATTTCAATAAATTCATCCGTCTCTTCCATATTATCATTGTGATCTCCAATATCAGAATTTTCATTTCGTATCGGATTATTATTATGACTATTTTCCCTATCAGAAAATGAACGTGGAATTGTAGATTCTCCATGATATATCCAATCCTTATAATACGCATGAAATCCTTTCAAGTGCAAGTCTCTTTTCACTTCAAGAATGCTTTTATGTTTGGTATTTCGACAATCATTGCATGGGCATTGGATTTTAGCATCCAAACAAATCGCATTCTCACTTGAAAACTTCAAAAATAGTTATACACCAGTACTATAAATAGAACTAAATCTATCTTTTTCATCAATCCAACTTTTATCCATAATTGCATCAAAGAGTAGTTCTACAATTTAGTTGTAAGATATCAACATTGAATGATTAATAGCACAAAGTACATATGAGAATATCTGAAAACGTTCAACGACATCATCACACAATGAAGCAAATAAAAATATGTTTTCTATCCAAATATTAAGAATGAGGGAAAAATATAGCTCTATCATTGAAAATGTGAAACAATAGCATTACAAAAGCTTATACAACAAGTAAATCAAAATCCTTATACCCACTAATGTGCAGATACCAAATAGAGTAATCTTTATGAGATGTGTACACTAGAGTATGTCCAATATTGTAACAACTTAATGACATAGAAAATTTAGGTATGTCAGTAAACTTAACGAATTAATCTGTTTTTACTGAAACTTATTTACAGGTCAAGCCATACATCATTAGAAAGCTTAATGAGTCTAGTTTCCAACCAAACAAACGGATCCCAAAAATTCCTTTCCTACAGGGAGATATGTTGATTTTAGTAAAACCTAGCAGAATAGTGTTATCATACGGGAATTTGGAATGTTGAAGTGATTCTTGGTATTTTCATGGATTTCTTCATCCACATGACTCAAAATTGAAGGGCTAATTGAAGGGTTAACTCCAAAAATCCTTAATTCCACATGAGTCCAATTTTGCAAACCTAAACCCATCTTTAAGACTAAAATACAAACAAAATAGAAAAACCTTCCTTGCACCTCCAAGTATCACCATGTTTCTGAAATTTTCACAATAACCCAAATGACATTCCCTCAATAAAATTCAGATTTTTTAGCTCAAAATTTCCAAATAAAATGAAAAAAAGTACATGGGATGAAACTAGAGCAGAGGATGATTTTCACAAGAATTATGAAAAACTAGTCACATTTATATCCTAAAAAAATTATAGAACTCGAATTTACCTTATACCAAGTGCACAAAACACCAACAATTTTGTAGAACATAACTGATCCATGATCATAAAATCTGTCAAACCCTATTCTTCTTGAACACACACAAACTGAACATTCTAATTTAAGGTTCAATTATAATTTGTTTCATCTTTAAATTTTTAACAGTTAGAAAAGGATGGCACTTTCCCAAGCCACTCCAGAACAAACAACAAAATTAAAACAAAAAACAGAAAATCTAAAGCAGGGTTATCTAATTCAGGTAGATAGCGAAATAATAAAAAGGAAAAACATGGTGATGGGAGCAAACTGAAAAAGATAAATGTGTACCTTGACGAGTGAGCGAAAATTAGGGTTTGCTGAGAAGAGTCGAGACTCGAGAGACTGGAGAAATAGTTTAGATGATTCGGAGTGCAACCTCCTTCAATTTCCTCCTGTAACCAAGAATCAAAGTTAGGGGAAAATTAGGGAAAACATTGGGTAAGAACATAACACAAAAATAGAAAAGGAGAGACTAATTCTTGAGTAGGGAGACATATTGAAACTAAATCAAAGCTAAATTCTCAAACTATGGAGGAGGAAGAGGGTGGGTGATAGAGGGAGAATACCTTTTGCTCCAAAAGAAAGAAGAATGAGGAACCCTAAATGAATTATGTAATTTTATTTCAGATTTTAATCAATTTCTTTAATTTTAAAGAAAAATATTAGAAACTTAGAAACATTTGGCGCTCAACTTACCGCCAATACTAGGAAATATCAAATTATTTTCGTAAGGACCTAAATTTGTTACAAATTAACATATTGTAACAAATATAAAAATTGTTACCTAAATATGAATAATTTGTCACAAAAGTTTTTTAGTATATTGATATTTCACTTTGCGTAAGGACAAGTTACTTTACGTGACGAAATATTACTTTTGTTACTGAAAGTTATATCTTTTGAGACAAAATTTTACTTTTTGTAATGAAAACAATGGTTTATTACGAAAACTTGACTATTTGGTAACAAATAATTATCTTTGTTACGAAAAGTTAGTTTTTGTGGTAAATTATCTGCTCGTTACAATTGTTTTTGTCGCTAGAAATATGTTTTCTTGTAGTGAGACTAAGATATTTTTATTTTATTTTTAGTTTTTAATTTTTGTTTTTTTTTGTTTTTTTTTTGTTTTTTTTTATATTTCAGGATTTCGATTACTCTTGTATGCGAAGTAATATCGAGTTCGAACTAGATTCGAAAATTGAGAAAACTTTTCGTGTAAGGAGAAAGCTACAAAGACTGAAAATAGTTCAACTAAAACAAGTATCGATGGCTGCTGAATGTGAATGTGAACGTTAACGCAGACGCTAATGCGAATGCAAATGGAAATGCGAATGTTAATGCGAGGTCTCTGAAAGATTTTGCGGCACTGAATGTGCAAACTCTGCACTCGAGCATCAACAGTCCTACTGTAGATGCGAATAACTTCGAGCTCAAGCTATGCCTTCTACAAATGGTTCAGCAGAATCAGTTTGGGGGTGGACCTACTGAAGAGCCGAACCTCCACTTATCCACGTTTTTAGAGTACTGCGACACTCTAAAGATGAATGTAGTTTCCCAAGATGCCATTCGACTGAGGCTATTTTCGTTTTCATTAAGAGACAAAGCGAGGGCTTGGTTGCACTCGCTACCATCGGGTTCCATCAGAACATGGGATCAGCTCATGCAATGTTTCCTAGCGAGGTATTTTCCCCCGAGCAAGACTGCAAATCTGAGAAACCAAATCACAACTTATGCTCAACTAGAGGGTGAATCACTATATGAAGCTTGGGAACGATTCAAGGATCTTCTCCGACTGTGCCCATACCATGGGCTAGAGAAGTGGCTTATAGTTCATACGTTCTACAATGGGCTGATTTATAACACGAGGATGTCAGTCGATGCAGCAGGTGGAGGAGCTCTGATGAATAAGAGCGTTGATGAAGCATACGTTTTGATTGAAGACATGGCACTTAATCACTACCAGTGGTCAAGCGAAAGATCAACTCCACAGAAGACACCAGGTAAGTACGATCTTGACGCTATTACTTTACTTTCTGCTAAAGTAGAAGCTATGTCTAAGAAGTTGGATTCCATGAACATGCATGTTAACTCTGTCACTACCCCACCCCCTATGTGCGAAATATGTGGTATGGTTGGTCATGTTGCATTAGAGTGTCAAATAGCTAGTGTACCAAATGATCCCTCTTTAGAACAAGCCAACTTTGTGAATAACTTCAACCAAAAGAACGACCCATTTTCAAATACTTTTAATTCTGGTTGGAGGAATCACCCTAATTTTTCATACAAGCCAACTCAAAGTGCAGCCCCACAACTTAATTTTAGGCACCCACCCGGATTCCAACAAAAGCCTTATAATCATGTTCCACCACAGAAATCGAACCTAGAGTCTCTTCTTGAGAGTTTTGTAGTAGCCCAGACTAAGCAAAACGAAGTAGTAAATGATGCGATTAAGCAACTAGCAACTAAGGTCGATTCTTTAGCCACTCATAACAAAATGGTAAAAACTCAAATTGCACAACAGGCTAGCAACTTGAATAGGGCTTCTGGTTCTTTTTCTGGTCAACCCGAAATAAATCCAAAGGAACATTGTAAGGCAATCACCCTAAGAAGTGGAACGAATTATGAAAGTCCTAAGATGCCTACAGAGGTGAGTCAGACTGAGATAACTGATAAGGTCGAAAAAAAAAGGAATGATGTAAGTGAAAAAGAGCCAGTATATGTACCTCCACCACCATATGAACCACCCGTGCATTTCCCTCAAAGATTAACTAAGGCAAAATTAGATAAACAGTTTGGAAAATTTTTAGAAGTTTTGAAAAAACTTTACATTAATATTCCATTCACTGATGCACTTGCACAAATGCCTACATATGCTACATTTTTGAAGGAATTTCTTTCTAACAAACGAAAACTAGAGGATTATGAAACCGTGGCTTTAACTGAGGAGTGTAGCGCATTAATTCAAAATAAATTATCTCCTAAGCTTAAGGACCCCGATAGTTTTTTGATTCCATGCGTAACAGGTAACATAAGTTTTGATCATGCATTGTGTGACCTTGGTGCTAGCGTTAGCCTTATGCCACTTTCTGTTTCACGTAAGTTAGAAATGGGTGAGTTAAAACCTACTACGATTACTCTGCAATTAGCTGATATATCTGTGAAGTATCCGTAGGTATGCTAGAAGATGTACCCTAGTTCTGGGTACATCTTCTAGAGACGGAGGAAGATTCTCAAATCCTCATCATTCTGGGTAGACCGTTCTTAGCCACAGTTGGGGCTATTATAGATGTTAAGAATGGGAGGCTATCATTGAAAATTGGGGACGAGAAGGTTGAATTTAATTTGGCTAAATCTGTTACTTACCCTTCTTTTGAGAATTCTTGTTGCAAGAGTTGATCAGGTGGACCGGATAGTTCAAGACAAGTCTACAAAATACCATTACAGTGATCAATTAGAAGCTTGCCTAGTGGACAACGGTTCGACGAAAGATGAAGACGAAGCTATTGCAGATATTGATCATCGCCTCGAGGGAAACCACCGGTTGCAATAAATGCCATTGGAGTAAAAGAGTTGAGCAAGGATTCCAACGAA
This sequence comes from Verbascum thapsus, assembly GCA_963669365.1. Classification (NCBI taxonomy): domain Eukaryota; kingdom Viridiplantae; phylum Streptophyta; class Magnoliopsida; order Lamiales; family Scrophulariaceae; genus Verbascum; species Verbascum thapsus. Next base: position 7,427,216 of record OY770120.1, read on the forward strand.
AGCAAAGAAGCAAACTCAATACCCAAGGTAGAATTAAAACCACTTCCCTCGACACTAAGGTATGAATTTCTTGGACCTAATTCTATGTATCCTGTGATCGTGAATGCTGACTTGAGTAAGGAAGAAATCGATAAATTGCTTAGAGTCCTTAGGTCACATCAAAAAGTCATAGGTTATACCATAGACGATCTAAAATGGATCAATCCATCGTTTTGCATGCATAAAATTTTGATGGAAGATGACTTTAAACCTTCTAGGGAACATCAACGTAGGTTAAACCCTACTATGCAGGATATAGTGAGGAAAGAAGTTTTAAAGTTATTAGATGCTGGAATTATCTATCCTATTTCTGATAGTAAGTGGGTAAGTCCGGTACAAGTAGTCCCTAAGAAAGGAGGAGTGACTGTTGTAAAAAATAAAAAAGATGAATTAATTCCTACTAGAACAGTCACTGGGTGGAGAATGTGTATAGACTATAGGAAGTTGAACACGACAACATGAAAAGATCATTTTCCCCTTCCCTTTATCGATCAAGTATGTGAGAGGTTAGCTAACCATTCATATTTATGTTATTTAGATGGGTATTCGGGATTTTACCAAATTCCTATCCACCCTAATGATCAAGAAAAAATCACGTTCACATGTCCTTATGGCACTTATGCTTTTAGGAGAATGCCTTTCGGTTTATGTAATGCGCCTGCTACTTTTCAACGTTGCATGATGGCTATTTTTTCTGATTTAATTGAGAATATTATGAAAGTTTTTATGGATGATTTCTCTGTCTATGGTACCACTTTCGATATTTGTTTATCTAATCTTTCTCGAGTGTTGCAGAGATGTGGAGAAGTTAATCTAGTTTTGAATTGGGAAAAATGTCATTTTATGGTTAGGGAAGGGATTGTATTTGGGCATCTCGTGTCTGAGCGAGGAATTGAAGTTGATCGAGCAAAACTAGAAGTGATTGAGAAGTTGCCACCACCTACCTGTGTGAAAGACGTTCGGAGTTTTTTGGGCCATGCCGGTTTTTACCGGAGATTTATTAAATATTTTTTTAAAATTACTAAGCCCTTAACTCATTTACTTGCTAAAGATGTTCCTTTTGATTTTAATAACCATTGTCTTGATGCTTTTTGCAGGCTAAAAGAAGCATTGATCACCGCGCCTATTATTCAACCACCGACTGGAATTTGCTATTCGAGATTATGTGCGATGCTAGTGATTTTGCCATTGGGGCAGTATTGGGCTAAAGAAAGGATAAGAAGATGCATGTAATCCATTATGCTAGTAGGACACTAGACGAAGCTCAACTGAATTACGCTACCACCGAGAAAGAACTGTTGGTTGTAGTCTTTGCTTTCGACAAATTCCATTCATATTTAGCTGGCTACAAGGTAATCGTCTACACAGACCATTCTGCAATAAGGTATCTTTCAAGTAAAAAAGACGCAAAGCCAAGATTTATTAGATGGATATTGTTATTGCAAGAGTTCGATCTTGAGATTCGGGATAAAAAAGGGATAGAGAATACTGTAGCCGATTATGTTACCGATATTACCAATAGACGTTTCGTTCCCCGATGACCATCTCTATGCAGTAACTAAGATAGATGCACCGTGGTACGCTGATTATGTTAACTATCTAGCGTGTAGGATCCTACCACCTGACTTCAGTTACCAACAGAAAAAGAAATTCTTCGCCGACCTTAAGTACTATTATTGGGATGAACCTCTACTCTTCAAGCACTGTATTGATGGAATCTATAGGAGATGCATACCGAAAGATGAGATGGTGAGCGTCATGACTCACTATCATAGCTCACCATATGGGAGGCATGCTAGTAAATCCAAGACGGTAGCGAAGATTCTTCAATCAGGGTTTTATTGGCCTATTTTGTTCAAAGACGTTCAAGATTTTGTCAGTGCATGTGACAGTTGTCAACGAACGGGAAATATATCGAGGGGTAACGAGATGCCCATGAATACAATTCTAGAAGTTGACATTTTCAATGTTTGGGGAATCGATTTTATGGGACCATTCCCATCGTCGTGTGGTAACAAGTTTATACTTGTGGCGGTGGATTATGTTTCGAAGTGGGTTGAAGCGATTGTCTCACCAACAAATGACTCGACAGTGGTGACCCAACTATTTAAAAGGATTATATTTCCCAGATTCGGTGTTCCAAGGGCAGTGATAAGTGACGGGGGTTCACATTTTACGAAACACCAATTCGAAGCTCTACTTACCAAGTATGGGGTCACACATAAAGTCGCTGCACCAAATCATCCTCAAACTAGTGGTCAAGTAGAAGTTTCGAATAAAGAGATCAAGATAATCCTCGAAAATACTGTCTCGAAATCGAGAAAGAATTGGTCTCTCAAGCTAGACGACTCCCTATGGGCTTACCGCACCGCTTTCAAAACCCCGATGGGTATGACACCCTTTCGTCTTATTTATGGCAAATCTTGTCATTTACAGGTAGAACTCGAGCATAAGGCACATTGGGCCATTAAAGCTCTAAACTTTGATCTGAAAGATGCCGGTGAATGAAAAATATTATAATTACATGAACTTGACGAGTTAAGGTTAGATGCCTATGAGAATGCAAGAATTTATAAAGAACGGACTAAGAAATGGCACGACAAAAAGATTCAATGACGAGAATTCAAAAAGGGTGATCTTGTTTTATTATCAATTCACGTCTGAAACTGTTTCCTGGTAAATTACGATCGAGGTGGTCAGGACCATTTATAGTCGACACAGCATATCCATTCGGAGCTGTAGATATTTGGAGCGAAGGAAGGGGAATTTTCAAAGTCTATGGGCAAAGACTCAAACATTACATCGCAGGAAAACCAATTGAAAAAGCTGTTACATCGAATCTTCGCGATGTTCGATCTAACCAATCAAATTAGCATGGTAACGTTGAGCTAAAGACGTTAAACAAGCGCTTCTTGGGAGGTAACCCAAATGTATCATTTATGTTTTTTTTTTTTCGTTCTTTTTATTTTTCGTTGTTTTTCTTTTTTTTCCAAGTCCGAAAACTATATAAACCAGCGTTCAGACGCAGAATGCAGAGAATTCTCTGCATTCCGTGTTCAGACGCTAGAATACACGGCGTCTGGATGCCGTGTTACACTGCGTTCAGACGCAGTGTAAACTGGCATTCAGACGCGGAATGTAGAGAATTCTCTGCATTCCGCGTTCAGACACGGTTATACACTGCGTCTGAACGCCGTTTTACATGGCGTCTAGATGCAGTATAACCCGGCGTCTGAACGCTGGGTTGGGACATACGGTTTTAACCCGTTTCCTCCCTTTTATTTTTTATTTTTCCACATTTTTTCTCTACAAAACACTTGCTCTCCTCTCTCATTCTCCTCCTCTACCTTTTGCAACAGATCAACGGTAGCTCAGACTCGGTGTCACATTCGATTTAGGGTCACGTCATTTGGTAAGAGATAGCTAATACTCCCCTTTGAATTTCGAACTCTATTTTGACATTAGGGTTTCGGGGATTTAGGGTTTATTTGAAGGATTGTTGGTTCGATTGAATTGATTTTCGAGTGGGCTAGCAATATTTTACCTTAATTTCGACGAATTTGTTATTGCATTGTGGTTTTGAAGATTAGGGTTTGAATTTTGTATTGTGAATTTGGGAATTTTTGAATTGTGGTAGCGTAACCGGGTTTGGCTTGATCGAATTCCTGGTTGGATTGAAGTGATTTGTAGTTAATTGTTGGTGTTGGAAATTTGGTTGAGTTGATTGCATTGTCGAGGACTTGGTCACAAAAATTCAAACGTTACTCCGCCGAAAATTTTGAGAAAATGGTTAGAACCAAGAATCCGTCCAAGGGTAAAGCTCCGGCGAGCTCCTCTCGCCATCAACCCGAGGAACACGATATGGATAGGCCAATTAGGTTTGAATAACTGGAAATTGAAAAGATGTGGCGACCTCTGATGTCGCACGCGATTCACAAGGAACGTGCCGTCATATTTGGTAAAAACCGCTCACTAAGGATCACGGTCATCGCCTACAATTGGATAGGATTCTCGAACCCGTAACCAAAAATGAACATCACTTGGGTTCAAGAATTTTACGCCAGCTGCGTAGAAGCCGAAAAACTATCTGGGAGGCTTTGACACAATGATTAAGTTACTGTCAGGGGCGTCGAGGTTGATTTTGGTCCTGGGTACATCAAACAAGTGTTTCACCTATCAAACGACAGAATTCCAAGCGAATATCAGAATATGGTGAAACAACCAACCCGAGAACTCCTATTCGAGGTTAAACAAACTATCGCAAGTGAGGAGGTGGAATGGATTAAGAGTGGCACCACGCTGCGTCGGGCAGACCTAAAACCGAAAGCACTATTCTGGTACGAATTCATACGCTACCATCTGATGCCGACAATGAACCGATCTGAGGTAACACGTATTTGAGCGATACTCATATACGCCATCCTCAAGAAGAATGTGATTAGCGAGGCCACATTGATTTACACGAGCCTCCGAGACACTATCACATCTATCACTACTAATATGGGGCATGCCTCGGAGAAACGAATGAGCCCGATAATCTTCCTAGCAATGATACATCTACTCTGCGAGAGAGCTAAGGTTCCCACCTTCCCCGATGATGTTTTTGACAACCCCGGCGAAGACATAGTTTACGTTGAGAGTTAGAGAGGCCCCACGCAGAAACGAGCTTGACCGACACACGAGCCCTTTGATGCACCACCACTGGATATCGGGACTAGCTCCTGTCAGCCAGCTCCACCACAGTCAGACTCATATTACCAGATGCTCGTATGAATACAAGCCGACCTCGTTGATCTAAAGACCGGTATGGCTACCACGTAGTACGACATAGCGGAGATTAAAGCCCATCAGTGGCAGGATTACGCTAGACGCAACCCCACTACCACCGACCCAAATGATCAATTCATGACAGATATCGATTTTGGGAATGAACAGACGGATCCGCCGGGCAATGCAGACCGGAATCCCCTAGATTGATCCGTTTATCCCTTTCCTTTTTCTTTTCTTTTTCCTTTTTATGTTTTATGCTTTTCGTTTTACGTTTTACATTTTGTGTTCTAGGTTTTATATTTTATGTCTTTTAGTTTTCTTTCTTAGATTTTAGATCATTTTGTAATGCCAAACATGATTAATCTAAATGTCTATTTTCTTTGAGTTCCAGTGTTTTCTCTTTTTCAGTACTATAGAAACACTATCTAGCGGAATCAGAACAACCATCCCCAATATTGAACAGATTTTGTTCATTTTACTTTACAATGCATGCATACTATTTCGTAACATTAGGGACAATGTTCATTTCATAGTTTGGGGGTGGTTTGGTTTGGTTTGTGTCTCTAGTTTGCAATATGGAACACTACGACTTTCTTTTGAATACTAGTCTTATTATTATGATCTCTTACAACGATTGACTCGAGATAATGGCCAGACGTTTTAAATAAAATGCATGTTTTCTCTCTTTTCTTGGAAATGTCTTATGCTAAGTTTGATGCTTTCTATAGATGCTAATATGAGTAGTAGTCAACGGTATAGGAGTTGAGTGGAACACCCATTTTGAAACACATAAGTAGCAGTTCCCAAGTATATTAACTTAGAATAATGCCTACCAGTACAACAAAAACAAGAAAAAGATCATAAGTGTTCAATCGTTACTGCATGCACTAGTTCGTTTTGTGACCTTTGACACTTGAGTGATTAAGTTCGAAGGAGTCTCTAAAAACTTAACACCCTATGGCTGTCTAGCTTGGGAGTCGTTGACCCAAAACATGATACTAGTGTCATAAAATGTCTAACAAAACGTACATTGTAGTTACCTCTAAGAAACTTCAAATGGTGATTTGAGGTACCAAACGATGTCGGAATGCATTGGAACCAAAGCCATAAGCTTAGTGAGCATGTGATAGACAAGAATACCTCAAAATCCCAATGTACGATTTTCGGTGAAAATTCCAACTATACCCCTAAGAAACTTCAAATGGTGATTTGAGGCACCAAACCATGTCGGAATGCATTGGAACCAAAGCCATAAGCTTAGTGAGCATGTGATAGACAAAAATACCTCAAAATCCCTATGTACGATTTTCGGTTAAAATTACAACTATTATACCCCTACGAAACTTCGAATGGTGATTTGAGGCACCAACGATGTTGGAATGCATTGGAACCAAAGCCGTAAGCTTAGTGAGCATATGATAGACAAGAATACCTCAAAATCCCAATGTACGATTTTCGGTGAAAATTACAACTTTACCCCTACGAAACTTCGAATGAAGATTTGAGGCACCAACGATGTTGGAATGCATTGGAACCAAAGCCGTAAGCTTTGTGAGCATGTGATAGACAAGAATACCCCAAAATCCCAATTTACGATTTTCGGTGAAAATTCCAACTATACCCCTAAGAAACTTCGAATGGTGATTTGAGGCACCAAACGATGTCGGAATGCATTGGAACCAACGCCATAGCTTAGTGAGCATGTGATAGACAAGAATACCTCAAGATCCCAATGTACGATTTTCGGTGAAAATTACAACTATACCCCTACAAAACTTCGAATGGAGATTTGAGGCAACAACGATGTTGGAATGCAATGGAACCAAAGCCATAAGCTTTGTGAGCATGTGATAGACAAGAATACCTCGAAAATCCCAATGTACGATTTTTTGTGAAAATTACAACTATACCCCTACGAAACTTCGAATGGTGATTTGAGGCACCAAACGTTGTCGGAATGCATTGGAACCAAAGCCATAAGCTTTGTGAGCATGTGATAGACAAGAATACCTCAAAATCCCAATTTACGATTTTCGGTGAAAATTACAACTATACCCCTACGAAACTTCGAATGGTGATTTGAGGCACCAACGATGTTGGAATGCATTGGAACCAAAGCCATAAGCTTTGTGAGCATGTGGTAGACAAGAATACCTCAAAATCCAAATGTACGATTTTTGGTGAAAATTACAACTATACCCCTACAAAACTTCGATGGAGATTTGAGGCAACAACGATGTTGGAATGCAATGGAACCAAAGCCATAAGCTTTGTGAGCATGTGATAGACAAGAATACCTCAAAAATCCCAATGTACGATTTTTGGTGAAAATTACAACTATACCCCTACGAAGCTTCGAATGGTGATTTGAGGCACCAAACGTTGTCGGAATGCATTAGAACCAAAGCCATAAGCTTTGTGAGCATGTGATAGACAAGAATACCTTAAAATCCCGATGTACAATGTTCGGTGAAAATTACAACTATACCCCTACGAAATTTCGAATGGTGATTTGAGGCACCAAACGATGTCGGAATGCATTGGAACCAAAGCCATAAGCTTAGTGAGCATGTGATAGACAAGAATACCTCAAAATCCCTATGTACGATTTTCGATAAAAATTACAACTATATCCCTACGAAACTTCGAATGAAGATTTGAGGCACCAACGATGTTGGAATGCATTGGAACCAATGCCATAAGCTTTGTGAGCATGTGATAGACAAGAATACCCAAAAATTCCAATGTACGATTTTCGGTGAAAATTCCAACTATACCCCTAAGAAACTTCAAATGGTGATTTGAGGTACCAAACGATGTCGGAATGCATTGGAACCAAAGCCATAAGCTTAGTGAGCATGTGATAGACAAGAATACCTCAAAATCCCAATGTACGATTTTCGGTGAAAATTCCAACTATACCCCTAAGAAACTTTAAATGGTGATTTGAGGCACCAAACCATGTCGGAATGCATTGGAACCAAAGCCATAAGCTTAGTGAGCATGTGATAGACAAGAATACCTCAAAATCCCTATGTACGATTTTCGGTTAAAATTACAACTATTATACCCCTACGAAACTTCGAATGGTGAATTGACGCACCAACGATGTTGGAATGCATTGGAACCAAAGCCGTAAGCTTAGTGAGCATGTGATAGACAAGAATACCTCAAAATCCCAATGTACGATTTTCGGTGAAAATTACAACTTTACCCCTACGAAACTTCGAATGAAGATTTGAGGCACCAACGATGTTGGAATGCATTGGAACCAAAGCCGTAAGCTTTGTGAGCATGTGATAGACAAGAATACCCCAAAATCCCAATTTACGATTTTCGGTGAAAATTCCAACTATACCCCTAAGAAACTTCGAATGGTGATTTGAGGCACCAAACGATGTCGGAATGCATTGGAACCAAAGCCATAGCTTAGTGAGCATGTGATAGACAAGAATACCTCAAGATCCCAATGTACGATTTTCGGTGAAAATTACAACTATACCCCTACAAAACTTCGAATGGAGATTTGAGGCAACAACGATGTTGGAATGCAATGGAACCAAAGCCATAAGCTTTGTGAGCATGTGATAGACAAGAATACCTCAAAAATCCCAATGTACGATTTTTTGTGAAAATTACAACTATACCCCTACGAAACTTCGAATGGTGATTTGAGGCACCAAACGTTGTCGGAATGCATTGGAACCAAAGCCATAAGCTTTGTGAGCATGTGATAGACAAGAATACCTCAAAATCCCAATTTACGATTTTCGTTGAAAATTACAACTATACCCCTACGAAACTTCGAATGGTGATTTGAGGCACCAACGATGTTGGAATGCATTGGAACCAAAGCCATAAGCTTTGTGAGCATGTGGTAGACAAGAATACCTCAAAATCCCAATGTACGATTTTCGGTGAAAATTACAACTATACCCCTACAAAACTTCGAATGGAGATTTGAGGCAACAACGATGTTGGAATGCAATGGAACCAAAGCCATAAGCTTTGTGAGCATGTAATAGACAAGAATACCTCAAAAATCCCAATGTACGATTTTTGGTGAAAATTACAACTATACCCCTACGAAGCTTCGAATGGTGATTTGAGGCACCAAACGTTGTCGGAATGCATTGGAACCAAAGCCATAAGCTTTGTGAGCATGTGATAGACAAGAATACCTCAAAATCCCAATTTACGATTTTCGGTGAAAATTACAACTATACCACTACGAAACTTCGAATGGTGATTTGAGGCACCAACGATGTTGGAATGCATTGGAACCAAAGCCATAAGCTTTGTGAGCATGTGATAGACAAGAATACCTCAAAATCCCAATGTACGATTTTCGGTGAAAATTACAACTATACCCCTACGAAACTTCGAATGGTGATTTGAGGCACCAAACGATGTCGGAATGCATTGGAACCAAAGCCATATGCTTTCTGAGCATGTGATAGACAAGAATACCTCAAAATCCCAATGTACGATTTTCGGTGAAAATTACTACTATACCCTTACGAAATTTCGAATGGTGATTTGAGGCACCAAACGATGTCGGAATGCATTGGAACCAAAGCCATAAGCTTTGTGAGCATGTTATAGACAAGAATACCTCAAAATCCCAATGTACGATTTTCGGTGAAAATTACAACTATACCCCTACAAAACTTCGAATGAAGACTTGAGGCACAAACGATGTTGGAATGCATTGGAACCAAAGCCATAAGCTTTGTGAGCATGTGATAGACAAGAATAACTCAAAATCCCAATGTACGATTTTCGGTGAAAATTCCAACTATACCCCTAAAAAACTTCGAAGGGTGATTTGAGGCACCAAACGATGTCGGAATGCATTGGAACTAAAGCCATAAGCTTAGTGAGCATGTGATAGACAAGAATACCTCAAAATCCCAATGTACGATTTTCGATTAAAATTACAACTATACCCCTACGAAACTTCGAATGGTGATTTGAGGCACCAACGATGTTGGAATGCATTGGAACCAAAGCCGTAAGCTTAGTGAGCATGTGATAGACAAGAATACCTCAAAATCTCAATGTACGATTTTCGGTGAAAATTACAACTTTACCCCTACGAAACTTCGAATGAAGATTTGAGGCACGAACGATGTTGGAATGCATTGGAACCAAAGCCATAAGCTTTGTGAGCATGTGATAGACAAGAATACCCCAAAATTCCAATGTACGATTTTCGGTGAAAACTCCAACTATACCCCTAAGAAACTTCGAATGGTGATTTGAGTCACCAAACGATGTCGGAATGCATTGTGAGCATGTGATAGACAAGAATACCTCAAAATCCCAATGTATGATTTTTGGTGAAAATTACAACTATACCCCTACGAAACTTCGAATGGTGATTTGAGGCACCAAACGATGTCGGAATGCATTGGAACCAAAGCCATATACTTTGTGAGCATGTGATAGACAAGAATACCTCAAAATCCCGATGTATGATTTTTGGTGAAAATTACAACTACACCCCTACGAAATTTCGAATGGTGATTTGAGGCACCAAACGATGTCGAAATGCATTGGAACCAAAGCCATAAGCTTTGTGAGCATGTGATAGACAAGAATACCTAGAAATCCCTATGTACGATTTTCGATGAAAATTACAACTACACCCCTACGAAATTTCGAATGGTGATTTGAGGCACCAAACGATGTCGGAATGCATTGGAACCAAAGCCATAAGCTTAGTGAGCATGTGATAGACAAGAATACCCCAAAATCCCTATGTACGATTTTCGATGAAAATTACAACTATACCCCTACGAAACTTCGAATGAAGATTTGAGGCACCAACGATGTTGGAATGCATTGGAACCAATGCCATAAGCTTTGTGAGCATGTGATAGACAAGAATACCTCAAAATCCCAATGTACGATTTTCGGTGAAAATTCCAACTATACCCCTAAGAAACTTTAATGGTGATTTGAGGCACCAAACGATGTCGGAATGCATTGGAACCAAAGCCATATGCTTAGTGAGCATGTGATAGACAAGAATACCTCAAAATCCCTATGTACGATTTTCGGTTAAAATTACAACTATTATACCCCTACGAAACTTCGAATGGTGATTTGAGGCACCAACGATGTTGGAATGCATTGGAACCAAAGCCGTAAGCTTAGTGAGCATGTGATAGACAAGAGTACCTCAAAATCCCAATGTACGATTTTCGGTGAAAATTACAACTTTACCCCTACGAAACTTCGAATGAAGATTTGAGGCACCAACGATGTTGGAATGCATTGGAACCAAAGCCGTAAGCTTTGTGAGCATGTGATAGACAAGAATACCCCAAAATCCCAATTTACGATTTTCGGTGAAAATTCCAACTATACCCCTAAGAAACTTCGAATGGTGATTTGAGGCACCAAACGATGTCGGAATGCATTGGAACCAAAGCCATAGCTTAGTGAAGACTTGAGGCACAAACGATGTTGGAATGCATTGGAACCAAAGCCATAAGCTTTGTGAGCATGTGATAGACAAGAATAACTCAAAATCCCAATGTACGATTTTCGGTGAAAATTCCAACTATACCCCTAAAAAACTTCGAAGGGTGATTTGAGGCACCAAACGATGTCGGAATGCATTGGAACTAAAGCCATAAGCTTAGTGAGCATGTGATAGACAAGAATACCTCAAAATCCCAATGTACGATTTTCGATTAAAATTACAACTATACCCCTACGAAACTTCGAATGGTGATTTGAGGCACCAACGATGTTGGAATGCATTGGAACCAAAGCCGTAAGCTTAGTGAGCATGTGATAGACAAGAATACCTCAAAATCCCAATGTACGATTTTCGGTGAAAATTACAACTTTACCCCTACGAAACTTCGAATGAAGATTTGAGGCACGAACGATGTTGGAATGCATTGGAACCAAAGCCATAAGCTTTGTGAGCATGTGATAGACAAGAATACCCCAAAATTCCAATGTACGATTTTCGGTGAAAATAGACAAGAATACCTAGAAATTCCTATGTACGATTTTCGATGAAAATTACAACTATACCCCTACGAAATTTCGAATGGTGATTTGAGGCACCAAACGATGTCGGAATGCATTGGAACCAAAGCCATAAGCTTAGTGAGCATGTGATAGACAAGAATACCCCAAAATCCCTATGTACGATTTTCGATGAAAATTACAACTATACCCCTACGAAACTTCGAATGAAGATTTGAGGCACCAACGATGTTGGAATGCATTGGAACCAATGCCATAAGCTTTGTGAGCATGTGATAGACAAGAATACCTCAAAATCCCAATGTACGATTTTCGGTGAAAATTCCAACTATACCCCTAAGAAACTTTAATAGTGATTTGAGGCACCAAACGATGTCGGAATGCATTGGAACCAAAGCCATATGCTTAGTGAGCATGTGATAGACAAGAATACCTCAAAATCCCTATGTACGATTTTCGGTTAAAATTACAACTATTATACCCCTACGAAACTTCGAATGGTGATTTGAGGCACCAACGATGTTGGAATGCATTGGAACCAAAGCCGTAAGCTTAGTGAGCATGTGATAGACAAGAGTACCTCAAAATCCCAATGTACGATTTTCGGTGAAAATTACAACTTTACCCCTACGAAACTTCGAATGAAGATTTGAGGCACCAACGATGTTGGAATGCATTGGAACCAAAGCCGTAAGCTTTGTGAGCATGTGATAGACAAGAATACCCCAAAATCCCAATTTACGATTTTCGGTGAAAATTCCAACTATACCCCTAAGAAACTTCGAATGGTGATTTGAGGCACCAAACGATGTCGGAATGCATTGGAACCAAAGCCATAGCTTAGTGAGCATGTGATAGACAAGAATACCTCAAAATCCCAATGTACGATTTTCGGTGAAAATTACAACTATACCCCTACAAAACTTCGAATGGAGATTTGAGGCAACAACGATGTTGGAATGCAATGGAACCAAAGCCATAAGCTTTGTGAGCATGTGATAGACAAGAATACCTCAAAAATCCCAATGTACGATTTTTGGTGAAAATTACAACTATACCCCTAAGAAACTTTAATGGTGATTTGAGGCACCAAACGATGTCGGAATGCATTGGAACCAAAGCCATAAGCTTTGTGAGCATGTGATAGACAAGAATACCTCAAAAATCCCAATGTACGATTTTTGGTGAAAATTACAACTATACCCCTACGAAACTTCGAATGGTGATTTGAGGCACCAAACGTTGTCGGAATGCATTGGAACCAAAGCCATAAGCTTTGTGAGCATGTGATAGACAAGAATACCTCAAAATCCCTGTTTACGATTTTCGGTGAAAATTACAACTATACCCCTACGAAACTTCGAATGGTGATTTGAGGCACCAACGATGTTGGAATGCATTGGAACCAAAGCCATAAGCTTTGTGAGCATGTGATAGACAAGAATACCTCAAAATCCCAATTTACGATTTTCGGTGAAAATTACAACTATACCCCTACGAAACTTCGAATGGTGATTTGAGGCACCAACGATGTTGGAATGCAATGGAACCAAAGCCATAAGCTTTGTGAGCATGTGATAGACAAGAATACCTCAAAATCCCAATGTACGATTTTCGGTGAAAATTCCAACTATACCCCTAAAAAACTTCGAAGGGTGATTTGAGGCACCAAACGATGTCGGAATGCATTGGAACCAAAGCAATAAGCTTAGTGAGCATGTGATAGACAAGAATACCTCAAAAATCCCAATGTACGATTTTTGGTGAAAATTACAACTATACCCCTACGAAACTTCGAATGGTGATTTGAGGTACCAAACGTTGTCGGAATGCATTGGAACCAAAGCCATAAGCTTTGTGAGCATGTGATAGACAAGAATACCTCAAAATCCCAGTTTACGATTTTCGGTGAAAATTACAACTATACCCCTACGAAACTTCGAATGGTGATTTGAGGCACCAACGATGTTGGAATGCATTGGAACCAAAGCCATAAGCTTTGTGAGCATGTGATAGACAAGAATACCTCAAAATCCCAATTTACGATTTTCGGTGAAAATTACAACTATACCCCTACGAAACTTCGAATGGTGATTTGAGGCACCAACGATGTTGGAATGCATTGGAACCAAAGCCATAAGCTTTGTGAGCATGTGATAGACAAGAATACCTCAAAATCCCAATGTACGATTTTCGGTGAAAATAACAACTATACCCCTATGAAACTTCGAATGAAGATTTGAGGCACCAACGATGTTGGAATGCATTGGAACCAAAGCCATAAGCTTAGTGAGCATGTGATAGACAAGAATACCCCAAAATCCCTATGTACGATTTTCGATGAAAATTACAACTATACCCCTACGAAACTTCGAATGAAGATTTGAGGCACCAACGATGTTGGAATGCATTGGAACCAATGCCATAAGCTTTGTGAGCATGTGATAGACAAGAATACCTCAAAATCCCAATGTACGATTTTCGGTGAAAATTCCAACTATACCCCTAAGAAACTTTAATAGTGATTTGAGGCACCAAACGATGTCGGAATGCATTGGAACCAAAGCCATATGCTTAGTGAGCATGTGATAGACAAGAATACCTCAAAATCCCTATGTACGATTTTCGGTTAAAATTACAACTATTATACCCCTACGAAACTTCGAATGGTGATTTGAGGCACCAACGATGTTGGAATGCATTGGAACCAAAGCCGTAAGCTTAGTGAGCATGTGATAGACAAGAGTACCTCAAAATCCCAATGTACGATTTTCGGTGAAAATTACAACTTTACCCCTACGAAACTTCGAATGAAGATTTGAGGCACCAACGATGTTGGAATGCATTGGAACCAAAGCCGTAAGCTTTGTGAGCATGTGATAGACAAGAATACCCCAAAATCCCAATTTACGATTTTCGGTGAAAATTCCAACTATACCCCTAAGAAACTTCGAATGGTGATTTGAGGCACCAAACGATGTCGGAATGCATTGGAACCAAAGCCATAGCTTAGTGAGCATGTGATAGACAAGAATACCTCAAAATCCCAATGTACGATTTTCGGTGAAAATTACAACTATACCCCTACAAAACTTCGAATGGAGATTTGAGGCAACAACGATGTTGGAATGCAATGGAACCAAAGCCATAAGCTTTGTGAGCATGTGATAGACAAGAATACCTCAAAAATCCCAATGTACGATTTTTGGTGAAAATTACAACTATACCCCTAAGAAACTTTAATGGTGATTTGAGGCACCAAACGATGTCGGAATGCATTGGAACCAAAGCCATAAGCTTTGTGAGCATGTGATAGACAAGAATACCTCAAAAATCCCAATGTACGATTTTTGGTGAAAATTACAACTATACCCCTACGAAACTTCGAATGGTGATTTGAGGCACCAAACGTTGTCGGAATGCATTGGAACCAAAGCCATAAGCTTTGTGAGCATGTGATAGACAAGAATACCTCAAAATCCCTGTTTACGATTTTCGGTGAAAATTACAACTATACCCCTACGAAACTTCGAATGGTGATTTGAGGCACCAACGATGTTGGAATGCATTGGAACCAAAGCCATAAGCTTTGTGAGCATGTGATAGACAAGAATACCTCAAAATCCCAATTTACGATTTTCGGTGAAAATTACAACTATACCCCTACGAAACTTCGAATGGTGATTTGAGGCACCAACGATGTTGGAATGCAATGGAACCAAAGCCATAAGCTTTGTGAGCATGTGATAGACAAGAATACCTCAAAATCCCAATGTACGATTTTCGGTGAAAATTCCAACTATACCCCTAAAAAACTTCGAAGGGTGATTTGAGGCACCAAACGATGTCGGAATGCATTGGAACCAAAGCAATAAGCTTAGTGAGCATGTGATAGACAAGAATACCTCAAAAATCCCAATGTACGATTTTTGGTGAAAATTACAACTATACCCCTACGAAACTTCGAATGGTGATTTGAGGTACCAAACGTTGTCGGAATGCATTGGAACCAAAGCCATAAGCTTTGTGAGCATGTGATAGACAAGAATACCTCAAAATCCCAGTTTACGATTTTCGGTGAAAATTACAACTATACCCCTACGAAACTTCGAATGGTGATTTGAGGCACCAACGATGTTGGAATGCATTGGAACCAAAGCCATAAGCTTTGTGAGCATGTGATAGACAAGAATACCTCAAAATCCCAATTTACGATTTTCGGTGAAAATTACAACTATACCCCTACGAAACTTCGAATGGTGATTTGAGGCACCAACGATGTTGGAATGCATTGGAACCAAAGCCATAAGCTTTGTGAGCATGTGATAGACAAGAATACCTCAAAATTCCAATGTACGATTTTCGGTGAAAATTCCAACTATACCCCTAAAAAACTTCGAAGGGTGATTTGAGGCACCAAACGATGTCGGAATGCATTGGAACCAAAGCAATAAGCTTTGTGCGCATGTGATAGACAAGAATACCTCAAAAATCCCAATGTACGAATTTTGGTGAAAATTACAACTATACCCCTACGAAACTTCGAATGGTGATTTGAGGCACCAAACGTTGTCGGAATGCATTGGAACCAAAGCCATAAGCTTTGTGAGCATGTGATAGACAAGAATACCTCAAAATCCCAGTTTACGATTTTCGGTGAAAATTACAACTATACCCCTACGAAACTTCGAATGGTGATTTGAGGCACCAAATGATGTCGGAATGCATTGGAACCAAAGTCATAAGGTTAGTGAGCATGTGATAGACAAGAATACCTCAAAATATGTACGATTTTCGGTGAAAAATACAACTATACCCCTACGAAATTTCGAATGGTGATTTGAGGCACCAAACGATGTCGGAATGCATTGGAACCAAAGCCATAAGCTTAGTGAGCATGTGATAGACAAGAATACCTCAAAATCCCTATGTACGATTTTCGATGAAAATTACAACTATACACCTACGAAATTTCGAATGGTGATTTGAGGCAGCAAACGATGTCGGAATGCATTGGAACCAAAGCCATAAGCTTAGTGAGCATGTGATAGACAAGAATACCTCAAAATCCCAATGTACGATTTTCGATTAAAATTACAACTATACCCCTACGAAACTTCGAATGGTGATTTGAGGCACCAACGATGTTGGAATGCAATGGAACCAAAGCCATAAGCTTTGTGAGCATGTGATAGACAAGAATACCTCAAAAATCCCAATGTACGATTTTTGGTGAAAATTACAACTATACCCCTAAGAAACTTTAATGGTGATTTGAGGCACCAAACGATGTCGGAATGCATTGGAACCAAAGCCATAAGCTTTGTGAGCATGTGATAGACAAGAATACCTCAAAAATCCCAATGTACGATTTTTGGTGAAAATTACAACTATACCCCTACGAAACTTCGAATGGTGATTTGAGGCACCAAACGTTGTCGGAATGCATTGGAACCAAAGCCATAAGCTTTGTGAGCATGTGATAGACAAGAATACCTCAAAAATCCCAATGTACGAATTTTGGTGAAAATTACAACTATACCCCTACGAAACTTCGAATGGTGATTTGAGGCACCAAACGTTGTCGGAATGCATTGGAACCAAAGCCATAAGCTTTGTGAGCATGTGATAGACAAGAATACCTCAAAATCTCAGTTTACAATTTTCGGTGAAAATTACAACTATACCCCTACGAAACTTCGAATGGTGATTTGAGGCACCAAATGATGTCGGAATGCATTGGAACCAAAGTCATAAGGTTAGTGAGCATGTGATAGACAAGAATACCTCAAAATATGTACGATTTTCGGTGAAAAATACAACTATACCCCTACGAAATTTCGAATGGTGATTTGAGGCACCAAACGATGTCGGAATGCATTGGAACCAAAGCCATAAGCTTAGTGAGCATGTGATAGACAAGAATACCTCAAAATCCCTATGTACGATTTTCGATGAAAATTACAACTATACACCTACGAAATTTCGAATGGTGATTTGAGGCAGCAAACGATGTCGGAATGCATTGGAACCAAAGCCATAAGCTTAGTGAGCATGTGATAGACAAGAATACCTCAAAATCCCAATGTACGATTTTCGATTAAAATTACAACTATACCCCTACGAAACTTCGAATGGTGATTTGAGGCACCAACGATGTTGGAATGCGATGGAACCAAAGCCGTAAGCTTAGTGAGCATGTGATAGACAAGAATACCTCAAAATCCCAATGTACGATTTTCGGTGAAAATTACAACTTTACCCCTACAAAACTTCGAATGAAGATTTGAAGCACCAACGATGTTGGAATGCATTGGAACCAAAGCCATAAGCTTTGTGAGCATGTGATAGACAAGAATACCCCAAAATCCCAATGTACGATTTTCGGTGAAAACTCCAACTATACCCCTAAGAAATTTCGAATGGTGATTTGAGGCACCAAACGATGTCGGAATGCATTGTGAGCATGTGATAGACAAGAATACATCAAAATCCCAATGTATGATTTTTGGTGAAAATTACAACTATACCCCTACGAAATTTCGAATGGTGATTTGAGGCACCAAATGATGTCGGAATGCATTGGAACCAAAGGCATAAGCTTAGTGAGCATGTGATAGACAAGAATACCTCAAAATATGTACTATTTTCGGTGAAAATTACAAGTATACCCCTACGAAATTTCGAATGGTGATTTGAGGCACCAAACGATGTCGGAATGCATTGGAACCAAAGCCATAAGCTTAGTGAGCATGTGATAGACAAGAATACCTCAAAATCCCTATGTACGATTTTCGATGAAAATTACAACTATACACCTACGAAATTTTGAATGGTGATTTGAGGCACCAAACGATGTCGGAATGCATTGGAACCAAAGCCATAAGCTTAGTGAGCATGTGATAGACAAGAATACCTCAAAATCCCTATGTACGATTTTCGATGAAAATTACAACTATACCCCTACGAAACTTCGAATGAAGATTTGAGGCACCAACGATGTTGGAATGCATTGGAACCAATGCCATAAGCTTTGTGAGCATGTAATACACAACAATACCTCAAAATCTCAATGTACGATTTTCGGTGAAAATTCCAACTATACCCCTAAGAAACTTCGAATGGTGATTTGAGGCACCAAACGATGTCGGAATGCATTGGAACCAAAGCCATAAGCATAGTGAGCATGTGATAGACAAGAATACCTCAAAATCCCTATGTACGATTTTCGGTTAAAATTACAACTATTATACCGCTACGAAACTTCGAATGGTGATTTGAGGCACCAACGATGTTGGAATGCATTGGCAACAAATCCGTAAGCTTAGTGAGCATGTGATAGACAAGAATACCTCAAAATCCCAATGTACGATTTTCGGTGAAAATTACAACTTTACCCCTACGAAACTTCGAATGGTGATTTGAGGCACCAAACGTTGTCGGAATGCATTGGAACCAAAGCCATATGCTTTGTGAGCATGTGATAGACAAGAATACCTCATAATCCCAATGTACGATTTTTGGTGAAAATTACAACTATACCCCTACGAAACTTCGAATGGTGATTTGAGGCACTAAACGATGTCGGAATGCATTGGAACCAAAGCCATATGCTTTGTGAGCATGTGATAGACAAGAATACCTCAAAATCCAGATGTACGATTTTCGGTGAAAATTACAACTATGCCCCTACGAATTTTCGAATGGTGATTTGAGGCACCAAACGATGTCGGAATGCATTGGAGCCAAAGCCATAAGCTTAGTGAACATGTGATAGACAAGAATACCTCAAAATCCCTATGTACGATTTTCGATGAAAATTACAACTATACCCCTACGAAACTTCGATTGAAGATTTGAGGCACCAACGATGTTGGAATGCATTGGAACCGATGCCATAAGCTTTGTGAGCATGTGATAGACAAGAATACCTCAAAATCCCAATGTACGATTTTCAGTGAAAATTCCAACTATACCCCTAAGAAACTTCGAATGGTGATTTGAGGCACCAAACGATGTCGGAATGCATTGGAACCAAAGCCATAAGCTTAGTGAGCATGTGATAGACAAGAATACCTCAAAATCCCTATGTACGATTTTCGAAGAAAATTACAACTATACACCTACGAAATTTTGAATGGTGATTTGAGGCACCAAACGATGTCGGAATGCATTGGAACCAAAGCCATAAGCTTAGTGAGCATGTGATAGACAAGAATACCTCAAAATCCCAATGTACGATTTTCGGTGAAAATTACAACTATACCCCTACAAAACTTCGAATGGAGATTTGAGGCAACAACGATGTTGGAATGCAATGGAACCAAAGCCATAAACTTTGTGAGCATGTGATAGACAAGAATACCTCAAAAATCCCAATGTACGATTTTTGGTGAAAATTACAACTATACCCCTACGAAACTTCGAATGGTGATTTGAGGCACTAAACGATGTCGGAATGCATTGAAACCAAAGCCATATGCTTTGTGAGCATGTGATAGACAAGAATACCTCAAAATCCAGATGTACGATTTTCGGTGAAAATTACAACTATGCCCCTACGAATTTTTGAATGGTGATTTGAGGCACCAAACGATGTCGGAATGCATTGGAACCAAAGCCATAAACTTAGTGAGCATGTGATAGACAAGAATACCTCAAAATCCCTATGTACGATTTTCGATGAAAATTACAACTATACCCCTACGAAACTTCGATTGAAGATTTGAGGCACCAACGATGTTGGAATGCATTGGAACCAATGCCATAAGCTTTGTGAGCATGTGATAGACAAGAATACCTCAAAATCCCAATGTACGATTTTCAGTGAAAATTCCAACTATACCCCTAAGAAACTTCGAATGGTGATTTGAGGCACCAAACGATGTCGGAATGCATTGGAACCAAAGCCATAAGCTTAGTGAGCATGTGATAGACAAGAATACCTCAAAATCCCTATGTACGATTTTCGAAGAAAATTACAACTATACACCTACGAAAGTTTGAATGGTGATTTGAGGCACCAAACGATGTCGGAATGCATTGGAACCAAAGCCATAAGCTTAGTGAGCATGTGATAGACAAGAATACCTCAAAATCCCAATGTACGATTTTCGGTGAAAATTACAACTATACCCCTACAAAACTTCGAATGGAGATTTGAGGCAACAACGATGTTGGAATGCAATGGAACCAAAGCCATAAGCTTTGTGAGCATGTGATAGACAAGAATACCTCAAAAATCCCAATGTACGATTTTTGGTGAAAATTACAACTATACCCCTACGAAACTTCGAATGGTGATTTGAGGCACTAAACGATGTCGGAATGCATTGGAACCAAAGCCATATGCTTTGTGAGCATGTGATAGACAAGAATACCTCAAAATCCAGATGTACGATTTTCGGTGAAAATTACAACTATGCCCCTACGAATTTTTGAATGGTGATTTGAGGCACCAAACGATGTCGGAATGCATTGGAACCAAAGCCATAAGCTTAGTGAACATGTGATAGACAAGAATACCTCAAAATCCCTATGTACGATTTTCGATGAAAATTACAACTATACCCCTACGAAACTTCGATTGAAGATTTGAGGCACCAACGATGTTGGAATGCATTGGAACCAATGCCATAAGCTTTGTGAGCATGTGATAGACAAGAATACCTCAAAATCCCAATGTACGATTTTCAGTGAAAATTCCAACTATACCCCTAAGAAACTTCGAATGGTGATTTGAGGCACCAAACGATGTCGGAATGCATTGGAACCAAAGCCATAAGCTTAGTGAGCATGTGATAGACAAGAATACCTCAAAATCCCAATGTACGATTTTCGATGAAAATTACAACTATACCCCTACGAAACTTCGAATGGTGATTTGAGGCACCAACGATGTTGGAATGCATTGGAACCAAAGCCGTAAGCTTAGTGAGCATGTGATAGACAAGAATACCTCAAAATCCCAATATACGATTTTCGGTGAAAATTACAACTTTACTCCTACGAAACTTCGAATGAAGATTTGAGGCACCAACGATGTTGGAATGCATTGGAACCAAAGCCATAAGCTTTGTGAGCATGTGATAGACAAGAATACCCTAAAATCCCAATGTACTATTTTCGGTGAAAACTCCAACTATACCCCTAAGAAACTTCGAATTTTGATTTGAGGCACCAAACGATGTCGGAATGCATTGTGAGCATGTGATAGACAAGAATACCTCAAAATCCCAATGTACAATTTTTGGTGAAAATTACAACTATACCCCTACGAAACTTTGGATGGTGATTTGAGGCACCAAACGATGTCGGAATGCATTGGAACCAAAGACATAAGTTTAGTGAGCATGTGATAGACAAGAATACCTCAAAATCCCTATGTACGATTTTCGATAAAAATTACAACTGTACCCCTACGAAACTTCGAATGAAGATTTGAGGCACCAACGATGTTGGAATAAGCTTTGTGAGCATGTGATAGACAAGAATACCTCAAAATCCCAATGTACGATTTTCGGTGAAAATTCCAACTATACCCCTAAGAAACTTCGAATTGTGATTTGAGGCACCAAACGATGTCGGAATGCATTGGAACCAAAACCATAAGCTTAGTGAGCATGTGATAGATAGGAATACCTCAAAATCCCAATGTACGATTTTCGGTTAAAATTACAACTATACCCCTACGAAACTTCGAATGGTGATTTGAGGCACTAACGATGTTGGAATGCATTGGAACCAAAGCCGTAAGATTAGTGAGCATGTGATAGACAAGAATACCTCAAAATCCCAATGTACGATTTTCGGTGAAAATTACAACTTTACCCCTACGAAACTTCGAATGAAGATTTGAGGCACCAACGATGTTGGAATGCATTGGAACCAAAGCCATAAGCTTTGTGAGCATGTGATAGACAAGAATACCCCAAAATCCCAATTTACGATTTTCGGTGAAAATTCCAACTATACCCCTAAGAAACTTCGAATTGTGATTTGAGGCACCAAACGATGTCAGAATGCATTGGAACCAAAGCCATAAGCTTAGTGAGCAAGTGATAGACAAGAATAACTCAAAATCCCAATGTACGATTTTCGGTGAAAATAACAACTATACCCCTATGAAACTTCGAATGAAGATTTGAGGCACCAACGATGTTGGAATGCATTGGAACCAAATCCATAAGCTTTGTGAGCATGTGATAGACAAGAATACCCCAAAATCTCAATGTACGATTTTCGGTGAAAATTACAACTATACCCCTTCGAAACTTCAAATGGTGATTTGAGGCACCAAACGATGTCGGAATGCATTGGAACCAAAGCCATAAGCTTTGTGAGCATGTGATAGACAAGAATACCCCGAAATCCCAATGTATGATTTCGGTGAAAATTACTACTATACCCCTACGAAACTTCGAATGGTGATTTGAGGCACCAAACGATGTCGGAATGCATTGGAACCAAAGCCATAAGCTTAGTGAGCATGTGATAGAAAAGAATATCTCAAAATCCCAATGTACGATTTTCGGTGAAAATTACAACTATACCTCTACGAAACATCGAATGAAGATTTGAGGCACCAACGATGTTGGAATGCATTGGAACCAAAGCCATAAGCTTTGTGAGCATGTGATAGACAAGAATACCCCAAAATCCCAATGTACGATTTTCGGTGAAAATTCCAACTATACCCCTAAGAAACTTCGAATGGTGATTTGAGGCACCAAACGATGTCGGAATGCATTGGAACCAAAGCCATAAGCTTAGTGAGCATATGATAGACAAGAATACCTCAAAATCCCAATGTACGATTTTCTGTGAAAATTACAACTATACCCCTACGAAACTTCGAATGGAGATTTGAGGCACCAACGATGTAGGAATGCATTAGAACCAAATCCATAAGGTTTGTGAGCATGTGATAGACAAGAATACCCCGAAATCCCAATGTACGATTTTTGGTGAAAATTACAACTATACCCCTACGAAACTTCGAATGGTGATTTGAGGGACCAAACTATGTCGGAATGCATTGGAACCAAAGCCATAAGCTTTGTCATCATGTGATAGACAAGAATACATCAAAATCCCAATGTACGATTTTCGGTGAAAATTACAACTATACCCCTACGAAACTTCGAATGGTGATTTGAGGCACCAAACGATGTCGGAATGCATTGGGACCAAAGCCATAAGCTTAGTGAGCATGTGATAGACAAGAATATCTCAAAATCCCAATGTACGATTTTCGGTGAAAATTACAACTATACCCCTACGAAACTTCGAATGAAGAATTGAGGCACCAACGATGTTGGAATGCATTGGAACCAAAGCCATAAGCTTTGTGAGCATGTGATAGACAAGAATACCCCAAAATCCCAATGTACGATTTTCGGTAAAAATTCCAACTATACCCCTAAGAAACTTCGAATGGTGATTTGAGGCACCAAACGATGTCGAAATGCATTGGAACCAAAGCCATAAGCTTAGTGAGCATGTGATAGACAAGAATACCTCAAAATTCCAATGTACGATTTTCGGTGAAAATTACAACATACCCGTACGAAACTTCGAATGGAGATTTGAGGCACCAACGATGTAGGAATGCATTAGAACCAAATCCATAAGGTTTGTGAGCATGTGATAGACAAGAATACCCCAAAATCCCAATGTACGATTTTCGGTGAAAATTACAACTATACCCCTACGAAACTTCGAATGGTGATTTGAGGCACTAAACGATGTCGGAACGTATTGGAACCAAAGCCATAAGCTTTGTGAGCATGTGATAGACAAGAATACTCCAAAATTCCAATGTACGATTTTCGGTGAAAATTACAACTATACTCCTACGAAACTTCGAATGGTGATTTGAGGCACCAAACGATGTCGGAATGCATTGGAACCAAAGCCATAAGCTTAGTGAGCATGTGATAGACAAGAATATCTCAAAATTCCAATGTACGATTTTCGGTGAAAATTAC
This sequence comes from Verbascum thapsus, assembly GCA_963669365.1. Classification (NCBI taxonomy): domain Eukaryota; kingdom Viridiplantae; phylum Streptophyta; class Magnoliopsida; order Lamiales; family Scrophulariaceae; genus Verbascum; species Verbascum thapsus. The sequence continues at coordinate 7,452,025 of OY770120.1, forward strand.
AACTTGATGAAAATCAGCCCATGCGAAACTCTACAAGCAAGACGGATCCTTTGATCATAAAAGATGGGCCAATTACAAGAGCACGTGCTAAGAAAATCAAGGAAGCCATGATGGTTCTTGTAAATGAAGTAAAAATCAAGTCCAAGAGGCCTCTTCAATGGGCCAAATTATGAATATTATTCAAGTTGGTGGGCTAGAGTTTTAATGAAGGAGTTGGGCTTATTTATTAAAATCAAGGAGTTGGGCTTATTTCTTACAATCAAGAATCCTACAAGAGTTGGGCTTATTTCTTATCCAAAATTAAGGCCCAAGTTGAATAGAATTTCGTCCCTATTCCAAAGGCCTACAAAGTGGACTCTTTTATTTAATCAAATGTAATGTTTAAGCCTTTAAAAGAATCCTAGAACATAGTATAGCCTTTAAAAGAATCCAAGAACATAGTAGAGGATCTTTTGACTAGTCTTTGAGTAAATAAATGTGGTCCAAAGTGTAATCAAGATGTTTAGGGTAAATTTGGTTTAAAGTGTCATCGAGACTTGGGGAACATCAAAATAAACATCCCTACTTTCCATGGAAGAAGTGATCCAGAAGCCTACTTGGAGTGGGAAAAGAAGGTAGATTTAATTTTTGACTGTCATAATTACTCCGAAGAAAAGAAAGTACGGCTTGCAGCTATCGAGTTCACCGACTATGCTATAGTATGGTGGGATCAGTTAGTGACAAATCGAAGGCGATATGGAGAAAGGCCGGTCACTACATGGGCTGAAATGAAGTCAATCATGCGTAAAAGGTTTGTGCCATCACATTATTTTCGAGAATTATATCAAAAACTTCAATCTATGACTCAGGGCACAAAAAGCGTGGATGAATACTATAAGGAAATGGAGATTTCCATGATTAGAGCAAATGTTGAAGAAGATCGAGAGGCAACAATGGCTCGTTTTCTAAATGGGTTGAAACGAGAGATTGCTAACATTGTGGAACTTCAACACTATGTGGAGCTTGAAGACATGGTACATACAGCCATGAAAGTGGAAAGACAACTGAAGAGGGAGGGTTCTCAACAAAGGAATTATCCGCAACGTTTCCAATCTTCAAACAAGATAAAAGAAGGAGTACCCAAGGCTACTTTTGGAAATACATCAAAGTCACAATATGAGACATCACGAGTCAAGCCTAACGAAGCTGAAAAAGGAAAAGGTAATATTACTTCATCTTCTCGAAGTCGTGATATTAAATGCTTTCGTTGTCAGGGACATGGCCATATTGCATCTGAGTGCCCAAACAAAAGGGTGATGATCCTAAAAGACAATGGAGAGATTGAATCTGAAGTTGAAAGTGAAGAAGAGAGTAATGATGAAGTGGAGAAAGTTAATGCTGAATCGGGAGAACTTTTGGTGGTAAGAAGAGCTCTAAACATGCAAACAAAGTTTGGAGAAGCGGAACAACAAAGAGAAAACATCTTCCATACAAGATGTTTGGTGCAAAAAAAGGTATGTATGTTGATTATTGATAGTGGGAGCTGTACCAATGTGGCTAGTATGGATATGGTGGAGAAATTAAATTTGTCTACATCAAAACATCCTAATCCATATAAGCTTCAATGGCTTAGTGAGTGTGGAGAAATTCGAGTTACTAAGCAGGTTTTGGTGCCATTCTCTATTGAGAAATACAACGATGAGGTTCTATGCGATGTGGTACCAATGCACGCAAGTCATATTCTTTTGGGAAGGCCTTGGCAGTTCGATCGGCGAGTGGTATATGATGGGTACATTAATCGTTTCACATTGAAGCATAAAAACAAAACCATCATGCTTATATCTTTAACTCCACAACAGGTTCATGAAGATCAAATCAAAATGTCTGAAACAAGAAGAGAAAAAGAAGTTGAGGAACAAAATGTGAGCAAAAAAAAGAGTGGAGGGAAAAATAAGAGGGCTGAATTGAGTGTTCCCGAGGGAGAAAAGAAATTGGAATTAAGTGAGGCCACAAAAAGAGTGAATTTTTTTGCTAGAGGGAGTGAATTAAAAAGAGCTTTTGTTGAAAAAAAGAGTGTGTTGGCGTTGGTACATAAACAGTCATATTTGAGCACTAACGAACTAACATCTTCTTTGCCTAGTTCTTTTGTATCTCTTTTACAGGAATATGAAGATATTTTTCCGGATGACAAACCAAATGGTTTACCACCATTGAGGGGCATTGAACATCAAATTGATTTCATTCCCGGTGCAACACTTCCAAACCGACCAGCTTATAGAGCTAATCCCGAAGAAACAGGCACCAAACGATGTCGGAATGCATTGGAACCAAAGCCATTAGCTTAGTGAGCATGTGATAGACAAGAATACCTCAAAATGCATTGTTTCTAATGCATTCCTACATCTTTTGGTGCATCAAATCACCATTCGAAGTTTCGTAGGGGTATAGTTGTAATTTTCACCGAAAATCGTACATTGGGATTTCGGGGTATTCTTGTCTATCACATGCTCACTAAGAAAATATCGGGAGGAGTGTATCTATTATTATAATAGGTTTCCTAAAATCGTACATTGGGATTTTGAGGTATTCTTGTCTATCACATGCTCACAAAGCTTATGGCTTTGGTTCCAATGCGTTCTGACATCGTTTGGTGCCTCAAATCGCCCCATTCGAAGTTTCGTAGGGGTATAATTGTAATTCTCACCGAAAATCGGACATTGGGATTTTGAGGTATTCTTGTCTATCACATGCTCACAAAACTTATGGCTTTGGTTCCAATGCATTCCGACATAGTTTGGTGCCGCAAATCACCATTCGAAGTTTCGTACGGGTATAGTTGTAATTCTCACCGAAAATCGTACATTGGGATTTTGAGGTATTCTTGTCTGGCACATGCTCACAAAGCTTATGGCTTTGGTTCCAATGCATTCCGACATCGTTTGGTGCCTCAAATCACCATTCTAAGTTTCGTAGGGGTATAGTTGTAATTTTCACCGAAAATCGTACATTTGGATTTTGAGGTTTTCTTGTCTATCACATGCTCACAAAGCTTATGGCTTTGGTTCCAATGCATTCCGACATCGTTTGGTGCCTCAAATCACCATTCGAAGTTTCGTAGGGGTATAGTTGTAATTTTCACCGAAAATCGTACATTGGGATTTTAAGGTATTCTTGTCTATCACATGCTCACAAAGCTTATGGCTTTGGTTCCAATGCATTCAGACATCGTTTGGTGTCTCAAATCACCATTCGAAGTTTCGTAGGGGTATAGTTGTAATTTTCACCGAAAATCGTACATTGGGATTTTGAGGTAATCTTGTCTATCACATGCTCACAAAGCTTATGACTTTGGTTCCAATGCATTCTGACATCGTTTGGTGCTTTAAATCACCATTCGAAGTTTCGTTGGGGTATAGTTGTATTTTTCACTGAAAATCGTACATTGGGATTTTGAGGTATTCTTGTGAATCACATGCTCACAAAGCTTATGGCTTTGGTTCAAATGCATACCGACATCGTTTGGTGCCTCCAAACACCATTCGAAGTTTCGTAGGGGTATAGTTGTAATTTTCACCGAAAATCGTGCATTGGGATTTTGAGGTAATCTTGTCTATCACATGCTCACAAAGCTTATGACTTTGGTTCCAATGCATTCTGACATCGTTTGGTGCCTCAAATCACCATTCGAAGTTTCGTATGGGTATAGTTGTAATTTTCACTGAAAATCGTACATTGGGATTTTGAGGTATTCTTGTGTATCACATGCTCACAAAGCTTATGGCTTTGGTTCCAATGCATTCCGACATCCTTTGGTGCCTCAAATCACCATTCGAAGTTTCGTAGGGGTATAGTTGTAATTTTCACCGAAAATCGTACATTGAGATTTAGAGGTATTCTTGTCTATCACATGCTCACAAAGCTTATGGCTTTGGTTCCAATGCATTCCGACATAGTTTGGTGCCGCAGGGTATAGTTGTAATTCTCACTGAAAATCGTACATTGGGATTTTGAGGTAATCTTGTCTGTCACATGCTCACAAAGCTTATGGCTATGGTTCCAATGCATTCCGACATCGTTTGGTGTCTCAAATCACCATTCTAAGTTTCGTAGGGGTATAGTTGTAATTTTCACCGAAAATCGTACATTGGGATTTCGAGGTTTTCTTGTCTATCACATGCTCACAAAGCTTATGGCTTTGGTTCCAATGCATTCCGACATCGTTTGGTGCCTCAAATCACCATTCGAAGTTTCGTAGGGGTATAGTTGTAATTTTCACCGAAAATCGTACATTAGAAGTTTGACGTATTCTTGTCTATCACATGCTCGCAAAGCTTATGGCTTTTGTTCCAATGCATTCTGACATCGTTTGGTGCCTCAAATCACCATTCGAAGTTTCGTAGGGGTATAGTTGTAATTTTCACCGAAAATCGTACATTGGGATTTTGAGGTAATCTAGTCTATCACATGCTCACAAAGCTTATGGATTTGGTTCCAATGCATTCTGATATAGTTTGGTGCCTCAAATCACCATTCGAAGTTTCGTAGGGGTATAGTTGTAATTTTCACCGAAAATCGTACATTGGGATTTTGAGGTATTCTTGTCTATCACATCCTCACAAAGCTTATGGCTTTGGTTCCAATGCATTCCGACATCGTTTGGTGCCTCAAATCACCATCCGAAGTTTCGTAGCGGTATAGTTGTAATTTTCACCGAAAATCGTACGTTGGGATTTTGAGGTATTCTTGTCTATCACATGCTCAATTCTTACCTATCATATGCTCACAAAGCTTATGGCTTTGGTTCCAATGCATTCCAACATCATTTGGTGCCTCAAATCACCATTCGAAGTTTCGTAGGGGTATAGTTGTAATTTTCACCAAAAATCGTACATTGGGATTTTGAGGTATTCTTGTCTATCACATGCTCACAAAGCTTACGGATTTGGTTCCAATGCATTCCGACATTGTTTGGTCCATCAAATCACCATTCGATGTTTCGTAGGGGTATAATTGTAATTCTCACCGGAAATCGTCCATTGGGATTTTGAAGTATTCTTGTCTATCACATGCTCACAAAGCTTATGGCTTTGGTTCCAATGCATTCCGACATCGTTTGGTGCCTCAAATCACCATTCGAAGTTTCGTAGGGGTATAGTTGTAATTTTCACCGAAAATCGTACATTAGGAGTTTAACGTATTCTTGTCTATCACATGCTCGCAAAGCTTATGGCTTTGGTTCCAATGCATTCTGACATCGTTTGGTGCCTCAAATCACCATTTGAAGTTTCGTAGGGGTATAGTTGTAATTTTCACCGAAAATCGTACATTGGGATTTTGAGGTAATCTAGTCTATCACATGCTCACAAAGCTTATGGCTTTGGTTCCAATGCATTCTGATATAGTTTGGTGCCTCAAATCACCATTCGAAGTTTCGTAGGGGTATAGTTGTAATTTTCACCGAAAATCGTACATTGGGATTTTGAGGTATTCTTGTCTATCACATCCTCACAAAGCTTATGGCTTTGGTTCCAATGCATTCCGACATCGTTTGGTGCCTCAAATCACCATCCGAAGTTTCGTAGCGGTATAGTTGTAATTTTCACCGAAAATCGTACGTTGGGATTTTGAGGTATTCTTGTCTATCACATGCTCAATTCTTACCTATCATATGCTCACAAAGCTTATGGCTTTGGTTCCAATGCATTCCAACATCATTTGGTGCCTCAAATCACCATTCGAAGTTTCGTAGGGGTATAGTTGTAATTTTCACCAAAAATCGTACATTGGGATTTTGAGGTATTCTTGTCTATCACATGCTCACAAAGCTTACGGATTTGGTTCCAATGCATTCCGACATTGTTTGGTCCATCAAATCACCATTCGATGTTTCGTAGGGGTATAATTGTAATTCTCACCGGAAATCGTCCATTGGGATTTTGATGTATTCTTGTCTATCACATGCTCACAAAGCTTATGGCTTTGGTTCCAATGCATTCCGACATCGTTTGGTGCCTCAAATCACCATTCGAAGTTTCGTAGGGGTATAGTTGTAATTTTCACCGAAAATCGTACATTAGGAGTTTGACGTATTCTTGTCTATCACATGCTCGCAAAGCTTATGGCTTTGGTTCCAATGCATTCTGACATCGTTTGGTGCCTCAAATCACCATTTGAAGTTTCGTAGGGGTATAGTTGTAATTTTCACCGAAAATCGTACATTGGGATTTTGAGGTAATCTAGTCTATCACATGCTCACAAAGCTTATGGCTTTGGTTCCAATGCATTCTGATATCGTTTGGTGCCTCAAATCACCATTCGAAGTTTCGTAGGGGTATAGTTGTAATTTTCACCGAAAATCGTACATTGGGATTTTGAGGTATTCTTGTCTATCACATGCTCACAAAGCTTATGGCTTTGGTTCCAATGCGTTCTGACATCGTTTGGTGCCTCAAATCACCTCATTCGAAGTTTCGTAGGGGTATAATTGTAATTCTCACCGAAAATCGGACATTGGAATTTTGAGGTATTCTTGTCTATCACATGCTCACAAAACTTATGGCTTTGGTTCCAATGCATTCCGACATAGTTTGGTGCCGCAAATCACCATTCGAAATTTCGTACGGGTATAGTTGCAATTCTCACCGAAAATCGTACATTGGGATTTTGAGGTATTCTTGTCTGTCACATGCTCACAAAGCTTATGGCTTTGGTTCCAATGCATTCCGACATCGTTTGGTGCCTCAAATCACCATTCGATGTTTCGTAGGGGTATAATTGTAATTCTCACCGGAAATCGTCCATTGGGATTTTGAAGTATTCTTGTCTATCACATGCTCACAAAGCTTATGGCTTTGGTTCCAATGCATTCCGACATCGTTTGGTGCCTCAAATCACCATTCGAAGTTTCGTAGGGGTATAGTTGTAATTTTCACCGAAAATCGTACATTAGGAGTTTAACGTATTCTTGTCTATCACATGCTCGCAAAGCTTATGGCTTTGGTTCCAATGCATTCTGACATCGTTTGGTGCCTCAAATCACCATTTGAAGTTTCGTAGGGGTATAGTTGTAATTTTCACCGAAAATCGTACATTGGGATTTTGAGGTAATCTAGTCTATCACATGCTCACAAAGCTTATGGCTTTGGTTCCAATGCATTCTGATATAGTTTGGTGCCTCAAATCACCATTCGAAGTTTCGTAGGGGTATAGTTGTAATTTTCACCGAAAATCGTACATTGGGATTTTGAGGTATTCTTGTCTATCACATCCTCACAAAGCTTATGGCTTTGGTTCCAATGCATTCCGACATCGTTTGGTGCCTCAAATCACCATCCGAAGTTTCGTAGCGGTATAGTTGTAATTTTCACCGAAAATCGTACGTTGGGATTTTGAGGTATTCTTGTCTATCACATGCTCAATTCTTACCTATCATATGCTCACAAAGCTTATGGCTTTGGTTCCAATGCATTCCGACATCATTTGGTGCCTCAAATCACCATTCGAAGTTTCATAGGGGGTATAGTTGTAATTTTCACTGAAAATTGTACATTGGGATTTTGAGGTATTCTTGTCTATCATATGCTCACAAAGCTTATGGCTTTGGTTCCAATGCATTCCGACATCGTTTGGTGCCTCAAATCACCATTCGAAGTTTTGTACGGGTATAGTTATAATTTTCACAAAAAATCGTACATTTGGATTTTGAGGTATTCTTGTCTATCACATACTCACAAAGCTTATGGCTTTGGTTCCAATGCATTCCGACATCGTTTGGTGCCTCAAATCACCATTCGAAGTTTCGTAGGGGTATAGTTGTAATTTTCACCGAAAATCGTACATTTGGATTTTGAGGTATTCTTGTCTATCACATGCTCACAAAGCTTATGGCTTTGGTTCCAACGCATTCCGACATCGTTTGGTGCCTCAAATCACCATTCGAAGTTTCGTATGGGTATAATTGTAATTCTCATCGAAAATCGTACATTAAGATTTTGAGGTATTCTTGTCTATCACACGCTCACAAAGCTTATGGCTTTGGTTCCAATGCATTCCGACATCGTTTGGTGCCTCAAATCACCATTTGAAGTTTCGTAGGGGTATAGTTGTAATTTTCACCGAAAATCGTACGTTGGGATTTTGAGGTATTCTTGTCTATCACATGCTTAATTCTTGCCTATCACATTCTCACATAGCTTATGGCTTTGGTTCCAATGCATTCCGACATCGTTTGGTGCCTCAAATCACCATTTGAAGTTTCGTAGGGGTATAGTTGTTATTTTCACAGAAAATCGTATATTGGAATTTTGAGGTATTCTTGTCTGTCACATGCTCACAAAGCGTATGGCTTTGGTTCCAATGCATTCCGACATCGTTTGGTGCCTCAAATCACCATTCGAAGTTTCGTACGGGTATAGTTGTAATTTTCACCGAAAATCGTACATTGGAATTTTGAGGTATTCTTGTCTGTCACATGCTCACAAAGCTTATGGCTTTGGTTCCAATGCATTCCGACATCATTTGGTGCCTCAAATCACCATTCGAAGTTTCATAGGGGGTATAGTTGTAATTTTCACTGAAATTTGTACATTGGGATTTTGAGGTATTCTTGTCTATCATATGCTCACAAAGCTTATGGCTTTGGTTCCAATGCATTCCGACATCGTTTGGTGCCTCAAATCACCATTCGAAGTTTTCTACGGGTATAGTTATAATTTTCACAAAAAATCGTACATTTGGATTTTGAGGTATTCTTGTCTATCACATACTCACAAAGCTTATGGCTTTGGTTCCAATGCATTCCGACATCGTTTGGTGCCTCAAATCACCATTCGAAGTTTCGTAGGGGTATAGTTGTAATTTTCACCGAAAATCGTACATTTGGATTTTGAGGTATTCTTGTCTATCACATGCTCACAAAGCTTATGGCTTTGGTTCCAACGCATTCCGACATCGTTTGGTGCCTCAAATCACCATTCGAAGTTTCGTATGGGTATAATTGTAATTCTCACCGAAAATCGTACATTAGGATTTTGAGGTATTCTTGTCTATCACATGCTCACAAAGCTTATGGCTTTGGTTCCAATGCATTCCGACATCGTTTGGTGCCTCAAATCACCATCCGAAGTTTCGTAGGGGTATAGTTGTATTTTTTATCGAAAATCGTACGTTGGGATTTTGAGGTATTCTTTTCTATCACATGCTCACAAAGGTTATGTCTTTGGTTCCAATGAATTCCGACATCGTTTGGTGCCTCAAATCACCATCCGAAGTTTCGTAGGGGAATAGTTGTAATTTTCACCGAAAATCGTACGTTGGGATTTTGAGGTATTCTTGTCTATCACATGCTCAATTCTTGCCTATCACACGCTCACAAAGCTTATGGCTTTGGTTCCAATGCATTCAAACATCGTTTGGTTCCTCAAATCACCTTTTGAAGTTTCGTAGGGGTATAGTTGTAATTTTCACCGAAAATCATACGTTGGGATTTTGAGGTATTCTTGTCTATCACATGCTTAATTCTTGCCTATCACATTCTCACAAAGCTTATGGCTTTGGTTCCAATGCATTTCGACATCGTTTGGTGCCTCATATCATCATTCGAAGTTTCGTAGGGGTATAGTTGTAATTTTCATCGAAAATCGTACATTGGGATTTTGAGGTATTCTTGTCTATCACATGCTCACAAAGCTTATGTCTTTGGTTCCAATGCATTCCGACATCGTTTGGTGTCTCAAATCACCATTCGAAGTTTCGTACGGGTATAGTTGTAATTTTTACCGAAAATCGTACATTGGAATTTTGAGGTATTCTTGTCTATCACATGCTCACAAAGCTTATGGCTTTGGTTCCAATGCATTCTGACACGTTTGGTGCCTCAAATCACCATTGAAAGTTCGTAGGGGTATAGTTGTAATTTATACCGAAAATCGTACATTGGGATATTGAGGTATTCTTGTCCATCACATGCTCACAAAGCTTATGGCTTTGGTTCCAATGCATTCCGACATCGTTTGGCGCCTCAAATCACCATTCGAAGTTTCGTAGGGGTATAGTTGTAATTTTCACCGAAAATCGTACGTTGGGATTTTGAAGTATTCTTGTCCATCACATGCTCAATTCTTGCCTATCACATTCTCACAAAGCTTATGGCTTTGGTTCCAATGCATTTCGACATCGTTTGGTGCCTCAAATCATCATTCGAAGTTTCGTAGGGGTATAGTTGTAATTTTCACCGAAAATCGTACATTGGGATTTTGAGGTATTCTTGTCTATCACATGCTCACAAAGCTTATGGCTTTGGTTCCAACGCATTCCGACATCGTTTGGTGCCTCAAATCACCATTCGAAGTTTCGTATGGGTATAATTGTAATTCTCATCGAAAATCGTACATTAGGATTTTGAGGTATTCTTGTCTATCACACGCTCACAAAGCTTATGGCTTTGGTTCCAATGCATTCCGACATCGTTTGGTGCCTCAAATCACCATTTGAAGTTTCGTAGGGGTATAGTTGTAATTTTCACCGAAAATCGTACGTTGGGATTTTGAGGTATTCTTGTCTATCACATGCTCACAAAGCTTATGGCTTTGGTTCCAATGCATTCCGACACGTTTGGTGCCTCAAATCACCATTCAAAGTTTCGTAGGGGTTATAATCGCGCCCAATTACCAGCTAGATGTGCCTTCAAAGTTGATTTGATGAAGGCTTATGATATGGTGGAATGGAACTTTGTCATAGAGATGTTATCAACGATGAACTTCCACCCAATCTTTATTGGATGGATTCGGGAATGCATGACTACCACCACCTTCTCGGTGAATATCAACGGAATTGCGGAGGGATACTTTCGTGGGAAGAGGGGTCTTAGACAAGGGGATCCTATATCCCCTTACATTTTTGTGCTGGTCATGGAAATTTTACATGGTATATTGCAAACATATATAGAAGCTGAACCACGGTTCACTTACCACTGGAAATGTGCCCGAACTAGGACGTTCATGCTGAGCTTTGCTGATGACCTTCTTTTGCTATGCAATGCCGACCCTATTTCGGTCTCCATTCTTAAAAAAGGTACGGATGAGTTCTGTAGGCTATCCGGGCTAAAGGCAAACCCTAACAAGAGCAATATGTTCCTTTCATCCAAAGCTCATTCCCAAGGCGAGGAGTTGCAACAAATAATAGGCTTTCCAATGGGTACATTACCGGTTCGCTACCTTGGAGTCCCACTCATAACATCCAAACTTACTATTCTGGACTGTAAGCCTCTTATTGACAAAATTGATAAACGGCTTGGTGCATGGTTAAACAAATCACTCTCTTACGCTGGCCGAACCCAACTCATTAAATCGGTCCTAGCATCTCTTCATGTCTATTGGGCAGGTATTTTCATTTTACCTAAAACGGTTATTCAGGGAATCGAAATGCGAATGAGGAAATTCCTTTGGAATGATAAAAGTTCTAAGGTTAGTTGGAATAATGTATGCATGAAAATATCGAAAGGTGGGCTCGGCATTATTCCTATCACCTCTCAAAATAAGGCCCTTATGGTGAAACATATATGGGAGTTGCTTGTGGATGATGGATCATCTCAATGGGTTGCATGGATCAAGGAGAATAAACTGCGACACAATTCGTTTTGGACCTTGAATATCCCAGCTTCGTGTTCTTGGAGTTGGAAGCAGCTACTCAAGCTAAGACCGACTGTGCGACATGCCTTTCCATACAATGTGGGCACAGGCGATGATTTCTTGCTTTGGAAAGACCCTTGGCATCCCAAGGGAGTTCTTTCCCACGTTTATCCACTTGGACCAATGTTAACAGGGCTGCCAGATGACGCAAGACTAAACACGGTTATAACACAGAATGAGTGGAATTGGCCGTCGAGCACCAGATTCGAAATAGGAGAAATCATTGACACACTACCTGATGCGTCCCACATCGAAGGTAGATGAGAGACCTGGGCTGGATATAAGGTTGGGTCCAAACCTACACTCTTGAGCTAGCTTTTGAGAGTAGTTAGGGGTTCGATCCTTATCATTTGGTATCAGAGCCTACTCAAACTACCCTCTCGATGTCCCTTGGGGTTCGGCCGATCGCCGACTGAGGCAGTCGGGTCTGAAGGGGGTGGGGATGATGCGTCCCACATCGAAGGTAGATGAGAGACCTGGGCTGGATATAAGGTTGGGTCCAAACCTACACTCTTGAGCTAGCTTTTGAGAGTAGTTAGGGGTTCGATCCTTATCAAACTGATGTGGATACGACGAAGGACCCATTAGATATAATGATCTAAGAACCCAACGTATGAGATAAGAATCTCCCCAAAATCGAAATCTGGTTTGATCTTATATAGAGCTTAAAAAACCTCGACCCGTTGGCTATAGGATGAGCCAAGAACCTCGGTATGTTGAACGCCACAAGATCTTGCTCAAGAATCTTGATAAGTTCTCAAAAGAAAATACTCTCACAAGAGATAGTAAATTCAAAGGAATTTTTATACTTAAAAATGGTTGATCATTTACAAATGTTTACATGCCTATTTATAGGCTACAAAAGACTCTTAAGATGCTTAAAAACATCTTCATTACACTTTAGACCAAAATTACCCTAAACATCTTGATGACACTTTTGACCACATTTATTCACCCTAAAACTAGTCAAAAGATACCTTGAATGGTACACTATGTTCTAGGATCCCTTTAAAAGCTTAAACAAAGCATGTGACTATCTTGAAGAGTCCTTTTTATGGGCCTTTAAAAATATGGACGAAATTACTTCAACTTGCGCCTTAATTTTAGATAAGAAATAAGTCCAACTCATCCTTCAACTTGGGCCTTAATTTTGGATAAGAAATAAGCCCAACTCTTCATTAAAACTCTAACCCACCAACTTGAATAATATTCATCATTTGGCCCATTGAAGAGCACTCTTGAACTTGATCTTTTATTTTAGCTACAAGAACCATCATGGCTTCCTTGATCTTCTTAGCACGTGCTCTTGTAATTGGCCCATCTTTAATGATCAACGGATCCGTCTTGTTTGTAGGATTTTGCATGGGCTAATTTTCATCATTCCCTTCCTCTTCAAAAGGATTCGTCCTCGAATCTATATCACCAAAATAAGGAGAAAGATCAGTAACATTGAAAGTTGCACTTACGTTATATTCACCTGGAAGGTCTAGTTTATAGGCATTGTCATTGATTCGTGCAATCACTTGAAATGGTCCATCTCCTCGTGGTTGCAATTTTGACTTTCTCTGGCCTGAAAATCTCTCCTTTCTCAAGTGTAACCAAACCCAATCTCCGGGCTCAAATATGACTTGTTTACGACCTTTGTTAGCTTGCTTGGCATACTGCTCAGTTCTCTTTTCAATGTTGAGTCTCACCTTTTCATGCAATTTCTTAATCATCTCAGCCTTCGCTTTTCCATCAAGGCTTGCTCGTTCGTCGACAGGTATTGGAATAAGATCAAGCGGACTTAGTGGATTAAAACCATATACAACTTCAAATGGAGAGTGATTAGTAGCAGAATGGACACTTCTATTATATGCAAATTCAGCAAAGGACAAACAGTCTTCCCAATTTTTCAAGTTCTTTTGAATTAAAATTCTAAGCAATTGAGATAATGTTCTATTGACAACTTCAGTTTGTCCATCTGTTTGTGGGTGACATGTAGTAGAAAATAAAAGTTTAGTTCCTAATTTACCCCACAAAACACGCCAAAAGTGACTCAAAAATTTTGCATCTCTATCACTTACTATAGTCCTTGGTACTCCATGCAAACGAACAATTTCCTTAAAGAATAAATCAGCAATATGTGTTGCATCATTGGTCTTATGACATGGAATGAAGTGTGCCATTTTGGAAAATCTATCAACAACCACAAACACAGAGTCTTTACCTTTCTTTGTTCTTGGTAAACCCAAAACAAAGTCCATGGATATGTCTACCCAAGGTTCATATGGTATAGGTAAAGGTTTGTACAATCCATGTGGTTGCGCTCTTGATTTAGCTTTCATACAAGTTATGCATCTTTCACAAATTCTTTCAACATCAATACGCATTTTAGGCCAAAAGAAATGATCACTCAAAACACTCAAAGTTTTATGTATTCCAAAATGCCCCATTAGCCCTCCCCCATGGGCTTCTCTTACAAGCAATTCACGCATAGAACATTTAAGAATGCATAGTTTATGTTCACGAAATAAATATTCTTCATGCCTATAGAACTTTTCGAATGCACCTTTTTCACAAGCCAAATAAATTGAAGCAAAATCAGAATCGTTGGCATAAAGTTCTTTAATTGACTCAAAACCTAAAAGTTTAGAACTCAATGTAGTGATTAATGCATGCCTTCTTGATAATGCATCAGCAACAATATTTTCTTTCCCTTTTTTATACTTAATAACATAGGGAAATGATTCAATGAATTCCACCCACTTAGCATGCCTCTTACTAAGCTTACCTTGCCCTTTGAGGTACTTGAGATATTCATGATCAGTGTGGATAACAAACTCTCGAGACCACAAGTAATGCTGCCACGTCTCCAATGCTCTTACCAAAGCGTACAATTCCTTATCATAAGTTGGATAGTTCATTTGAGCTCCCTTCAACTTCTCACTAAAGTATGCAATCGGCTTTCCATCCTGCATTAAAACAGCCCCTATACCTACTCCAGATGCATCACATTCAAGTTCAAAACTTTTGTTAAAGTTAGGCAATGCAAGAATTGGAGCAGTAGTGAGTTTTTCTTTCAAAAGATTGAATGCATGCTCTTGTTTTTCTCCCAAATGAAATCCAACTTCTTTTTTCACAATTTCATTTAGTGGTGCAGCAATGGTACTAAAGTCCCTAACAAATCTTCGATAGAAACTAGCGAGACCATGAAAACTTCTTACTTCAGCAATATTTTTAGGAGTTGGCCAATCTAAAATAGCATTGACCTTGTCTTTTTCCATTTCAATTCCATTAGCACTTACAACAAAATCAAGAAAAACTACTTTGTCCATGCAAAAAGAACACTTCTTAAAATTGACATACAAAGATTCATTTCTTAAGGTGTCTAACACAATTCGAACATGATCAAGATGTTCTTCTATGCTTTTGCTATAGATAAGGATATCGTCAAAATACACAACAACAAACTTTCCAATAAAGTTACGCAAAACATGGTTCATTAATCTCATGAAAGTGCTCGGTGCATTAGTTAAGCCAAACGGCATTACCAACCATTCATATAAACCATATTTTGTTTTGAAAGCTGTTTTCCATTCATCACCTTCTTTGATTCGTATTTGATGATATCCACTTTTCAAATCAATTTTAGAAAAAATTAAAGCACCATACAATTCATCAAGCATATCATCTAACCTAGGAATGGGGTAGCGATACTTCACCGTGATTTTATTGACGGCGCGACAATCTGTGCACATTCTCCATGTTCCATCTTTCTTTGGGACTACAATCACCGGTACAGCGCATGGACTCATGCTTTCTCGAACTTTGCCTTTAGTCATCAACTCCTCCACTTGTCTTTGGATTTCTTTTGTTTCCTCGGGATTAGCTCTATAAGCTGGTCGGTTTGGAAGTGTTGCCCCGGGAATGAAATCAATTTGATGTTCAATACCCCTCAATGGTGGTAAACCATTCGGTTCTTCATCCGGAAAAACATCTTCATATTCCTGTAAAAGAGATACAAAAGAACTAGGCAAAGAAGGTGTTAGTTCGTTAGTGCTCAAATATGATTGTTTATGTACCAACACCAACACACTCTTTTTTTCAACCAAAGCTCTTTTTAACTCACTCCCTCTAGCAAAGAAATTCACTCTTTTTGTGGCCTCACTTACTTCCAGTTTCTTTTCTCCCTCGGGAACACTCAATTCAACCCTCTTATTTTTCTCTCCATTCTTTTTCTTGCTCACATGTCGTTGTTCATTTTCTATCTTTCTTTTCGTTTCAGACATTTTAATTTGATCTTCATGAACCTGTTGTGGAGTTAAAGATATAAGCATGATGGTTTTATTTTTATGTTTTAATGTGAAACGATTAAGGTATCCATCATATATCACTCGCCGATCGAACTGCCATGGCCTTCCCAAAAGAATATGACTTGCATGCATTGGTATCACATCGCATAGAACTTCATCCTCATATTTTCCAATAGAAAATGGCACCAAAACCTGCTTAGTAACTCGTATTTCTCCACATTCATTAAGCCACTGAAGATTATATGGATTATGATGTTTCAATGTAGTCAATTTCAATTTCTCCACCATATCCATACTAGCCACATTAGTACAACTCCCACTATCAATAATCAACATGCATACCTTCTTTTGCACCAAACATCTTGTATGGAAGATGTTTTCTCTTTGTTGTTCCGCTTCTCCAAACTTTTCTTGCATGTTTAGGGCTCTTCTTACCACTAAAAGTTCTCCCGATTCAGCATTAACTTTCTCCACTTCCTCGTCACTCTCTTCATCACTTTCAACTTCAGATTCAATCTCTCCATTGTCTCTAAGAATCATCACTCTTTTGTTTGGGCATTCAGATGCAATATGCCCATGTCCCTGACAACGAAAGCATTTAATATCACGACTTCGAGAAGATGAAGTAATATTACCTTTTCCCTTTTCAGCCTCATTAGGCTTGACTCGTGATGTCTCATTTTGTGACTTTGATGTATTACCAAAGGTAGCCTTAGGTACTACTTCCTTCATCTTGTTTGAAGATTGGAAACGTTGCGGATAACTCCTTTGTAAAGAACCCTCCCTCTTCAGTTGTCTTTCCACTTTCATGGCTGTATGTACCATGTCTTCAAGCTCCACATAGTGTTGAAGTTCCACAATGTTAGCAATCTCTCGTTTCAACCCATTTAGAAAACGAGCCATTGTTGCCTCTCGATCTTCTTCAACATTTGCTCTAATCATGGAAATCTCCATTTCCTTATAGAATAATTCATCCACGCTTTTTGTGCCCTGAGTCATAGATTGAAGTTTTTGATATAATTCTCGAAAATAATGTGATGGCACAAACCTTTTACGCATGATTGACTTCATTTCAGCCCATGTAGTAACCGGCCTTTCTCCATATCGCCTTCGATTTGTAACAAGTTGATCCCACCATACTATTGCATAGTCGGTGAACTCGATAGCCGCAAGCCTTACTTTCTTTTTCTCGGAGTAATTATGACAGTCAAAAATCAAATCTACCTTCTTTTCCCACTCCAAGTAGGCTTCTGGATTACTTCTTCCATGGAAAGTAGGGATGTTTATTTTGATGTTTCCCAAGTCTCGATCAACTTCATCATTTCTCCTTCTTCTACCTCCTCGCCTTTGGAATTCATGAGCAGCCCCAATATCATCATCTTCTTCCTCCTCGTCCCACTCCTCATATCTTCGTTGTTAGGGTACATTAGGATTTCTACGTTTCCTTGGAGCAGCTTGTTCTAATCTCTCTAGCCGATCCGTGATGCCTTCAAGAACTACACTCAATCTTGCAAATTGTTGTTGCATAGCATTAAGTGTAAAAGCTTCTTGTTGGTTATTTTGTGTTTCCTCCATGGTATATAATTTTCGCACAAAACACTCGTGTATCACTAAAAAAAAATACCTCACAAACCACTCGTGTATCACTCTTAGGCTTTTACCTCCCCTCTAATGAACTCACCACTCAAGCCTTTTACCACTCAAATTTTGAGAACAAAATCAAGTTTGAACAATTTCTAGAACCTTCAACAATCCCTTAGTCCTATAGATGTAGGGAACAAGGAATTCTTGAAATTGATTCTTTAGAGTACTAACTCAACAAATCGTATTCTTTTTTTTGAATTTTTTTTTTTTTTCGAATTTTTTTTTTCTCGATTTTTTTTCTTTTTTTTTGATTTTTTTTTCTTTTTTTTTTTTTCAACACTTGAACAAAATAAATAAATAAATAAAAATCAGATCAATACCAGATTGCTCTGATACCAAACTGATGTGGATACGACGAAGGACCCATTAGATATAATGATCTAAGAACCCAACGTATGAGATAAGAATCTCCCCAAAATCGAAATCTGGTTTGATCTTATATAGAGCTTAAAAAACCTCGACCCGTTGGCTATAGGATGAGCCAAGAACCTCGGTATGTTGAACGCCACAAGATCTTGCTCAAGAATCTTGATAAGTTCTCAAAAGAAAATACTCTCACAAGAGATAGTAAATTCAAAGGAATTTTTATACTTAAAAATGGTTGATCATTTACAAATGTTTACATGCCTATTTATAGGCTACAAAAGACTCCTAAGATGCTTAAAAACATTTTCATTACACTTTAGACCAAAATTACCCTAAACATCTTGATGACACTTTTGACCACATTTATTCACCCTAAAACTAGTCAAAAGATACCTTGAATGGTACACTATGTTCTAGGATCCCTTTAAAAGCTTAAACAAAGCATGTGACTATCTTGAAGAGTCCTTTTTATGGGCCTTTAAAAATATGGACGAAATTACTTCAACTTGGGCCTTAATTTTAGATAAGAAATAAGTCCAACTCATCCTTCAACTTGGGCCTTAATTTTGGATAAGAAATAAGCCCAACTCTTCATTAAAACTCTAGCCCACCAACTTGAATAATATTCATCATTTGGCCCATTGAAGAGCACTCTTGGACTTGATTTTTTATTTTAGCTACAAGAACCATCATGGCTTCCTTGATCTTCTTAGCACGTGCTCTTGTAATTGGCCCATCTTTAATGATCAACGGATCCGTCTTGTTTGTAGGATTTTGCATGGGCTGATTTTCATCACTACCACCTCTTCATTTGGGGAGTAATGACAGGGTTAGCTGGGTACTTAATAACAAAGGGAAATTCACGGTAAAATCAGCTATGAGCTTATTTAGAGCGCCTCAACCAAAGATGGAATGGTCGTCACTAATGAGAGGCCCGGGTAAGATACCAAGACATCTATTTATACTATGGTTGGCTATAAGAGAACGGCTTCCAACTCGTGATAAACCGTGGATTGGGAATGGGGAGTATCACTGCATCTTATGTGAAGGGAATCATATTGAGACACACAATCATTTATTCTTTGATTGTACATTCTCCACTCGATGTATTGAGTTGATCAATAACTATATTTCATTTCCATGGCCGAGAACATCATGGGATCGTGGTATTGCATGGGCAGCAAAGAGATGGCGAGGGAAGCACTTGGTTAATTGTTCTTACCGCATTCTGGTTTCAACATTGATCTATATGATTTGGAGGGAGAGGAATGAAAGAATCTTCAATGGCAAATCACAGACTCCTGAGAGCATTACTATTCGAGCAATTAATATAGTGAAAGAAAGGCTACAAACAATGAATCTAGATGACACTATTCAGAGTAGGGCTACACGGAGACTATGGCGTATAGCATGGTTATAGGTCGTTGTAATAGAGTCTCAATGTATTCAGTTTTTATTTGGTTGTAATGGTTTATGGCGTAGCTAGATTCATAGCTCATAGGTTTAAGGGACATGTTCCCTTTTCATGTATTATGTATCACCCTCATTTTTATTTTTAATGCAATTTAACCTTTATCAAAAAAAAAAAAAAAAGTTTCGTAGGGGTATAGTTGTAATTTTCACCGAAAATCGTACATTGGGATATTGAGGTATTCTTGTCCATCACATGCTCACAAAGCTTGTGGCTTTGGTTCCAAGGCATTCCGACATCGTTTGCGCCTCAAATCACCATTCGAAGTTTCGTAGGGGTGTATAGTTGTAATTTTCATCGAAAATCGTACATTGGGATTTTGAGGTATTCTTGTCTATAACATGCTCACAAAGCTTATGGCTTTGGTTCCAATGCATTCCGACATCGTTTGGTGCCTCAAATCACCATTCGAAGTTTCGTAGGGGTATAGTTGTAATTCTCAACGAAAATCGTACATTGGGATTTTGAGGTATTCTTGTCTATCACATACTCACAAAGCTTATGGCTTTGGTTCCATTGCATTCCGACATCGTTTGGTGCCTCAAATCACCATTCGAAGTTTCGGAGGGGTATAGTTGTAATTTTCACCGAAAATCGTACATTGGGATTTTGAGGTATTCTTGTCTATGACATGCTCACAAAGCTTATGGCTTTGGTTCCAATGCATTCCGACATCGTTTGGTGCCTCAAATCACCATTAGAAGTTTCCTAGGGGTATAGTTGTGATTCTCACCGAAAATCGTACATTGGGATTTTGAGGTATTCTTGTCTATCACATACCCACAAAGCTTATGGCTTTGGTTTCAATGCATTCCGACATCGTTTGGTGCCTCAAATCACCATTCGAAGTTTCGGAGGGGTATAGTTGTAATTTTCACCGAAAATCGTACATTGGGATTTTGAGGTATTCTTGTCTATGACATGCTCACAAAGCTTATGGCTTTGGTTCCAATGCATTCCGACATCGTTTGGTGCCTCAAATCACCATTCGAAGTTTCGTAGGGGTATAGTTGTAATTTTCACCGAAAATCGTACATTGGGATTTTGAGGTATTCTTGTCTGTCACATGCTCACAAAGCGTATGGCTTTGGTTCCAATGCATTCGACATCGTTTGGTGCCTCAAATCACGATTCGAAGTTTCGTAGGGGTATAGTTGTAATTTTCAACGAAAATCGTACATTGGGATTTTGAGGTATTCTTGTCTGTCACATGCTCACAAAGCTTATGGCTTTAGTTTCAATGCATTCCGACATCATTTGGTGCCTCAAATCACCAATCGAAGTTTTGTACTGGTATAGTTGTAATTTTCACCAAAAATCGTACATTGAGATTTTGAGGTATTCTTGTCTATCACATGCTCACAAAGCTAATGGCTTTGGTTCAAATGCATTCCGACATCGTTTGGTGCCTGAAATCACCATTCGAAGTTTCGTACGGGTATAGTTGTAATTTTTACCGAAAATCGTACATTGGAATTTTGAGGTATTCTTGTCTATCACATGCTCACAAAGCTTATGGCTTTGGTTCCAATGCATTCCGACACGTTTGGTGCCTCAAATCACCATTCAAAGTTCGTAGGGGTATAGTTGTAATTTTCACCGAAAATCGTACATTGGGATATTGAGGTATTCTTGTCCATCACATGCTCACAAAGCTTATGGCTTTGGTTCCAATGCATTCCGACATCGTTTGGCGCCTCAAATCACCATTCGAAGTTTCGTAGGGGTATAGTTGTAATTTTCACCGAAAATCGTACATTGGGATTTTGAGGTATTCTTGTCAATAACATGCTCACAAAGCTTATGGCTTTGGTTCCAATGTATTCCGACATCGTTTGGTGCCTCAAATCACCATTCAAAGTTTCGTAGGGGTATAGTTGCGATTCTCACCGAAAATCGTACATTGGGATTTTGAGGTATTCTTGTCTATCACATACTCACAAAGCTTATGGTTTGGTTTCAATGCATTCCGACATCGTTTGGTGCCTCAAATCACCATTCGAAATTTCGGAGGGGTATAGTTGTAATTTTCACCGAAAATCGTATATTTGGATTTTGAGGTATTCTTGTCTATGACATGCTCACAAAGCTTATGGCTTTGGTTCCAATGCATTCCGACATCGTTTGGCGCCTCAAATCACCATTCGAAGTTTCGTAGGGGTATAGTTGTAATTTTCACTGAAAATCGTACATTGGGATTTTGAGGTATTCTTGTCAATAACATGCTCACAAAGCTTATGGCTTTGGTTCCAATGTATTCCGACATCGTTTGGTGCCTCAAATCATCATTTGAAGTTTCGTAGGGGTATAGTTGTAATTCTCACCGAAAATCTTACATTGGGATTTTGGGGTATTCTTGTCTATCACATGCTCACAAAGCTTATGGCTTTGGTTTCAATGCATTCCGACATCGTTTGGTGCCTCAAATCACCATTCGAAGTTTCGGAGGGGTATAGTTGTAATTTCACCGAAAAGTTTCGTACGGGTATAGTTGTAATTCTCACCGAAAATCTTACATTGGGATTTTGGGGTATTCTTGTCCATCACATGCTCACAAAGCTTATGGCTTTGGTTCCAATGCATTCCGACATCGTTTGGCGCCTCAAATCACCATTCGAAGTTTCGTAGGGGTATAGTTGTAATTCACACCGAAAATCGTACATTGGGATTTTGAGGTATTCTTGTCAATAACATGCTCACAAAGCTTATGGCTTTGGTTCCAATGTATTCCGACATCGTTTGGTGCCTCAAATCACCATTCGAAGTTTCGTAGGGGTATAGTTGCGATTCTCACCGAAAATCGTGCATTGGGATTTTGAGGTATTCTTGTCTATCACATACTCACAAAGCTTATGGCTTTGGTTTCAATGCATTCCGACATCGTTTGGTGCCTCAAATCACAATTCGAAGTTTCGGAGGGGGTATAGTTGTAATTTTCACCGAAAATCGTAAATTTGGATTTTGAGGTATTCTTGTCTATGACATGCTCACAAAGCTTATGGCTTTGGTTCCAATGCATTCCGACATCGTTTGGCGCCTCAAATCACCATTCGAAGTTTCGTAGGGGTATAGTTGTAATTTTCACCGAAAATCGTACATTGGGATTTTGAGGTATTCTTGTCTATCACATGCTCACAAAGCTTATGGCTTTGGTTCCAATGCATTCCGACATCGTTTGGTGCCTCAAATCACCATTCGAAGTTTCGTACGGATATAGTTGTAATTCTCACCGAAAATCTTACATTGGGATTTTGGGGTATTCTTGTCTATCACATGCTCACAAAGCTTATGGCTTTGGTTCCAACGCATTCCGACATCGTTTGGTGCCTCAAATCACCATCCGAAGTTTCGTAGGGGTATAGTTGTAATTCACACCGAAAATCGTACATTGAGATTTTGGAGTATTCTTGTCTATCACATGCTCACAAAGGTTATGGCTTTGGTTCCAATGCATTCCGACATCCTTTGGTGCCTCAAATCACCATCCGAAGTTTCGTAGGGAAATAGTTGTAATTTTTACCGAAAATCGTACGTTGGGATTTTGAGGTATTCTTGTCTGTCTCATGCTCACAAAGCTTATGGCTTTGGTTCCAATGCATTCCGACATCGTTTGGTGCCACAAATCACCATTCGAAGTTTCGTAGGGGTATAGTTGTACTTTTCACCGAAAATCGTACGTTGGGATTTTGAGGTATTCTTGTCTGTCAAATGCTCACAAAGCTTATGGCTTTGGTTCCAATGCATTCCGACATCGTTTGGTGCCTCAAATCACCATTCGATGTTTCGTAGGGGTATAGTTGTAATTCACACCGAAAATCGTACATTGGGATTTTGGGGTATTCTTGTCTATCACATGCTCACAAAGCTTATGGCTTTGGTTCCAATGCATTCCGACATCGTTTGGTGCCTCAAATCACCATTCGAAATTTCGTAGAGGTGTAGTTGTAATTTTCACCGAAAATCATACGTTGGGATTTTGAGGTATTCTTGTCTATCACATGCTCACAAAGGTTATGGCTTTGGTTCCAATGCATTCCGACATCGTTTGGTGCCTCAAATCACCATTCGAAGTTTCGTAGGGGTATAGTTGTAATTTTCACCAAAAATCGTACATTGGGATTTTGAGGTATTCTTGTCTATCACATGCTCACAAAGCTTATGGCTTTGGTTCCAATGCATTCCGACATAGTTTGATGCCTCAAATCACCATTCGAAGTTTCGTACGGGTATAGTTGTAATTCTCACCGAAAATCTAACATTGGGATTTTGGGGTATTCTTGTCTATCACATGCTCACAAAGCTTATGGCTTTGGTTCCAATGCATTCCGACATCGTTTGGTGCCTCAAATCACCATCCGATGTTTCGTAGGGGTATAAGTTGTAATTCACACCGAAAATCGTACATTGGGATTTTGGGGTATTCTTGTCTATCACATGCTCACAAAGCTTATGTCTTTGGTTCCAATGCATTCCGACATCGTTTGGTGCCTCAAATCACTATTCGAAATTTCGTAGGCTTTGTGAGCATGTGATAGACAAGAATACCTCAAAATCCCAATGTACGATTTTCGGAGAAAATTACAACTATACCCGTACGAAATTTCGAATAGTGATTTGAGGCACCAAACGATGCCAGAATGCATTGGAACCAAAGCCATAAGCTTTGTGAGCATGTGATAGACAAGAATACCTCAAAATCACAACGTACGATTTTCGGTGAAAATTACAACTATACCCGTACGAAACTTCGATTGGTTATTTGAGGCACCAAACGATGTTGGAATGCATTGGAACCAAAGCCATAAGCTTTTTGAGCATGTGATAGACAAGAATACCTCAAATTCCCAATGTATGATTTTCGGTGAAAATTACAACTATACCGCTACGAAACTTCGAATGGTAATTTGAGGCACCAAACGATGTCGGAATGCATTGGAACCAAAGCCATAAGCTTTGTGAGCATGTGATAGACAAGAATTTCTCAAAATCCCAATGTACGATTTTCGGTGAAAATTACAACTATACCCCGTCCGAAACATCGAATGGTGATTTGAGGCATCAAACGATGTCGAAATGCATTGGAACCAAAGCCATAAGCTTTGTGAGCATGTGATAGACAAGAATACCTCAAAATCCCAATGTACGATTTTCGGTGAAAATTACAACTATACCCTTACGAAGCTTCGAATGGTGATTTGAGGCACCAAACGATGTCGGATTGCATTGGAACCAAAGCCATAAGCTTTGTGAGCATGTGATAGACAAGAATACCTCAAGATCCCAATGTACGATTTTCGGTGAAAATTACAACTATAACCCCTACGAAACTTTGAATGTTGATTTGAGGCACCAAACGATGTCGGAATGCATAGGAACCAAAGCCATAAGCTTTGTGAGCATGTGATAGACAAGAATACCTCAAAATCCAAGTGTACGATTTTCAATGAAATTACAACTATACCCATACGAAACTTCGAATGGTGATTTGAAGCACCAAACGATGTCAGAATGCATTGGAAACAAAGTCATAAGCTTTGTGAGCATGTGATAGACAAGAATACCTCAAAATCCCAATGTACGATTTGTGGAGAAAATTACAACTATACACGTACGAAATTTCGAATGGTGATTTTAGGCACCAAACGATGTCGGAATGCATTGGAACCAAATCCATAAGCTTTGTGAGCATGTGATAGACAAGAATACCTCCAAATTCCAATGTACAATTTTCGGTGAAAATTACAACTATACCCCTACGAAACTTCGAATGCTGATTTGAGGCCCCAAACGATGTCAGAATGCATTGGAACAAAAGCCATAAGCTTTGTGAGCATGTGATAGACAAGAATACCTCAAAATCCCAATGTAAGATTTTCGGTGAGAATTACAACTATACCCGTACGAAACTTCGAATGGTGATTTGAGGCATCAAACTATGTCGGAATGCATTGGAACCAAAGCCATAAGCTTTGTGAGCATGTGATAGACAAGAATACCTCAAAATCCCAATGTACGATTTTTGGTGAAAATTACAACTATACCCCTACGAAACTTCGAATGGTGATTTGAGGCACCAAACGATGTCGGAATGCATTGGAACCAAAGCCATAACCTTTGTGAGCATGTGATAGACAAGAATACCTCAAAATCCCAACGTATGATTTTCGGTGAAAATTACAACTACACCTCTACGAAATTTCGAATGGTGATTTGAGGCACCAAACGATGTCGGAATGCAATGGAACCAAAGCCATAAGCTTTGTGAGCATGTGATAGACAAGAATACCCCAAAATCCCAATGTACGATTTTCGGTGTGAATTACAACTATACCCCTACGAAACATCGAATGGTGATTTGAGGCACCAAACGATGTCGGAATGCATTGGAACCAAAGCCATAAGCTTTGTGAGCATTTGACAGACAAGAATACCTCAAAATCCCAATTTACGATTTTTGGTGAAAATTACAACCATACCCGTGCGAAATTTCGAATGGTGATTTGAGGCACCAAACGATGTCGGAATGCATTGGAGCCAAAGCCATAAGCTTTGTGAGCATGTGGTAGACAAGAATATGTCCAAATCCCAATGTACGATTTTTGGTGAAAATTACAACTATACCCCTACGAAACTTCGAATGCTGATTTGAGGCCCCAAACGATGTCGGAATGTATTGGAACCAAAGCCATAAGCTTTGTGAGCATGTGATAGACAAGAATACCTCAAAATCCCAATGTACGATTTTTGGTGAAAATTACAACTATACCCCTACGAAACTTCGAATGCTGATTTGAGGCCCCAAACGATGTCGGGATGCATTGGAACCAAAGCCATAAGCTTTGTGAGCATGTGATAGACAAGAATTTCTCAAAATCCCAATGTACGATTTTCGGTGAAAATTACAACTATACCCCGTCCGAAACATCGAATGGTGATTTGAGGCACCAAACAATGTCGGAATGCATTGGAACCAAAGCCATAAGCTTTGTGAGCATGTGATAGACAAGAATTTCTCAAAATCCCAATGTACGATTTTCGGTGAAAATTACAACTATACCCCGTCCGAAACATCAAATGGTGATTTGAGGCACCAAACGATGTCGGAATGCATTGGAACCAAAGCCATAAGCTTTGTGAGCATGTGATAGACAAGAATACCTCAAAATCCCAATGTACGATTTTTGTTGAAAATTACAACTATACCCTTACGAAGCTTCGAATGGTGATTTGAGGCACCAAACGATGTCGGATTGCATTGGAACCAAAGCCATAAGCTTTGTGAGCATGTGATAGACAAGAATACCTCAAGATCCCAATGTACGATTTTCGGTGAAAATTACAACTATAACCTCTACGAAACTTTGAATGTTGATTTGAGGCACCAAACGATGTCGGAATGCATAGGAACCAAAGCCATAAGCTTCGTGAGCATGTGATAGACAAGAATACCTCAAAATCCAAGTGTATGATTTTCAGTGAAATTACAACTATACCCATACGAAACTTCGAATGGTGATTTGAGGCACCAAACGATGTCGGAATGCATTGGAACCAAAGTCATAAGCTTTGTGATCATGTGATAGACAAGAATACCTCAAAATCCCAATGTACGATTTGTGGAGAAAATTACAACTATACACGTACGAAATTTCAAATGGTGATTTGAGGCACCAAACGATGTCGGAATGCATTGGAACCAAAGCCATAAGCATTGTGAGCATGTGATAGACAAGAATACCTCAAAATCCCAATGTACGATTATCGGTGAAAATTACAACTATACTCCTACGAAACTTCAAATGGTGATTTGAGGCACCAAACGATGTCAGAATGCATTGGAACCAAAGCCATAAGCTTTGTGAGCATGTGATAGACAAGAATATCTCAAAATTCCAATGTACGATTTTCGGTAAAAATTACAACTATACCCGTACGAAACTTCGAATGGTGATTTGAGGCACCAAACGATGTCGGATTGCATTGGAACCAAAGCCATAAGCTTTGTGAGCATGTGATAGACAAGAATACCTCAAAATCACAATGTACGATTTTCAGTAAATATTACAACTATACACCTACGAAACTTCGAATGGTGATTTGTGGCACCAAACGATGTCGGAATGCGTTGGAACCAAAGCCATAAGCTTTGTGAGCATGTGATAGACAAGAATACCTGAAAATCCCAATGTACGATTTTTGGTGAAAATTACAACTATACCCCTACGAAACTTCGAATGGTGATTTTAGGCACCAAACGATGTCGGAATGCATTGGAACCAAAGCCATAAAGTTTGTGAGCATGTGATAGACAAGAATACCCCAAAATCCCATAGTACGATTTTCGGTGAAAATTACAACTATACCCCTACGAAACTTCGAATGGTTATTTGAGGCACCAAACGATGTCGGAACCAAAGCCATAAGCTTTGTGAGCATGTGATAGACAAGAATACCTCCAAATTCCAATGTACAATTTTCGGTGAAAATTACAACTATACCCCTACGAAACTTCGAATGGTGATTTGAGGCCCCAAACGATGTCTGAATGCATTCGAACCAAAGCCATAAGCTTTGTGAGCATGTGATAGATAAGAATACCTCAAAATCCCAATGTACGATTTTTGGTGAAAATTACAATTATACCCATGCGAAACATCGAATGGTGAGTTGAGGCCCCAAACGATGTCGGAATGCATTGGAACCAAAGCCATAAGCTTTGTGAGCATGTGATAGACAAGAATACCTCAAAATCCCAATTTACGATTTTTGGTAAAAATTACAACCATACCCGTGCGAAATTTCGAATGGTGATTTGAGGCACCAAACGATGTCGAAATGCATTGAAACCAAAGCCATATGCTTTGTGAGCATGTGATAGACAAGAATACCTGAAAATCCCAATGTACGATTTTTAATGAAAATTACAACTATACCCCTACGAAACTTCGAATGGTGATTTTAGGCACCAAACAATGTCGGAATGCATTGGAACCAAAGCCATAAGCTTTGTAAGCATGTGATAGACAAGAATACCCCAAAATCCCAATGTACGATTTTCGGTAAAAATTACAACTATACCCCTACGAAATTTCGAATGGTGATTTGAGGCACCAAACGATGTCGGAATGCATTGTAACCAAAGCCATAAGCTTTGTTAGCATGTGATAGACAAGAATATCTCAAAATCCCAATGTACGATTTTCGGTGAAAATTACAACTATACCCCTACGAAACTTCGAACGGTGATTTGAGACACCAAACGATGTCGGAATACATTGGAACCAAAGACATAAGCTTTGTGAGCATGTGAAAGACAAGAATACCTGAAAATCCCAATGTACGATTTTCGGAGAAAATTACAACTATACCCCTACGAAACTTCGAATAGTGATTTGAGGCACCAAACGATGCCGGAATGCATTGGAACCAAAGCCATAAGTTTTGTGAGCATGTGATAGACAAGAATACCTGAAAATCCCAATGTACGATTTTTGGTGAAAATTACAACTATACCCCTACGAAACTTCGAATGGTAATTTTAGGCACCGAACGATGTCGGAATGCATTGGAACCAAAGCCATAAACTTTGTGAGCATGTGATAGACAAGAATACCCCAAAATCCCAATGTACGATTTTCGGTGAAAATTACAACTATACCCCTACGAAACTTCGAATGGTGATTTGAGGCACCAAACGATGTCGGAATGCATTGGAACCAAAGCCATAAGCTTTGTGAGCATGTGATAGACAAGAATACCTCCAAATTCCAATGTACAATTTTCGGTGAAAATTACAACTATACCCCTACGAAACTTCGAATGCTGATTTGAGGCCCCAAACGATGTCGGAATGCATTGGAACAAAAGCCATAAGCTTTGTGAGCATTTGATAGACAAGAATACCTCAAAATCCCAATGTATGATTTTTGGTGAAAATTACAACTATACCCATGCGAAACTTCGAATGGTGATTTGAGGCCCCAAATGATGTCGGAATGCATTGGAACCAAAGCCATAAGCTTTGTGAGCATGTGATAGACAAGAATATCTCAAAATCCCAATTTACGATTTTTGGTGAAAATTACAACCATACCCGTGCGAAATTTCGAATGGTGATTTGAGGCACCAAACGATGTCGGAATGCATTGGAGCCAAAGCCATAAGCATTGTGAGCATGTGGTAGACAAGAATACGTCCAAATCCCAATATACGATTTTCGGTGAAAATTACAACTATACCCCTACGAAACTTCGAATCCTGATTTGAGGCCCCAAACGATGTCCGAATGTATTGGAACCAAAGCCATAAGCTTTGTGAGCATGTGATAGACAAGAATACCTCAAAATCCCAATGTACGATTTTTGGTGAAAATTACAACTATACCCATGCGAAACTTCGAATGGTGATTTGAGGCCCCAAACGATGTCGGAATGCATTGGAACCAAAGCCATAAGCTTTGTGAGCATGTGATAGACAAGAATACCTCTAAATCCCAATTTACGATTTTTGGTGAAAATCACAACCATACCCGTGCGAAATTTCGAATGGTGATTTGAGGCACCAAACGATGTCGGAATGCGTTGGAACCAAAGCCATAAGCTTTGTGAGCATGTGATAGACAAGAATATCTCAAAATCCCAATGTACGATTTTCGGTGAAAATTACAACTATACCCCTACGAAACTTCGAATGGTGATTTGAGACACCAAACGATGTCGGAATGCATTGGAGCCAAAGACATAAGCTTCGTGAGCATGTGATAGACCAGAATACGTCCATATCCCAATGTACGATTTTCGGTGAAAATTACAACTATACCCCTACGAAACTTCGAATGCTGATTTGAGGCCCCAAACGATGTCGGAATGCATTGGAACCAAAGCCATAAGCTTTGTGAGCATGTGATAGACAAGAATAACTCAAAATCCCAATGTACGATTTTCGGTGAAAATTACAACTATACCCTTACGAAGCTTCGAATGGTGATTTGAGGCCCCAAACGATGTCGGAATGCGTTGGAACCAAAGCCATAAGCTTTGTGAGCATGTGATAGACAAGAATATCTCAAAATCCCAATGTACGATTTTCGGTGAAAATTACAACTATACCCCTACGAAACTTCGAATGGTGATTTGAGACACCAAACGATGTCGGAATGCATTGGAGCCAAAGACATAAGCTTTGTGAGCATGTGATAGACCAGAATACGTCCAAATCCCAATGTACGATTTTCGGTGAAAATTACAACTATACCCCTACGAAACTTCGAATGGTGTTTTGAGGCACCAAACGATGTCGGAATGCATTGGAACCAAAGCCATAAGCTTTGTGAGCATGTGATAGACAAGAATACCTCCAAATTCCAATGTACAATTTTCGGTGAAAATTACAACTATACCCCTACGAAACTTCGAACGCTGATTTGAGGCCCCAAACGATGTCGGAATGCATTGGAACCAAAGCCATAAGCTTTGTGAGCATGTGATGGACAAGAATACCTCTAAATCCCAATGTACGATTTTTGGTGAAAATTACAACTATACCCATGCGAAACTTCGAATGGTGATTTGAGGCCCCAAACGATGTCGGAATGCATTGGAACCAAAGCCATAAGCTTTGTGAGCATGTGATAGACAAGAATACCTCAAAATCCCAATTTACGATTTTTGGTGAAAATTACAACCATACCTGTGCGAAATTTCGAATGGTGATTTGAGGCACCAAACGATGTCGGAATGCATTGGAACCAAAGCCATAAGCTTTGTGAGCATATGATAGACAAGAATACCTGAAAATCCCAATGTACGATTTTCGGTGAAAATTACAACTATATCCCTACGAAACTTCAAATAGTGATTTGAGGTACCAAACGATGCTGGAATGCATTGGAACCAAAGCCATAAGCTTTGTGAGCATGTGATAGACAAGAATACCTGAAAAATCCCAATGTACGATTTTTGGTGAAAATTACAACTATACCCCTACGAAACTTCGAATGGTGATTTTAGGCACCAAACGATGTCGGAATGCATTGGAACCAAAGCCATAAACTTTGTGAGCATGTGATAGACAAGAATACCCCAAAATCCCAATGTACGATTTTTGGTGAAAATTACAACTATACCCCTACGAAACTTCGATTGGTGATTTGAGGCCCCAAACGATGTCGGAATGCATTGGAACCAAAGCCATAAACTTTGTAAGCATGTGATAGACAAGAATACCCCAAAATCCCAATGTACGATTTTCGGTGAAAATTACAACTATACCCCTACGAAACTTCGAATGGTGATTTGAGGCACCAAACGATGTCGGAATGCATTGGAACCAAAGCCATAAGCTTTGTGAGCATGTGATAGATAAGAATATCTCAAAATCCCAATGTACGATTTTCGGTGAAAATTACAACTATACCCCTACGAAACATCGAATGGTGATTAGAGACACCAAACGATGTCGGAATACATTGGAATGCATGTGATAGACAAGAATACCTGAAAATCCCAATGTACGATTTTCGGTGAAAATTACAACTATACCCCTACGAAACTTCGAATAGTGATTTGAGGCACCAAACGATGTCGGAATGCATTGGAACCAAAGCCATAAGCTTTGTGAGCATGTGATAGACAAGAATACCTCCAAATTCTAATGTACAATTTTCGGTGAAAATTACAACTATACCCCTACGAAACTTCGAACGCTGATTTGAGGCCCCAAACGATGTCGGAATGCATTGGAACCAAAGCCATAAGCTTTGTGAGCATGTGATGGACAAGAATACCTCTAAATCCCAATGTACGATTTTTGGTGAAAATTACAACTATACCCATGCGAAACTTCGAATGGTGATTTGAGGCCCCAAACGATGTCGGAATGCATTGGAACCAAAGCCATAAGCTTTGTGAGCATGTGATAGACAAGAATACCTCAAAATCCCAATTTACGATTTTTGGTAAAAATTACAACCATACCTGTGCGAAATTTCGAATGGTGATTTGAGGCACCAAACGATGTCGGAATGCATTGGAACCAAAGCCATAAGCTTTGTGAGCATATGATAGACAAGAATACCTGAAAATCCCAATGTACGATTTTCGGTGAAAATTACAACTATATCCCTACGAAACTTCAAATAGTGATTTGAGGTACCAAACGATGCTGGAATGCATTGGAACCAAAGCCATAAGCTTTGTGAGCATGTGATAGACAAGAATACCTGAAAAATCCCAATGTACGATTTTTGGTGAAAATTACAACTATACCCCTACGAAACTTCGAATGGTGATTTTAGGCACCAAACGATGTCGGAATGCATTGGAACCAAAGCCATAAACTTTGTGAGCATGTGATAGACAAGAATACCCCAAAATCCCAATGTACGATTTTTGGTGAAAATTACAACTATACCCCTACGAAACTTCGATTGGTGATTTGAGGCCCCAAACGAGGTCGGAATGCATTGGAACCAAAGCCATAAACTTTGTAAGCATGTGATAGACAAGAATACCCCAAAATCCCAATGTACGATTTTCGGTGAAAATTACAACTATACCCCTACGAAACTTCGAATTGTGATTTGAGGCACCAAACGATGTCGGAATGCATTGGAACCAAAGCCATAAGCTTTGTGAGCATGTGATAGATAAGAATATCTCAAAATCCCAATGTACGATTTTCGGTGAAAATTACAACTATACCCCTACGAAACATCGAATGGTGATTAGAGACACCAAACGATGTCGGAATACATTGGAATGCATGTGATAGACAAGAATACCTGAAAATCCCAATGTACGATTTTCGGTGAAAATTACAACTATACCCCTACGAAACTTCGAATGCTGATTTGAGGCCCCAAACGATGTCGGAATGCATTGGAACCAAAGCCATAAGCTTTGTGAGCATGTGATAGACAAGAATACCCCAAAATCCCAATGTACGATTTTCGGAGAAAATTACAACTATACCCCTACGAAACTTCGATTGGTGATTTGAGGCCCCAAACGATGTCGGAATGCATTGGAACCAAAGCCATAAACTTTGTAAGCATGTGATAGACAAGAATACCCCAAAATCCCAATGTACGATTTTCGGTGAAAATTACAACTATACCCCTACGAAACTTCGAATGGTGATTTGAGGCACCAAACGATGTCGGAATGCATTGGAACCAAAGCCATAAGCTTTGTGAGCATGTGATAGATAAGAATATCTCAAAATCCCAATGTACGATTTTCGGTGAAAATTACAACTATACCCCTACGAAACTTCGAATGGTGATTTGAGACACCAAACGATGTCGGAATGCATTGAAACCAAAGCCATAAGCTTTGTGAGCATGTGATAGACAAGAATACCTGACAATCCCATTGTACGATTTTTGGTGAAAATTACAACTATACCCCTACGAAACTTCGAATGGTGATTTTAGGCACCAAACGATGTCGGAATGCATTGGAACCAAAGCCATAAACTTTGTGAGCATCTGATAGACAAGAATACCCCAAAATCCCAATGTAAAATTTTCGGTGAAAATTACAACTATACCCCTACGAAACTTCGAATGGTGATTTGAGGCACCAAACGATGTCGGAATGCATTGGAACCAAAGCCATAAGCTTTGTGAGCATGTGATAGACAAGAATACCTCCAAATTCCAATGTACAATTTTCGCTGAAAATTACAACTATACCCCTACGAAACTTCGAATGCTGATTTGAGGCCCCAAACAATGTCGGAATGCATTGGAACAAAAGCCATAAGCTTTTTGAGCATGTGATAGACAAGAATACCTCAAAATCCCAATGTATGATTTTTGGTGAAAATTACAACTATACCCATGCGAAACTTCGAATGGTGATTTGAGGCCCCAAACAATGTCGGAATGCATTGGAACCAAAGCCATAAGCTTTGTGAGCATGTGATAGACAAGAATACCTCAAAATCCCAATTTACGATTTTTGGTGAAAATTACAACCATACCCGTGTGAAATTTCGAATGGTGATTTGAGGCACCAAACGATGTCGGAATGCATTGGAGCCAAAGCCATGAGCTTTGTGAGCATGTGGTAGACAAGAATACGTCCAAATCCCAAT
The DNA here is from genome assembly GCA_963669365.1 of Verbascum thapsus. Taxonomy (NCBI): domain Eukaryota; kingdom Viridiplantae; phylum Streptophyta; class Magnoliopsida; order Lamiales; family Scrophulariaceae; genus Verbascum; species Verbascum thapsus. The sequence continues at coordinate 7,486,566 of OY770120.1, forward strand.
GTACGATTTTCGGTGAAAATTACAACTATACCCCTACGAAACTTCGAATCCTGATTTGAGGCCCCAAACGATGTCGGAATGTATTGGAACCAAAGCCATAAGCTTTGTGAGCATGTGATAGACAAGAATACCTCAAAATCCCAATGTACGATTTTTGGTGAAAATTACAACTATACCCATGCGAAACTTCGAATGGTGATTTGAGGCCCCAAACGATGTCGGAATGCATTGGAACCAAAGCCATAAGCTTTGTGAGCATGTGATAGACAAGAATACCTCTAAATCCCAATTTACGATTTTTGGTGAAAATTACAACCATACCCGTGCGAAATTTCGAATGGTGATTTGAGGCACCAAACGATGTCGGAATGCGTTGGAACCAAAGCCATAAGCTTTGTGAGCATGTGATAGACAAGAATATCTCAAAATCCCAATGTACGATTTTCGGTGAAAATTACAACTATACCCCTACGAAACTTCGAATGGTGATTTGAGACACCAAACGATGTCGGAATGCATTGGAACCAAAGCCATAAGCTTTGTGAGCATGTGATAGATAAGAATATCTCAAAATCCCAATGTACGATTTTTGGTGAAAATTACAACTATACCCCTACGAAACTTCGAATGGTGATTAGAGACACCAAACGATGTCGGAATACATTGGAATGCATGTGATAGACAAGAATACCTGAAAATCCCAATGTACGATTTTCGGTGAAAATTACAACTATACCCCTACGAAACTTCGAATGATGATTTGAGGCCCCAAACGATGTCGGAATGCATTGGAACCAAAGCCATAAGCTTTGTGAGCATGTGATAGACAAGAATACCCCAAAATCCCAATGTACGATTTTCGGAGAAAATTACAACTATACCCCTACGAAACTTCGATTGGTGATTTGAGGCCCCAAACGATGTCGGAATGCATTGGAACCAAAGCCATAAACTTTGTAAGCATGTGATAGACAAGAATACCCCAAAATCCCAATGTACGATTTTCGGTGAAAATTACAACTATACCCCTACGAAACTTCGAATGGTGATTTGAGGCACCAAACGATGTCGGAATGCATTGGAACCAAAGCCATAAGCTTTGTGAGCATGTGATAGATAAGAATATCTCAAAATCCCAATGTACGATTTTCGGTGAAAATTACAACTATACCCCTACGAAACTTCGAATGGTGATTTGAGACACCAAACGATGTCGGAATACATTGGAATGCATGTGATAGACAAGAATACCTGAAAATCCCAATGTACGATTTTCGGTGAAAATTACAACTATACCCCTACGAAACTTCGAATAGTGATTTGAGGCACCAAACGATGCCGGAATGCATTGAAACCAAAGCCAAAAGCTTTGTGAGCATGTGATAGACAAGAATACCTGACAATCCCATTGTACGATTTTTGGTGAAAATTACAACTATACCCCTACGAAACTTCGAATGGTGATTTTAGGCACCAAACGATGTCGGAATGCATTGGAACCAAAGCCATAAACTTTGTGAGCATCTGATAGACAAGAATACCCCAAAATCCCAATGTAAAATTTTCGGTGAAAATTACAACTATACCCCTACGAAACTTCGAATGGTGATTTGAGGCACCAAACGATGTCGGAATGCATTGGAACCAAAGCCATAAGCTTTGTGAGCATGTGATAGACAAGAATACCTCCAAATTCCAATGTACAATTTTCGCTGAAAATTACAACTATACCCCTACGAAACTTCGAATGCTGATTTGAGGCCCCAAACAATGTCGGAATGCATTGGAACAAAAGCCATAAGCTTTGTGAGCATGTGATAGACAAGAATACCTCAAAATCCCAATGTATGATTTTTGGTGAAAATTACAACTATACCCATGCGAAACTTCGAATGGTGATTTGAGACCCCAAACGATGTCGGAATGCATTGGAACCAAAGCCATAAGCTTTGTGAGCATGTGATAGACAAGAATACCTCAAAATCCCAATTTACGATTTTTGGTGAAAATTACAACCATACCCGTGCGAAATTTCGAATGGTGATTTGAGGCACCAAACGATGTCGGAATGCATTGGAGCCAAAGCCATAAGCTTTGTGAGCATGTGGTAGACAAGAATACGTCCAAATCCCAATGTACGATTTTCGGTGAAAATTACAACTATACCCCTACGAAACTTCGAATCCTGATTTGAGGCCCCAAACGATGTCGGAATGTATTGGAACCAAAGCCATAAGCTTTGTGAGCATGTGGTAGACAAGAATACGTCCAAATCCCAATGTACGATTTTCGGTGAAAATTACAACTATACCCCTACGAAACTTCGAATCCTGATTTGAGGCCCCAAACGATGTCGGAATGCATTGGAACCAAAGCCATAAGCTTTGTGAGCATGTGATAGACAAGAATACCTCTAAATCCCAATTTACGATTTTTGGTGAAAATTACAACCATACCCGTGCGAAATTTCGAATGGTGATTTGAGGCACCAAACGATGTCGGAATGCGTTGGAACCAAAGCCATAAGCTTTGTGAGCATGTGATAGACAAGAATATCTCAAAATCCCAATGTACGATTTTCGGTGAAAATTACAACTATACCCCTACGAAACTTCGAATGGTGATTTGAGACACCAAACGATGTCGGAATGCATTGGAGCCAAAGACATAAGCTTTGTGAGCATGTGATAGACCAGAATACGTCCAAATCCCAATGTACGATTTTCGGTGAAAATTACAACTATACCCCTACGAAACTTCGAATGGTGTTTTGAGGCACCAAACGATGTCGGAATGCATTGGAACCAAAGCCATAAGCTTTGTGAGCATGTGATAGACAAGAATACCTCCAAATTCCAATGTACAATTTTCGGTGAAAATTACAACTATACCCCTACGAAACTTCGAACGCTTATTTGAGGCCCCAAACGATGTCGGAATGCATTGGAACCAAAGCCATAAGCTTTGTGTGCATGTGATGGACAAGAATACCTCTAAATCCCAATGTACAATTTTTGGTGAAAATTACAACTATACCCATGGAAAACTTCGAATGGTGATTTGAGGCCCCAAACGATGTCGGAATGCATTGGAACCAAAGCCATAAACTTTGTGAGCATCTGATAGACAAGAATACCCCAAAATCCCAATGTAAAATTTTCGGTGAAAATTACAACTATACCCCTACGAAACTTCGAATGGTGATTTGAGGCACCAAACGATGTCAGAATGCATTGGAACCAAAGCCATAAGCTTTGTGAGCATGTGATAGACAAGAATACCTCCAAATTCCAATGTACAATTTTCGATGAAAATTACAACTATACCCCTACGAAACTTCGAATGCTGATTTGAGGCCCCAAACGATGTCGGAATGCATTGGAACCAAAGCCATAAGCTTTGTGAGCATGTGATAGACAAGAATAACTGAAAATCCCAATGTACGATTTTTGGTGAAAATTACAACTATACCCCTACGAAACTTCGAATGGTGATTTTAGGCACCGAACGATGTTGGAATGCATTGGAGCCAAAGCCATAAGCTTTGTGAGCATGTGGTAGACAAGAATACGTCCAAATCCCAATGTACGATTTTCGGTGAAAATTACAACTATACCCCTACGAAACTTCGAATCCTGATTTGAGGCCCCAAACGATGTCGGAATGCATTGGAACCAAAGCCATAAGCTTTGTGAGCATGTGATAGACAAGAATACCTCTAAATCCCAATTTACGATTTTTGGTGAAAATTACAACCATACCCGTGCGAAATTTCGAATGGTGATTTGAGGCACCAAACGATGTCGGAATGCGTTGGAACCAAAGCCATAAGCTTTGTGAGCATGTGATAGACAAGAATATCTCAAAATCCCAATGTACGATTTTCGGTGAAAATTACAACTATACCCCTACGAAACTTCGAATGGTGATTTGAGACACCAAACGATGTCGGAATGCATTGGAGCCAAAGACATAAGCTTTGTGAGCATGTGATAGACCAGAATACGTCCAAATCCCAATGTACGATTTTCGGTGAAAATTACAACTATACCCCTACGAAACTTCGAATGGTGTTTTGAGGCACCAAACGATGTCGGAATGCATTGGAACCAAAGCCATAAGCTTTGTGAGCATGTGATAGACAAGAATACCTCCAAATTCCAATGTACAATTTTCGGTGAAAATTACAACTATACCCCTACGAAACTTCGAACGCTTATTTGAGGCCCCAAACGATGTCGGAATGCATTGGAACCAAAGCCATAAGCTTTGTGTGCATGTGATGGACAAGAATACCTCTAAATCCCAATGTACAATTTTTGGTGAAAATTACAACTATACCCATGGAAAACTTCGAATGGTGATTTGAGGCCCCAAACGATGTCGGAATGCATTGGAACCAAAGCCATAAACTTTGTGAGCATCTGATAGACAAGAATACCCCAAAATCCCAATGTAAAATTTTCGGTGAAAATTACAACTATACCCCTACGAAACTTCGAATGGTGATTTGAGGCACCAAACGATGTCAGAATGCATTGGAACCAAAGCCATAAGCTTTGTGAGCATGTGATAGACAAGAATACCTCCAAATTCCAATGTACAATTTTCGATGAAAATTACAACTATACCCCTACGAAACTTCGAATGCTGATTTGAGGCCCCAAACGATGTCGGAATGCATTGGAACCAAAGCCATAAGCTTTGTGAGCATGTGATAGACAAGAATAACTGAAAATCCCAATGTACGATTTTTGGTGAAAATTACAACTATACCCCTACGAAACTTCGAATGGTGATTTTAGGCACCGAACGATGTCGGAATGCATTGGAGCCAAAGCCATAAGCTTTGTGAGCATGTGGTAGACAAGAATACGTCCAAATCCCAATGTACGATTTTCGGTGAAAATTACAACTATACCCCTACGAAACTTCGAATCCTGATTTGAGGCCCCAAACGATGTCGGAATGTATTGGAACCAAAGCCATAAGCTTTGTGAGCATGTGATAGACAAGAATACCTCAAAATCCCAATGTACGATTTTTGGTGAAAATTACAACTATACCCATGCGAAACTTCGAATGGTGATTTGAGGCCCCAAACGATGTCGGAATGCATTGGAACCAAAGCCATAAGCTTTGTGAGCATGTGATAGACAAGAATACCTCTAAATCCCAATTTACGATTTTTGGTGAAAATCACAACCATACCCGTGCGAAATTTCGAATGGTGATTTGAGGCACCAAACGATGTCGGAATGCATTGGAACCAAAGCCATAAGCTTTGTGAGCATATGATAGACAAGAATACCTGAAAATCCCAATGTACGATTTTCGGTGAAAATTACAACTATATCCCTACGAAACTTCAAATAGTGATTTGAGGTACCAAACGATGCTGGAATGCATTGGAACCAAAGCCATAAGCTTTGTGAGCATGTGATAGACAAGAATACCTGAAAAATCCCAATGTACGATTTTTGGTGAAAATTACAACTATACCCCTACGAAACTTCGAATGGTGATTTTAGGCACCAAACGATGTCGGAATGCATTGGAACCAAAGCCATAAACTTTGTGAGCATGTGATAGACAAGAATACCCCAAAATCCCAATGTACGATTTTCGGTGAAAATTACAACTATACCCCTACGAAACTTCGATTGGTGATTTGAGGCCCCAAACGATGTCGGAATGCATTGGAACCAAAGCCATAAACTTTGTAAGCATGTGATAGACAAGAATACCACAAAATCTCAATGTACGATTTTCGGTGAAAATTACAACTATACCCCTACGAAACTTCGAATGGTGATTTGAGGCACCAAACGATGTCGGAATGCATTGGAACCAAAGCCATAAGCTTTGTGAGCATGTGATAGATAAGAATATCTCAAAATCCCAATGTACGATTTTCGGTGAAAATTACAACTATACCCCTACGAAACTTCGAATGGTGATTAGAGACACCAAACGATGTCGGAATACATTGGAATGCATGTGATAGACAAGAATACCTGAAAATCCCAATGTACGATTTTCGGTGAAAATTACAACTATACCCCTACGAAACTTTGAATGCTGATTTGAGGCCCCAAACGATGTCGGAATGCATTGGAACCAAAGCCATAAGCTTTGTGAGCATGTGATAGACAAGAATACCCCAAAATCCCAATGTACGATTTTCGGAGAAAATTACAACTATACCCCTACGAAACTTCGATTGGTGATTTGAGGCCCCAAACGATGTCGGAATGCATTGGAACCAAAGCCATAAACTTTGTGAGCATGTGATAGACAAGAATACCTCTAAATCCCAATTTACGATTTTTGGTGAAAATTACAACCATACCCGTGCGAAATTTCGAATGGTGATTTGAGGCACCAAACGATGTCGGAATGCGTTGGAACCAAAGCCATAAGCTTTGTGAGCATGTGATAGACAAGAATATCTCAAAATCCCAATGTACGATTTTCGGTGAAAATTACAACTATACCCCTACGAAACTTCGAATGGTGATTTGAGACACCAAACGATGTCGGAATGCATTGGAACCAAAGCCATAAGCTTTGTGAGCATGTGATAGATAAGAATATCTCAAAATCCCAATGTACGATTTTCGGTGAAAATTACAACTATACACCCCTACGAAATTTCGAATGGTGATTAGAGACACCAAACGATGTCGGAATACATTGGAATGCATGTGATAGACAAGAATACCTGAAAATCCCAATGTACGATTTTCGGTGAAAATTACAACTATACCCCTACGAAACTTTGAATGCTGATTTGAGGCCCCAAACGATGTCGGAATGCATTGGAACCAAAGCCATAAGCTTTGTGAGCATGTGATAGACAAGAATACCCCAAAATCCCAATGTACGATTTTCGGAGAAAATTACAACTATACCCCTACGAAACTTCGATTGGTGATTTGAGACACCAAACGATGTCGGAATACATTGGAATGCATGTGATAGACAAGAATACCTGAAAATCCCAATGTACGATTTTCGGTGAAAATTACAACTATACCCCTACGAAACTTCGAATAGTGATTTGAGGCACCAAACGATGCCGGAATGCATTGAAACCAAAGCCATAAGCTTTGTGAGCATGTGATAGACAAGAATACCTGACAATCCCATTGTACGATTTTTGGTGAAAATTACAACTATACCCCTACGAAACTTCGAATGGTGATTTTAGGCACCAAACGATGTCGGAATGCATTGGAACCAAAGCCATAAACTTTGTGAGCATCTGATAGACAAGAATACCCCAAAATCCCAATGTAAAATTTTCGGTGAAAATTACAACTATACCCCTACGAAACTTCGAATGGTGATTTGAGGCACCAAACGATGTCGGAATGCATTGGAACCAAAGCCATAAGCTTTGTGAGCATGTGATAGACAAGAATACCTCCAAATTCCAATGTACAATTTTCGCTGAAAATTACAACTATACCCCTACGAAACTTCGAATGCTGATTTGAGGCCCCAAACAATGTCGGAATGCATTGGAACAAAAGCCATAAGCTTTGTGAGCATGTGATAGACAAGAATACCTCAAAATCCCAATGTATGATTTTTGGTGAAAATTACAACTATACCCATGCGAAACTTCGAATGGTGATTTGAGGCCCCAAACGATGTCGGAATGCATTGGAACCAAAGCCATAAACTTTGTGAGCATGTGATAGACAAGAATACCCCAAAATCCCAATGTACGATTTTCGGTGAAAATTACAACTATACCCCTACGAAACTTCGATTGGTGATTTGAGGCCCCAAACGATGTCGGAATGCATTGGAACCAAAGCCATAAACTTTGTAAGCATGTGATAGACAAGAATACCCCAAAATCCCAATGTACGATTTTCGGTGAAAATTACAACTATACCCCTACGAAACTTCGAATGGTGATTTGAGGCACCAAACGATGTCGGAATGCATTGGAACCAAAGCCATAAGCTTTGTGAGCATGTGATAGATAAGAATATCTCAAAATCCCAATGTACGATTTTCGGTGAAAATTACAACTATACCCCTACGAAACTTCGAATGGTGATTAGAGACACCAAACGATGTCGGAATACTTTGGAATGCATGTGATAGACAAGAATACCTGAAAATCCCAATGTACGATTTTCGGTGAAAATTACAACTATACCCCTACGAAACTTTGAATGCTGATTTGAGGCCCCAAACGATGTCGGAATGCATTGGAACCAAAGCCATAAGCTTTGTGAGCATGTGATAGACAAGAATACCTGACAATCCCATTGTACGATTTTTGGTGAAAATTACAACTATACCCCTACGAAACTTCGAATGGTGATTTTAGGCACCAAACGATGTCGGAATGCATTGGAACCAAAGCCATAAACTTTGTGAGCATCTGATAGACAAGAATACCCCAAAATCCCAATGTAAAATTTTCGGTGAAAATTACAACTATACCCCTACGAAACTTCGAATGGTGATTTGAGGCACCAAACGATGTCGGAATGCATTGGAACCAAAGCCATAAGCTTTGTGAGCATGTGATAGACAAGAATACCTCCAAATTCCAATGTACAATTTTCGCTGAAAATTACAACTATACCCCTACGAAACTTCGAATGCTGATTTGAGGCCCCAAACAATGTCGGAATGCATTGGAACAAAAACCATAAGCTTTGTGAGCATGTGATAGACAAGAATACCTCAAAATCCCAATGTATGATTTTTGGTGAAAATTACAACTATACCCATGCGAAACTTCGAATGGTGATTTGAGGCCCCAAACGATGTCGGAATGCATTGGAACCAAAGCCATAAACTTTGTGAGCATGTGATAGACAAGAATACCCCAAAATCCCAATGTACGATTTTCGGTGAAAATTACAACTATACCCCTACGAAACTTCGATTGGTGATTTGAGGCCCCAAACGATGTCGGAATGCATTGGAACCAAAGCCATAAACTTTGTAAGCATGTGATAGACAAGAATACCCCAAAATCCCAATGTACGATTTTTGGTGAAAATTACAACTATACCCCTACGAAACTTCGAATGGTGATTTGAGGCACCAAACGATGTCGGAATGCATTGGAACCAAAGCCATAAGCTTTGTGAGCATGTGATAGATAAGAATATCTCAAAATTCCAATGTACGATTTTCGGTGAAAATTACAACTATACCCCTACGAAACTTCGAATGGTGATTAGAGACACCAAACGATGTCGGAATACATTGGAATGCATGTGATAGACAAGAATACCTGAAAATCCCAATGTACGATTTTCGGTGAAAATTACAACTATACCCCTACGAAACTTTGAATGCTGATTTGAGGCCCCAAACGATGTCGGAATGCATTGGAACCAAAGCCATAAGCTTTGTGAGCATGTGATAGACAAGATTACCCCAAAATCCCAATGTACGATTTTCGGAGAAAATTACAACTATACCCCTACGAAACTTCGATTGGTGATTTGAGGCCCCAAACGATGTCGGAATGCATTGGAACCAAAGCCATAAACTTTGTGAGCATGTGATAGACAAGAATACCTCTAAATCCCAATTTACGATTTTTGGTGAAAATTACAACCATACCCGTGCGAAATTTCGAATGGTGATTTGAGGCACCAAACGATGTCGGAATGCGTTGGAACCAAAGCCATAAGCTTTGTGAGCATGTGATAGACAAGAATATCTCAAAATCCCAATGTACGATTTTCGGTGAAAATTACAACTATACCCCTACGAAACTTCGAATGGTGATTTGAGACACCAAACAATGTCGGAATGCATTGGAACCAAAGCCATAAGCTTTGTGAGCATGTGATAGATAAGAATATCTCAAAATCCCAATGTACGATTTTCGGTGAAAATTACAACTATACCCCTACGAAACTTCGAATGGTGATTAGAGACACCAAACGATGTCGGAATACATTGGAATGCATGTGATAGACAAGAATACCTGAAAATCCCAATGTACGATTTTCGGTGAAAATTACAACTATACCCCTACGAAACTTCGAATGCTGATTTGAGGCCCCAAACGATGTCGGAATGCATTGGAACCAAAGCCATAAGCTTTGTGAGCATGTGATAGACAAGAATACCCCAAAATCCCAATGTACGATTTTCGGAGAAAATTACAACTATACCCCTACGAAACTTCGATTGGTGATTTGAGACACCAAACGATGTCGGAATACATTGGAATGCATGTGATAGACAAGAATACCTGAAAATCCCAATGTACGATTTTCGGTGAAAATTACAACTATACCCCTACGAAACTTCGAATAGTGATTTGAGGCACCAAACGATGCCGGAATGCATTGAAACCAAAGCCATAAGCTTTGTGAGCATGTGATAGACAAGAATACCTGACAATCCCATTGTACGATTTTTGGTGAAAATTACAACTATACCCCTACGAAACTTCGAATGGTGATTTTAGGCACCAAACAATGTCGGAATGCATTGAAACCAAAGCCATAAACTTTGTGAGCATCTGATAGACAAGAATACCCCAAAATCCCAATGTAAAATTTTCGGTGAAAATTACAACTATACCCCTACGAAACTTCGAATGGTGATTTGAGGCACCAAACGATGTCGGAATGCATTGGAACCAAAGCCATAAGCTTTATGAGCATGTGATAGACAAGAATACCTCCAAATTCCAATGTACAATTTTCGCTGAAAATTACAACTATACCCCTACGAAACTTCGAATGCTGATTTGAGGCCCCAAACAATGTCGGAATGCATTGGAACAAAAGCCATAAGCTTTGTGAGCATGTGATAGACAAGAATACCTCAAAATCCCAATGTATGATTTTTGGTGAAAATTACAACTATACCCATGCGAAACTTCGAATGGTGATTTGAGGCCCCAAACGATGTCGGAATGCATTGGAACCAAAGCCATAAGCTTTGTGAGCATGTGATAGACAAGAATACCTCAAAATCCCAATTTACGATTTTTGGTGAAAATTACAACCATACCTGTGCGAAATTTCGAATGGTGATTTGAGGCACCAAACGATGTCGGAATGCATTGGAGCCAAAGCCATAAGCTTTGTGAGCATGTGGTAGACAAGAATACGTCCAAATCCCAATGTATGATTTTCGGTGAAAATTACAACTATACCCCTACGAAACTTCGAATCCTGATTTGAGGCCCCAAACGATGTCGGAATGTATTGGAACCAAAGCCATAAGCTTTGTGAGCATGTGATAGACAAGAATACCTCAAAATCCCAATGTACGATTTTTTGTGAAAATTACAACTATACCCATGCGAAACTTCGAATGGTGATTTGAGGCCCCAAACGATGTCGGAATGCATTGGAACCAAAGCCATAAGCTTTGTGAGCATGTGATAGACAAGAATACCTCTAAATCCCAATTTACGATTTTTGGTGAAAATTACAACCATACCCGTGCGAAATTTCGAATGGTGATTTGAGGCACCAAACGATGTCGGAATGCGTTGGAACCAAAGCCATAAGGATGTGAGCATGTGATAGACAAGAATATCTCAAAATCCCAATGTACGATTTTCGGTGAAAATTACAATTATACCCCTACGAAACTTCGAATGGTGATTTGAGACACCAAACGATGTCGGAATGCATTGGAGCCAAAGACATAAGCTTTGTGAGCATGTGATAGACCAGAATACGTCCAAATCCCAATGTACGATTTTCGGTGAAAATTACAACTATACCCCTACGAAACTTCGAATGGTGATTTGAGGCACCAAACGATGTCGAAATGCATTAGGACCAAAGCCATAAGCTTTGTGAGCATGTGATAGACAAGAATACCTCAAAATCCCAATGTACGATTTTCGGTGAAAATTACAACTATAACCCCTACGAAACTTTGAATGGTGATTTGAGGCACCAAACGATGTCGGAATGCATAGGAACCAAAGCCATAAGCTTTGTGAGCATGTGATAGACAAGAATACCTCAAAATTCAAGTGTACGATTTTCAGTGAAAATTACAACTATACCCATACAAAACTTCGAATGGTGATTTGAGGCACCAAACGATGTCGGAATGCATTGGAACCAAAGCCATAAGCTTTGTGAGCATGTGATAGACAAGAATACCTCAAAATCCCAATGTACGATTTTCGGTGAAAATTACAACTATACCCGTACGAAATTTCGAATGATGATTTGAGGCACCAAACGATGTCGGAATGCATTGGAACCATAGCCATAAGCTTTGTGAGCATGTGATAGACAAGAATACCTCAAAATCCCAATGTACGATTTTCGGTGAAAATTACAACTATACCCCTACGAAACATCAAATGGTGATTTGAACCACCAAACAATGTCGGAATGCTTTGGAACCAAAGCCATAAGCTTTGTGAGCATGTGATAGACAAGAATATATCAAAATCCCAATGTACGATTGATGGAGATCCGCCCATGCAAAATAAGACAAACAAGATGGATCCCTTGATCGTGAAAGATGGGCCAATTACAAGAGCACGTGCTAAGAAGATCAAGGAAGCCATGATGGCTCTTGTAGCTAAAATAAAAGAACAAGTCCAAGAGGCCTCTTCAATGGGCCAAACGATGAATATTATTCAAGTTGGTGGGCTAGAGTTCTAAAGAAGAGTTGGGCTTATTTTTTTTATCCAATATTAAGGCCCAAGTTGAAGGATATGTTGGGCTTATTTATTATCCAAAATTTAGGCCCAAAGGAAGGATTTTCGTTCATCAATCAAAGGCATATAAAAGTGCCTATTTAAAGATAATTAAATGTATTGTTTAAGTGTTTAAAAGAATCCTAGAACATAGTAGAATGTATTTAAACCTTTAAAGGAATCCTAGAACATAGTAGGCATCTTTTGACTAGTTTTAGGGTGAATAAATGTGGTCAAAAGTGTAATCAAGATGTTTAGGGTAAATTTGGTCTAAAGTGTCATGAAGATGTTTTTAAGCATCTTAGGAGTCTTTTGTTGCCTATAAATAGGCCTTGTAAACATTTGTAAATCATCAACAATTTTAAGCATAAAAATTTCCTTTGAATTTACTATCTCTTGTGAGAGTATTTTCTTTTGAGAACTTATCAAGATTCTTGAGCAAGATCTTGTGGCGTTCAACATACCGAGGTTCTTGGCTCATTCTATAGCCAACGGGTCGAGGTTTTTAAGCTCTATATAAGATCAAACCAGATTTCGGTTTTGGGGAGATTCTTATCTCATACGTTGGGTTCTTAGATCATTATATCTAATGGGTCCTTCGTCGTATCCACATCAGTTTGGTATCAGAGCAATCTGGTATTGATCTGATCTTTTTCGTTTATCTTTGTTCTTGTAGAAAAAAAAAAAAAAAGTTCGAAAAAAAAAAAAAAAAAAATCAAAAAAAAAAAAAAAATCGGAAAAAAAAAAAAACGAAAAGAAGAATACAATTTGTTGAGTTAGTACTCTAAAAGAATCAATTTCAAGAATTTCTTGTTCCCTACATCTATAGGACTAAGGTATTGTTGAATGTTCTAGAAATTGTTCAAACTTGATTTTGTTCTCAAAATTTGAGTGGTAAAAGGCTTGAGTGGTGAGTTCATTAGAGGGGAGGTAAAAGCTAAAGAGTGATACACGAGTGGATTGTAAGGTATCTTTTTTAGTGATACACGAGTGTTTTTGTGAGAAAATTTTATACCATGGAGGAAACACAAAATAACCCACAAGAAGCTTTTACACTTAAAGCTATGCAACAACAATTTGCAAGATTGAGTGTAATTCTTGAAGGCATCACGGATCGGCTAGAGAGATTAGAACAAGCTGCTCCAAGGGAACGTAGAAATCCTAATGTACCCCAACAACGAAGATATGAGGAGTGGGACGAAGAGGAAGAAGATGATGATATTGGGGCTGCTCATGAATTCCAAAGGCGAGGAGGTAGAAGAAGGAGAAATGATGAAGAAGATCGAGAGGCAACAATGGCTCGTTTTCTAAATGGGTTGAAACGAGAGATTGCTAACATTGTGGAACTTCATCACTATGTGGAGCTTGAAGACATGGTACATACAGCCATGAAAGTGGAAAGACAACTGAAGAGGGAGGGTTCTCTACAAAGAAATTATTCGCAATGTTTCCAATCTTCAAACAAGATAAAAGAAGGAGTACCCAAGGCAACTTTTGGGAATACATCAAAGTCACAATATGAGACATCACGAGTCAAGCCTAACGAAGCTGAAAAAGGAAAAGGTAATATTACTTCATCTTCTCGAAGTCGTGATATTAAATGCTTTCGTTGTCAGGGACATGGGCATATTGCATCTGAGTGCCCAAACAAAAGAGTGATGATTCTTAGAGATAATGGAGAAATTGAATCTGAAGTTGAAAGTGAAGAAGAGAGTGATGAGGAAGTGGAGAAAGTTAATGCTAAATCAGGAGAACTTTTGGTGGTACGAAGAGCCCTAAACATGCAAGCAAAGTTCGGAGAAGCAGAACAACAAAGAGAAAACATCTTCCATACAAGATGTTTGGTGCAAAAAAAGGTATGCATGTTGATTATTGATAGTGGGAGCTGTACCAATGTGGCTAGTATGGATATGGTGGAGAAATTAAGTTTGAGTACATTGAAACATCCTAATCCATATAAGCTTCAATGGCTTAATGAATGTGGAGAAATTCTAGTTACTAAGCAGGTTTTGGTGCCATTCTCTATTGGGAAATACGAGGATGAAGTTCTATGCGATGTGATACCAATGCATGCAAGTCATATTCTTTTGGGAAGGCCATGGCAATTCGATCGGCGAGTGGTATATGATGGGTACCTTAATCGTTTCACATTGAAGCATAAAAATAAAACCATCATGCTTATATCTTTAACTCCACAACAGGTTCATGAAGATCAAATCAAAATGTCTCAAACAAGAAGAGAAAAAAAAGTTGAGGAACAAAATGTGAGCAAAAAAAAAGAGTGGAGAAAAAAAATAAGAGGGCTGAATTGAGTGTTCCCGAGGGAGAAAAGAAATTGGAAGTAAGTGAGTCCACAAAAAGAGTGAATTTTTATGCTAGAGGGAGTGAGTTAAAAAGAGCTCTAGTTGAAAAAAAGAGTGTGTTGGTGTTGATACATAAACAATCATATTTGAGCACTAACGAACTAACATCTTCTTTGCCTAGTTCTTTTGTATCTCTTTTACAGAAATATGAAGATGTTTTTCCGGACGAAGAACCGGATGGTTTACCACCATTGAGGGGCATTGAACATCAAATTGATTTCATTCCCGGTGCAACACTTCCAAACCGACCAGCTTATAGAGCTAATCCCGAGGAAACAAAAGAAATCCAAAGACAAGTGGAGGACTTGATGACTAAAGGCAAAGTTCGAGAAAGCATGAGTCCATGCGCTGTACCGGTGATTATAGTCCCGAAGAAAGATGGAACATGGAGAATGTGCATAGATTGCCGTGCTGTCAATAAAATTACGGTGAAGTATCGCTACCCTATTCCTAGGTTAGATGATATGCTTGATGAATTGTATGGTGCTTTAATTTTCTCTAAAATTGATTTAAAGAGTGGATATCATCAAATACGAATCAATGAAGGTGATGAATGGAAAACAGCTTTCAAAACAAAATATGGTCTATATGAATGGTTGGTAATGCCGTTTGGCTTAACTAATGCACCGAGCACTTTCATGAGATTAATGAACCATGTTTTGCGTAACTTCATTGGAAAGTTTGTTGTTGTGTATTTTGACGATATCCTTATCTATAGCAAAAGTATAGAAGAACATCTTGATCATGTGCGTATAGTGTTAGACACATTAAGAAAAGAATCTTTATATGCCAATCTTAAGAAATGTTCTTTTTGCATGGAAAAAGTTGTTTTTCTTGGTTTTGTAGTAAGTGCTAATGGAATTGAAATGGAAAAGGACAAGGTTAATGCTATTCTAGATTGGCCATAAAAACATTGCTGAAGTAAGAAGTTTTCATGGTCTCGCTAGTTTCTATCGAAGGTTTGTTAGAGACTTTAGCACCATTGTTGCACCACTTAATGAAATTATAAAAAAAGATGTTGGATTTCATTGGGGAGAAAAGCAAGAGCATGCATTTAATCTTTTGAAGGAAAAACTCACTACTGCTCCAATTCTTGCATTGCCTAACTTTAACAAAAGTTTTGAACTTGAATGTGATGCATCTGGAGTAGGTATAGGGGCTGTTTTAATGCAGGACGGAAAGCCGATTGCCTACTTTAGTGAGAAGTTGAAGGGAGCTCAATTGAACTATCCAACTTACGATAAGGAGTTGTACGCTTTGGTGAGAGCATTGGAGACGTGGCAACATTACTTGTGGTCTCGAGAGTTTGTTATCCACACTGATCATGAATCTCTCAAGTACCTCAAAGGGTAAGGTAAACTTAATAAGAGACATGCTAAGTGGGTGGAATTCATTGAATCATTTCCATATGTGATAAAGTATAAAAAAGGGAAAGAAAATATTGTTGCTGATGCATTATCAAGGAGGCATGCATTGATCACTACATTAAGTTCTAAACTTTTAGGTTTTGAGTCAATTAAGGAAGTTTATGCTAACGATTCTGATTTTGCTTCAATTTACTTAGCTTGTAAAAATGGTGCATTCGAAAAGTTCTATAGGCATGAAGGATATTTATTTCGTGAACGTAAACTATGCATTCCTAAATGTTCTATGCGTGAATTGCTTGTTAGAGAAGCCCATGGGGGAGGGCTAATGGGGCATTTTGGAATACATAAAACTTTGAGTGTCTTAAATGATCATTTCTTTTGGCCTAAAATGCGTATTGATGTTGAAAGAATTTGTGAAAAATGCATAACTTGCTTGAAAGCTAAATCAAGAGCACAACCACATGGATTGTACAAACCTTTACCTATACCAAATGAACCTTGGGTAGACATATCCATGGACTTTGTTTTGGGTTTACCAAGAACAAAAAAAGGTAAAGACTCTGTGTTTGTGGCTGTTGATAGATTTTCCAAAATGGCACACTTTATTCCATGTAATAAGACCAATGACGCAACACATATTGCTGATTTATTCTTTAAGAAAATTGTTCGTTTGCATGGAGTACCAAGGACTATAGTGAGTGATAGAGATGCAAAATTTTTGAGTCACTTTTGGCGTGTTTTGTGGGGTAAATTAGGAACTAAACTTCTATTCTCTACTACATGTCACCCCCAAACAGATGGACAAACTGAAGTTGTTAATAGAACATTGTCTCAATTGCTTAGAATTTTAATTCAAAAGAACTTGAAAAATTGGGAAGATTGTTTGTCATTTGCTGAATTTGCATATAATAGAAGTGTGCATTCTGCTACTAATCACTCTCCATTTGAAGTGGTATATGGTTTTAATCCGCTAAGTCCACTTGATCTTATTCCAATACCTATCGATGAACGTGCAAGCCTTGATGGAAAAGCAAAAGCTGAGATGATTAAGAAATTGCATGAAAAGGTGAGACTCAACATTGAAAAGAGAACTGAGCAGTATGTCAAGCAAGCTAACAAAGGTCGTAAACAAGTCATATTTGAGCCTGGAGATTGGGTTTGGTTACACTTGAGAAAGGAAAGATTTTCAGGCCAAAGAAAGTCAAAATTGCAACCACGAGGAGATGGACCATTTCAAGTTATTGCACGAATCAATGACAATGCCTATAAACTAGACCTTCCAGGTGAGTATAACGTAAGTGCAACTTTTAATGTTTCTGATCTTTCTCCTTATTTTGGTGATATAGATTCGAGGACGAATCCTTTTGAAGAGGAAGGGAATGATGGAGATCCGCCCATGCAAAATAAGACAAACAAGATGGATCCCTTGATCGTGAAAGATGGGCCAATTACAAGAGCACGTGCTAAGAAGATCAAGGAAGCCATGATGGCTCTTGTAGCTAAAATAAAAGAACAAGTCCAAGAGGCCTCTTCAATGGGCCAAACGATGAATATTATTCAAGTTGGTGGGCTAGAGTTCTAAAGAAGAGTTGGGCTTATTTTTTTTATCCAATATTAAGGCCCAAGTTGAAGGATATGTTGGGCTTATTTATTATCCAAAATTTAGGCCCAAAGGAAGGATTTTCGTTCATCAATCAAAGGCATATAAAAGTGCCTATTTAAAGATAATTAAATGTATTGTTTAAGTGTTTAAAAGAATCCTAGAACATAGTAGAATGTATTTAAACCTTTAAAGGAATCCTAGAACATAGTAGGCATCTTTTGACTAGTTTTAGGGTGAATAAATGTGGTCAAAAGTGTAATCAAGATGTTTAGGGTAAATTTGGTCTAAAGTGTCATGAAGATGTTTTTAAGCATCTTAGGAGTCTTTTGTTGCCTATAAATAGGCCTTGTAAACATTTGTAAATCATCAACAATTTTAAGCATAAAAATTTCCTTTGAATTTACTATCTCTTGTGAGAGTATTTTCTTTTGAGAACTTATCAAGATTCTTGAGCAAGATCTTGTGGCGTTCAACATACCGAGGTTCTTGGCTCATTCTATAGCCAACGGGTCGAGGTTTTTAAGCTCTATATAAGATCAAACCAGATTTCGGTTTTGGGGAGATTCTTATCTCATACGTTGGGTTCTTAGATCATTATATCTAATGGGTCCTTCGTCGTATCCACATCAACGATTTTCGGTGAAAATTACAACTATACCCGTCCGAAACATCGAATGGTGATTTGAGGCACCAAACGATGTCGGAATGCATTGGAACCAAAGCCATAAGCTTTGTGAGCATGTGATAGACAAGAATACCTCAAAATCCCAATGTACGATTTTCGGTGAAAATTACAACTATACCCTTACGAAGCTTCGAATGGTGATTTGAGGCACCAAACGATGTCGGATTGCATTGGAACCAAAGCCATAAGCTTTGTGAGCATGTGATAGACAAGAATACCTCAAGATCCCAATGTACGATTTTCGGTGAAAATTACAAATATAACCCCTACGAAACTTTGAATGGCGATTTGAGGCACCAAACGATGTCGGAATGCATAGGAACCAAAGCCATAAGCTTTGTGAGCATGTGATAGACAAGAATACCTCAAAATCCCAATGTACGATTTTCGGAGAAAATTACAACTATACCCGTACGAAATTTCGAATGGTGATTTGAGCCACCAAACGATGTCGGAATGCATTGGAACCATAGCCATAAGCTTTGTGAGCATGTGATAGACAAGAATACCTCAAAATCCCAATGTACGATTTTCGGTGAAAATTACAACTATACCCCTATGAAACTTCAAATGGTGATTTGAGGCACCAAACGATGTCGGAATGCATTGGAACCAAAGCCATAAGCTTTGTGAGCATGTGATAGACAATAATACCTCAAAATCACAACGTACGATTTTCGGTGAAAATTACAACTATACCTGTACGAAACTTCGATTGGTTATATGAGGCACCAAACGATATCGGAATGCATTGGAACCAAAGCCATAAGCTTTTTGAGCATGTGATAGACAAGAATACCTCAAGATCCCAATGTACGATTTTCGGTGAAAATTACAACTATAACCCCTACGAAACTTCGAATGGTGATTTGAGGCACCAAACGATGTCGGAATGCAATGGAACCAAAGCCATAAGCTTTGTGAGCATGTGATAGACAATAATACCTCAAAATCACAACGTACGATTTTCGGTGAAAATTACAACTATACCCGTACGAAACTTCGATTGGTTATATGAGGCACCAAACGATGTCGGAATGCATTGGAACCAAAGCCATAAGCTTTTTGAGCATGTGATAGACAAGAATACCTCAAATTCCCAATGTATGATTTTCGGTGAAAATTACAACTATATCCCTACGAAACTTCGAATGGTGATTTGAGGCACCAAACAATGTCGGAATGCATTGGAACCAAAGCCATAAGCTTTGTGAGCATGTGATAGACAATAATACCTCAAAATCACAACGTACGATTTTCGGTGAAAATTACAACTATACCCGTACGAAACTTCGATTGGTTATATGAGGCACCAAACGATGTCGGAATGCATTGGAACCAAAGCCATAAGCTTTGTGAGCATGTGATGGACAAGAATACCTCAAAATCACAATGTACGATTTTCGGTGAAAAATACAACTATACCCTTACGAAACTTCGAATGGTGATTTGAGGCACCAAACGATGTCGGATTGCATTGGAACCAAAGCCATAAGCTTTGTGAGCCTGTGATAGACAAGAATACCTCAAAATCACAATGTACGATTTTCAGTTAAAATTACTACTATACCCCTATGAAACTTCGAATGGTGATTTGTGGTACCAAACGATGTTGGAATGCATTGGAACCAAAGCCATAAGCTTTGTGAGCATGTGATAGACAAGAATACCTCAAATTCCCAATGTATGATTTTCGGTGAAAATTACAACTATATCCCTACGAAACTTCGAATGGTGATTTGAGGCACCAAAAAATGTCGGAATGCATTGGAACCAAAGCCATAAGCTTTGTGAGCTTGTGATGGACAAGAATACCTCAAAATCACAATGTACGATTTTCGGTGAAAAATACAACTATACCCTTACGAAACTTCGAATGGTGATTTGAGGCACCAAACGATGTCGGATTGCATTGGAACCAAAGCCATAAGCTTTGTGAGCCTGTGATAGACAAGAATACCTCAAAATCCCAATGTACGATTTTCGGTGAATATTACAACTATACCCCTATGAAACTTCGAATAGTGATTTGAGGCACCAAACGATGCCGGAATGCATTGGAACCAAAGCCATAAGCTTTGTGAGCATGTGATAGACAAGAATACCTCAAAATGCCAATGTACGATTTTCGGTGAAAATTACAACTATACCCGTACGAAACTTTGAATGGTGATTTGAGGCACCAAACGATGTCGGAATGAATTGGAGCCAAAGCCATAAGGTTTGTGAGCATGTGATAGACAAGAATACGTCCAAATCCCAATGTACGATTTTCGGTGAAAATTACAACTATACCCCTACGAAACTTCGAATGGTGATTTGAGGCCCCAAACGATGTCGGAATGCATTGGAACCAAAGCCATAAGCTTTGTGAGCATGTGATAGACAAGAATACCTCAAGATCCCAATGTACGATTTTCGGTGAAAATTACAACTATAACCCCTACGAAACTTTGAATGGCGATTTGAGGCACCAAACGATGTCGGAATGCATAGGAACCAAAGCCATAAGCTTTGTGAGCATGTGATAGACAAGAATACCTCAAAATCCAAGTGTACAATTTTCAGTGAAAATTACAACTATACCCATACGAAACTTCGAATGGTGATTTGAGGCACCAAACGATGTCAGAATGCATTGGAACCAAAGCCATAAGCTTTGTGAGCATGTGATAGACAAGAATACCTCAAAATCCCAATGTACGATTTTCGGAGAAAATTACAACTATACCCGTACGAAATTTTGAATGGTGATTTGAGGCACCAAACGATGTCGGAATGCATTGGAACCAAAGCCATAAGCTTTGTGAGCATGTGATAGACAAGAATACCTCAAAATCCCAATGTACGATTTTCGGTGAAAATTACAACTATACCCCTACGAAACTTCAAATGGTGATTTGAGGCACAAACGATGTCGGAATGCATTGGAACCAAAGCCATAAGCTTTGTGAGCATGTGATAGACAATAATACCTCAAAATCACAACGTACGATTTTCGGTGAAAATTACAACTATACCCGTAACGATTGGTTATATGAGGCACCAAACGATGTCGGAATGCATTGGAACCAAAGCCATAAGCTTTTTGAGCATGTGATAGACAAGAATACCTCAAATTCTCAATGTATGATTTTTGGTGAAAATTACAACTATACCCCTACGAAACTTCGAATGGTGATTTGAGGCACCAAACGATGTCGGATTGCATTGGAACCAAAGCCATAAGCTTTGTGAGCATGTGATAGACAAGAATACCTCAAAATCCCAATGTACGATTTTCGGAGAAAATTACAACTATACCCGTACGAAATTTTGAATGGTGATTTGAGGCACCAAACGATGTCGGAATGCAATGGAACCAAAGCCATAAGCTTTGTGAGCATGTGATAGACAAGAATACCTCAAAATCCCAATGTACGATTTTCGGTGAAAATTACAACTATACCCCTACGAAACTTCAAATGGTGATTTGAGGCACAAACGATGTCGGAATGCATTGGAACCAAAGCCATAAGCTTTGTGAGCATGTGATAGACAATAATACCTCAAAATCACAACGTACGATTTTCGGTGAAAATTACAACTATACCCGTAACGATTGGTTATATGAGGCACCAAACGATGTCGGAATGCATTGGAACCAAAGCCATAAGCTTTTTGAGCATGTGATAGACAAGAATACCTCAAATTCCCAATGTATGATTTTCGGTGAAAATTACAACTATACCCCTATGAAACTTCGAATGGTGATTTGAGGCACCAAACGATGTCGGAATGCATTGGAACCAAAGCCATAAGCTTTGTGAGCATCTGATAGACAAGAATACCTCAAAATCCCAATGTACGATTTTCGGTGAAAATTACAACTATACCCGTACGAAATTTCGAATGGTGATTTGAGGCACCAAACGATGTTGGAATGCATTGGAACCAAAGCCATAAGCTTTGTGAGCATGTGATAGACAATAATACCTCAAAATCACAACGTACGATTTTCGGTGAAAATTACAACTATACCCGTACGAAACTTCGATTGGTTATATGAGGCACCAAACGATGTCGGAATGCATTGGAACCAAAGCCATAAGCTTTGTGAGCATCTGATAGACAAGAATACCTCAAAATCCCAATGTACGATTTTCGGTGAAAATTACAACTATACCCGTACGAAATTTCGAATGGTGATTTGAGGCACCAAACGATGTCGGAATGCATTGGAACCAAAGCCATAAGCTTTGTGAGCATGTGATAGACAATAATGCCTCAAAATCACAACGTACGATTTTCGGTGAAAATTACAACTATACCCGTACGAAACTTCGATTGGTTATATGAGGCACCAAACGATGTCGGAATGCATTGGAACCAAAGCCATAAGCTTTTTGAGCATGTGATAGACAAGAATACCTCAAATTCCCAATGTATGATTTTCGGTGAAAATTACAACTATACCCCTACGAAACTTCGAATGGTGATTTGAGGCACCAAACGATGTCGGAATGCATTGGAACCAAAGCCATAAGCTTTGTGAGCATGTGATAGACAAGAATACCTCAAAATCACAATGTACGATTTTCGGTGAAAAATACTATACCCTTACGAAACTTCGAATGGTGATTTGAGCCACCAAACGATGTCGGATTGCATTGGAACCAAAGCCATAAGCTTTGTGAGCATGTGATAGACAAGAATACCTCAAAATCACAATGTACGATTTTCAGTTAAAATTACTACTATACCCCTACGAAACTTCGAATGGTGATTTGTGGTACCAAACGCTGCCGGAATGCATTGGAACGAAAGCCATAAGCTTTGTGAGCATGTGATAGACAAGAATACCTCAAAATCCCAATGTACGATTTTCGGAGAAAATTACAACTATACCCGTACGAAATTTCGAATGGTGATTTGAGGCACCAAACGATGTCGGAATGCATTGGAACCAAAGCCATAAGCTTTGTGAGCATTTGATAGACAAGAATACCTCAAAATCACAATGTACGATTTTCGGTGAAAAATACAACTATACCCTTACGAAACTTCGAATGGTGATTTGAGGCACCTAACGATGTCGGATTGCATTGGAACCAAAGCCATAAGCTTTTTGAGCATGTGATAGACAAGAATACCTCAAATTCCCAATGTATGATTTTCGGTGAAAATTACAACTATACCCCTACGAAACTTCGAATGGTGATTTGAGGCACCAAACGATGTCGGAATGCTTTGGAACCAAAGCCATAAGCTTTGTGAGCATGTGATAGACAAGAATACCTCAAAATCACAATGTACGATTTTCGGTGAAAAATACTATACCCTTACGAAACTTCGAATGGTGATTTGAGCCACCAAACGATGTCGGATTGCATTGGAACCAAAGCCATAAGCTTTGTGAGCATGTGATAGACAAGAATACCTCAAAATCACAATGTACGATTTTCAGTTAAAATTACTACTATACCCCTACGAAACTTCGAATGGTGATTTGTGGTACCAAACGCTGCCGGAATGCATTGGAACGAAAGCCATAAGCTTTGTGAGCATGTGATAGACAAGAATACCTCAAAATCCCAATGTACGATTTTCGGAGAAAATTACAACTATACCCGTACGAAATTTCGAATGGTGATTTGAGGCACCAAACGATGTCGGAATGCATTGGAACCAAAGCCATAAGCTTTGTGAGCATTTGATAGACAAGAATACCTCAAAATCACAATGTACGATTTTCGGTGAAAAATACAACTATACCCTTACGAAACTTCGAATGGTGATTTGAGGCACCTAACGATGTCGGATTGCATTGGAACCAAAGCCATAAGCTTTGTGAGCCTGTGATAGACAAGAATACCTCAAAATCACAATGTACGATTTTCAGTTAAAATTACTACTATACCCCTACGAAACTTCGAATGGTGATTTGTGGCACCAAACAATGTCGGAATGCATTGGAACCAAAGCCATAAGCTTTGTGAGCATATGATAGACAAGAATACGTCCAAATCCCAATGTACGATTTTCGGTGAAAATTACAACTATACCCCTACGAAACTTCGAATGGTGATTTGAGGCACCAAACGATGTCGGAATGCATTGGAACCAAAGCCATAAGCTTTGTGAGCATGTGATAGACAAGAATACCTCAAGATCCCAATGTACGATTTTCGGTGAAAATTACAACTATAACCCCTACGAAACTTTGAATGGCGATTTGAGGCACCAAACGATGTCGGAATGCATAGGAACCAAAGCCATATGCTTTGTGAGCATGTGATAGACAAGAATACCTCAAAATCCAAGTGTACGATTTTCAGTGAAAATTACAACTATACCCATACGAAACTTCGAATGGTGATTTGAGGCACCAAACGATGTCGAAATGGATGGGAGCCAAAGCCATAAGCTTTGTGAGCATGTGATAGACAAGAATACGTCCAAATCCCAATGTACGATTTTCGGTGAAAATTACAACTATACCCCTACGAAACTTCGAATGGTGATTTGAGGCCCCAAACGATGTCGGAATGCATTGGAACCAAAGCCATAATCTTTGTGAGCATGTGATAGACAAGAATACCTCAAGATCCCAATGTACGATTTTCGGTGAAAATTACAACTATAACCCCTACGAAACTTTGAATGGCGATTTGAGGCACCAAACGATGTCGGAATGCATAGGAACCAAAGCCATATGCTTTTTGAGCATGTGATAGACAAGAATACCTCAAAATCAGAATGTACGATTTTCAGTTAAAATTACTACTATACCCCTACGAAACTTCGAATGGTGATTTGTGGCACCAAACGCTGCCGGAATGCATTGGAACGAAAGCCATAAGCTTTGTGAGCATGTGATAGACAAGAATACCTCAAAATCACAACGTACGATTTTCGGTGAAAATTACAACTATACCCGTACGAAACTTCGATTGGTTATATGAGGCACCAAACGATGTCGGAATGCATTGGAACCAAAGCCATAAGCTTTGTGAGCATATGATAGACAAGAATACCTCAAAATCCCAATGTACGATTTTCGGTGAAAATTACAACTATACCCGTACGAAACTTCGAATGGTGATTTGAGGCACCAAACGATGTCGGAATGGATTGGAGCCAAAGCCATAAGCTTTGTGAGCATGTGATAGACAAGAATACGTCCAAATCCCAATGTACGATTTTCGGTGAAAATTACAACTATACCCCTACGAAACTTCGAATGGTGATTTGAGGCCCCAAACGATGTCGGAATGCATTGGAACCAAAGCCATAAGCTTTGTGAGCATGTGATAGACAAGAATACCTCAAGATCCCAATGTACGATTTTCGGTGAAAATTACAACTATAACCCCTACGAAACTTTGAATGGCGATTTGAGGCACCAAACGATGTCGGAATGCCTAGGAACCAAAGCCATATGCTTTGTGAGCATGTGATAGACAAGAATACTTCAAAATCCAAGTGTACGATTTTCAGTGAAAATTACAACTATACCCATACGAAACTTCGAATGGTGATTTGAGGCACCAAACGATGTCGGAATGCATTGGAACCAAAGTCATAAGCTTTGTGAGCATGTGATAGACAAGAATACCTCAAAATCCCAATGTACGATTTTCGGAGAAAATTACAACTATACCCGTACGAAATTTTGAATGGTGATTTGAGGCACCAAACGATGTGGGAATGCATTGGAACCAAAGCCATAAGCTTTGTGAGCATGTGATAGACAAGAATACCTCAAAATCCCAATGTACGATTTTCGGTGAAAATTACAACTATACCCCTACGAAACTTCAAATGGTGATTTGAGGCACAAACGATGTCGGAATGCATTGGAACCAAAGCCATAAGCTTTGTGAGCATGTGATAGACAATAATACCTCAAAATCACAACGTACGATTTTCGGTGAAAATTACAACTATACCCGTAACGATTTGTTATATGAGGCACCAAACGATGTCGGAATGCATTGGAACCAAAGCCATAAGCTTTTTGAGCATGTGATAGACAAGAATACCTCAAATTCCCAATGTATGATTTTCGGTGAAAATTACAACTATACCCCTACGAAACTTCGAATGGTGATTTGAGGCACCAAACGATGTCGGATTGCATTGGAACCAAAGCCATAAGCTTTGTGAGCATGTGATAGACAAGAATACCTCAAAATCCCAATGTACGATTTTCGGAGAAAATTACAACTATACCCGTACGAAATTTTGAATGGTGATTTGAGGCACCAAACGATGTCGGAATGCAATGGAACCAAAGCCATAAGCTTTGTGAGCATGTGATAGACAAGAATACCTCAAAATCCCAATGTACGATTTTCGGTGAAAATTACAACTATACCCCTACGAAACTTCAAATGGTGATTTGAGGCAGAAACGATGTCGGAATGCATTGGAACCAAAGCCATAAGCTTTGTGAGCATGTGATAGACAATAATACCTCAAAATCACAACGTACGATTTTCGGTGAAAATTACAACTATACCCGTAACGATTGGTTATATGAGGCACCAAACGATGTCGGAATGCATTGGAACCAAAGCCATAAGCTTTTTGAGCATGTGATAGACAAGAATACCTCAAATTCCCAATGTATGATTTTCGGTGAAAATTACAACTATACCCCTACGAAACTTCGAATGGTGATTTGAGGCACCAAACGATGTCGGAATGCATTGGAACCAAAGCCATAAGCTTTGTGAGCATGTGATAGACAAGAATACCTCAAAATCCCAATGTACGATTTTCGGAGAAAATTACAACTATACCCGTACGAAATTTCGAATGGTGATTTGAGGCACCAAACGATGTCGGAATGCATTGGAACCAAAGCCATAAGCTTTGTGAGCATGTGATAGACAATAATGCCTCAAAATCACAACGTACGATTTTCGGTGAAAATTACAACTATACCCGTACGAAACTTCGATTGGTTATATGAGGCACCAAACGATGTCGGAATGCATTGGAACCAAAGCCATAAGCTTTTTGAGCATGTGATAGACAAGAATACCTCAAATTTCCAATGTATGATTTTCGGTGAAAATTACAACTATACCCCTACGAAACTTCGAATGGTGATTTGAGGCACCAAACGATGTCGGAATGCATTGGAACCGAAGCCATAAGCTTTGTGAGCATGTGATAGACAAGAATACCTCAAAATCACAATGTACGATTTTCGGTGAAAAATACTATACCCTTACGAAACTTCGAATGGTGATTTGAGGCACCAAACGATGTCGGATTGCATTGGAACCAAAGCCATAAGCTTTGTGAGCATGTGATAGACAAGAATACCTCAAAATCACAATGTACGATTTTCAGTTAAAATTACTACTATACCCCTACGAAACTTCGAATGGTGATTTGTGGTACCAAACGCTGCCGGAATGCATTGGAACGAAAGCCATAAGCTTTGTGAGCATGTGATAGACAAGAATACCTCAAAATCCCAATGTACGATTTTCGGAGAAAATTACAACTATACCCGTACGAAATTTCGAATGGTGATTTGAGGCACCAAACGATGTCGGAATGCATTGGAACCAAAGCCATAAGCTTTGTGAGCATTTGATAGACAAGAATACCTCAAAATCACAATGTACGATTTTCGGTGAAAAATACAACTATACCCTTACGAAACTTCGAATGGTGATTTGAGGCACCTAACGATGTCGGATTGCATTGGAACCAAAGCCATAAGCTTTGTGAGCCTGTGATAGACAAGAATACCTCAAAATCACAATGTACGATTTTCAGTTAAAATTACTACTATACATACCCCTACGAAACTTCGAATGGTGATTTGTGGCACCAAACGATGTCGGAATGCATTGGAACCAAAGCCATAAGCTTTGTGAGCATATGATAGACAAGAATACCTCAAAATCCCAATGTACGATTTTCGGTGAATATTACAACTATACCCCTATGAAACTTCGAATAGTGATTTGAGGCACCAAACGATGCCGGAATGCATTGGAACCAAAGCCATAAGCTTTGGGAGCATGTGATAGTCAAGAATACCTCAAAATGCCAATGTACGATTTTCGGTGAAAATTACAACTATACCCGTACGAAACTTCGAATGGTGATTTGAGGCACCAAACGATGTCGGAATGGATTGGAGCCAAAGCCATAAGCTTTGTGAGCATGTGATAGACAAGAATACGTCCAAATCCCAATGTACGATTTTTGGTGAAAATTACAACTATACCCCTACGAAACTTCGAATGGTGATTTGAGGCCCCAAACGATGTCGGAATGCATTGGAACCAAAGCCATAAGCTTTGTGAGCATGTGATAGACAAAGAATACCTCAAGATCCCAATGTACGATTTTCGGTGAAAATTACAACTATAACCCCTACGAAACTTTGAATGGCGATTTGAGGCACCAAACGATGTCGGAATGCCTAGGAACCAAAGCCATATGCTTTGTGAGCATGTGATAGACAAGAATACCTCAAAATCCAAATGTACGATTTTCAGTGAAAATTACAACTATACCCATACGAAACTTCGAATGGTGATTTGAGGCACCAAACGATGTCGGAATGCATTGGAACCAAAGTCATAAGCTTTGTGAGCATGTGATAGACAAGAATACCTCAAAATCCCAATGTACGATTTTCGGAGAAAATTACAACTATACCCGTACGAAATTTTGAATGGTGATTTGAGGCGCCAAACGATGTCGGAATGCATTGAAACCAAAGCCATAAGCTTTGTGAGCATGTGATAGACAAGAATACCTCAAAATCACAACGTACGATTTTCGGTAAAAATTACAACTATACCCGTACGAAACTTCGATTGGTTATATGAGGCACCAAACGATGTCGGAATGCATTGGAACCAAAGCCATAAGCTTTTTGAGCATGTGATAGACAAGAATACCTCCTATTCCCAATGTATGATTTTCGGTGAAAATTACAACTATACCCCTACGAAACTTCGAATGGTGATTTGAGGCACCAAACGATGTCGGAATGCATTGGAACCAAAGCCATAAGCTTTGTGAGCATGTGATAGACAAGAATACCTCAAAATCACAACGTACGATTTTCGGTGAAAATTACAACTATACCCGTACGAAACTTCGATTGGTTATATGAGGCACCAAACGATGTCGGAATGCATTGGAACCAAAGCCATAAGCTTTTTGAGCATGTGATAGACAAGAATACCTCAAATTCCCAATGTATGATTTTCGGTGAAAATTACAACTATACCCCTACGAAACTTCGAATGGTGATTTGAGGCACCAAACGATGTCGGAATGCATTGGAACCAAAGCCATAAGCTTTGTGAGCATGTGATAGACAAGAATACCTCAAAATCACAATGTACGATTTTCGGTGAAAAATACAACTATACCCTTACGAAACTTCGAATGGTGATTTGAGGCACCAAACGATGTCGGATTGCATTGGAACCAAAGCCATAAGCTTTGTGAGCATGTGATAGACAAGAATACGTCCAAATCCAAATGTACGATTTTCGGTGAAAATTACAACTATACCCCTACGAAACTTCGAATGGTGATTTGAGGCCCCAAACGATGTCGGAATGCATTGGAACCAAAGCCATAAGCTTTGTGAGCATGTGATAGACAAGAATACCTCAAGATCCCAATGTACGATTTTCGGTGAAAATTACAACTATAACCCCTACGAAACTTTGAATGGCGATTTGAGGCACCAAACGATGTCCGAATGCATAGGAACCAAAGCCATAAGCTTTGTGAGCATGTGATAGACAAGAATACCTCAAAATCCAAGTGTACAATTTTCAGTGAAAATTACAACTATACCCATACGAAACTTCGAATGGTGATTTGAGGCACCAAACGATGTCAGAATGCATTGGAACCAAAGCCATAAGCTTTGTGAGCATGTGATAGACAAGAATACCTCAAAATCCCAATGTACGATTTTCGGAGAAAATTACAACTATACCCGTACGAAATTTTGAATGGTGATTTGAGGCACCAAACGATGTCGGAATGCATTGGAACCAAAGCCATAAGCTTTGTGAGCATGTGATAGACAAGAATACCTCAAAATCCCAATGTACGATTTTCGGTGAAAATTACAACTATACCCCTACGAAACTTCAAATGGTGATTTGAGGCACAAACGATGTCGGAATGCATTGGAACCAAAGCCATAAGCTTTGTGAGCATGTGATAGACAATAATACCTCAAAATCACAACGTACGATTTTCGGTGAAAATTACAACTATACCCGTAACGATTGGTTATATGAGGCACCAAACGATGTCGGAATGCATTGGAACCAAAGCCATAAGCTTTTTGAGCATGTGATAGACAAGAATACCTCAAATTCCCAACGTATGATTTTCGGTGAAAATTACAACTATACCCCTACGAAACTTCGAATGGTGATTTGAGGCACCAAACGATGTCGGAATGCATTGGAACCAAAGCCATAAGCTTTGTGAGCATGTGATAGACAAGAATACCTCAAAATCACAATGTACGATTTTCAGTTAAAATTACTACTATACCCCTACGAAACTTCGAATGGTGATTTGTGGCACCAAACGCTGCCGGAATGCATTGGAACGAAAGCCATAAGCTTTGTGAGCATGTGATAGACAAGAATACCTCAAAATCCCAATGTACGATTTTCGGAGAAAATTACAACTATACCCGTACGAAATTTCGAATGGTGATTTGAGGCACCAAACGATGTTGGAATGCATTGGAACCAAAGCCATAAGCTTTGTGAGCATGTGATAGACAATAATACCTCAAAATCACAACGTACGATTTTCGGTGAAAATTACAACTATACCCGTACGAAACTTCGATTGGTTATATGAGGCACCAAACGATGTCGGAATGCATTGGAACCAAAGCCATAAGCTTTGTGAGCATCTGATAGACAAGAATACCTCAAAATCCCAATGTACGATTTTCGGTGAAAATTACAACTATACCCGTACGAAATTTCGAATGGTGATTTGAGGCACCAAACGATGTCGGAATGCATTGGAACCAAAGCCATAAGCTTTGTGAGCATGTGATAGACAATAATGCCTCAAAATCACAACGTACGATTTTCGGTGAAAATTACAACTATACCCGTACGAAACTTCGATTGGTTATATGAGGCACCAAACGATGTCGGAATGCATTGGAACCAAAGCCATAAGCTTTTTGAGCATGTGATAGACAAGAATACCTCAAATTCCCAATGTATGATTTTCGGTGAAAATTACAACTATACCCCTACGAAACTTCGAATGGTGATTTGAGGCACCAAACGATGTCGGAATGCATTGGAACCAAAGCCATAAGCTTTGTGAGCATGTGATAGACAAGAATACCTCGAATGGTGATTTGAGGCACCAAACGATTTTCGGTGAAAAATACTATACCCTTACGAAACTTCGAATGGTGATTTGAGCCACCAAACGATGTCGGATTGCATTGGAACCAAAGCCATAAGCTTTGTGAGCATGTGATAGACAAGAATACCTCAAAATCACAATGTACGATTTTCAGTTAAAATTACTACTATACCCCTACGAAACTTCGAATGGTGATTTGTGGTACCAAACGCTGCCGGAATGCATTGGAACGAAAGCCATAAGCTTTGTGAGCATGTGATAGACAAGAATACCTCAAAATCCCAATGTACGATTTTCGGAGAAAATTACAACTATACCCGTACGAAATTTCGAATGGTGATTTGAGGCACCAAACGATGTCGGAATGCATTGGAACCAAAGCCATAAGCTTTGTGAGCATTTGATAGACAAGAATACCTCAAAATCACAATGTACGATTTTCGGTGAAAAATACAACTATACCCTTACGAAACTTCGAATGGTGATTTGAGGCACCTAACGATGTCGGATTGCATTGGAACCAAAGCCATAAGCTTTGTGAGCCTGTGATAGACAAGAATACCTCAAAATCACAATGTACGATTTTCAGTTAAAATTACTACTATACCCCTACGAAACTTCGAATGGTGATTTGTGGCACCAAACAATGTCGGAATGCATTGGAACCAAAGCCATAAGCTTTGTGAGCATATGATAGACAAGAATACGTCCAAATCCCAATGTACGATTTTCGGTGAAAATTACAACTATACCCCTACGAAACTTCGAATGGTGATTTGAGGCACCAAACGATGTCGGAATGCATTGGAACCAAAGCCATAAGCTTTGTGAGCATGTGATAGACAAGAATACCTCAAGATCCCAATGTACGATTTTCGGTGAAAATTACAACTATAACCCCTACGAAACTTTGAATGGCGATTTGAGGCACCAAACGATGTCGGAATGCATAGGAACCAAAGCCATATGCTTTGTGAGCATGTGATAGACAAGAATACCTCAAAATCCAAGTGTACGATTTTCAGTGAAAATTACAACTATACCCATACGAAACTTCGAATGGTGATTTGAGGCACCAAACGATGTCGAAATGGATTGGAACCAAAGCCATAAGCTTTGTGAGCATGTGATAGACAAGAATACGTCCAAATCCCAATGTACGATTTTCGGTGAAAATTACAACTATACCCCTACGAAACTTCGAATGGTGATTTGAGGCCCCAAACGATGTCGGAATGCATTGGAACCAAAGCCATAAGCTTTGTGAGCATGTGATAGACAAGAATACCTCAAGATCCCAATGTACGATTTTCGGTGAAAATTACAACTATAACCCCTACGAAACTTTGAATGGCGATTTGAGGCACCAAACGATGTCGGAATGCATAGGAACCAAAGCCATATGCTTTTTGAGCATGTGATAGACAAGAATACCTCAAAATCACAATGTACGATTTTCAGTTAAAATTACTACTATACCCCTACGAAACTTCGAATGGTGATTTGTGGCACCAAACGCTGCCGGAATGCATTGGAACGAAAGCCATAAGCTTTGTGAGCATGTGATAGACAAGAATACCTCAAAATCACAACGTACGATTTTCGGTGAAAATTACAACTATACCCGTACGAAACTTCGATTGGGTATATGAGGCACCAAACGATGTCGGAATGCATTGGAACCAAAGCCATAAGCTTTGTGAGCATATGATAGACAAGAATACCTCAAAATCCCAATGTACGATTTTCGGTGAAAATTACAACTATACCCGTACGAAACTTCGAATGGTGATTTGAGGCACCAAACGATGTCGGAATGGATTGGAGCCAAAGCCATAAGCTTTGTGAGCATGTGATAGACAAGAATACGTCCAAATCCCAATGTACGATTTTCGGTGAAAATTACAACTATACCCCTACGAAACTTCGAATGGTGATTTGAGGCCCCAAACGATGTCGGAATGCATTGGAACCAAAGCCATAAGCTTTGTGAGCATGTGATAGACAAGAATACCTCAAGATCCCAATGTACGATTTTCGCTGAAAATTACAACTATAACCCCTACGAAACTTTGAATGGCGATTTGAGGCACCAAACGATGTCGGAATGCCTAGGAACCAAAGCCATATGCTTTGTGAGCATGTGATAGACAAGAATACCTCAAAATCCAAGTGTACGATTTTCAGTGAAAATTACAACTATACCCATACGAAACTTCGAATGGTGATTTGAGGCACCAAACGATGTCGGAATGCATTGGAACCAAAGTCATAAGCTTTGTGAGCATGTGATAGACAAGAATACCTCAAAATCACAACGTACGATTTTCGGTGAAAATTACAACTATACCCGTACGAAACTTCGATTGGTTATATGAGGCACCAAACGATGTCGGAATGCATTGGAACCAAAGCCATAAGCTTTGTGAGCATCTGATAGACAAGAATACCTCAAAATCCCAATGTACGATTTTCGGTGAAAATTACAACTATACCCGTACGAAATTTCGAATGGTGATTTGAGGCACCAAACGATGTCGGAATGCATTGGAACCAAAGCCATAAGCTTTGTGAGCATGTGATAGACAATAATGCCTCAAAATCACAACGTACGATTTTCGGTGAAAATTACAACTATACCCGTACGAAACTTCGATTGGTTATATGAGGCACCAAACGATGTCGGAATGCATTGGAACCAAAGCCATAAGCTTTTTGAGCATGTGATAGACAAGAATACCTCAAATTCCCAATGTATGATTTTCGGTGAAAATTACAACTATACCCCTACGAAACTTCGAATGGTGATTTGAGGCACCAAACGATGTCGGAATGCATTGGAACCAAAGCCATAAGCTTTGTGAGCATGTGATAGACAAGAATACCTCAAAATCACAATGTACGATTTTCGGTGAAAAATACTATACCCTTACGAAACTTCGAATGGTGATTTGAGGCACCAAAATATGTGTCGGATTGCATTGGAACCAAAGCCATAAGCTTTGTGAGCATGTGATAGACAAGAATACCTCAAAATCACAATGTACGATTTTCAGTTAAAATTACTACTATACCCCTACGAAACTTCGAATGGTGATTTGTGGTACCAAACGCTGCCGGAATGCATTGGAACGAAAGCCATAAGCTTTGTGAGCATGTGATAGACAAGAATACCTCAAAATCCCAATGTACGATTTTCGGAGAAAATTACAACTATACCCGTACGAAATTTCGAATGGTGATTTGAGGCACCAAACGATGTCGGAATGCATTGGAACCAAAGCCATAAGCTTTGTGAGCATTTGATAGACAAGAATACCTCAAAATCACAATGTACGATTTTCGGTGAAAAATACAACTATACCCTTACGAAACTTCGAATGGTGATTTGAGGCACCTAACGATGTCGGATTGCATTGGAACCAAAGCCATAAGCTTTGTGAGCCTGTGATAGACAAGAATACCTCAAAATCACAATGTACGATTTTCAGTTAAAATTACTACTATACCCCTACGAAACTTCGAATGGTGATTTGTGGCACCAAACAATGTCGGAATGCATTGGAACCAAAGCCATAAGCTTTGTGAGCATATGATAGACAAGAATACGTCCAAATCCCAATGTACGATTTTCGGTGAAAATTACAACTATACCCCTACGAAACTTCGAATGGTGATTTGAGGCACCAAACGATGTCGGAATGCATTGGAACCAAAGCCATAAGCTTTGTGAGCATGTGATAGACAAGAATACCTCAAGATCCCAATGTACGATTTTCGGTGAAAATTACAACTATAACCCCTACGAAACTTTGAATGGCGATTTGAGGCACCAAACGATGTCGGAATGCATAGGAACCAAAGCCATATGCTTTGTGAGCATGTGATAGACAAGAATACCTCAAAATCCAAGTGTACGATTTTCAGTGAAAATTACAACTATACCCATACGAAACTTCGAATGGTGATTTGAGGCACCAAACGATGTCGAAATGGATTGGAGCCAAAGCCATAAGCTTTGTGAGCATGTGATAGACAAGAATACGTCCAAATCCCAATGTACGATTTTCGGTGAAAATTACAACTATACCCCTACGAAACTTCGAATGGTGATTTGAGGCCCCAAACGATGTCGGAATGCATTGGAACCAAAGCCATAAGCTTTGTGAGCATGTGATAGACAAGAATACCTCAAGATCCCAATGTACGATTTTCGGTGAAAATTACAACTATAACCCCTACGAAACTTTGAATGGCGATTTGAGGCACCAAACGATGTCGGAATGCATAGGAACCAAAGCCATATGCTTTTTGAGCATGTGATAGACAAGAATACCTCAAAATCACAATGTACGATTTTCAGTTAAAATTACTACTATACCCCTACGAAACTTCGAATGGTGATTTGTGGCACCAAACGCTGCCGGAATGCATTGGAACGAAAGCCATAAGCTTTGTGAGTATGTGATAGACAAGAATACCTCAAAATCACAACGTACGATTTTCGGTGAAAATTACAACTATACCCGTACGAAACTTCGATTGGGTATATGAGGCACCAAACGATGTCGGAATGCATTGGAACCAAAGCCATAAGCTTTGTGAGCATATGATAGACAAGAATACCTCAAAATCCCAATGTACGATTTTCGGTGAAAATTACAAATATACCCGTACGAAACTTCGAATGGTGATTTGAGGCACCAAACGATGTCGGAATGGATTGGAGCCAAAGCCATAAGCTTTGTGAGCATGTGATAGACAAGAATACGTCCAAATCCCAATGTACGATTTTCGGTGAAAATTACAACTATACCCCTACGAAACTTCGAATGGTGATTTGAGGCCCCAAACGATGTCGGAATGCATTGGAACCAAAGCCATAAGCTTTGTGAGCATGTGATAGACAAGAATACCTCAAGATCCCAATGTACGATTTTCGGTGAAAATTACAACTATAACCCCTACGAAACTTTGAATGGCGATTTGAGGCACCAAACGATGTCGGAATGCCTAGGAACCAAAGTCATATGCTTTGTGAGCATGTGATAGACAAGAATACCTCAAAATCCAAGTGTACGATTTTCAGTGAAAATTACAACTATACCCATACGAAACTTCGAATGGTGATTTGAGGCACCAAACGATGTCGGAATGCATTGGAACCAAAGTCATAAGCTTTGTGAGCATGTGATAGACAAGAATACCTCAAAATCCCAATGTACGATTTTCGGTGAAAATTACAACTATACCCCTACGAAACTTCAAATGGTGATTTGAGGCACAAACGATGTCGGAATGCATTGGAACCAAAGCCATAAGCTTTGTGAGCATGTGATAGACAATAATACCTCAAAATCACAACG
Organism: Verbascum thapsus; assembly: GCA_963669365.1. NCBI lineage: Eukaryota > Viridiplantae > Streptophyta > Magnoliopsida > Lamiales > Scrophulariaceae > Verbascum > Verbascum thapsus. The sequence continues at coordinate 7,524,033 of OY770120.1, forward strand.
TACGATTTTCGGTGAAAATTACAACTATACCCGTAACGATTGGTTATATGAGGCACCAAACGATGTCGGAATGCATTGGAACCAAAGCCATAAGCTTTTTGAGCATGTGATAGACAAGAATACCTCAAATTCCCAATGTATGATTTTCGGTGAAAATTACAACTATACCCCTACGAAACTTCGAATGGTGATTTGAGGCACCAAACGATGTCGGAATGCATTGGAACCAAAGCCATAAGCTTTGTGAGCATGTGATAGACAAGAATACCTCAAAATCACAATGTACGATTTTCAGTTAAAATTACTACTATACCCCTACGAAACTTCGAATGGTGATTTGTGGCACCAAACGCTGCCGGAATGCATTGGAACGAAAGCCATAATCTTTGTGAGCATGTGATAGACAAGAATACCTCAAAATCCCAATGTACGATTTTCGGAGAAAATTACAACTATACCCGTACGAAATTTCGAACGGTGATTTGAGGCACCAAACGATGTTGGAATGCATTGGAACCAAAGCCATAAGCTTTGTGAGCATGTGATAGACAATAATACCTCAAAATCACAACGTACGATTTTCGGTGAAAATTACAACTATACCCGTACGAAACTTCGATTGGTTATATGAGGCACCAAACGATGTCGGAATGCATTGAAACCAAAGCCATAAGCTTTGTGAGCATATGATAGACAAGAATACCTCAAAATCCCAATGTACGATTTTCGGTGAATATTACAACTATACCCCTATGAAACTTCGAATAGTGATTTGAGGCACCAAACGATGCCGGAATGCATTGGAACCAAAGCCATAAGCTTTGGGAGCATGTGATAGTCAAGAATACCTCAAAATGCCAATGTACGATTTTCGGTGAAAATTACAACTCTACCCGTACGAAACTTCGAATGGTGATTTGAGGCACCAAACGATGTCGGAATGGATTGGAGCCAAAGCCATAAGCTTTGTGAGCATGTGATAGACAAGAATACGTCCAAATCCCAATGTACGATTTTCGGTGAAAATTACAACTATACCCCTACGAAACTTCGAATGGTGATTTGAGGCCCCAAACGATGTCGGAATGCATTGGAACCAAAGCCATAAGCTTTGTGAGCATGTGATAGACAAGAATACCTCAAGATTCCAATGTACGATTTTCGGTGAAAATTACAACTATAACCCCTACGAAACTTTGAATGGCGATTTGAGGCACCAAACGATGTCGGAATGCCTAGGAACCAAAGCCATATGCTTTGTGAGCATGTGATAGACAAGAATACCTCAAAATCCAAATGTACGATTTTCAGTGAAAATTACAACTATACCCATACGAAACTTCGAATGGTGATTTGAGGCACCAAACGATGTCGGAATGCATTGGAACCAAAGTCATAAGCTTTGTGAGCATGTGATAGACAAGAATACCTCAAAATCCCAATGTACGATTTTCGGAGAAAATTACAAGTATACCCGTACGAAATTTTGAATGGTGATTTGAGGCGCCAAACGATGTCGGAATGCATTGGAACCAAAGCCATAAGCTTTGTGAGCATGTGATAGACAAGAATACCTCAAAATCACAACGTACGATTTTCGGTAAAAATTACAACTATACCCGTACGAAACTTCGATTGGTTATATGAGGCACCAAACGATGTCGGAATGCATTGGAACCAAAGCCATAAGCTTTTTGAGCATGTGATAGACAAGAATACCTCCTATTCCCAATGTATGATTTTCGGTGAAAATTACAACTATACCCCTACGAAACTTCGAATGGTGATTTGAGGCACCAAACGATGTCGGAATGCATTGGAACCAAAGCCATAAGCTTTGTGAGCATGTGATAGACAAGAATACCTCAAAATCACAACGTACGATTTTCGGTGAAAATTACAACTATACCCGTACGAAACTTCGATTGGTTATATGAGGCACCAAACGATGTCGGAATGCATTGGAACCAAAGCCATAAGCTTTGTGAGCATGTGATAGACAAGAATACCTCAAATTCCCAATGTATGATTTTCGGTGAAAATTACAACTATACCCCTACGAAACTTCGAATGGTGATTTGAGGCACCAAACGATGTCGGAATGCATTGGAACCAAAGCCATAAGCTTTGTGAGCATGTGATAGACAAGAATACCTCAAAATCACAATGTACGATTTTCGGTGAAAAATACAACTATACCCTTACGAAACTTCGAATGGTGATTTGAGGCACCAAACGATGTCGGATTGCATTGGAACCAAAGCCATAAGCTTTGTGAGCATGTGATAGACAAGAATAGGTCCAAATCCAAATGTACGATTTTCGGTGAAAATTACAACTATACCCCTACGAAACTTCGAATGGTGATTTGAGGCCCCAAACGATGTCGGAATGCATTGGAACCAAAGCCATAAGCTTTGTGAGCATGTGATAGACAAGAATACCTCAAGATCCCAATGTACGATTTTCGGTGAAAATTACAACTATAACCCCTACGAAACTTTGAATGGCGATTTGAGGCACCAAACGATGTCCGAATGCATAGGAACCAAAGCCATAAGCTTTGTGAGCATGTGATAGACAAGAATACCTCAAAATCCAAGTGTACAATTTTCAGTGAAAATTACAACTATACCCATACGAAACTTCGAATGGTGATTTGAGGCACCAAACGATGTCAGAATGCATTGGAACCAAAGCCATAAGCTTTGTGAGCATGTGATAGACAAGAATACCTCAAAATCCCAATGTACGATTTTCGGAGAAAATTACAACTATACCCGTACGAAATTTTGAATGGTGATTTGAGGCACCAAACGATGTCGGAATGCATTGGAACCAAAGCCATAAGCTTTGTGAGCATGTGATAGACAAGAATACCTCAAAATCCCAATGTACGATTTTCGGTGAAAATTACAACTATACCCCTACGAAACTTCAAATGGTGATTTGAGGCACAAACGATGTCGGAATGCATTGGAACCAAAGCCATAAGCTTTGTGAGCATGTGATAGACAATAATACCTCAAAATCACAACGTACGATTTTCGGTGAAAATTACAACTATACCCGTAACGATTGGTTATATGAGGCACCAAACGATGTCGGAATGCATTGGAACCAAAGCCATAAGCTTTTTGAGCATGTGATAGACAAGAATACCTCAAATTCCCAATGTATGATTTTCGGTGAAAATTACAACTATACCCCTACGAAACTTCGAATGGTGATTTGAGGCACCAAACGATGTCGGAATGCATTGGAACCAAAGCCATAAGCTTTGTGAGCATGTGATAGACAAGAATACCTCAAAATCACAATGTACGATTTTCAGTTAAAATTACTACTATACCCCTACGAAACTTCGAATGGTGATTTGTGGCACCAAACGCTGCCGGAATGCATTGGAACGAAAGCCATAAGCTTTGTGAGCATGTGATAGACAAGAATACCTCAAAATCCCAATGTACGATTTTCGGAGAAAATTACAACTATACCCGTACGAAATTTCGAATGGTGATTTGAGGCACCAAACGATGTTGGAATGCATTGGAACCAAAGCCATAAGCTTTGTGAGCATGTGATAGACAATAATACCTCAAAATCACAACGTACGATTTTCGGTGAAAATTACAACTATACCCGTACGAAACTTCGATTGGTTATATGAGGCACCAAACGATGTCGGAATGCATTGGAACCAAAGCCATAAGCTTTGTGAGCATCTGATAGACAAGAATACCTCAAAATCCCAATGTACGATTTTCGGTGAAAATTACAACTATACCCGTACGAAATTTCGAATGGTGATTTGAGGCACCAAACGATGTCGGAATGCATTGGAACCAAAGCCATAAGCTTTGTGAGCATGTGATAAACAATAATGCCTCAAAATCACAACGTACGATTTTCGGTGAAAATTACAACTATACCCGTACGAAACTTAAATTGGTTATATGAGGCACCAAACGATGTCGGAATGCATTGGAACCAAAGCCATAAGCTTTTTGAGCATGTGATAGACAAGAATACCTCAAATTTCCAATGTATGATTTTCGGTGAAAATTACAACTATACCCCTACGAAACTTCGAATGGTGATTTGAGGCACCAAACGATGTCGGAATGCATTGGAACCAAAGCCATAAGCTTTGTGAGCATGTGATAGACAAGAATACCTCAAAATCACAATGTACGATTTTCGGTGAAAAATACTATACCCTTACGAAACTTCGAATGGTGATTTGAGGCACCAAACGATGTCGGATTGCATTGGAACCAAAGCCATAAGCTTTGTGAGCATGTGATAGACAAGAATACCTCAAAATCACAATGTACGATTTTCAGATAAAATTACTACTATACCCCTACGAAACTTCGAATGGTGATTTGTGGTACCAAACGCTGCCGGAATGCATTGGAACGAAAGCCATAAGCTTTGTGAGCATGTGATAGACAAGAATACCTCAAAATCTCAATGTACGATTTTCGGAGAAAATTACAACTATACCCGTACGAAATTTCGAATGGTGATTTGAGGCACCAAACGATGTCGGAATGCATTGGAACCAAAGCCATAAGCTTTGTGAGCATTTGATAGACAAGAATACCTCAAAATCACAATGTACGATTTTCGGTGAAAAATACAACTATACCCTTACGAAACTTCGAATGGTGATTTGAGGCACCTAACGATGTCGGATTGCATTGGAACCAAAGCCATAAGCTTTGTGAGCATGTGATAGACAAGAATACCTCAAAATCACAATGTACGATTTTCGGTGAAAAATACTATACCCTTACGAAACTTCGAATGGTGATTTGAGGCACCAAACGATGTCGGATTGCATTGGAACCAAAGCCATAAGCTTTGTGAGCATGTGATAGACAAGAATACCTCAAAATCACAATGTACGATTTTCAGATAAAATTACTACTATACCCCTACGAAACTTCGAATGGTGATTTGTGGTACCAAACGCTGCCGGAATGCATTGGAACCAAAGCCATAAGCTTTGTGAGCATGTGATAGACAAGAATACCTCAAAATCACAATGTACGATTTTCAGATAAAATTACTCTTATACCCCTACGAAACTTCGAATGGTGATTTGTGGTACCAAACGCTGCCGGAATGCATTGGAACGAAAGCCATAAGCTTTGTGAGCATGTGATAGACAAGAATACCTCAAAATCACAATGTACGATTTTCGGTGAAAAATACTATACCCTTACGAAACTTCGAATGGTGATTTGAGGCACCAAACGATGTCGGATTGCATTGGAACCAAAGCCATAAGCTTTGTGAGCATGTGATAGACAAGAATACCTCAAAATCACAATGTACGATTTTCAGATAAAATTACTACTATACCCCTACGAAACTTCGAATGGTGATTTGTGGTACCAAACGCTGCCGGAATGCATTGGAACGAAAGCCATATGCTTTGTGAGCATGTGATAGACAAGAATACCTCAAAATCCCAATGTACGATTTTCGGAGAAAATTACAACTATACCCGTACGAAATTTCGAATGGTGATTTGAGGCACCAAACGATGTCGGAATGCATTGGAACCAAAGCCATAAGCTTTGTGAGCATTTGATAGACAAGAATACCTCAAAATCACAATGTACGATTTTCGGTGAAAAATACAACTATACCCTTACGAAACTTCGAATGGTGATTTGAGGCACCTAACGATGTCGGATTGCATTGGAACCAAAGCCATAAGCTTTGTGAGCATGTGATAGACAAGAATACCTCAAAATCACAATGTACGATTTTCGGTGAAAAATACTATACCCTTACGAAACTTCGAATGGTGATTTGAGGCACCAAACGATGTCGGATTGCATTGGAACCAAAGCCATAAGCTTTGTGAGCATGTGATAGACAAGAATACCTCAAAATCACAATGTACGATTTTCAGATAAAATTACTACTATACCCCTACGAAACTTCGAATGGTGATTTGTGGTACCAAACGCTGCCGGAATGCATTGGAACCAAAGCCATAAGCTTTGTGAGCATGTGATAGACAAGAATATCTCAAAATCACAATGTACGATTTTCGGTGAAAAATACTATACCCTTACGAAACTTCGAATGGTGATTTGAGGCACCAAACGATGTCGGATTGCATTGGAACCAAAGCCATAAGCTTTGTGAGCATGTGATAGACAAGAATACCTCAAAATCACAATGTACGATATTCAGATAAAATTACTACTATACCCCTACGAAACTTCGAATGATGATTTGTGGTACCAAACGCTGCCGGAATGCATTGGAACGAAAGCCATAAGCTTTGTGAGCATGTGATAGACAAGAATACCTCAAAATCCCAATGTACGATTTTCGGAGAAAATTACAACTATACCCGTACGAAATTTCGAATGGTGATTTGAGGCACCAAACGATGTCGGAATGCATTGGAACCAAAGCCATAAGCTTTGTGAGCATTTGATAGACAAGAATACCTCAAAATCACAATGTACGATTTTCGGTGAAAAATACAACTATACCCTTACGAAACTTCGAATGGTGATTTGAGGCACCTAACGATAACGGATTGCATTGGAACCAAAGCCATAAGCTTTGTGAGCATGTGATAGACAAGAATACCTCAAAATCACAATGTACGATTTTCGGTGAAAAATACTATACCCTTACGAAACTTCGAATGGTGATTTGAGGCACCAAACGATGTCGGATTGCATTGGAACCAAAGCCATAAGCTTTGTGAGCATGTGATAGACAAGAATACCTCAAAATCACAATTTACGATTTTCAGATAAAATTACTACTATACCCCTACGAAACTTCGAATGGTGATTTGTGGTACCAAACGCTGCCGGAATGCATTGGAACCAAAGCCATAAGCTTTGTGAGCATGTGATAGACAAGAATACCTCAAAATCACAATGTACGATTTTCAGATAAAATTACTACTATACCCCTACGAAACTTCGAATGGTGATTTGTGGTACCAAACGCTGCCGGAATGCATTGGAACGAAAGCCATAAGCTTTGTGAGCATGTGATAGACAAGAATACCTCAAAATCCCAATGTACGATTTTCGGAGAAAATTACAACTATACCCGTACGAAATTTCGAATGGTGATTTGAGGCACCAAACGATGTCGGAATGCATTGGAACCAAAGCCATAAGCTTTGTGAGCATTTGATAGACAAGAATACCTCAAAATCACAATGTACGATTTTCGGTGAAAAATACAACTATACCCTTACGAAACTTCGAATGGTGATTTGAGGCACCTAACGATGTCGGATTGCATTGGAACCAAAGCCATAAGCTTTGTGAGCATGTGATAGACAAGAATACCTCAAAATCACAATGTACGATTTTCGGTGAAAAATACTATACCCTTACGAAACTTCGAATGGTGATTTGAGGCACCAAACGATGTCGGATTGCATTGGAACCAAAGCCATAAGCTTTGTGAGCATGTGATAGACAAGAATACCTCAAAATCCCAATGTACGATTTTCGGTGAAAAATACTATACCCTTACGAAACTTCGAATGGTGATTTGAGGCACCAAACGATGTCGGATTGCATTGGAACCAAAGCCATAAGCTTTGTGAGCATGTGATAGACAAGAATACCTCAAAATCACAATGTACGATTTTCAGATAAAATTACTACTATACCCCTACGAAACTTCGAATGGTGATTTGTGGTACCAAACGCTGCCGGAATGCATTGGAACCAAAGCCATAAGCTTTGTGAGCATGTGATAGACAAGAATATCTCAAAATCACAATGTACGATTTTCGGTGAAAAATACTATACCCTTACGAAACTTCGAATGGTGATTTGAGGCACCAAACGATGTCGGATTGCATTGGAACCAAAGCCATAAGCTTTGTGAGCATGTGATAGACAAGAATACCTCAAAATCACAATGTACGATATTCAGATAAAATTACTACTATACCCCTACGAAACTTCGAATGATGATTTGTGGTACCAAACGCTGCCGGAATGCATTGGAACGAAAGCCATAAGCTTTGTGAGCATGTGATAGACAAGAATACCTCAAAATCCCAATGTACGATTTTCGGAGAAAATTACAACTATACCCGTACGAAATTTCGAATGGTGATTTGAGGCACCAAACGATGTCGGAATGCATTGGAACCAAAGCCATAAGCTTTGTGAGCATTTGATAGACAAGAATACCTCAAAATCACAATGTACGATTTTCGGTGAAAAATACAACTATACCCTTACGAAACTTCGAATGGTGATTTGAGGCACCTAACGATAACGGATTGCATTGGAACCAAAGCCATAAGCTTTGTGAGCATGTGATAGACAAGAATACCTCAAAATCACAATGTACGATTTTCGGTGAAAAATACTATACCCTTACGAAACTTCGAATGGTGATTTGAGGCACCAAACGATGTCGGATTGCATTGGAACCAAAGCCATAAGCTTTGTGAGCATGTGATAGACAAGAATACCTCAAAATCACAATTTACGATTTTCAGATAAAATTACTACTATACCCCTACGAAACTTCGAATGGTGATTTGTGGTACCAAACGCTGCCGGAATGCATTGGAACCAAAGCCATAAGCTTTGTGAGCATGTGATAGACAAGAATACCTCAAAATCACAATGTACGATTTTCAGATAAAATTACTACTATACCCCTACGAAACTTCGAATGGTGATTTGTGGTACCAAACGCTGCCGGAATGCATTGGAACGAAAGCCATAAGCTTTGTGAGCATGTGATAGACAAGAATACCTCAAAATCCCAATGTACGATTTTCGGAGAAAATTACAACTATACCCGTACGAAATTTCGAATGGTGATTTGAGGCACCAAACGATGTCGGAATGCATTGGAACCAAAGCCATAAGCTTTGTGAGCATTTGATAGACAAGAATACCTCAAAATCACAATGTACGATTTTCGGTGAAAAATACAACTATACCCTTACGAAACTTCGAATGGTGATTTGAGGCACCTAACGATGTCGGATTGCATTGGAACCAAAGCCATAAGCTTTGTGAGCATGTGATAGACAAGAATACCTCAAAATCACAATGTACGATTTTCGGTGAAAAATACTATACCCTTACGAAACTTCGAATGGTGATTTGAGGCACCAAACGATGTCGGATTGCATTGGAACCAAAGCCATAAGCTTTGTGAGCATGTGATAGACAAGAATACCTCAAAATCACAATTTACGATTTTCAGATAAAATTACTACTATACCCCTACGAAACTTCGAATGGTGATTTGTGGTACCAAACGCTGCCGGAATGCATTGGAACCAAAGCCATAAGCTTTGTGAGCATGTGATAGACAAGAATACCTCAAAATCACAATGTACGATTTTCAGATAAAATTACTACTATACCCCTACGAAACTTCGAATGGTGATTTGTGGTACCAAACGCTGCCGGAATGCATTGGAACGAAAGCCATAAGCTTTGTGAGCATGTGATAGACAAGAATACCTCAAAATCCCAATGTACGATTTTCGGAGAAAATTACAACTATACCCGTACGAAATTTCGAATGGTGATTTGAGGCACCAAACGATGTCGGAATGCATTGGAACCAAAGCCATAAGCTTTGTGAGCATTTGATAGACAAGAATACCTCAAAATCACAATGTACGATTTTCGGTGAAAAATACAACTATACCCTTACGAAACTTCGAATGGTGATTTGAGGCACCTAACGATGTCGGATTGCATTGGAACCAAAGCCATAAGCTTTGTGAGCATGTGATAGACAAGAATACCTCAAAATCACAATGTACGATTTTCGGTGAAAAATACTATACCCTTACGAAACTTCGAATGGTGATTTGAGGCACCAAACGATGTCGGATTGCATTGGAACCAAAGCCATAAGCTTTGTGAGCATGTGATAGACAAGAATACCTCAAAATCACAATGTACGATTTTCAGATAAAATTACTACTATACCCCTACGAAACTTCGAATGGTGATTTGTGGTACCAAACGCTGCCGGAATGCATTGGAACCAAAGCCATAAGCTTTGTGAGCATGTGATAGACAAGAATACCTCAAAATCACAATGTACGATTTTCAGATAAAATTACTCTTATACCCCTACGAAACTTCGAATGGTGATTTGTGGTACCAAACGCTGCCGGAATGCATTGGAACGAAAGCCATAAGCTTTGTGAGCATGTGATAGACAAGAATACCTCAAAATCACAATGTACGATTTTCGGTGAAAAATACTATACCCTTACGAAACTTCGAATGGTGATTTGAGGCACCAAACGATGTCGGATTGCATTGGAACCAAAGCCATAAGCTTTGTGAGCATGTGATAGACAAGAATACCTCAAAATCACAATGTACGATTTTCAGATAAAATTACTACTATACCCCTACGAAACTTCGAATGGTGATTTGTGGTACCAAACGCTGCCGGAATGCATTGGAACGAAAGCCATATGCTTTGTGAGCATGTGATATACAAGAATACCTCAAAATCTCAATGTACGATTTTCGGAGAAAATTACAACTATACCCGTACGAAATTTCGAATGGTGATTTGAGGCACCAAACGATGTCGGAATGCATTGGAACCAAAGCCATAAGCTTTGTGAGCATTTGATAGACAAGAATACCTCAAAATCACAATGTACGATTTTCGGTGAAAAATACAACTATACCCTTACGAAACTTCGAATGGTGATTTGAGGCACCTAACGATGTCGGATTGCATTGGAACCAAAGCCATAAGCTTTGTGAGCATGTGATAGACAAGAATACCTCAAAATCACAATGTACGATTTTCGGTGAAAAATACTATACCCTTACGAAACTTCGAATGGTGATTTGAGGCACCAAACGATGTCGGATTGCATTGGAACCAAAGCCATAAGCTTTGTGAGCATGTGATAGACAAGAATACCTCAAAATCACAATGTACGATTTTCAGATAAAATTACTACTATACCCCTACGAAACTTCGAATGGTGATTTGTGGTACCAAACGCTGCCGGAATGCATTGGAACCAAAGCCATAAGCTTTGTGAGCATGTGATAGACAAGAATATCTCAAAATCACAATGTACGATTTTCGGTGAAAAATACTATACCCTTACGAAACTTCGAATGGTGATTTGAGGCACCAAACGATGTCGGATTGCATTGGAACCAAAGCCATAAGCTTTGTGAGCATGTGATAGACAAGAATACCTCAAAATCACAATGTACGATATTCAGATAAAATTACTACTATACCCCTACGAAACTTCGAATGATGATTTGTGGTACCAAACGCTGCCGGAATGCATTGGAACGAAAGCCATAAGCTTTGTGAGCATGTGATAGACAAGAATACCTCAAAATCCCAATGTACGATTTTCGGAGAAAATTACAACTATACCCGTACGAAATTTCGAATGGTGATTTGAGGCACCAAACGATGTCGGAATGCATTGGAACCAAAGCCATAAGCTTTGTGAGCATTTGATAGACAAGAATACCTCAAAATCACAATGTACGATTTTCGGTGAAAAATACAACTATACCCTTACGAAACTTCGAATGGTGATTTGAGGCACCTAACGATGTCGGATTGCATTGGAACCAAAGCCATAAGCTTTGTGAGCATGTGATAGACAAGAATACCTCAAAATCACAATGTACGATTTTCGGTGAAAAATACTATACCCTTACGAAACTTCGAATGGTGATTTGAGGCACCAAACGATGTCGGATTGCATTGGAACCAAAGCCATAAGCTTTGTGAGCATGTGATAGACAAGAATACCTCAAAATCACAATTTACGATTTTCAGATAAAATTACTACTATACCCCTACGAAACTTCGAATGGTGATTTGTGGTACCAAACGCTGCCGGAATGCATTGGAACCAAAGCCATAAGCTTTGTGAGCATGTGATAGACAAGAATACCTCAAAATCACAATGTACGATTTTCAGATAAAATTACTACTATACCCCTACGAAACTTCGAATGGTGATTTGTGGTACCAAACGCTGCCGGAATGCATTGGAACGAAAGCCATAAGCTTTGTGAGCATGTGATAGACAAGAATACCTCAAAATCCCAATGTACGATTTTCGGAGAAAATTACAACTATACCCGTACGAAATTTCGAATGGTGATTTGAGGCACCAAACGATGTCGGAATGCATTGGAACCAAAGCCATAAGCTTTGTGAGCATTTGATAGACAAGAATACCTCAAAATCACAATGTACGATTTTCGGTGAAAAATACAACTATACCCTTACGAAACTTCGAATGGTGATTTGTGGCACCAAACGCTGCCGGAATGCATTGGAACGAAAGCCATAAGCTTTGTGAGCATGTGATAGACAAGAATACCTCAAAATCACAACGTACGATTTTCGGTGAAAATTACAACTATACCCGTACGAAACTTCGATTGGGTATATGAGGCACCAAACGATGTCGGAATGCATTGGAACCAAAGCCATAAGCTTTGTGAGCATATGATAGACAAGAATACCTCAAAATCCCAATGTACGATTTTCGGTGAAAATTACAACTATACCCGTACGAAACTTCGAATGGTGATTTGAGGCACCAAACGATGTCGGAATGGATTGGAGCCAAAGCCATTAGCTTTGTGAGCATGTGATAGACAAGAATACGTCCAAATCCCAATGTACGATTTTCGGCGAAAATTACAACTATACCCCTACGAAACTTCGAATGGTGATTTGAGGCCCCAAACGATGTCGGAATGCATTGGAACCAAAGCCATAAGCTTTGTGAGCATGTGATAGACAAGAATACCTCAAGATCCCAATGTACGATTTTCGGTGAAAATTACAACTATAACCCCTACGAAACTTTGAATGGCGATTTGAGGCACCAAACGATGTCGGAATGCCTAGGAACCAAAGCCATATGCTTTGTGAGCATGTGATAGACAAGAATACCTCAAAATCCAAGTGTACGATTTTCAGGGAAAATTACAACTATACCCATACGAAACTTCGAATGGTGATTTGAGGCACCAAACGATGTCGGAATGCATTGGAACCAAAGTCATAAGCTTTGTGAGCATGTGATAGACAAGAATACCTCAAAATCCCAATATACGATTTTCGGAGAAAATTACAACTATACCCGTACGAAATTTTGAATGGTGATTTGAGGCACCAAACGATGTCGGAATGCATTGGAACCAAAGCCATAAGCTTTGTGAGCATGTGATAGACAAGAATACCTCAAAATCCCAATGTACGATTTTCGGTGAAAATTACAACTATACCCCTACGAAACTTCAAATGGTGATTTGAGGCACAAACGATGTCGGAATGCATTGGAACCAAAGCCATAAGCTTTGTGAGCATGTGATAGACAATAATACCTCAAAATCACAACGTACGATTTTCGGTGAAAATTACAACTATACCCGTAACGATTTGTTATATGAGGCACCAAACGATGTCGGAATGCATTGGAACCAAAGCCATAAGCTTTTTGAGCATGTGATAGACAAGAATACCTCAAATTCCCAATGTATGATTTTCGGTGAAAATTACAACTATACCCCTACGAAACTTCGAATGGTGATTTGAGGCACCAAACGATGTCGGATTGCATTGGAACCAAAGCCATAAACTTTGTGAGCATGTGATAGACAAGAATACCTCAAAATCCCAATGTACGATTTTCGGAGAAAATTACAACTATACCCGTACGAAATTTTGAATGGTGATTTGAGGCACCAAACGATGTCGGAATGCAATGGAACCAAAGCCATAAGCTTTGTGAGCATGTGATAGACAAGAATACCTCAAAATCCCAATGTACGATTTTCGGTGAAAATTACAACTATACCCTTACGAAACTTCGAATGGTGATTTGAGGCACCTAACGATGTCGGATTGCATTGGAACCAAAGCCATAAGCTTTGTGAGCCTGTGATAGACAAGAATACCTCAAAATCACAATGTACGATTTTCAGTTAAAATTACTACTATACATACCCCTACGAAACTTCGAATGGTGATTTGTGGCACCAAACGATGTCGGAATGCATTGGAACCAAAGCCATAAGCTTTGTGAGCATATGATAGACAAGAATACCTCAAAATCCCAATGTACAATTTTCGGTGAATATTACAACTATACCCCTATGAAACTTCGAATAGTGATTTGAGGCACCAAACGATGCCGGAATGCATTGGAACCAAAGCCATAAGCTTTGGGAGCATGTGATAGTCAAGAATACCTCAAAATGCCAATGTACGATTTTCGGTGAAAATCACAACTATACCCGTACGAAACTTCGAATGGTGATTTGAGGCACCAAACGATGTCGGAATGGATTGGAGCCAAAGCCATAAGCTTTGTGAGCATGTGATAGACAAGAATACGTCCAAATCCCAATGTACGATTTTCGGTGAAAATTACAACTATACCCCTACGAAACTTCGAATGGTGATTTGAGGCCCCAAACGATGTCGGAATGCATTGGAACCAAAGCCATAAGCTTTGTGAGCATGTGATAGACAAGAATACCTCAAAATCACAACGTACGATTTTCGGTGAAAATTACAACTATACCCATACGAAACTCCGATTGGTTATATGAGGCACCAAACGATGCCGGAATGCATTGGAACCAAAGCCATAAGCTTTGGGAGCATGTGATAGACAAGAATACCTCAAGATCCCAATGTACGATTTTCGGTGAAAATTACAACTATAACCCCTACGAAACTTTGAATGGCGATTTGAGGCACCAAACGATGCCGGAATGCATTGGAACCAAAGCCATAAGCTTTGGGAGCATGTGATAGTCAAGAATACCTCAAAATGCCAATGTACGATTTTCGGTGAAAATTACAACTATACCCGTACGAAACTTCGAATGGTGATTTGAGGCACCAAACGATGTCGGAATGGATTGGAGCCAAAGCCATAAGCTTTGTGAGCATGTGATAGACAAGAATACGTCCAAATCCCAATGTACGATTTTCGGTGAAAATTACAACTATACCCCTACGAAACTTCGAATGGTGATTTGAGGCCCCAAACGATGTCGGAATGCATTGGAACCAAAGCCATAAGCTTTGTGAGCATGTGATAGACAAGAATACCTCAAAATCACAACGTACGATTTTCGGTGAAAATTACAACTATACCCATACGAAACTTCGATTGGTTATATGAGGCACCAAACGATGCCGGAATGCATTGGAACCAAAGCCATAAGCTTTGGGAGCATGTGATAGTCAAGAATACCTCAAAATGCCAATGTACGATTTTCGGTGAAAATTACAACTATACCCGTACGAAACTTCAAATGGTGATTTGAGGCACCAAACGATGTCGGAATGGATTGGAGCCAAAGCCATAAGCTTTGTGAGCATGTGATAGACAAGAATACGTCCAAATCCCAATGTACGATTTTCGGTGAAAATTACAACTATACCCCTACGAAACTTCGAATGGTGATTTGAGGCACCAAACGATGTCGGAATGCATTGGAACCAAAGCCATAAGCTTTGTGAGCATGTGATAGACAAGAATACCTCAAGATCCCAATGTACGATTTTCGGTGAAAATTACAACTATAACCCCTACGAAACTTTGAATGGCGATTTGAGGCACCAAACGATGTCGGAATGCCTAGGAACCAAAGCCATATGCTTTGTGAGCATGTGATAGACAAGAATACCTCAAAATCCAAATGTACGATTTTCAGTGAAAATTACAACTATACCCATACGAAACTTCGAATGGTGATTTGAGGCACCAAACGATGTCGGAATGCATTGGAACCAAAGTCATAAGCTTTGTGAGCATGTGATAGACAAGAATACCTCAAAATCCCATTGTACGATTTTCGGAGAAAATTACAACTATACCCGTACGAAATTTTGAATGGTGATTTGAGGCGCCAAACGATGTCGGAATGCATTGGAACCAAAGCCATAAGCTTTGTGAGCATGTGATAGACAAGAATACCTCAAAATCACAACGTACGATTTTCGGTGAAAATTACAACTATACCCGTACGAAACATCGATTGGTTATATGAGGCACCAAACGATGTCGGAATGCATTGGAACCAAAGCCATAAGCTTTTTGAGCATGTGATAGACAAGAATACCTCCTATTCCCAATGTATGATTTTCGGTGAAAATTACAACTATACCCCTACGAAACTTCGAATGGTGATTTGAGGCACCAAACGATGTCGGAATGCATTGAAACCAAAGCCATAAGCTTTGTGAGCATGTGATAGACAAGAATACCTCAAAATCACAACGTACGATTTTCGGTGAAAATTACAACTATACCCATACGAAACTTCGATTGGTTATATGAGGCACCAAACGATGTCGGAATGCATTGGAACCAAAGCCATAAGCTTTTTGAGCATGTGATAGACAAGAATACCTCAAATTCCCAATGTATGATTTTCGGTGAAAATTACAACTATACCCCTACGAAACTTCGAATGGTGATTTGAGGCACCAAACGATGTCGGAATGCATTGGAACCAAAGCCATAAGCTTTGTGAGCATGTGATAGACAAGAATACCTCAAAATCACAATGTACGATTTTCGGTGAAAAATACAACTATACCCTTACGAAACTTCGAATGGTGATTTGAGGCACCAAACGATGTCGGATTGCATTGGAACCAAAGCCATAAGCTTTGTGAGCATGTGATAGACAAGAATACGTCCAAATCCCAATGTACGATTTTCGGTGAAAATTACAACTATACCCCTACGAAACTTCGAATGGTGATTTGAGGCCCCAAACGATGTCGGAATGCATTGGAACCAAAGCCATAAGCTTTGTGAGCATGTGATAGACAAGAATACCTCAAGATCCCAATGTACGATTTTCGGTGAAAATTACAACTATAACCCCTACGAAACTTTGAATGGCGATTTGAGGCACCAAACGATGTCGGAATGCATAGGAACCAAAGCCATAAGCTTTGTGAGCATGTGATAGACAAGAATACCTCAAAATCCAAGTGTACAATTTTCAGTGAAAATTACAACTATACCCATACGAAACTTCGAATGGTGATTTGAGGCATCAAACGATGTCAGAATGCATTGGAACCAAAGCCATAAGCTTTGTGAGCATGTGATAGACAAGAATACCTCAAAATCCCAATGTACGATTTTCGGAGAAAATTACAACTATACCCGTACGAAATTTTGAATGGTGATTTGAGGCACCAAACGATGTCGGAATGCATTGGAACCAAAGCCATAAGCTTTGTGAGCATGTGATAGACAAGAATACCTCAAAATCCCAATGTACGATTTTCGGTGAAAATTACAACTATACCCCTACGAAACTTCAAATGGTGATTTGAGGCACAAACGATGTCGGAATGCATTGGAACCAAAGCCATAAGCTTTGTGAGCATGTGATAGACAATAATACCTCAAAATCACAACGTACGATTTTCGGTGAAAATTACAACTATACCCGTAACGATTGGTTATATGAGGCACCAAACGATGTCGGAATGCATTGGAACCAAAGCCATAAGCTTTTTGAGCATGTGATAGACAAGAATACCTCAAATTCTCAATGTATGATTTTTGGTGAAAATTACAACTATACCCCTACGAAACTTCGAATGGTGATTTGAGGCACCAAACGATGTCGGATTGCATTGGAACCAAAGCCATAAGCTTTGTGAGCATGTGATAGACAAGAATACCTCAAAATCCCAATGTACGATTTTCGGAGAAAATTACAACTATACCCGTACGAAATTTTGAATGGTGATTTGAGGCACCAAACGATGTCGGAATGCAATGGAACCAAAGCCATAAGCTTTGTGAGCATGTGATAGACAAGAATACCTCAAAATCCCAATGTACGATTTTCGGTGAAAATTACAACTATACCCCTACGAAACTTCAAATGGTGATTTGAGGCACAAACGATGTCGGAATGCATTGGAACCAAAGCCATAAGCTTTGTGAGCATGTGATAGACACTAATACCTCAAAATCACAACGTACGATTTTCGGTGAAAATTACAACTATACCCGTAACGATTGGTTATATGAGGCACCAAACGATGTCGGAATGCATTGGAACCAAAGCCATAAGCTTTTTGAGCATGTGATAGACAAGAATACCTCAAATTCCCAATGTATGATTTTCGGTGAAAATTACAACTATACCCCTACGAAACTTCGAATGGTGATTTGAGGCACCAAACGATGTCGGAATGCATTGGAACCAAAGCCATAAGCTTTGTGAGCATGTGATAGACAAGAATACCTCAAAATCACAATGTACGATTTTCAGTTAAAATTACTACTATACCCCTACGAAACTTCGAATGGTGATTTGTGGCACCAAACGCTGCCGGAATGCATTGGAACGAAAGCCATAAGCTTTGTGAGCATGTGATAGACAAGAATACCTCAAAATCCCAATGTACGATTTTCGGAGAAAATTACAACTATACCCGTACGAAATTTCGAATGGTGATTTGAGGCACCAAACGATGTTGGAATGCATTGGAACCAAAGCCATAAGCTTTGTGAGCATGTGATAGACAATAATACCTCAAAATCACAACGTACGATTTTCGGTGAAAATTACAACTATACCCGTACGAAACTTCGATTGGTTATATGAGGCACCAAACGATGTCGGAATGCATTGGAACCAAAGCCATAAGCTTTGTGAGCATCTGATAGACAAGAATACCTCAAAATCCCAATGTACGATTTTCGGTGAAAATTACAACTATACCCGTACGAAATTTCGAATGGTGATTTGAGGCACCAAACGATGTCGGAATGCATTGGAACCAAAGCCATAAGCTTTGTGAGCATGTGATAGACAATAATGCCTCAAAATCACAACGTACGATTTTCGGTGAAAATTACAACTATACCCGTACGAAACTTCGATTGGTTATATGAGGCACCAAACGATGTCGGAATGCATTGAAACCAAAGCCATAAGCTTTTTGAGCATGTGATAGACAAGAATACCTCAAATTCCCAATGTATGATTTTCGGTGAAAATTACAACTATACCCCTACGAAACTTCGAATGGTGATTTGAGGCACCAAACGATGTCGGAATGCATTGGAACCAAAGCCATAAGCTTTGTGAGCATGTGATAGACAAGAATACCTCAAAATCACAATGTACGATTTTCGGTGAAAAATACTATACCCTTACGAAACTTCGAATGGTGATTTGAGGCACCAAACGATGTCGGATTGCATTGGAACCAAAGCCATAAGCTTTGTGAGCATGTGATAGACAAGAATACCTCAAAATCACAATGTACGATTTTCAGTTAAAATTACTACTATACCCCTACGAAACTTCGAATGGTGATTTGTGGTACCAAACGCTGCCGGAATGCATTGGAACGAAAGCCATAAGCTTTGTGAGCATGTGATAGACAAGAATACCTCAAAATTCCAATGTACGATTTTCGGAGAAAATTACAACTATACCCGTACGAAATTTCGAATGGTGATTTGAGGCACCAAACGATGTCGGAATGCATTGGAACCAAAGCCATAAGCTTTGTGAGCATTTGATAGACAAGAATACCTCAAAATCACAATGTACGATTTTCGGTGAAAAATACAACTATACCCTTACGAAACTTCGAATGGTGATTTGAGGCACCTAACGATGTCGGATTGCATTGGAACCAAAGCCATAAGCTTTGTGAGCCTGTGATAGACAAGAATACCTCAAAATCACAATGTACGATTTTCAGTTAAAATTACTACTATACCCCTACGAAACTTCGAATGGTGATTTGTGGCACCAAACAATGTTGGAATGCATTGGAACCAAAGCCATAAGCTTTGTGAGCATATGATAGACAAGAATACGTCCAAATCCCAATGTACGATTTTCGGTGAAAATTACAACTATACCCCTACGAAACTTCGAATGGTGATTTGAGGCACCAAACGATGTCGGAATGCATTGGAACCAAAGCCATAAGCTTTGTGAGCATGTGATAGACAAGAATACCTCAAGATTTCAATGTACGATTTTCGGTGAAAATTACAACTATAACCCCTACGAAACTTTGAATGGAGATTTGAGGCACCAAACGATGTCGAAATGCATAGGAACCAAAGCCATATGCTTTGTGAGCATGTGATAGACAAGAATACCTCAAAATCCAAGTGTACGATTTTCAGTGAAAATTACAACTATACCCATACGAAACTTCGAATGGTGATTTGAGCCACCAAACGATGTCGAAATGGATTGGAGCCAAAGCCATAAGCTTTGTGAGCATGTGATAGACAAGAATACGTCCAAATCCCAATGTACGATTTTCGGTGAAAATTACAACTATACCCCTACGAAACTTCGAATGGTGATTTGAGGCCCCAAACGATGTCGGAATGCATTGGAACCAAAGCCATAAGCTTTGTGAGCATGTGATAGACAAGAATACCTCAAGATCCCAATGTACGATTTTCGGTGAAAATTACAACTATAACCCCTACGAAACTTTGAATGGCGATTTGAGGCACCAAACGATGTCGGAATGCATAGGAACCAAAGCCATATGCTTTTTGAGCATGTGATAGACAAGAATACCTCAAAATCACAATGTACGATTTTCAGTTAAAATTACTACTATACCCCTACGAAACTTCGAATGGTGATTTGTGGCACCAAACGCTGCCGGAATGCATTGGAACGAAAGCCATAAGCTTTGTGAGCATGTGATAGACAAGAATACCTCAAAATCACAACGTACGATTTTCGGTGAAAATTACAACTATACCCGTACGAAACTTCGATTGGTTATATGAGGCACCAAACGATGTCGGAATGCATTGGAACCAAAGCCATAAGCTTTGTGAGCATATGATAGACAAGAATACCTCAAAATCCCAATGTACGATTTTCGGTGAAAATTACAACTATACCCGTACGAAATTTCGAATGGTGATTTGAGGCACCAAACGATGTCGGAATGGATTGGAGCCAAAGCCATAAGCTTTGTGAGCATGTGATAGACAAGAATACGTCCAAATCCCAATGTACGATTTTCGGTGAAAATTACAACTATACCCCTACGAAACTTCGAATGGTGATTTGAGGCCCCAAACGATGTCGGAATGCATTGGAACCAAAGCCATAAGCTTTGTGAGCATGTGATAGACAAGAATACCTCAAGATCCCAATGTACGATTTTCGGTGAAAATTACAACTATAACCCCTACGAAACTTTGAATGGCGATTTGAGGCACCAAACGATGTCGGAATGCCTAGGAACCAAAGCCATATGCTTTGTGAGCATGTGATAGACAAGAATACCTCAAAATCCAAGTGTACGATTTTCAGTGAAAATTACAACTATACCCATACGAAACTTCGAATGGTGATTTGAGGCACCAAACGATGTCGGAATGCATTGGAACCAAAGTCATAAGCTTTGTGAGCATGTGATAGACAAGAATACCTCAAAATCCCAATGTACGATTTTCGGAGAAAATTACAACTATACCCGTACGAAATTTTGAATGGTGATTTGAGGCACCAAACGATGTCGGAATGCATTGGAACCAAAGCCATAAGCTTTGTGAGCATGTGATAGACAAGAATACCTCAAAATCCCAATGTACGATTTTCGGTGAAAATTACAACTATACCCCTACGAAACTTCAAATGGTGATTTGAGGCACAAACGATGTCGGAATGCATTGGAACCAAAGCCATAAGCTTTGTGAGCATGTGATAGACAATAATACCTCAAAATCACAACGTACGATTTTCGGTGAAAATTACAACTATACCCGTAACGATTTGTTATATGAGGCACCAAACGATGTCGGAATGCATTGGAACCAAAGCCATAAGCTTTTTGAGCATGTGATAGACAAGAATACCTCAAATTCCCAATGTATGATTTTCGGTGAAAATTACAACTATACCCCTACGAAACTTCGAATGGTGATTTGAGGCACCAAACGATGTCGGATTGCATTGGAACCAAAGCCATAAGCTTTGTGAGCATGTGATAGACAAGAATACCTCAAAATCCCAATGTACGATTTTCGGAGAAAATTACAACTATACCCGTACGAAATTTTGAATGGTGATTTGAGGCACCAAACGATGTCGGAATGCAATGGAACCAAAGCCATAAGCTTTGTGAGCATGTGATAGACAAGAATACCTCAAAATCCCAATGTACGATTTTCGGTGAAAATTACAACTATACCCCTACGAAACTTCAAATGGTGATTTGAGGCACAAACGATGTCGGAATGCATTGGAACCAAAGCCATAAGCTTTGTGAGCATGTGATAGACAATAATACCTCAAAATCACAACGTACGATTTTCGGTGAAAATTACAACTATACCCGTAACGATTGGTTATATGAGGCACCAAACGATGTCGGAATGCATTGGAACCAAAGTCATAAGCTTTTTGAGCATGTGATAGACAAGAATACCTCAAATTCCCAATGTATGATTTTCGGTGAAAATTACAACTATACCCCTACGAAACTTCGAATGGTGATTTGAGGCACCAAACGATGTCGGAATGCATTGGAACCAAAGCCATAAGCTTTGTGAGCTTGTGATAGACAAGAATACCTCAAAATCACAATGTACGATTTTCAGTTAAAATTACTACTATACCCCTACGAAACTTCGAATGGTGATTTGTGGCACCAAACGCTGCCGGAATGCATTGGAACGAAAGCCATAAGCTTTGTGAGCATGTGATAGACAAGAATACCTCAAAATCTCAATGTACGATTTTCGGAGAAAATTACAACTATAGCCGTACGAAATTTCGAATGGTGATTTGAGGCACCAAACGATGTCGGAATGCATTGGAACCAAAGCCATAAGCTTTGTGAGCATGTGATAGACAATAATGCCTCAAAATCACAACGTACGATTTTCGGTGAAAATTACAACTATACCCGTACGAAACTTCGATTGGTTATATGAGGCACCAAACGATGTCGGAATGCATTGGAACCAAAGCCATAAGCTTTTTGAGCATGTGATAGACAAGAATACCTCAAATTCCCAATGTATGATTTTCGGTGAAAATTACAACTATACCCCTACGAAATTCGAATGGTGATTTGAGGCACCAAACGATGTCGGAATGCATTGGAACCAAAGCCATAAGCTTTGTGAGCATGTGATAGACAAGAATACCTCAAAATCACAATGTACGATTTTCGGTGAAAAATACTATACCCTTACGAAACTTCGAATGGTGATTTGAGGCACCAAACGATGTCGGATTGCATTGGAACCAAAGCCATAAGCTTTGTGAGCATGTGATAGACAAGAATACCTCAAAATCACAATGTACGATTTTCAGTTAAAATTACTACTATACCCCTACGAAACTTCGAATGGTGATTTGTGGTACCAAACGCTGCCGGAATGCATTGGAACGAAAGCCATAAGCTTTGTGAGCATGTGATAGACAAGAATACCTCAAAATCCCAATGTACGATTTTCGGAGAAAATTACAACTATACCCGTACGAAATTTCGAATGGTGATTTGAGGCACCAAACGATGTCGGAATGCATTGGAACCAAAGCCATAAGCTTTGTGAGCATTTGATAGACAAGAATACCTCAAAATCACAATGTACGATTTTCGGTGAAAAATACAACTATACCCTTACGAAACTTCGAATGGTGATTTGAGGCACCTAACGATGTCGGATTGCATTGGAACCAAAGCCATAAGCTTTGTGAGCCTGTGATAGACAAGAATACCTCAAAATCACAATGTACGATTTTCAGTTAAAATTACTACTATACCCCTACGAAACTTCGAATGGTGATTTGTGGCACCAAACAATGTCGGAATGCATTGGAACCAAAGCCATAAGCTTTGTGAGCATATGATAGACAAGAATACGTCCAAATCCCAATGTACGATTTTCGGAGAAAATTACAACTATACCCCTACGAAACTTCGAATGGTGATTTGAGGCACCAAACGATGTCGGAATGCCTAGGAACCAAAGCCATAAGCTTTGTGAGCATGTGATAGACAAGAATACCTCAAAATCCAAATGTACGATTTTCAGTGAAAATTACAACTATAACTCCTACGAAACTTTGAATGGCGATTTGAGGCACCAAACGATGTCGGAATGCCTAGGAACCAAAGCCATATGCTTTGTGAGCATGTGATAGACAAGAATACCTCAAAATCCAAATGTACGATTTTCAGTGAAAATTACAACTATACCCATACGAATCGAATGGTGATTTGAGGCACCAAACGATGTCGGAATGCATTGGAACCAAAGTCATAAGCTTTGTAAGCATGTGATAGACAAGAATACCTCAAAATCCCAATGTACGATTTTCGGAGAAAATTACAACTATACCCGTACGAAATTTTGAATGGTGATTTGAGGCACCAAACGATGTCGGAATGCATTGGAACCAAAGCCATAAGCTTTGTGAGCATGTGATAGACAAGAATACCTCAAAATCACAACGTACGATTTTCGGTGAAAATTACAACTATACCCGTACGAAACTTCGATTGGTTATATGAGGCACCAAACGATGTCGGAATGCATTGGAACCAAAGCCATAAGCTTTTTGAGCAAGTGATAGACAAGAATACCTCAAATTCCCAATGTATGATTTTCGGTGAAAATTACAACTATACCCCTACGAAACTTCGAATGGTGATTTGAGGCACCAAACGATGTCGGAATGCATTGGAACCAAAGCCATAAGCTTTGTGAGCATATGATAGACAAGAATACCTCAAAATCCCAATGTACGATTTTCGGTGAATATTACAACTATACCCCTATGAAACTTCGAATAGTGATTTGAGGCACCAAACGATGCCGGAATGCATTGGAACCAAAGCCATAAGCTTTGGGAGCATGTGATAGACAAGAATACCTCAAAATGCCAATGTACGATTTTCGGTGAAAATTACAACTATACCCGTACGAAACTTCGAATGGTGATTTGAGGCACCAAACGATGTCGGAATGCATTGGAACCAAAGTCATAAGCTTTGTGAGCATGTGATAGACAAGAATACCTCAAAATCCCAATGTACGATTTTCGGAGAAAATTACAACTATACCCGTACGAAATTTTGAATGGTGATTTGAGGCACCAAACGATGTCGGAATGCATTGGAACCAAAGCCATAAGCTTTGTGAGCATGTGATAGACAAGAATACCTCAAAATCACAACGTACGATTTTCGGTGAAAATTACAACTATACCCGTACGAAACTTCGATTGGTTATATGAGGCACCAAACGATGTCGGAATGCATTGGAACCAAAGCCATAAGCTTTTTGAGCATGTGATAGACAAGAATACCTCAAATTCTCAATGTATGATTTTCGGTGAAAATTACAACTATACCCCTACGAAACTTCGAATGGTGATTTGAGGCACCAAACGATGTCGGAATGCATTGGAACCAAAGCCATAAGCTTTGTGAGCATGTGATAGACAAGAATACCTCAAAATCACAATGTACGATTTTCGGTGAAAAATACAACTATACCCTTACGAAACTTCGAATGGTGATTTGAGGCACCAAACGATGTCGGATTGCATTGTAACCAAAGCCATAAGCTTTGTGAGCATGTGATAGACAAGAATACCTCAAAATCACAACGTACGATTTTCGGTGAAAATTACAACTATACCCGTACGAAACTTCGATTGGTTATATGAGGCACCAAACGATGTCGGAATGCATTGGAACCAAAGCCATAAGCTTTGTGAGCATGTGATAGACAAGAATACCTCAAAATCACAATGTACGATTTTCGGTGAAAATTACAACTATACCCGTACGAAACTTCGAATGGTGATTTGAGGCACCAAACGATGTTGGATTGCATTGGAACCAAAGCCATAAGCTTTGTGAGCCTGTGATAGACAAGAATACCTCAAAATCACAATGTACGATTTTCAGTTAAAATTACTACTATACCCCTACGAAACTTCGAATGGTGATTTGTGGCACCAAACAATGTCGGAATGCATTGGAACCAAAGCCATAAGCTTTGTGAGCATATGATAGACAAGAATACGTCCAAATCCCAATGTACGATTTTCGGTGAAAATTACAACTATACCCCTACGAAACTTCGAATGGTGATTTGAGGCACCAAACGATGTCAGAATGCATTGGAACCAAAGCCATAA
Organism: Verbascum thapsus; assembly: GCA_963669365.1. Taxonomy (NCBI): domain Eukaryota; kingdom Viridiplantae; phylum Streptophyta; class Magnoliopsida; order Lamiales; family Scrophulariaceae; genus Verbascum; species Verbascum thapsus. The sequence goes on from OY770120.1 coordinate 7,550,279, forward strand.
GCTTTGTGAGCATGTGATAGACAAGAATACCTCAAGATCCCAATGTACGATTTTCGGTGAAAATTACAACTATAACGCCTACGAAACTTTGAATGGCGATTTGAGGCACCAAACGATGTCGGAATGCATAGGAACCAAAGCCATATGCTTTGTGAGCATGTGATAGACAAGAAAACCTCAAAATCCAAGTGTACGATTTTCAGTGAAAATTACAACTATACCCATACGAAACTTCGAATGGTGATTTGAGGCACCAAACGATGTCGAAATGGATTGGAGCCAAAGCCATAAGCTTTGTGAGCATGTGATAGACAAGAATACGTCCAAATCCCAATGTACGATTTTCGGTGAAAATTACAACTATACCCCTACGAAACTTCGAATGGTGATTTGAGTCCCCAAACGATGTCGGAATGCATTGGAACCAAAGCCATAAGCTTTGTGAGCATGTGATAGACAAGAATACCTCAAGATCCCAATGTACGATTTTTGGTGAAAATTACAACTATAACCCCTACGAAACTTTGAATGGCGATTTCAGGCACCAAACGATGTCGGAATGCATAGGAACCAAAGCCATATGCTTTTTGAGCATGTGATAGACAAGAATACCTCAAAATCACAATGTACGATTTTCAGTTAAAATTACTACTATACCCCTACGAAACTTCGAATGGTGATTTGTGGCACCAAACGCTGCCGGAATGCATTGGAACGAAAGCCATAAGCTTTGTGAGCATGTGATAGACAAGAATACCTCAAAATCACAACGTACGATTTTCGGTGAAAATTACAACTATACCCGTACGAAACTTCGATTGGTTATATGAGGCACCAAACGATGTCGGAATGCATTGGAACCAAAGCCATAAGCTTTGTGAGCATATGATAGACAAGAATACCTCAAAATTCCAATGTACGATTTTCGGTGAATATTACAACTATACCCCTATGAAACTTCGAATAGTGATTTGAGGCACCAAACGATGCCGGAATGCATTGGAACCAAAGCCATAAGCTTTGGGAGCATGTGATAGACAAGAATACCTCAAAATGCCAATGTACGATTTTCGATGAAAATTACAACTATACCCGTACGAAACTTCGAATGGTGATTTGAGGCACCAAACGATGTCGGAATGGATTGGAGCCAAAGCCATAAGCTTTGTGAGCATGTGATAGACAAGAATACGTCCAAATCCCAATGTACGATTTTCGGTGAAAATTACAACTATACCCCTACGAAACTTCGAATGGTGATTTGAGGCCCCAAACGATGTCGGAATGCATTGGAACCAAAGCCATAAGCTTTGTGAGCATGTGATAGACAAGAATACCTCAAAATCACAACGTACGATTTTCGGTGAAAATTACAACTATACCCGTACGAAACTTCGATTGGTTATATGAGGCACCAAACGATGTCGGAATGCATTGGAACCAAAGCCATAAGCTTTTTGAGCATGTGATAGACAAGAATACAACAAATTCCCAATGTATGATTTTCGGTGAAAATTACAACTATACCCCTACGAAACTTCGAATGGTGATTTGAGGCACCAAACGATGTCGGAATGCATTGGAACCAAAGCCATAAGCTTTGTGAGCATGTGATCGACAAGAATACCTCAAAATCACAATGTACGATTTTCGGTGAAAAATACAACTATACCCTTAAGAAACTTCGAATGGTGATTTGAGGCACCAAACGATGTCGGATTGCATTGGAACCAAAGCCATAAGCTTTGTGAGCCTGTGATAGACAAGAATACCTCAAAATCACAATGTACGATTTTCAGTTAAAATTACTACTATACCCCTACGAAACTTCGAATGGTGATTTGTGGCACCAAACAATGTCGGAATGCATTGGAACCAAAGCCATAAGCTTTGTGAGCATATGATAGACAAGAATACGTCCAAATCCCAATGTACGATTTTCGGTGAAAATTACAACTATACCCCTACGAAACCTCGAATGGTGATTTGAGGCACCAAACGATGTCGGAATGCATTGGAACCAAAGCCATAAGCTTTGTGAGCATGTGATAGACAAGAATACCTCAAGATCCTAATGTACGATTTTCGGTGAAAATTACAACTATAACCCCTACGAAACTTTGAATGGCGATTTGAGGCACCAAACGATGTCGGAATGCATAGGAACCAAAGCCATATGCTTTGTGAGCATGTGATAGACAAGAATACCTCAAAATCCAAGTGTACGATTTTCAGTGAAAATTACAACTATACCCATACGAAACTTCGAATGGTGATTTGAGGCACCAAACGATGTCGAAATGGATTGGAGCCAAAGCCATAAGCTTTGTGAGCATGTGATAGACAAGAATACGTCCAAATCCCAATGTACGATTTTCGGTGAAAATTACAACTATACCCCTACGAAACTTCGAATGGTGATTTGAGGCCCCAAACGATGTCGGAATGCATTGGAACCAAAGCCATAAGCTTTGTGAGCATGTGATAGACAAGAATACCTCAAGATCCCAATGTACGATTTTCGGTAAAAATTACAACTATAACCCCTACGAAACTTTGAATGGCGATTTGAGGCACCAAACGATGTCGGAATGCATAGGAACCAAAGCCATATGCTTTGTGAACATGTGATAGACAAGAATACCTCAAAATCCCAATGTACGATTTTCGGAGAAAATTACAACTATACCCGTACGAAATTTTGAATGGTGATTTGAGGCACCAAACGATGTCGGAATGCATTGGAGCCAAAGCCATAAGCTTTGTGAGCATGTGATAGACAATAATACCTCAAAATCACAACGTACGATTTTCGGTGAAAATTACAACTATACCCGTACGAAACTTCGATTGGTTATATGAGGCACCAAACGATGTCGGAATGCATTGGAACCAAAGCCATAAGCTTTTTGAGCATGTGATAGACAAGAATACCTCAAATTCCCAATGTATGATTTTCGGTGAAAATTACAACTATACCCCTACGAAACTTTGAATGGTGATTTGAGGCACCAAACGATGTCGGAATGCATTGGAACCAAAGCCATACACTTTGTGAGCATGTGATAGACAAGAATACCTCAAAATCACAATGTACGATTTTCGGTGAAAAATACAACTATACCCTTACGAAACTTCGAATGGTGATTTGAGGCACCAAACGATGTCGGATTGCATTGGAACCAAAGCCATAAGCTTTGTGAGCATTTGATAGACAAGAATACCTCAAAATCACAATGTACGATTTTCAGTTAAAATTACTACTATACCCCTACGAAACTTCGAATGGTGATTTGTGGCACCAAACAATGTCGGAATGCATTGGAACCAAAGCCATAAGCTTCGTGAGCATATGATAGACAAGAATACGTCCAAATCCCAATGTACGATTTTCGGTGAAAATTACAACTATACCCCTACGAAACTTCGAATGGTGATTTGAGGCACCAAACGATGTCGGAATGCATTGGAACCAAAGCCATAAGCTTTGTGAGCATGTGATAGACAAGAATACCTCAAGATCCCAATGTACGATTTTCGGTGAAAATTACAACTATAACCCCTACGAAACTTTGAATGGCGATTTGAGGCACCAAACGATGTCGGAATGCATAGGAACCAAAGCCATATGCTTTGTGAACATGTGATAGACAAGAATACCTCAAAATCCAAGTGTACGATTTTCAGTGAAAATTACAACTATACCCATACGAAACTTCGAATGGTGATTTGAGGCACCAAACGATGTCGAAATGGATTGGAGCCAAAGCCATAAGCTTTGTGAGCATGTGATAGACAAGAATACGTCCAAATCCCAATGTACGATTTTCGGTGAAAATTACAACTATACCCCTACGAAACTTCGAATGGTGATTTGAGGCCCCAAACGATGTCGGAATGCATTGGAACCAAAGCCATAAGCTTTGTGAGCATGTGATAGACAAGAATACCTCAAGATCCCAATGTACGATTTTCGGTGAAAATTACAACTATAACCCCTACGAAACTTTGAATGACGATTTGAGGCACCAAACGATGTCGGAATGCATAGGAACCAAAGCCATATGCTTTGTGAGCATGTGATAGACAAGAATACCTCAAAATTCCAATGTACGATTTTCGGAGAAAATTACAACTATACCCGTACGAAATTTTGAATGGTGATTTGAGGCACCAAACGATGTCGGAATGCATTGGAGCCAAAGCCATAAGCTTTGTGAGCATGTGATAGACAATAATACCTCAAAATCACAACGTACGATTTTCGGTGAAAATTACAACTATACCCGTACGAAACTTCGATTGGTTATATGAGGCACCAAACGATGTCGGAATGCATTGGAACCAAAGCCATAAGCTTTTTGAGCATGTGATAGACAAGAATACCTCAAATTCCCAATGTATGATTTTTGGTGAAAATTACAACTATACCCCTACGAAACTTTGAATGGTGATTTGAGGCACCAAACGATGTCGGAATGCATTGAAACCAAAGCCATACGCTTTGTGAGCATGTGATAGACAAGAATACCTCAAAATCACAATGTACGATTTTCGGTGAAAAATACAACTATACCCTTACGAAACTTCGAATGGTGATTTGAGGCACCAAACGATGTCGGATTGCATTGGAACCAAAGCCATAAGCTTTGTGAGCATTTGATAGACAAGAATACCTCAAAATCACAATGTACGATTTTCAGTTAAAATTACTACTATACCCCTACGAAACTTCGAATGGTGATTTGTGGCACCAAACGCTGCCGGAATGCATTGGAACGAAAGCCATAAGCTTTGTGAGCATGTGATAGACAAGAATACCTCAAAATCACAACGTACGATTTTCGGTGAAAATTACAACTATACCCGTACGAAACTTCGATTGGTTATATGAGGCACCAAACGATGTCGGAATGCATTGGAACCAAAGCCATAAGCTTTGTGAGCATATGATAGACAAGAATACCTCAAAATCCCAATGTACGATTTTCGGTGAAAATTACAAGTATACCCGTACGAAACTTCGAATGGTGATTTGAGGCACCAAACGATGTCGGAATGAATTGGAGCCAAAGCCATAAGGTTTGTGAGCATGTGATAGACAAGAATACGTCCAAATCCCAATGTACGATTTTCGGTGAAAATTACAACTATACCCCTACGAAACTTCGAATGGTGATTTGAGGCCCCAAACGATGTCGGAATGCATTGGAACCAAAGCCATAAGCTTTGTGAGCATGTGATAGACAAGAATACCTCAAAATCCCAATGTACGATTTTCGGTGAAAATTACAACTATACCCGTACGAAATTTTGAATGGTGATTTGAGGCACCAAACGATGTCGGAATGCATTGGAGCCAAAGCCATAAGCTTTGTGAGCATGTGACAGACAATAATACCTCAAAATCACAACGTACGATTTTCGGTGAAAATTACAACTATACCCGTAACGATTGGTTATATGAGGCACCAAATGATGTCGGAATGCATTGAAACCAAAGCCATAAGCTTTTTGAGCATGTGATAGACAAGAATACCTCAAATTCCCAATGTATGATTTTCGGTGAAAATTACAACTATACCCCTACGAAACTTCGAATGGTGATTTGAGGCACCAAACGATGTCGGAATGCATTGGAACCAAAGCCATAAGCTTTGTGCGCATGTGATAGACAAGAATAGCTCAAAATCACAATGTACGATTTTCGGTGAAAAATACAACTATACCCTTATGAAACTTCGAATGGTGATTTGAGGCACCAAACGATGTCGGATTGCATTGGAACCAAAGCCATAAGCTTTGTGAGCATGTGATAGACAAGAATACCTCAAAATCACAATGTACGATTTTCAGTTAAAATTACTACTATACCCCTACGAAACTTCGAATGGTGATTTGTGGCACCAAACGCTGCCGGAATGCATTGGAACGAAAGCTATAAGCTTTGTGAGCATGTGATAGACAAGGATACCTCAAAATCCCAATGTACGATTTTCGGAGAAAATTACAACTATACCCGTACGAAATTTCGAATGGTGATTTGAGGCACCAAACGATGTCGGAATGCATTGGAACCAAAGCCATAAGCTTTGTGAGCATTTGATAGACAAGAATACCTCAAAATCCCAATGTACGATTTTCGGTGAAAATTACAACTATACCCCTACGAAACTTCAAATGGTGATTTGAGGCACCAAACGATGTCGGAATGCATTTGAACCAAAGCCATAAGCTTTGTGAGCATGTGATAGACAATAATACCTCAAAATCACAACGTACGATTTTCGATGAAAATTACAACTATACCCGTACGAAACTTCGATTGATTATATGAGGCACCAAACGATGTCGGAATGCATTGGAACCAAAGCCATAAGCTTTGTGAGCATCTGATAGACAAGAACACCTCAAAATCGCAATGTACGATTTTTGGTGAAAATTACTACTATACCCCTACGAAACTTCGAATGGTGATTTGAGGCACCAAACGATGTCGGAATGCATTGGAACCAAAGCCATAAGCTTTGTGAGCATGTGATAGACAATAATACCTCAAAATCACAACGTACGATTTTCGGGGAAAATTACAACTATACCCGTACGAAACTTCGATTGGTTATATGAGGCACCAAACGATGTCGGAATGCATTGGAACCAAAGCCATAAGGTTTGTGAGCATGTGATAGACAAGAATACGTCCAAATCCCAATGTACGATTTTCGGTGAAAATTACAACTATACCCCTACGAAACTTCGAATGGTGATTTGAGGCCCCAAACGATGTCGGAATGCATTGGAACCAAAGCCATAAGCTTTGTGAGCATGTGATAGACAAGAATACCTCAAGATCCCAATGTACGATTTTCGGTGAAAATTACAACTATAACCCCTACGAAACTTTGAATGGCGATTTGAGGCACCAAACGATGTCGGAATGCATAGGAACCAAAGCCATAAGCTTTGTGAGCATGTGATAGACAAGAATACCTCAAAATTCAAGTGTACAATTTTCAGTGAAAATTACAACTACACCCATACGAAACTTCGAATGGTGATTTGAGGCACCAAACGATGTCAGAATGCATTGGAACCAAAGCCATAAGCTTTGTGAGCATGTGATAGACAAGAATACCTCAAAATCCCAATGTACGATTTTCGGAGAAAATTACAACTATACCCGTACGAAATTTTGAATGGTGATTTGAGGCACCAAACGATGTCGGAATGCATTGGAACCAAAGCCATAAGCTTTGTGAGCATGTGATAGACAAGAATACCTCAAAATCCCAATGTACGATTTTCGGTGAAAATTACAACTTTACCCCTACGAAACTTCAAATGGTGATTTGAGGCACAAACGATGTCGGAATGCATTGGAACCAAAGCCATAAGCTTTGTGAGCATGTGATAGACAATAATACCTCAAAATCACAACGTACGATTTTCGGTGAAAATTACAACTATACCCGTAACGATTGGTTATATGAGGCACCAAACGATGTCGGAATGCATTGGAACCAAAGCCATAAGCTTTTTGAGCATGTGATAGACAAGAATACCTCAAATTCCCAATGTATGATTTTCGGTGAAAATTACAACTATACCCCTACGAAACTTCGAATGGTGATTTGAGGCACCAAACGATGTCGGATTGCATTGGAACCAAAGCCATAAGCTTTGTGAGCATGTGATAGACAAGAATACCTCAAAATCCCAATGTACGATTTTCGGAGAAAATTACAACTATACCCGTACGAGATTTTGAATGGTGATTTGAGGCACCAAACGATGCCGGAATGCATTGGAACCAAAGCCATAAGCTTTGTGAGCATGTGATAGACAAGAATACCTCAAAATCCCAATGTACGATTTTCGGTGAAAATTACAACTATACCCCTACGAAACTTCAAATGGTGATTTGAGGCACAAACGATGTCGGAATGCATTGGAACCAAAGCCATAAGCTTTGTGAGCATGTGATAGACAATAATACCTCAAAATCACAACGTACGATTTTCGGTGAAAATTACAACTATACCCGTAACGATTGGTTATATGAGGCACCAAACGATGTCGGAATGCATTGGAACCAAAGCCATAAGCTTTGTGAGCATGTGATAGACAAGAATACCTCAAAATCCCAATGTATGATTTTCGGAGAAAATTACAACTATACCCGTACGAAATTTCGAATGGTGATTTGAGGCACCAAACGATGTCGGAATGCATTGGAACCAAAGCCATAAGCTTTGTGAGCATCTGATAGACAAGAATACCTCAAAATCGCAATGTACGATTTTCGGTGAAAAATACAACTATACCCTTACGAAACTTCGAATGGTGATTTGAGGCACCAAACGATGTCGGATTGCATTGGAACCAAAGCCATAAGCTTTGTGAGCATGTGATAGACAAGAATACCTCAAAATCACAATGTACGATTTTCAGTTAAAATTACTACTATACCCCTACGAAACTTCGAATGGTGATTTGTGGCACCAAACGCTGCCGGAATGCATTGGAACGAAAGCCATAAGCTTTGTGAGCATGTGATAGACAAGAATACCTCAAATTCCCAATGTACGATTTTCGGAGAAAATTACAACTATACCCGTACGAAATTTTGAATGGTGATTTGAGGCACCAAACGATGCCGGAATGCATTGGAACCAAAGCCATAAGCTTTGTGAGCATGTGATAGACAAGAATACCTCAAAATCCCAATGTACGATTTTCGGAGAAAATTACAACTATACCCGTACGAAATTTTGAATGGTGATTTGAGGCACCAAACGATGCCGGAATGCATTGGAACGAAAGCCATAAGCTTTGTGAGCATGTGATAGACAAGAATACCTCAAATTCCCAATGTATGATTTTCGGTGAAAATTACAACTATACCCCTACGAAACTTCGAATGGTGATTTGAGGCACCAAACGATGTCGGATTGCATTGGAACCAAAGCCATAAGCTTTGTGAGCATGTGATAGACAATAATACCTCAAAATCACAACGTACGATTTTCGGTGAAAATTACAACTATACCCGTAACGATTGGTTATATGAGGCACCAAACGATGTTGGAATGCATTGGAACCAAAGCCATAAGCTTTTTGAGCATGTGATAGACAAGAATACCTCAAATTCCCAATGTATGATTTTCGGTGAAAATTACAACTATACCCCTACGAAACTTCGAATGGTGATTTGAGGTCCCAAACGATGTCGGAATGCATTGGAACCAAAGCCATAAGCTTTGTGAGCATGTGATAGACAAGAATACCTCAAGATCCCAATGTACGATTTTCGGTGAAAATTACAACTATAACCCCTACGAAACTTTGAATGGCGATTTGAGGCACCAAACGATGTCGGAATGCATAGGAACCAAAGCCATAAGCTTTGTGAGCATGTGATAGACAAGAATACCTCAAAATCCAAGTGTACAATTTTCAGTGAAAATTACAACTACACCCATACGAAACTTCGAATGGTGATTTGAGGCACCAAACGATGTCAGAATGCATTGGAACCAAAGCCATAAGCTTTGTGAGCATGTGATAGACAAGAATACCTCAAGATCCCAATGTACGATTTTCGGTGAAAATTACAACTATAACCCCTACGAAACTTTGAATGGCGATTTGAGGCACCAAACGATGTCGGAATGCATTGGAACCAAAGCCATAAGCTTTGTGAGCATATGATAGACAAGAATACGTCCAAATCCCAATATACGATTTTCGGTGAAAATTACAACTATACCCCTACAAAACTTCGAATGGTGATTTGAGGCCCCAAACGATGTCGGAATGCATTGGAACCAAAGCCATAAGCTTTGTGAGCATGTGATAGACAAGAATACCTCAAGATCCCAATGTACGATTTTCGGTGAAAATTACAACTATAACCCCTACGAAACTTTGAATGGCGATTTGAGGCACCAAACGATGTCGGAATGCATAGGAACCAAAGCCATATGCTTTGTGAGCATGGGATAGACAAGAATACCTCAAAATCCAAGTGTACGATTTTCAGTGAAAATTACAACTATACCCATACGAAACTTCGAATGGTGATTTGAGGCACCAAACGATGTCGAAATGGATTGGAGCCAAAGCCATAAGCTTTGTGAGCATGTGATAGACAAGAATACGTCCAAATCCCAATGTACGATTTTCGGTGAAAATTACAACTATACCCCTACGAAACTTCGAATGGTGATTTGAGGCCCCAAACGATGTCGGAATGCATTGGAACCAAAGCCATAAGCTTTGTGAGCATGTGATAGACAAGAATACCTCAAGATCCCAATGTACGATTTTCGGTGAAAATTACAACTATAACCCCTACGAAACTTTGAATGGCGATTTGAGGCACCAAACGATGTCGGAATGCATAGGAACCAAAGCCATATGCTTTGTGAGCATGTGATAGACAAGAATACCTCAAAATCCAAGTGTACGATTTTCAGTGAAAATTACAACTATACCCATACGAAACTTCGAATGGTGATTTGAGGCACCAAACGATGTCGGAATGGATTGGAGCCAAAGCCATAAGCTTTGTGAGCATGTGATAGACAAGAATACCTCAAAATCCCAATGTACGATTTTCGGAGAAAATTACAACTATACCCGTACGAAATTTCGAATGGTGATTTGAGGCACCAAACGATGTCGGAATGCATTGGAACCAAAGCCATAAGCTTTGTGAGCATTTGATAGACAAGAATACCTCAAAATCCCAATGTACGATTTTCGGTAAAAATTACAACTATACCCCTACGAAACTTCAAATGGTGATTTGAGGCACCAAACGATGTCGGAATGCATTTGAACCAAAGCCATAAGCTTTGTGAGCATGTGATAGACAATAATACCTCAAAATCACAACGTACGATTTTCGGTGAAAATTACAACTATACCCGTACGAAACTTCGATTGGTTATATGAGGCACCAAACGATGTCGGAATGCATTGGAACCAAAGCCATAAGCTTTGTGAGCATCTGATAGACAAGAATACCTCAAAATCGCAATGTACGATTTTCGGTGAAAATTACTACTATACCCCTACGAAACTTCGAATGGTGATTTGAGGCACCAAACGATGTCGGAATGCATTGGAACCAAAGCCATAAGCTTTGTGAGCATGTGATAGACAATAATACCTCAAAATCACAACGTACGATTTTCGGTGAAAATTACAACTATACCCGTACGAATCTTCGATTGGTTATATGAGGCACCAAACGATGTCGGAATGCATTGGAACCAAAGCCATAAGCTTTGTGAGCATGTGATAGACAAGAATACCTCAAGATCCAAGTGTACAATTTTCAGTGAAAATTACAACTATACCCATACGAAACTTCGAATGGTGATTTGAGGTACCAAACGATGTCAGAATGCATTGGAACCAAAGCCATAAGCTTTGTGAGCATGTGATAGACAAGATTACCTCAAAATCCCAATGTACGATTTTCGGAGAAAATTACAACTATACCCGTACGAAATTTTGAATGGTGATTTGAGGCACCAAACGATGTCGGAATGCATTGGAACCAAAGCCATAAGCTTTGTGAGCATGTGATAGACAAGAATACCTCAAAATCCCAATGTACGATTTTCGGTGAAAATTACAACTATACCCCTACGAAACTTCAAATGGTGATTTGAGGCACAAACGATGTCGGAATGCATTGGAACCAAAGCCATAAGCTTTGTGAGCATGTGATAGACAATAATACCTCAAAATCACAACGTACGATTTTCGGTGAAAATTACAACTATACCCGTAACGATTGGTTATTTGAGGCACCAAACGATGTCGGAATGCATTGGAACCAAAGCCATAAGCTTTTTGAGCATGTGATAGATAAGAATACCTCAAATTCCCAATGTATGATTTTCGGTGAAAATTACAACTATACCCCTACGAAACTTCGAATGGTGATTTGAGGCACCAAACGATGTCGGATTGCATTGGAACCAAAGCCATAAGCTTTGTGAGCATGTGATAGACAAGAATACCTCAAAATCCCAATGTACGATTTTCGGAGAAAATTACAACTATACACGTACGAAATTTTGAATGGTGATTTGAGGCACCAAACGATGTCGGAATGCCTAGGAACCAAAGCCATATGCTTTGTGAGCATGTGATAGACAAGAATACCTCAAAATCACAATGTACGATTTTCGGTGAAAATTAGAACTATACCCGTACGAAATTTCGATTGGTTATATGAGGCACCAAACGATGTCGGAATGCATTGGAACCAAAGCCATAAGCTTTGTGAGCATCTGATAGACAATAATACCTCAAAATCCCAATGTACGATTTTCGGTGAAAATTACAACTATACCCGTACGCAATTTCGAATGGTGATTTGAGGCACCAAACGATGTCGGAATGCATTGGAACCAAAGCCATAAGCTTAGTGAGCATGTGATAGACAAGAATACCTCAAAATCCCAATGTACGATTTTCGGAGAAAATTACAACTATACCCGTACGAAACTTCGAATGGTGATTTGAGGCACCAAACGATGTCGGAATGGATTGGAGCCAAAGCCATAAGCTTTGTGAGCATGTCATAGACAAGAATACGTCCAAATCCCATTGTACGATTTTCGGTGAAAATTACAACTATACCCGTACGAAATTTCGAATGGTGATTTGAGGCACCAAACGATGTCGGAATGCATTGAAACCAAAGCCATAAGCTTAGTGAGCATGTGATAGACAAGAATACCTCAAAATCCCAATGTACGATTTTCGGAGAAAATTACAACTATACCCGTACGAAACTTCGAATGGTGATTTGAGGCACCAAACGATGTCGGAATGGATTGGAGCCAAAGCCATAAGCTTTGTGAGCATGTGATAGACAAGAATACGTCCAAATCCCATTGTACGATTTTCGGTGAAAATTACAACTATACCCCTACGAAACTTCGAATGGTGATTTGAGGCCCCAAACGATGTCGAAATGCATTGGAATCAAAGCCATAAGCTTTGTGAGCATGTGATAGACAAGAATACCTCAAGATCCCAATGTACGATTTTCGGTGAAAATTACAACTATAACCCCTACGAAACTTTGAATGGCGATTTGAGGCACCAAACGATGTCAGAATGCCTAGGAACCAAAGCCATATGCTTTGTGAGCATGTGATAGACAAGAATACCTCAAAATCCAAGTGTACGATTTTCAGTGAAAATTACGACTATACCCATACGAAACTTCGAATGGTGATTTGAGGCACCAAACGATGTCGGAATGCATTGGGACCAAAGTCATAAGCTTTGTGAGCATGTGATAGACAAGAATACCTCAAAATCCCAATGTATGATTTTCGGAGAAAATTACAACTATACCCGTACGAAATTTCGAATGGTGATTTGAGGCACCAAACGATGTCGGAATGCATTGGAACCAAAGCCATAAGCTTTGTGAGCATCTGATAGACAAGAATACCTCAAAATCGCAATGTACGATTTTCGGTGAAAAATACGACTATACCCTTACGAAACTTCGAATGGTGATTTGAGGCACCAAACGATGTCGGATTGCATTGGAACCAAAGCCATAAGCTTTGTGAGCATGTGATAGACAAGAATACTTCAAAATCACAATGTACGATTTTCAGTTAAAATTACTACTATACCCCTACGAAACTTCGAATGGTGATTTGTGGCACCAAACGCTGCCGGAATGCATTGGAACGAAAGCCATAAGCTTTGTGAGCATGTGATAGACAAGAATACCTCAAATTCCCAATGTATGATTTTCGGTGAAAATTACAACTATACCCGTACGAAACTTCGAATGGTGATTTGAGGCACCAAACGATGTCGGATTGCATTGGAACCAAAGCCATAAGCTTTGTGAGCATGTGATAGACAAGAATACCTCAAAATCCCAATGTACGATTTTCGGAGAAAATTACAACTATACCCGTACGAAATTTTGAATGGTGATTTGAGGCACCAAACGATGCCGGAATGCATTGGAACCAAAGCCATAAGCTTTGTGAGCATGTGAGAGACAAGAATACCTCAAAATCCCAATGTACGATTTTCGATGAAAATTACAACTATACCCCTACGAAACTTCAAATGGTGATTTGAGGCACAAACGATGTCGGAATGCATTGGAACCAAAGCCATAAGCTTTGTGAGCATGTGATAGACAATAATACCTCAAAATCACAACGTACGATTTTCGGTGAAAATTACAACTATAACCCCTACGAAACTTTGAATGGCGATTTGAGGCACCAAACGATGTCGGAATGCATAGGAACCAAAGCCATATGCTTTTTGAGCATGTGATAGACAAGAATACCTCAAAATCACAATGTACGATTTTCAGTTAAAATTACTACTATACCCCTACGAAACTTCGAATGGTGATTTGTGGCACCAAACGCTGCCGGAATGCATTGGAACGAAAGCCATAAGCTTTGTGAGCATGTGATAGACAAGAATACCTCAAAATTACAACGTACGATTTTCGGTGAAAATTACAACTATACCCGTACGAAACTTCGATTGGTTATATGAGGCACCAAACGATGTCGAAATGCATTGGAACCAAAGCCATAAGCTTTGTGAGCATATGATAGACAAGAATAACTCAAAATCCCAATGTACGATTTTCGGTGAATATTACAACTATACCCCTATGAAACTTCGAATGGTAATTTGAGGCACCAAACGATGTCGGAATGGATTGGAGCCAAAGCCATAAGCTTTGTGAGCATGTGATAGACAATAATACCTCAAAATCACAACGTACGATTTTCGGTGAAAATTACAACTATACCCGTACGAAACTTCGATTGGTTATATGAGGCACCAAACGATGTCGGAATGCATTGGAACCAAAGCCATAAGCTTTTTGAGCATGTGATAGACAAGAATACCTCAAATTCCCAATGTATGATTTTCGGTGAAAATTACAACTATACCCCTACGAAACTTCGAATGGTGATTTGAGGCACCAAACGATGTCGGAATGCATTGGAACCAAAGCCATAAGCTTTGGGAGCATGTGATCGACAAGAATACCTCAAAATCACAATGTACGATTTTCGGTGAAAAATACAACTATACCCTTACGAAACTTCGAATGGTGATTTGAGGCACCAAACGATGTCGGATTGCATTGGAACCAAAGCCATAAGCTTTGTGAGCCTGTGATAGACAAGAATACCTCAAAATCACAATGTACGATTTTCAGTTAAAATTACTACTATACCCCTACGAAACTTCGAATGGTGATTTGTGGCACCAAACAATGTCGGAATGCATTAGAACCAAAGCCATAAGCTTTGTGAGCATATGATAGACAAGAATACGTCCAAATTCCAATGTACGATTTTCGGTGAAAATTACAACTATACCCCTACGAAACTTCGAATGGTGATTTGAGGCACCAAACGATGTCGGAATGCATTGGAACCAAAGCCATAAGCTTTGTGAGCATGTGATAGACAAGAATACCTCAAGATCCCAATGTACGATTTTCGGTGAAAATTACAACTATAACCCCTACGAAACTTTGAATGGCGATTTGAGGCACCAAACGATGTCGGAATGCATAGGAACCAAAGCCATATGCTTTTTGAGCATGTGATAGACAAGAATACCTCAAAATCACAATGTACGATTTTCAGTTAAAATTACTACTATACCCCTACGAAACTTCGAATGGTGATTTGTGGCACCAAACGCTGCCGGAATGCATTGGAACGAAAGCCATAAGCTTTGTGAGCATGTGATAGACAAGAATACCTCAAAATTACAACGTACGATTTTCGGTGAAAATTACAACTATACCCGTACGAAACTTCGATTGGTTATATGAGGCACCAAACGATGTCGAAATGCATTGGAACCAAAGCCATAAGCTATGTGAGCATATGATAGACAAGAATACCTCAAAATCCCAATGTACGATTTTCGGTGAATATTACAACTATACCCCTATGAAACTTCGAATGGTAATTTGAGGCACCAAACGATGTCGGAATGGATTGGAGCCAAAGCCATAAGCTTTGTGAGCATGTGATAGACAATAATACCTCAAAATCACAACGTACGATTTTCGGTGAAAATTACAACTATACCCGTACGAAACTTCGATTGGTTATATGAGGCACCAAACGATGTCGGAATGCATTGGAACCAAAGCCATAAGCTTTTTGAGCATGTGATAGACAAGAATACCTCAAATTCCCAATGTATGATTTTCGGTGAAAATTACAACTATACCCCTACGAAACTTCGAATGGTGATTTGAGGCACCAAACGATGTCGGAATGCATTGGAACCAAAGCCATAAGCTTTGGGAGCATGTGATCGACAAGAATACCTCAAAATCACAATGTACGATTTTCGGTGAAAAATACAACTATACCCTTACGAAACTTCGAATGGTGATTTGAGGCACCAAACGATGTCGGATTGCATTGGAACCAAAGCCATAAGCTTTGTGAGCCTGTGATAGACAAGAATACCTCAAAATCACAATGTACGATTTTCAGTTAAAATTACTACTATACCCCTACGAAACTTCGAATGGTGATTTGTGGCACCAAACAATGTCGGAATGCATTAGAACCAAAGCCATAAGCTTTGTGAGCATATGATAGACAAGAATACGTCCAAATTCCAATGTACGATTTTCGGTGAAAATTACAACTATACCCCTACGAAACTTCGAATGGTGATTTGAGGCACCAAACGATGTCGGAATGCATTGGAACCAAAGCCATAAGCTTTGTGAGCATGTGATAGACAAGAATACCTCAAGATCCCAATGTACGATTTTCGGTGAAAATTACAACTATAACCCCTACGAAACTTTGAATGGCGATTTGAGGCACCAAACGATGTCGGAATGCATAGGAACCAAAGCCATATGCTTTGTGAGCATGTGATAGACAAGAATACCTCAAAATCCAAGTGTACGATTTTCAGTGAAAATTACAACTATACCCATACGAAACTTCGAATGGTGATTTGAGGCACCAAACGATGTCGAAATGGATTGGAGCCAAAGCCATAAGCTTTGTGAGCATGTGATAGACAAGAATACGTCCAAATCCCAATGTACAATTTTCGGTGAAAATTACAACTATACCCCTACGAAACTTCGAATGGTGATTTGAGGCCCCAAACGATGTCGGAATGCATTGGAACCAAAGCCATAAGCTTTGTGAGCATGTGATAGACAAGAATACCTCAAGATCCCAATGTACGATTTTCGGTGAAAATTACAACTATAACCCCTACGAAACTTTGAATGGCGATTTGAGGCACCAAACGATGTCGGAATGCATAGGAACCAAAGCCATATGCTTTGTGAGCATGTGATAGACAAGAATACCTCAAAATCCCAATGTACGATTTTCGGAGAAAATTACAACTATACCCGTACGAAATTTTGAATGGTGATTTGAGGCACCAAACGATGTCGGAATGCATTGGAGCCAAAGCCATAAGCTTTGTGAGCATGTGATAGACAATAATACCTCAAAATCACAACGTACGATTTTCGGTGAAAATTACAACTATACCCGTACGAAACTTCGATTGGTTATATGAGGCACCAAACGATGTCGGAATGCATTGGAACCAAAGCCATAAGCTTTTTGAGCATGTGATAGACAAGAATACCTCAAATTCCCAATGTATGATTTTCGGTGAAAATTACAACTATACCCCTACGAAACTTTGAATGGTGATTTGAGGCACCAAACGATGTCGGAATGCATTGGAACCAAAGCCATACGCTTTGTGAGCATGTGATAGACAAGAATACCTCAAAATCACAATGTACGATTTTCGGTGAAAAATACAACTATACCCTTACGAAACTTCGAATGGTGATTTGAGGCACCAAACGATGTCGGATTGCATTGGAACCAAAGCCATAAGCTTTGTGAGCATTTGATAGACAAGAATACCTCAAAATCACAATGTACGATTTTCAGTTAAAATTACTACTATACCCCTACGAAACTTCGAATGGTGATTTGTGGCACCAAACGCTGCCGGAATGCATTGGAACGAAAGCCATAAGCTTTGTGAGCATGTGATAGACAAGAATACCTCAAAATCACAACGTACGATTTTCGGTGAAAATTACAACTATACCCGTACGAAACTTCGATTGGTTATATGAGGCACCAAACGATGTCGGAATGCATTGGAACCAAAGCCATAAGCTTTGTGAGCATATGATAGACAAGAATACCTCAAAATCCCAATGTACGATTTTCGGTGAAAATTACAACTATACCCGTACGAAACTTCGAATGGTGATTTGAGGCACCAAACGATGTCGGAATGAATTGGAGCCAAAGCCATAAGGTTTGTGAGCATGTGATAGACAAGAATACGTCCAAATCCCAATGTACGATTTTCGGTGAAAATTACAACTATACCCCTACGAAACTTCGAATGGTGATTTGAGGCCCCAAACGATGTCGGAATGCATTGGAACCAAAGCCATAAGCTTTGTGAGCATGTGATAGACAAGAATACCTCAAAATCCCAATGTACGATTTTCGGTGAAAATTACAACTATACCCCTACGAAACTTCAAATGGTGATTTGAGGCACAAACGATGTCGGAATGCATTTGAACCAAAGCCATAAGCTTTGTGAGCATGTGATAGACAATAATACCTCAAAATCACAACGTACGATTTTCGGTGAAAATTACAACTATACCCGTAACGATTGGTTATATGAGGCACCAAACGATGTCGGAATGCATTGGAACCAAAGCCATAAGCTTTTTGAGCATGTGATAGACAAGAATACCTCAAATTCCCAATGTATGATTTTCGGTGAAAATAACAACTATACCCCTACGAAACTTCGAATGGTGATTTGAGGCACCAAACGATGTCGGAATGCATTGGAACCAAAGCCATAAGCTTTGTGAGCATGTGATAGACAAGAATAGCTCAAAATCACAATGTACGATTTTCGGTGAAAAATACAACTATACCCTTATGAAACTTCGAATGGTGATTTGAGGCACCAAACGATGTCGGATTGCATTGGAACCAAAGCCATAAGCTTTGTGAGCATGTGATAGACAAGAATACCTCAAAATCACAATGTACGATTTTCAGTTAAAATTACTACTATACCCCTACGAAACTTCGAATGGTGATTTGTGGCACCAAACGCTGCCGGAATGCATTGGAACGAAAGCCATAAGCTTTGTGAGCATGTGATAGACAAGGATACCTCAAAATCTCAATGTACGATTTTCGGAGAAAATTACAACTATACCCGTGCGAAATTTCGAATGGTGATTTGAGGCACCAAACGATATCGGAATGCATTGGAACCAAAGCCATAAGCTTTGTGAGCATTTGATAGACAAGAATACCTCAAAATCCCAATGTACGATTTTCGGTGAAAATTACAACTATACCCCTACGAAACTTCAAATGGTGATTTGAGGCACCAAACGATGTCGGAATGCATTTGAACCAAAGCCATAAGCTTTGTGAGCATGTGATAGACAATAATACCTCAAAATCACAACGTACGATTTTCGATGAAAATTACAACTATACCCGTACGAAACTTCGATTGGTTATATGAGGCACCAAACGATGTCGGAATGCATTGGAACCAAAGCCATAAGCTTTGTGAGCATCTGATAGACAAGAACACCTCAAAATCGCAATGTACGATTTTCGGTGAAAATTACTACTATACCCCTACGAAACTTCGAATGGTGATTTGAGGCACCAAACGATGTCGGAATGCATTGGAACCAAAGCCATAAGCTTTGTGAGCATGTGATAGACAATAATACCTCAAAATCACAACGTACGATTTTCGGGGAAAATTACAACTATACCCGTACGAAACTTCGATTGGTTATATGAGGCACCAAACGATGTCGGAATGCATTGGAACCAAAGCCATAAGGTTTGTGAGCATGTGATAGACAAGAATACGTCCAAATCCCAATGTACGATTTTCGGTGAAAATTACAACTATACCCCTACGAAACTTCGAATGGTGATTTGAGGCCCCAAACGATGTCGGAATGCATTGGAACCAAAGCCATAAGCTTTGTGAGCATGTGATAGACAAGAATACCTCAAGATCCCAATGTACGATTTTCGGTGAAAATTACAACTATAACCCCTACGAAACTTTGAATGGCGATTTGAGGCACCAAACGATGTCGGAATGCATAGGAACCAAAGCCATAAGCTTTGTGAGCATGTGATAGACAAGAATACCTCAAAATCCAAGTGTACAATTTTCAGTGAAAATTACAACTACACCCATACGAAACTTCGAATGGTGATTTGAGGCACCAAACGATGTCAGAATGCATTGGAACCAAAGCCATAAGCTTTGTGAGCATGTGATAGACAAGAATACCTCAAAATCCCAATGTACGATTTTCGGAGAAAATTACAACTATACCCGTACGAAATTTTGAATGGTGATTTGAGGCACCAAACGATGTCGGAATGCATTGGAACCAAAGCCATAAGCTTTGTGAGCATGTGATAGACAAGAATACCTTAAAATCCCAATGTACGATTTTCGGTGAAAATTACAACTTTACCCCTACGAAACTTCAAATGGTGATTTGAGGCACAAACGATGTCGGAATGCATTGGAACCAAAGCCATAAGCTTTGTGAGCATGTGATAGACAATAATACCTCAAAATCACAACGTACGATTTTCGGTGAAAATTACAACTATACCCGTAACGATTGGTTATATGAGGCACCAAACGATGTCGGAATGCATTGGAACCAAAGCCATAAGCTTTTTGAGCATGTGATAGACAAGAATACCTCAAATTCCCAATGTATGATTTTCGGTGAAAATTACAACTATACCCCTACGAAACTTCGAATGGTGATTTGAGGTACCAAACGATGTCGGATTGCATTGGAACCAAAGCCATAAGCTTTGTGAGCATGTGATAGACAAGAATATCTCAAAATCCCAATGTACGATTTTCGGAGAAAATTACAACTATACCCGTACGAGATTTTGAATGGTGATTTGAGGCACCAAACGATGCCGGAATGCATTGGAACCAAAGCCATAAGCTTTGTGAGCATGTGATAGACAAGAATACCTCAAAATCCCAATGTACGATTTTCGGTGAAAATTACAACTATACCCCTACGAAACTTCAAATGGTGATTTGAGGCACAAACGATGTCGGAATGCATTGGAACCAAAGCCATAAGCTTTGTGAGCATGTGATAGACAATAATACCTCAAAATCACAACGTACGATTTTCGGTGAAAATTACAACTATACCCGTAACGATTGGTTATATGAGGCACCAAACGATGTCGGAATGGATTGGAGCCAAAGCCATAAGCTTTGTGAGCATGTGATAGACAAGAATACGTCCAAATCCCATTGTACGATTTTCGGTGAAAATTACAACTATACCCGTACGAAATTTCGAATGGTGATTTGAGGCACCAAACGATGTCGGAATGCATTGGAACCAAAGCCATAAGCTTAGTGAGCATGTGATAGACAAGAATACCTCAAAATCCCAATGTACGATTTTCGGAGAAAATTACAACTATACCCGTACGAAACTTCGAATGGTGATTTGAGGCACCAAACGATGTCGGAATGGATTGGAGCCAAAGCCATAAGCTTTGTGAGCATGTGATAGACAAGAATACGTCCAAATCCCATTGTACGATTTTCGGTGAAAATTACAACTATACCCCTACGAAACTTCGAATGGTGATTTGAGGCCCCAAACGATGTCGGAATGCATTGGAACCAAAGCCATAAGCTTTGTGAGCATGTGATAGACAAGAATACCTCAAGATCCCAATGTACGATTTTCGGTGAAAATTACAACTATAACCCCTACGAAACTTTGAATGGCGATTTGAGGCACCAAACGATGTCAGAATGCCTAGGAACCAAAGCCATATGCTTTGTGAGCATGTGATAGACAAGAATACCTCAAAATCCAAGTGTACGATTTTCAGTGAAAATTACAACTATACCCATACGAAACTTCGAATGGTGATTTGAGGCACCAAACGATGTCGGAATGCATTGGGACCAAAGTCATAAGCTTTGTGAGCATGTGATAGACAAGAATACCTCAAAATCTCAATGTATGATTTTCGGAGAAAATTACAACTATACCCCTACGAAACTTCGAATGGTGATTTGAGGCCCCAAACGATGTCGGAATGCATTGGAACCAAAGCCATAAGCTTTGTGAGCATGTGATAGACAAGAATACCTCAAAATCACAATGTACGATTTTCAGTTAAAATTACTACTATACCCCTACGAAACTTCGAATGGTGATTTGTGGCACCAAACGCTGCCGGAATGCATTGGAACGAAAGCCATAAGCTTTGTGAGCATGTGATAGACAAGAATACCTCAAATTCCCAATGTATGATTTTCGGTGAAAATTACAACTATACCCCTACGAAACTTCGAATGGTGATTTGAGGCACCAAACGATGTCGGATTGCATTGGAACCAAAGCCATAAGCTTTGTGAGCAAGTGATAGACAAGAATACCTCAAAATCCCAATGTACGATTTTCGGAGAAAATTACAACTATACCCGTACGAAATTTTGAATGGTGATTTGAGGCACCAAACGATGCCGGAATGCATTGGAACCAAAGCCATAAGCTTTGTGAGCATGTGATAGACAAGAATACCTCAAAATCCCAATGTACGATTTTCGATGAAAATTACAACTATACCCCTACGAAACTTCAAATGGTGATTTGAGGCACAAACGATGTCGGAATGCATTGGAACCAAAGCCATAAGCTTTGTGAGCATGTGATAGACAATAATACCTCAAAATCACAACGTACGATTTTCGGTGAAAATTACAACTATACCCGTAACGATTGGTTATATGAGGCACCAAACGATGTTGGAATGCATTGGAACCAAAGCCATAAGCTTTTTGAGCATGTGATAGACAAGAATACCTCAAGATCCCAATGTACGATTTTCGGTGAAAATTACAACTATAACCCCTACGAAACTTTGAATGGCGATTTGAGGCACCAAACGATGTCGGAATGCATAGGAACCAAAGCCATATGCTTTGTGAGCATGTGATAGACAAGAATACCTCAAAATCCAAGTGTACGATTTTCAGTGAAAATTACAACTATACCCATACGAAACTTCGAATGGTGATTTGAGGCACCAAACGATGTCGAAATGGATTGGAGCCAAAGCCATAAGCTTTGTGAGCATGTGATAGACAAGAATACGTCCAAATCCCAATGTACGATTTTCGGTGAAAATTACAACTTTACCCCTACGAAACTTCAAATGGTGATTTGAGGCACAAACGATGTCGGAATGCATTGGAACCAAAGCCATAAGCTTTGTGAGCATGTGATAGACAATAATACCTCAAAATCACAACGTACGATTTTCGGTGAAAATTACAACCATACCCGTAACGATTGGTTATATGAGGCACCAAACGATGTCGGAATGCATTGGAACCAAAGCCATAAGCTTTTTGAGCATGTGATAGACAAGAATACCTCAAATTCCCAATGTATGATTTTCGGTGAAAATTACAACTATACCCCTACGAAACTTCGAATGGTGATTTGAGGCACCAAACGATGTCGGATTGCATTGGAACCAAAGCCATAAGCTTTGTGAGCATGTGATAGACAAGAATATCTCAAAATCCCAATGTACGATTTTCGGAGAAAATTACAACTATACCCGTACGAGATTTTGAATGGTGATTTGAGGCACCAAACGATGCCGGAATGCATTGGAACCAAAGCCATAAGCTTTGTGAGCATGTGATAGACAAGAATACCTCAAAATCCCAATGTACGATTTTCGGTGAAAATTACAACTATACCCCTACGAAACTTCAAATGGTGATTTGAGGCACAAACGATGTCGGAATGCATTGGAACCAAAGCCATAAGCTTTGTGAGCATGTGATAGACAATAATACCTCAAAATCACAACGTACGATTTTCGGTGAAAATTACAACTATACCCGTAACGATTGGTTATATGAGGCACCAAACGATGTCGGAATGGATTGGAGCCAAAGCCATAAGCTTTGTGAGCATGTGATAGACAAGAATACGTCCAAATCCCATTGTACGATTTTCGGTGAAAATTACAACTATACCCGTACGAAATTTCGAATGGTGATTTGAGGCACCAAACGATGTCGGAATGCATTGGAACCAAAGCCATAAGCTTAGTGAGCATGTGATAGACAAGAATACCTCAAAATCCCAATGTACGATTTTCGGAGAAAATTACAACTATACCCGTACGAAACTTCGAATGGTGATTTGAGGCACCAAACGATGTCGGAATGGATTGGAGCCAAAGCCATAAGCTTTGTGAGCATGTGATAGACAAGAATACGTCCAAATCCCATTGTACGATTTTCGGTGAAAATTACAACTATACCCCTACGAAACTTCGAATGGTGATTTGAGGCCCCAAACGATGTCGGAATGCATTGGAACCAAAGCCATAAGCTTTGTGAGCATGTGATAGACAAGAATACCTCAAGATCCCAATGTACGATTTTCGGTGAAAATTACAACTATAACCCCTACGAAACTTTGAATGGCGATTTGAGGCACCAAACGATGTCAGAATGCTTAGGAACCAAAGCCATATGCTTTGTGAGCATGTGATAGACAAGAATACCTCAAAATCCAAGTGTACGATTTTCAGTGAAAATTACAACTATACCCATACGAAACTTCGAATGGTGATTTGAGGCACCAAACGATGTCGGAATGCATTGGGACCAAAGTCATAAGCTTTGTGAGCATGTGATAGACAAGAATACCTCAAAATCCCAATGTATGATTTTCGGAGAAAATTACAACTATACCCCTACGAAACTTCGAATGGTGATTTGAGGCCCCAAACGATGTCGGAATGCATTGGAACCAAAGCCATAAGCTTTGTGAGCATGTGATAGACAAGAATACCTCAAAATCACAATGTACGATTTTCAGTTAAAATTACTACTATACCCCTACGAAACTTCGAATGGTGATTTGTGGCACCAAACGCTGCCGGAATGCATTGGAACGAAAGCCATAAGCTTTGTGAGCATGTGATAGACAAGAATACCTCAAATTCCCAATGTATGATTTTCGGTGAAAATTACAACTATACCCCTACGAAACTTCGAATGGTGATTTGAGGCACCAAACGATGTCGGATTGCATTGGAACCAAAGCCATAAGCTTTGTGAGCATGTGATAGACAAGAATACCTCAAAATCCCAATGTACGATTTTCGGAGAAAATTACAACTATACCCGTACGAAATTTTGAATGGTGATTTGAGGCACCAAACGATGCCGGAATGCATTGGAACCAAAGCCATAAGCTTTGTGAGCATGTGATAGACAAGAATACCTCAAAATCCCAATGTACGATTTTCGATGAAAATTACAACTATACCCCTACGAAACTTCAAATGGTGATTTGAGGCACAAACGATGTCGGAATGCATTGGAACCAAAGCCATAAGCTTTGTGAGCATGTGATAGACAATAATACCTCAAAATCACAACGTACGATTTTCGGTGAAAATTACAACTATACCCGTAACGATTGGTTATATGAGGCACCAAACGATGTTGGAATGCATTGGAACCAAAGCCATAAGCTTTTTGAGCATGTGATAGACAAGAATACCTCAAGATCCCAATGTACGATTTTCGGTGAAAATTACAACTATAACCCCTACGAAACTTTGAATGGCGATTTGAGGCACCAAACGATGTCGGAATGCATAGGAACCAAAGCCATATGCTTTGTGAGCATGTGATAGACAAGAATACCTCAAAATCCAAGTGTACGATTTTCAGTGAAAATTACAACTATACCCATACGAAACTTCGAATGGTGATTTGAGGCACCAAACGATGTCGAAATGGATTGGAGCCAAAGCCATAAGCTTTGTGAGCATGTGATAGACAAGAATACGTCCAAATCCCAATGTACGATTTTCGGTGAAAATTACAACTTTACCCCTACGAAACTTCAAATGGTGATTTGAGGCACAAACGATGTCGGAATGCATTGGAACCAAAGCCATAAGCTTTGTGAGCATGTGATAGACAATAATACCTCAAAATCACAACGTACGATTTTCGGTGAAAATTACAACTATACCCGTAACGATTGGTTATATGAGGCACCAAACGATGTTGGAATGCATTGGAACCAAAGCCATAAGCTTTTTGAGCATGTGATAGACAAGAATACCTCAAGATCCCAATGTACGATTTTCGGTGAAAATTACAACTATAACCCCTACGAAACTTTGAATGGCGATTTGAGGCACCAAACGATGTCGGAATGCATAGGAACCAAAGCCATATGCTTTGTGAGCATGTGATAGACAAGAATACCTCAAAATCCAAGTGTACGATTTTCAGTGAAAATTACAACTATACCCATACGAAACTTCGAATGGTGATTTGAGGCACCAAACGATGTCGAAATGGATTGGAGCCAAAGCCATAAGCTTTGTGAGCATGTGATAGACAAGAATACGTCCAAATCCCAATGTACGATTTTCGGTGAAAATTACAACTTTACCCCTACGAAACTTCAAATGGTGATTTGAGGCACAAACGATGTCGGAATGCATTGGAACCAAAGCCATAAGCTTTGTGAGCATGTGATAGACAATAATACCTCAAAATCACAACGTACGATTTTCGGTGAAAATTACAACTATACCCGTAACGATTGGTTATATGAGGCACCAAACGATGTTGGAATGCATTGGAACCAAAGCCATAAGCTTTTTGAGCATGTGATAGACAAGAATACCTCAAGATCCCAATGTACGATTTTCGGTGAAAATTACAACTATAACCCCTACGAAACTTTGAATGGCGATTTGAGGCACCAAACGATGTCGGAATGCATAGGAACCAAAGCCATATGCTTTGTGAGCATGTGATAGACAAGAATACCTCAAAATCCAAGTGTACGATTTTCAGTGAAAATTACAACTATACCCATACGAAACTTCGAATGGTGATTTGAGGCACCAAACGATGTCGAAATGGATTGGAGCCAAAGCCATAAGCTTTGTGAGCATGTGATAGACAAGAATACGTCCAAATCCCAATGTACGATTTTCGGTGAAAATTACAACTTTACCCCTACGAAACTTCAAATGGTGATTTGAGGCACAAACGATGTCGGAATGCATTGGAACCAAAGCCATAAGCTTTGTGAGCATGTGATAGACAATAATACCTCAAAATCACAACGTACGATTTTCGGTGAAAATTACAACTATACCCGTAACGATTGGTTATATGAGGCACCAAACGATGTTGGAATGCATTGGAACCAAAGCCATAAGCTTTTTGAGCATGTGATAGACAAGAATACCTCAAGATCCCAATGTACGATTTTCGGTGAAAATTACAACTATAACCCCTACGAAACTTTGAATGGCGATTTGAGGCACCAAACGATGTCGGAATGCATAGGAACCAAAGCCATATGCTTTGTGAGCATGTGATAGACAAGAATACCTCAAAATCCAAGTGTACGATTTTCAGTGAAAATTACAACTATACCCATACGAAACTTCGAATGGTGATTTGAGGCACCAAACGATGTCGAAATGGATTGGAGCCAAAGCCATAAGCTTTGTGAGCATGTGATAGACAAGAATACGTCCAAATCCCAATGTACGATTTTCGGTGAAAATTACAACTTTACCCCTACGAAACTTCAAATGGTGATTTGAGGCACAAACGATGTCGGAATGCATTGGAACCAAAGCCATAAGCTTTGTGAGCATGTGATAGACAATAATACCTCAAAATCACAACGTACGATTTTCGGTGAAAATTACAACTATACCCGTAACGATTGGTTATATGAGGCACCAAACGATGTTGGAATGCATTGGAACCAAAGCCATAAGCTTTTTGAGCATGTGATAGACAAGAATACCTCAAGATCCCAATGTACGATTTTCGGTGAAAATTACAACTATAACCCCTACGAAACTTTGAATGGCGATTTGAGGCACCAAACGATGTCGGAATGCATAGGAACCAAAGCCATATGCTTTGTGAGCATGTGATAGACAAGAATACCTCAAAATCCAAGTGTACGATTTTCAGTGAAAATTACAACTATACCCATACGAAACTTCGAATGGTGATTTGAGGCCCCAAACGATGTCGGAATGCATTGGAACCAAAGCCATAAGCTTTGTGAGCATGTGATAGACAAGAATACCTCAAAATCACAATGTACGATTTTCAGTTAAAATTACTACTATACCCCTACGAAACTTCGAATGGTGATTTGTGGCACCAAACGCTGCCGGAATGCATTGGAACGAAAGCCATAAGCTTTGTGAGCATGTGATAGACAAGAATACCTCAAATTCCCAATGTATGATTTTCGGTGAAAATTACAACTATACCCCTACGAAACTTCGAATGGTGATTTGAGGCACCAAACGATGTCGGATTGCATTGGAACCAAAGCCATAAGCTTTGTGAGCATGTGATAGACAAGAATACCTCAAAATCCCAATGTACGATTTTCGGAGAAAATTACAACTATACCCGTACGAAATTTTGAATGGTGATTTGAGGCACCAAACGATGCCGGAATGCATTGGAACCAAAGCCATAAGCTTTGTGAGCATGTGATAGACAAGAATACCTCAAAATCCCAATGTACGATTTTCGATGAAAATTACAACTATACCCCTACGAAACTTCAAATGGTGATTTGAGGCACAAACGATGTCGGAATGCATTGGAACCAAAGCCATAAGCTTTGTGAGCATGTGATAGACAATAATACCTCAAAATCACAACGTACGATTTTCGGTGAAAATTACAACTATACCCGTAACGATTGGTTATATGAGGCACCAAACGATGTTGGAATGCATTGGAACCAAAGCCATAAGCTTTTTGAGCATGTGATAGACAAGAATACCTCAAGATCCCAATGTACGATTTTCGGTGAAAATTACAACTATAACCCCTACGAAACTTTGAATGGCGATTTGAGGCACCAAACGATGTCGGAATGCATAGGAACCAAAGCCATATGCTTTGTGAGCATGTGATAGACAAGAATACCTCAAAATCCAAGTGTACGATTTTCAGTGAAAATTACAACTATACCCATACGAAACTTCGAATGGTGATTTGAGGCACCAAACGATGTCGAAATGGATTGGAGCCAAAGCCATAAGCTTTGTGAGCATGTGATAGACAAGAATACGTCCAAATCCCAATGTACGATTTTCGGTGAAAATTACAACTTTACCCCTACGAAACTTCAAATGGTGATTTGAGGCACAAACGATGTCGGAATGCATTGGAACCAAAGCCATAAGCTTTGTGAGCATGTGATAGACAATAATACCTCAAAATCACAACGTACGATTTTCGGTGAAAATTACAACTATACCCGTAACGATTGGTTATATGAGGCACCAAACGATGTTGGAATGCATTGGAACCAAAGCCATAAGCTTTTTGAGCATGTGATAGACAAGAATACCTCAAGATCCCAATGTACGATTTTCGGTGAAAATTACAACTATAACCCCTACGAAACTTTGAATGGCGATTTGAGGCACCAAACGATGTCGGAATGCATAGGAACCAAAGCCATATGCTTTGTGAGCATGTGATAGACAAGAATACCTCAAAATCCAAGTGTACGATTTTCAGTGAAAATTACAACTATACCCATACGAAACTTCGAATGGTGATTTTAGGCACCAAACGATGCCGAAATGGATTGGAGCCAAAGCCATAAGCTTTGTGAGCATGTGATAGACAAGAATACGTCCAAATCCCAATGTACGATTTTCGGTGAAAATTACAACTTTACCCCTACGAAACTTCAAATGGTGATTTGAGGCACAAACGATGTCGGAATGCATTGGAACCAAAGCCATAAGCTAACAAATCAGGAAGTTCTACAAGTCTCCAAGAATGAGAAATCAGACCAGTCTAATGGGTCAGAGCTCCTATCAGTTGCATCCTCCTCAAGTTCAGCAGTATTAACCTTTGAGCATTCCGTATCAAGCGACTCCTCCTCAACAATCATTCTCTAACGTGATATCTGAGTCACGAGGTAAAGCAAGAATAACAAATGAAATGAAGATGAAAACTAATCTTTGTTATAATTGCAGACAACCAGGGCATTTTCAAGTCAACTGTCCATATCCAAATGTCTCTAAGCCTAGCAAGCAGGATCATATGGATAGAAGGACTTCAAGAGCAACCTAAGACAACAAGGCTTGCTTGAATAATCTGAACCTGTCTCTGCACCTAAAGATGATTTGGAATTTTTTGAAGAAAGCAACAATGAGGACTTGAGTGATTCAGCACTCATATGACTCATGGCTAAGAATGATAAGATTTCATGTGAATCTACTGAGTTACCTGAAGCCATTGCTGAAAAAGGAGTTTGGTACATTGATAGTGGATCATCACATCACATGATTGGATCCAAAGTTCTCTTAATCAACTACAAGCGTACCGACGGTCCCAATGTCATATTCAGCGACAACTCCAAAGGCAAAACTAAAGGAACATGTACTTTACATAAAGGAAATATCATGATTAGTGATGTTTTCTATGTTGAGGGTCTTAAACATAATTTATTAAGCATTAGTCAATTATTTGATAAAGGCTTTAATGTCGATTTCTCTAGTGACTTCTGCTATATAAAAGAAGCTAAGACCAATTCTATTAAGTTGAAATGGAAAAGAACAAACAATATATACTTAGTAGATTGGGATTCAATTTCTAACAACAATCCTATGTGCTTCGTTGCAAAAGACAATATAGAAATGGGTTGGTTGTGGCATAGAAGAATGAATCACCTCAACTTTAAAACAATCTCTCAGCTGTCAAGTTTAAATCTTGTAGAGGGATTACCTAAAGGTCAGTTTCATAAAGATCGCTTACGTGATGCTTGTCAGATGGGCAAACAAGTTAAAACATCTTTTAAAAGAAAACAACATCTGTCAGCTAGTCGAATACTTGAATTACTTCACATAGGCTTATTTGGACCGGTACAGATACAAAGTGTGAGTGGTAAGAAGTATACGCTGGTGATAGTTGATGATTTTTCCAGATACACTTGGACTGAATTCCTAGTATCTAAAGATGAAACTTATGTCAAGCTAACAGTTCTTATTAGGTAGCTTCCAAATTCGAAAGAATCTAAACTAGCCAAAATAAGAAGTGATCGAGGAACTGAATTCACATACCAGTTTGTTGAGAAGTTTTGTTCGGAAAATGGTATTCTTCATGAATTTTCAGCTTCCAGAACACCACAACAAAATGGGGTTGTTGAACGGCGAAACAAAATTTTAAAGGAAGCAGCAAGGACGATGCTTGCAAAGCTTAAGCTACCTCAAAAGTTTTGGGCTGAAGCCATCAGCACAGCTTGCTATACTCAGAACCGGTGTATGATTAACAAGCAGCATTGAAAGACTCCGTACGAAATATGGAAGGGATGTAAGCCTAACATTTTCTATTTTCATGTCTTCGGTTCAAAGTATTTCATTCACAATAATGGATCTCAACAACTAAAGACTTTTGATCCAAAAGCTGATGAAGGTATGTTTCTAGGATATTCAAAGAATGGAAAGAACTTTCGGATTCTAAATAAACGATTGTCCAAAGTTGTATAATCAATTCATGTTGAGTTTGATGATGCTAATCATAAGCCTAGTAAGGTAACATCTATGGATGAAGGAATAAACGATCAAAACCATCAATCCTCACTACTAGATGTTGAAAAATCAAGTGATGAGGAAGATGAGATCATTGTACCAATTCCGAAAACCAAGGCCTCTTTGATTCCTGATGCAGAGAATGCCAAAAATGCTGATGTTTGTGAGGAGAACAATCATCAAGAGCATCAATTACTCAAAAATTTTGAGAATCAGTTACATAGTGCTAATAATTCTATTTTGCCTTCTTAATCTTACAAACCTGATAGAAAATGGTTAAAGGATCATCCTCCCGAGCAAATCATTGAAAATAGAGAAGCTAGTGTTAAAACACGATCTGCAACTCTCAATGAAGCAATGTTTGCTAGTTTTCTATCTCAGATAGAACCCAAAAAAGTGGATGAAGCGTTAAAACGATCCAAGTTGGATTGAAGCCATACAAGAAGAACTCAATCAATTTGAGAGATCTAAAGTATGGACGCTTGTTCCCAAACCAGATCACCAAAGTGTCATAGGTACTAAGTGGGTTTTCAGAAACAAAATGGATGAAAATGAAACAGTCATTCGAAATAAAGCGAGACTAGTTGCTCAAGGATACTGCCAAGAAGAAGGAATAGATTTCGATGAAACTTATGCTCCTGTGGCGAGACTCGAAGCGATAATGATGTTTCTAGCATATGCAGCATTCAAAAAATTCATAATATATCAAATGGATGTGAAGAGTGCATTCCTAAATGGTAAACTTCAAGAGGAAGTTTATGTTGTACAACCTCTTGGATTAATCAACACTCAAGGCAAAAGTTTTGTCTACAAATTAGACAAAGCTCTATATGAACTAAAACAAGCTCCTCGAGCATGGTATGACACTCTCTATTTTCCTTATCAGTAAAGGTTTTTCAAAAGGCAATGTTGACACAACGTTATTTAAAATCACTGATAATTAAGATATTCTTCTCGTTCAAATCTATGTAGATGACATTATTTTTGGCTATACAAATTCTTATATTTGTGAAAAAATTTCCAAAATGATGCAAAACTAATTTGAAATAAGCATGATGGAAGAACTTACATTCTTCCTTGGTTTACAAGTTAAACAACTCTCAAATGGTATTTTCATCAATCAAATGAAATACACTAGAGATATCCTTAAGAAATTTGGTATGGAAAATTCTTCAAGTTCCAACATTCCCATGAGTCAAACGCTTAAGTTGGATAAAGATGAAAATGGCAAAAAGGTAGATGTAACCAATTATAGAGGGATAAGAAAAAGGATGGTACACTAAGGATGTTTATTGATTATCGAGGATTGAATAATGTAACTATCAAGAATAAGTATCCACTGCCTCATATCTAAGAATTGTTCGATCAACTTTAAGGAGCAAAGGTGTTTTGAAGCTCGATATTAGACAGGGATATTACCAACTGAAGGTTAAGGAATCAGATATCCCAAAAACTGCAATAAATTCACGTTATGACCTTTTCATAATTATTGACATGTATAGATGAATGATCGATAAGAAATGATACTTATTTTATAATATATGCGGCCAATATAAAGTTTTAAATAATATATAAGATATATTATATGTTTAATATAATAGTGGTGAATATGTTTAATTCTGTTTTTTGTAGACCCGCATCAAAGAATTAAAACAATGGGTTGCCTTGAGAGTGATATAATATTTTCTTTCTACATGTGTGCACGATTTCAGAGTGATCCTAAAGAGAATTCTCAAGTACCTCAAAGGGACAAAAAATGTGGGACTTTGGTACTCAAAGGAATCACATTTTGAACTAATTGGTTATTCAGACGCAGATTTTGCTGGATGCAAGATTGATAGAAAAAGTACATGTGATACATGTCAATTTCTTGAAACAGATCAGTTATATGGCATAGCATAAAGCAACAGTCAATTGCAACATCAACTGCGGAAGCAGAATATGTAGCGACTAGTAGCTGTTGTGCTCAAATCCTTTGATGCGGCAACAACTTCGTGACTATGGTATAACATCAGGTCCGACGCCTATCGTCTGTGATAATCAAAGCCCCTTGCCATGACTCAAAATCCTGTTCTCCATTCCAGGACTAAACACATCAGGTATCATTTCTTGCGTGACCATATTCAAAAGAAAGATATCGAAATGCATTTCATTGGTACTGAAAAGCAACTGCTTGATATCTTCACCAAAGTGCTCAACGAACAGCGTTTTCTCACTTTAAGAAGTGAACTCGGTATGATCGAACTTTATGTGTAAACATCATATAGCATCATATTTTTTTAGGCATACCTTTTAGAGGGAACATTTTTTTTGTTGTTTGCTAAAACCTTTAGAAATGTATATATTTAGGGAGAACCTGAATTTATGTATTGATAAAGTGCAGATTATCGTAAGTGACAAAAATGGATTTCTTTATGTGTATGCATTCACTAACGCTTAATCAGTTTTTAAAATTTCTTTTTGTTGAAGCGATAATATTTACTTTTGTTTCAGTAAATAATTGTAAAAAATGTTTTAAAATTATCATGCATTTATTTTTAAAATATGTTAGTGACGCAGCTTAGTAGATCAAACGTTTCTATGTTTGAATCTCAAGCGCTCACTAATAGATATATCTTACCAAAGACTACTCTATAGCAATTGGTAGATGAATGCATGTACCTACGCCAAATATGTCGATGTATTAAAGGCTCGTACATCAATCGTTCAATATTCCAAACGTTTTGTTTGAAGAAAGTTGTAGAACCC
Source organism: Verbascum thapsus (assembly GCA_963669365.1). Lineage (NCBI taxonomy): Eukaryota > Viridiplantae > Streptophyta > Magnoliopsida > Lamiales > Scrophulariaceae > Verbascum > Verbascum thapsus. The sequence goes on from OY770120.1 coordinate 7,584,859, forward strand.
CGACCCCACCTTAATAGGAGTCGGTTGCCACCATGACTTTGAGTGTGAGAAATGTATTTTGCAAAGAAATATAAAATATTTCGTAAATAATTTCAGCGGAAGACTTCATTATAAAACACGAGTATTTTTTTTTCTTGACTTTAACTTACAAAGCTAACCATTCAAAACTGACTCGTGCAAACCCAGATTTGCAAATCAAAACCTTGTTATGAGCATATGAAAATTTTCACTCAAACCGAAAATAGTAGTTCACAAAACATCAAACATCATCTGGTTTAAATTCGTTTACATATATTAAAACGTAACGTATATACATGCTTCTAGAGGAAAGTCCATACAGCTGGCTACTCATCCGCTTCGTCGTAAGATGGACCTGAAAAAGATTAAATCGAGCAACGTAAAATTTGAAAAATCTTAGTGGATAACAGTTACTTGCATTTGCATTGAAGAGATTAACCAATACGTCAAAAGCATCATCCAAGGTCCGAAGACCTGGCCTACTCCAAGGTTCGAAGACCTGGTCTACTCCAAGGTTCGTCAACCTGGCCTAACTTATCTACACCAAGGTTCGTCAACCCTGGTACTTTACTCCAAGGTTCGTCAACCTGGTACTTTATCATCTCGTTTCATCTCATTCAACATAAGAGTTATTCTAATCAATGTAACTGAAAACACATTTCAAAACATGTATATACATATATATTATACTTCAATATTATCATAAGTCATCATCATGGATTTGTCTAAAAAATGCTCAATAACACTTTTAATCATAGCAATACAAATTGATTTTAAACTAGCAACTTATGGCTTAAAAAACACTCTTCATTGTAATAATTTTCATAAATCATGTATCCATCGAAAATTCATGCAATTAATCATTCATTTATTGAAAATTCCTTATTTAATTATGCTAAACAGTGGATTTAATTTCAAACCACAAAAGCTTTAATAAAAATATTTATCATACTCAAAAATTCGTTTGAAAATGCTTTAAAACCAGTCAATCTTCTAAAATTCACTATAAATCGTATAGTTACTAAAACATTTTTAAATTTATAATATAAACTTCTAACATCATGTATATAACTGTAGTAAAACAGCTTTGAAAGATTCAAGTCGATCGATTTTATAAACATTTTCTTCTAGAGTTAAAAATCACAAGTAATTCATTCAAAACAGCAGCATCTTTGAAAATTCACCATAATTCGTGTATTACTTTAACAATCACGAAATTTTAACTATAGATTTCCAACATCATATAGAATAACCTGCTAAAACATTTTTCTGAAATTCCAAGTACAAAGTTTATAAAAATCGATAAAGTGAACTGAAATTCCAGAGTCCTTCACAAACTGCTCAAACTCACATCCACAAGAAACCATTTTAACATTATATTACTACCAATTACACATGCAACAAGTTTAGGCATGATAATCATATATGTAATTTCATAACCAACACTTAAATGATATGTATATATTATATATATATATATATTAACACCTATCATATTGAACAAAGTAAAATAGAGATGGAAAATTCATGAATTACCTCTAGATATTGATCACTATAGAAACAAGATGCTTAATCACTTGGTAGCTTTGAGAGAAGAGGGGTCTTGCATATAGTCTTGAAATGGAAGAATGGATTGTGCACACATATATAGTACAATTTACTTGCATGCAAGATTGAGGTGTCATCAAGTTAATGTTGCTTAGTGGAAGAGTATGGAGCAAGGTTGAGGTGTCATTAACTAATGTGGCTAAGTGGAAGACACATGTTAATCTCCAAGTGAATTTGCCACAAAATCCTTCTAGTCTGTCATAATTATAACTTATTCCCAAAATGTTTTAGGTAATATATATATATATATATCTATAAAGTTTTATAAATTTTAATGTTAACTTAAATATATAACAATACAATGCTATATTAATATTGTTGATGCTCAAACAAAATTAGACTAACTAGATGCATAACTAATCAATTTGACTATTTAAAATGTGATGTCATATTCATTCCGTCACGACTTCAATGTAAATTCAATGTACTTATTATTGAAATTATTTCATATTCACTTATCTATTTTTCGTTTGTTCATAAAAATATTTCGTGTCGAGTGCATCACGATCGAACTCGGCCTCTTCGGGTAGCTATCCTGCAAGACTTTTCAAACTCGAGAAAATATTGCTCGTTATTCGATTAAACGAAAAGCTCGTCTAAAACATTGAAGGAATGAGCAATAATAAAATATAAATAAAAATTGTATTTATATGCTAAAAACAATGCATGATTTTCGAAAATGGGGTGCTACAAAAGTAACTATGCAAGTCAATCCATACATCGAAATACGCAGTGAAATATCTTTTCCTATGTCAGACTTAAATAAAATGTCGTGTCTCATTTAATATTTACAAGGGAAATTCTTTTTTTTTTTTTTTGAGATCTTATTCTCTTTCCTTTTTCTTTCTTGATCATAAGTCTTTGTGTCTATAAATATGAGATTTGCAGAAGGATAGGCCATTCTATTTCAAACCCATGTTGTGGCTCTCTGCAAATAACCTTCTCATACTTTATATTCTTTTAAGCAAGGTTTCAAGAAATTTTGGGTCTTCTTTCATAACCCAGGAAAAGCACTACCAACATTTTCTCTTGAGGATCAGTCAGCAATGTTAGTCACCCGGACTAATATTAAGGAGAAACCTTCTCAAATCTCCACTGACATCTGACATTCTTCCGAAGTTTTCCGTTTTGTTTCCCAAAAACTTCAAATGGTTCTGACATTTATCATCTCCGATGAAATATGAACGGGCGGATGTGCGCACTGTGGAAGCCAGCATGACCTCTCCACCTGTCCGAAGGAGTCGATGATGAAACAATATCCCACCTTATGTTGAAAAGACATATGGGTACTGAATGACCTGGGGTAGATGACAAAGTTGTACTACTCAAACAAGTTAGTCCATGATTTCGACACCCAAAAGGTCGATCCTTGGTAGAAACATTATGGTGTTGATGATGCCAAAAAGGGGGAATAAATGGAAGTACAAATAGTGAAAGGAAAAGGATCAAGCCTTTGTCAGACCAAGATCGGGGGAAAGACAAGCCTTTGTCGGACCAAGATTGAGGGAGACCTAGGAAAAGTCCCCTTCACTAGCTAACCTTCTCATAAAGGGAGTTTAATCTAAAGAGAAATAAAAACAATTTCCTTTTCATTAGATTCCTCCTCCATCTTTCCTGTTTTATGTTTTTTGTTTTTATATGCTCTTTGTATCGCATATAGAATATGTTGTAATATGTAGCATTAGCATTATACTCTATTCTTACTTGTAAGATGTCAATGAGAATAAATGTTTCTTTACCGAAGCAATATTTTTTTTGCGATACAAACTACAAAATGCTGAACTAAAACAAACGCTAACAACTAACAGATAACTGCTAACTTCCTGACTTCATATCTATCTGTTATGCTCATAACTCTTTATCGCTGACTTACAATTATTTTTCTTGTGGTTACTGCTCTTAAATTATAAAAGAGCTTTTACTTTCCAAAAGGTTGAATGGACTTGACATCATCAAAAAGGGGGAAATTGTTAGGGATTTCTATATTAGAAGTTTTGATGATGACAAGATAGGACTTAATGTTAGACCACTGAAAATGTAAGTTTTATTTTTCATAGAAGATCATGTATCAAGCGATAGGATGTTTATCGAGTTGTAACTTTTAGATTAGGTGCTTTTTTGTTTGTCCTTTTAATTTTGCTTATCTTAACACTTGAAGCGTTAGTAGAATTTTAAGTGAGTCTATTAATGCGAAGGTTTGAAGAAATAGCAAGGGCGAGCAACAATCAGAAGGTCATCCGTAATATCATATATCTAAAGCGACATTGTTTTACAAGCGACTATCCATGTCCAAGACTAACGCTGAGTTACTGATAGCTTTCATCTTAAGCGATTGAACATCAGATGTCATATTAATGCATTTAATGTTCAACGGGCATTTATTTAAAAGCATTTAATGCTTATCAAAGGCATTTAATGCATACACCGCTGATGAACTACGGAGAGCACCAAAGCCATTGGATGTCAACATAAGACAACTGCCGCAGTCTGAACAATTGCAGCAACATATCCGGGATTCATCAACCCTTCTAACTTTTATGAACGGAGAAACTACACGCGCCTCAGAATGTATCTAATGGATCTTACAAATGATCTCAACGGATCGAATGCTTGGTCTCAACGGATATATTCCAAAATCTGTTATAAATAGAACTTCAACAACAAGGAGTAAAGAGATTTGAACAAGTGAGAAAATTCACGAGCTTAAATAATCACATCTTAAGTCGAAATAATCTCTTGTTTTTCAACTTCACCCTTAGAAAAACTCAAATCCTGAGCATCTATCGAATCGATATTTCTCTATCTCTTTCTCAAGAAGAACCTGAATTGAAGAGAATGTGAACAAAGTTGTTGGACCTTTGCCAAAACAAACACAACCAATTTCTGAGTGAAATTAGTCATCCTCTCTTTCAAACTGTGTGTGAGGAAAGTTGTAGGATATCTGCAGTATATTTGTGTGAGAGAAGTAAATCACTAAAAGTATTCTTAGAGGTAAACGCTTGTGTAGCTAAGGAGCTCAAAAAATTTTATTTTTTGATAAAAGTTTCAATGGCATTTAATAAAATGGTTAGAGATACAAAAATTCCTAAGGAAAATGACCTTAGGGATCCAAGTAGCTAGGATTGCTAACTACATTTCCAGTCACCATAACACCCAAGGAAAAACAGACATAGCCAAACCAACAAAAAACTACCAAGCTATGTGCCAAAGTCTCTTTACAGCTCTCCCTTGCAATGAGTCACCAATCGTCATCATAAGCAGTCTATCTTTGACAGTGTTTAGTATCCTATTTGTTAATGTGCGTGGACTTTGGGTCTTCCCTTCGAAAATTCGTTCATTTCTTTCTCTCCAGATAACGTAAATCAACGTTGATAGTAATATGCGGTATGAGCAGTTTACTAAGTGCTTACCCTTCCACCTCATCGCTGCACGTTCTACTCCTCTATCCCAAGTAGTACTCGGCCAGTGAAACGGAATCATTTCATTGATTAATGCAATACATCTTTGGGAATATTGACAATCAAAGAAGAGATGTTGATGGTTTTCTTCATACAGGCCATCACACAAAACACAATTAAGGTCCCCGTTACCAATCCACGGCTTGTCTTTCGTAGGTAGCCTCTCCCGAATAGCCAGCCATAATATAAAAATGTGTCGAGGTATTTTACCCGGACCACGTAGAAGCGATGCCCATGGAACTTTATCTCTATTTTGTTGAAACAAAGATAGGGCTGTTTTTGTTGAGAATGTACCTCGGGGTGTCAATGACCAACTAATCCAATCAGTGCAGCCCATATGTATCGGTGGAAGGTCATCAACTATTTCTTGAACCTCAGATCTCCTACTAGCAGGCCAATTCCATAAACCATCTTGAATAACCAATCCAACCCTCTCATCTGATGGCATCCCGGTAATCCTCGGACCCATAGGGTACACCTGCCCGAGTATTCCTTTCACATGCCAAGGATCACGCCATAAAAAAAATTTATCTCCTAAACCAACATTATATTTGAAAGCTTGTCTTACCAATGGCCGTAATTTAAGTATTTGTTTCCAACTCCAAGGGCAAGACGCAGGAATAGTTACGTTCCAAAAAGAATTATTACGCAGCCTATACTCTTTGACCCATGAAACCCATACTGAGGAACCATCATCTGTCAAATTGACCGAATGTGTTTCACCATCAATGCCCGATTTTGATGTAAAAGCGGCGTAATCCCTAGACCTCCCTCCGACGTTTTCAAACAAACAGTTTCCCATCCCACCTTTGAGTTGCTTGAACCATTCCAAAGAAACTCCCGCAATCTCTTCTCAATACCCTGAATGACTGCTTTTGGTAAAATAAACATACCGGCCCAATAGACATGTAAAGACGTGAGTATCGACTTAATAAGCTGGGTCCGTCTAGCGTATGACAGTGATTTGTTAGTCCAAGCTCCTATTCGCTTTTCCACCTTGTCAATGAGAGGTTTACAATCATTTATTGAGAGTTTGGTCGTTAACAGTGGCACTCCAAGATACCGAACAGGTAGAGATCCAATTGGAAATCCGACTAGGCTTTGCAACTCATCACTATGTTGTCTAGCCTTAGTAGGCACGTACATATTACTCTTCGATGGATTGGCCTTCAACCCCGATAGTCTGCTAAACTCATCAAGTCCCTTTTTAAGGGTATGAATAGAGGTGTAATCTGCATTACAAAAAAGTAAAAGGTCATCAGCAAAACTCAGCATGTATGTTCGTGTTCGTTCACACTTCCAATGGTATTTGAATTGTGGTTCAGCCTCTATTCCATTTCGAAGTATTCCATGTAATACTTCCATCACAAGCACAAACAAATAAGGGGAAATAGGGTCTCCTTGTCTTAACCCCCGTTTTCCTCGGAAATATCCTTCAGCAGCCCCATTGATATTAACTGAGAAGGAGGGCGTGGTTATGCATTCCTTAATCCATCCGATAAAGACTGGATGGAAGTTCATAGTTGCGAGCATCTCCAATACAAATGCCCATTCCACTGTATCGTATGCTTTCATCACATCAACCTTAAACGCACATCGAGCTGGTAATTGTGCTCGGTTATAGCCATGCATTATCTCTTGTGCTAATAACACATTATCACTAATTTTACGCCCCGGAATGAATGCTGTTTGAGAATTATCTACCAGCTTATTCAGAAACTCACATAAACGGTTCGCCATGATCTTTGAGATAATCTTGTATATCACGTTACAACAAGAAATTGGTCGAAATTCTCGGGGATGTTTAGGTTGTTCTACTTTGGGTATTAGAGAAATTATTGTGTTATTAACTTGCCTAACCAATTTTCCCGTTTCAAAAAAGTGAAGTATAGCATTTGTACCTCATCACCTACCACGTCCCAAGCACCTTTGAAGAAACAAGAAGTGTAACCATCAGGTCCGGGCGCTTTGTTGTCATTGAACCCATCTAATACCTCCTTAACTTTAGTTCTCGTAATCTGCCGTATCATATAGTTGGCGTCTTCCATAGATAGTCTTTTCGTGACATACGGTGAGAGTATTCCCATACTTATTCTAGGGTTTATACTAGTGCCAAGCAATTGCTCATAAAATCCCACAATTGTTGCCTTAATCATCTCCGGATCAGAATATATATCTCCATCCTCCCCTTCAATCCGTAAGATATGTGCACGAGATTTTCTGATGGCCATGCAACGAAAGAAATATTTAGTACACTGGTTCCCGTCTTTTAACCAATTCTGCTTAGCCCGTTGGTTAAGATAAGATTGTTCATTTTTTACTGCTTTATTGTATATTCCCCGGCATTGTTGCTTGACCACCAATAGCTCTTCCAAATCCGGATAACTTACCATAAGTCGCTGTATTATTTCCAGAAATGAACTAGCTTCCCGTACACTGTCACTGAGGTCTCCCGATCGTCGCCTAATCGCTTTGAAGTGAGGCTTCAAAGCTTTCAGTTTGCACATAACTGAGTACAATGGTGCTCCCGGAATGTAATGATTCCAAATACTTTTCATCGTTGGAAGAAACATTGAAGTTTCAACCATAAAATTATCAAACCGAAACCACGGTCGAAAAGCTCGTCTATCCAAATTACTCGGTAATATAATAGGAGCATGATCTGATGTTTTAGGAAGGCCACAATGAAAGGTCATATCCGGAAATTGTACCTGCCAAGTTGGATTGACAACCACCCTATCCAAACGTCTCCAAATTCTTGCTTCACCTCTCTGGTTATTTGTCCAGGTATACCACGATCCAACCATTGGCAATGTCATGAGATCCGATGCAGTCAAGCAAGCCTGAATTTCATCATTAATTTCATCTCGACCACGCCCCCCGTACACTTCGCTGTCGTCTAAAAGCGCATTAAAATCACCCATAACCGCCCATTTGTCATTCATACGCTCTTCTGAGAATTGCATTATTTCGTCCCATAACTCTCGGCGCTCCCCTATGGTATTCAGCCCGTACACAAAGGATACGTAGAAAACCATACCATCCTCAATCTTCTGGAGCTTACAATGTATAATTTGATTAGAACTACCAATGATATCACAAGCCACACATGCCGGATCCCAACCAACCCAAATGCAATTTCCTGGACCATTAACATAATCCATATGCCAATCCCACTCCTGCTTGATTTTACGACTAATTAGTTGAGCTTTATGTACCATAACTCTAGTTTCAATAAGAGCACAAACCCGTAATTGATGTGTAGCAATAAGTTCTCGGACAGCATGCTGATGGTCTTGTTTATTAAGACCTCGAACGTTCCAACAAGTTGTAGGTATCATCTAATACTACCTGAAGGGGTTGCATCCATAGGACCCCGCGAATTTTCTGAACCTTCTTTTCCATTACCGTAATCTTCATTGGCCTCTATTATTCCCAAAACGTCGAAAGCATTTTCAACAATTAGACTTTCATCCCCATTCATAACCTCCATCGGTGATCTTCTTGTTTCGTTATTAGATATCTCGATTGACGCAGCGTCCCTCCAAACTTCTCATTACCTTGTTTCCGTTTGACATCTATCCAACCATCTGAATGTTTTTTAGGTATATATACATGTACCGGTTTTTGTTGCACTTTCTCTTTGATCATCTGCGGACATTCCCCACGGGTGTGTCCGAATGTGCTGCATATAGAAGGCGGGCGCCATTCATATTCCACATAAATCTTTCGAGATCTATTGTAGTCTCCATTTTCCGACGGCAACAACATATAAATGTGATCTTTGAACTTGGATTGAATATCCACAACCACACATACCCTAGCATAATCAAGGCGTTCCATAGATGATGTAAATGCATCTGGATACAACGGTACTCCTACAGCACTTGCAACTATACTAAGGCCCTCCGTAGTCCAATACTCTGTTGGTAAGTTCCTGAATCGTACCCAAATTGGAACTTCCTTATGATCTCGTTTTTCCTATGACATTCCAATTTTCCAACGCTCTAAGAAGATTGGTTGCCCCATGTACAGCCACGGGCCACCTTCAATAGTAGCCGTCATGTTAGCTTCCGTATCGAATTTGAAGAAGAAAAAACCATTGGAGTTCGCCTTAACTTCTTTAACACCAGCCCATACCGACATTACATACCTCTTCATGGCCATGAAAGGTGGCTTTTTACCAATAAAATAACCCACAACAGTGTGTTCCAATCTTTTCATACCTATGCAAGCGACCTTCCACGAGGGTTTCACAAAAACTTCCCCATTAATCTTCTCTGGTTGTACAAAAGATAATGTAGTTCTCTTATATGACCTGTATGTGGATTCATCACCATTATTACCATACGTGTCAAGCTTAACATTTCCAATATAGATCTCGTTAGCATCAATTGATCTATCCTTATCCATATTTTTTGACGACGAGTAAACCCTAGTTTCCTTCTCAACCCTAGCCGCCACATTGTTCTTAGGAAGAAGAAAATCTCCCACAGTGATTTCCTTTATTGGATCATGCGTAACCACCCCTTCAGTAACCTTAGGTATGGCAGAATCCTCCAAAGCAACCAACTGCTTCTGTAATCCATTCTGGATAAAACTAGTTTCATCTTCCGCTCCTTTCCATCCCATGGCTAGTTTAAGTCTTCTCTCACGCATCAGTATCGGGGACTCGACCAAACCAGCAAATTTCGTACTCTCCATAGGAATCGAGATAGGGGATTCAATCACCGAAGATTGATTCGCATTCTCCTTAAAATTGACATTACCCTCCACTCGGTTAACTAAGTTCAAAAACTCAGGAATATTGAATTCTTTTTCAAACGTCGGAACCCTACGAGTTATCTGATCGAAAGATGGTGAAAAACGTTGTAGGGACGGTGAATTAGTACGAATAATAGTAGATGATGATAAAGACCCACAACTAGATGAAGAATTTGCCATTGCTCATCCCTCTCTTCGATAATTCATATATTTTTCACCCTATTATTCTGCATAAGATAGCTCAAAAAATTTTAGTTTGAACATTGTATTGGAGAAGACTCTGTGTGACTCTTCAGATTCAATATAGTGAATTCCTTCGTGAGCGAAGAAGAAGGACGTAGTTGGGATTACACCACCCAACGAACCTTGCAAACTGTGTCTCATTTACGTATTGTTTTATTTTTGTTCTTTATTGAACATTCATTTAAATTCAGCAATTTAGTAGAGATTATATGTTGCATAAAAGAGTTAGTGTCATTTTCATATATCTATTAATTGTGTCTAACATAAACATTATACAAAGCCAAAGACTCTGATTATATATTCTGATGTGCACTTAACGGTGAATCCAATTTCTGATCACTACATCTCTTTGTAGTTCTCTCAACTGATTCTAAGTTAAACTCTCTTACCCAGTCTTTATGCTCAAGTTCCTTTCTGATCATTACTGAAAAGAAGAACTTGTCTTTAATCTCAACGATTAACGAAAAATTTGTAATAAAGGATCAGGGTCTATTTAACCCCCCCCCCTTCTAGAACCTTGTCCAAATCACTTGGGACCAACAATAGGCGTGATGTGTCTCGATACTAGCGGCGAAGTACGTGTTTCTAGATTTAGATGTTAGAAGACATCTCCGCAATCGGAACATATAGTTGGGGGAGTGCCACATTGGCAAACTTGTACAAGAACCTCTCGTTAGCAATCCAAAAGGGCAAAAAAACTATCGCAATTCCATTGAACTTGATATAGGTATGATACATTTTACTTTTATCATATGTTTCAGATTTACTATAACAATTCAAGTTTGTGAGGTTGACATATTTCTTTTAATTTGTAACAGATTTGGGCTTGGTCACGGATAGGTAGTGTGCGGCCCGATTGACTTCCTCAATATATTCCTAGAGTTGATGACAATGGCATAGCACGAACTCCGTGTGGTGCACGGTAAGTTTGTTATATATCTATTTAAATTTTGTAATTTAATAATTATTGCTTAATTTTTAATTAATATGACGAACTTAATTCATCTATTCATATTTGAAGGTGGCATCCGCCTAGATCACGGCGATATGTTGCTGCTAACAATCTACCTAGACTGAGAGATCAGCTTAACCTCATGTCTTCGAATTAAGTGAGTCTTAAATTATTTCAGTTTAACTAGACTACGTATACGTTTTCCGATCCCGACATCGCAGAACTACCTCCACAATGTTGGAACTGGAATGTGTGGACATCATTAGTCCCTTTGATATGCTTCTACATTGTGGAGTATCATCGTTCTGAAAGAGTTATGCGACAATTCAACTTGGTACAAACTTGCCGCGACCAGTACGACGCGTTAACAGAATGGATCGTCGGGGGAAACCTGGAATGAACTGGATAAATAAGTACCGTGTAGAAATTGAAATGTGGCGACTATGAAAATAACATGCCATATTTGGAGTTTTAGGTGCAGAGACAGTACTGGAGTACAACAGACAGTATAAATGAGCTCCTAAAGTTTCCAATGTTTGAGCATAGTTGTTTCAATGCTTTGTTTTTGAACTTTGTGTTAAAGTTTGAAATCAAATGCTTTGTTTTTGAACTTTGTGTTAAAGTTTGAAATCAAATGTCGTAGACAGTATCGATGAGCTCCTAATGGAGCACAAAATGTGGGCACATCATTTGCTCCATTCAATATTCCATGGTAACGATCAGAAATAAGACGCACGCCTGAAGATGGTGGAATAAAGTAGTGGTTGAGACACTGTAGAAACCATAACCATGATTTATTCGTCCCATGGTCGATGATTACGAATGCAAGAGGTAAGATGTTATTATTTCCATTTAAAGTACATGCAATAACAAATTACCATTATAGCGCGCATAAATGTGTGTTACGTCTACACATATAACCCTACGACAATGTTGAAATGCACCTATGCATGGCTTAAACGCCCAAAACACATACTTCAACACTTTTGAATTTTCATATGGGTTTCTGTGCCTCCATTCAATAACTTTGTAAGGATTCCATTTCTTAATTGCCCCCAAAATCGTAGGTAATAATTTAACAGAATCCTCCCAAGTACCGTATACAAGTTCATTAGCACGATGCAAACTATACCTGCATTCACATCAGGAAAATTGCATGAAGAATGAGTAGGCAAATCAAGCCTTTAAGTCACATCCATATTCAAATCGGGTAAGAATGGTTGTGAATCAAATGTTGGGAACTTATTTTGAGTTGACGTCAATCATAGCGAATAAGGACCTTGAGATTGGTTTATTTGTTTCTCAATGTAAAGCTCCAATGTAGTAAACTCATTCTTAGAATCCAAAAGATAATCCAAATCATCATCGTCATTAATCTCGACTAAATTTTCTGCACTATGTGAATAGAATTTGATATATAGTTTGATCGAGAACTGATTCGGGTCAATTTTTGTTCTACGGTATAATTTTGTAACCAAATCAACAAACTTGATCGACCTAGATATATTCAACATAGTGGTAGGACGTACACTACTATATCTTAAAGAATTTGATTCTTCAACGATCGAAACATCATAATATATAACGAGTCAACAGAGTTCGATCTCGACATTGCTGCAAAAATTTCATAATTGAATACAACTATCAAATTAATCATATTTCAAAATCAAACTTACAATAGAAATTAAACTATGAATTTGCATAAATCATACAACATATAAGTTAATAAATTGTATAAATTTAACAAAATAATATTAAATTAAATAATAATAAAATAATAAATTATATGTAGTAGCAGAGAAATGATTGTTGGTAGAGATATAATTTTTGTAGGTAAAAAAATTGAGAAAATGAAGTTGTGAGGGGAAAAAATTGTGTCTACTTATTGTTTTATAGAGAGAGAAGGCCCTTCGGGAAAGGGCCGATTCTGAAGGCCCTTTCCCAAAGGGCCTTTAACCTATTTTTCGAATTTATTTTAAAAAGAGTATATTTTTTAAATTAATTTTTAATTTTATATTATATTTTGAAAAAATTCCATGCTAAACCGCCAATACTCAAATTCGTGTGTGTACGGACAAGTAAGATATTCTCGAACTTCATTTCTTGACTTCTTCGATCTTTTTTTTTAAATTACTATCACAAAATATATAAGAAATTGAAATTTTGGATCCCATATTTTGATTAATGCATTTTATATTTATGGTTTTCTGGGATGTCTCGATAGTCATCAAGAATTGCTGGTACTTTTACTTTGTTTTTGTATTTTGTAATTAGTTCTTTTCATAATATAATATATATGGCTTTGAATTTTGAACATTAAAACATACTGTGATATTCAACTACGCATATTTAATAGTACTGGCAAGATGAACATGCATTGCACATAAACACCTGATTAATTTTAAATTTAAGTGAAAAAACAAAATATGTTTCTTTCTTAAAGTAATAGAATTTTGGCTTTTATTTTATACACATATTACTACATTTTTTTTACTTACTAAAACCTTGATCAAATCATAATATTAATGTTTGTGATGGAAAATTGATGGTCATATCCTTTGTATTACTTTGACTCTAAACGTTTATAATATACGTTTGAAAAGATAATCATGTTGGCTTTCTAATGTCAAAGGCCATGCATAAATTGCAATTTTCTACAAGGAGTTATGACTCGATTAGTAGACACTGCGAGATTCATCGAATTTGCCCGGCATCACCATATGTTCATATCATTTTTGTCGTTTGGTAACGAGTAGATCATATGAATGCTTTCCGGGATTGAGTTCTTCATTCCAAGAGCATCAGTTATTGATTGTTTACTATAAATGGATGTAAAATTTATAACTCCATGATAGAGGAAGAAAAGAAAGCAAATTGTATTCAATATCAATAATGTTCTCATGCATATACAAAGAAGAGAAAACCCTATGTATATATACACATATAACTGTCTAACTAACTTTGGCTCCACATATAGAATTACAACTTTGCCCTCACTTATTATCTTTATTACAACACTCCCCCTCAAGCAGAATATCAGGTTTAAACATATCTTTCAAGCCTAGGTTGCTCATCAGATATTTTGCTTGCTGTCTTCCAATAGGTTTTGTCAACATATCAGCAAGTTGCTGCTCAGATTTGATGAAATGAGTGGATATAACACCACTTTGAATCTTTTCTCGAATGAAATGGCAATCAATCTCTATATGTTTAGTTCTTTCATGATGAACGGGGTTAGCACCAATCAGCAATGGCGAGCTGCTATCTGAAAACAGCTTTATAGGCTCTTTAATCTTGATCCCAAGTTCTTCAAGAATTCCAATTATCCAAACAATCTCACAAGTAACCATAGCCATGGATCGATACTCAGCTTCGGCTGATGATCTTGACACCACAGTATGCTTCTTGGTCTTCCAAGATATCAGAGAGATCCCAATTTGAACAGCATACCCAGTCACGGATCTATGAGTCATTGGGCAAGTTGCCCAATCTGAATCACTAAAAGCTTTAACCAGCAACTCATTATTAGCAGGAAAAAATAATCCAAAACCAGGTTTCCCTTTGATATACTTTAGAACTCTATAAGCTGCATCTAAGTGAGATTGCTTTGGTTTATGCATGAATTGAGAAAGAACATGAACAACATAACAGATATCTGGTCTAGTAAGACAAAGATACAAAAGTTTTCCAATTAGCCTTTGATAATGATTAACATCTTTTAACAATTTATCAGTAAGATTCACTTTATTTTGAATGTCAAAGTCATAAGATGCTAACTTTAGGTTGGTTTCCATAGGAGTACTTACAGGTTTAGTTCCCATCATACCTGTTTCTGCCAACAACTCAAGTGCATATTTCCTTTGGTTAAGACAAATACCTTCTGAGTTCCTGGCCACTTCAATGGCAAGAAAGTACTTTAAGTACCCCAAATCTTTCATGCTAAATGACCTGCACAGATGCTAATTGTTTATACTTTCAATATTGTCACCTGTTATAATTATCATCAACATAAACTAACAAAATAACCATATCATTACTTCCATTTGATTTAACAAAGAGAGAGTGATCCTCCTGAGATTGCACAAAACCATATTGAAACAAAGCAGAAAAAAACTTAATGTTCCGTTGTCTTGGGGCCTGCTTCAACCCATATAGAGTCTTTTGAAGCTTACACACCTTACCTGTACCATGTTTGTCAAAACCAGGAGGCATAAACATATACACTCTTCTGTTAAATCACCTTGCAAGAAGGCATTTGTAACATCCATTTGATAGATAGACCACTTATTAATAGCAGCCAAAGAAATGACAAGTCTAACTGTTACATGTTTAACAACAGGTGCAAAAGTTTCAGAATAATCTATTCCTTCTTGTTGAGTGAAACCTTTAGCTACGAGCCTAGCCTTATATCTCTCTATAGAACCATCACTTCTGTATTTGATAGTAAAAATCCACCTACAACCAATAGGATTCTTTCCAGGTGGTAAGTCTACAACAGTCCAAGTATTGTTTGTTTCTAAGGCTCTAATTTCTTTTTCCATAGCCTCCTGCCATTCTGGATGTCTAGCAGCTTCGTCATAGTTCTTAGGAATAGTATGTTTCGCTAATGAGGCCAAAACAACAGAATGATTTAGTGATATCCTTTTATAATCAACAAAATTAGATATAGGATATCTGGTTGAAACATGAGTATCATCAGATTGTTGAGTTAAGTAAGGTGAATAGTAATCCATAGCCTAGTAAGAAGATTTGCTAGTTCTGTTAGATCTCCTAATCACATTATGTTCAGCTTGTTGAGAAGAATCCTGATGGTTACTATCATTATCTTTAGTCTCACTATGAGTAAGATCTTCTGCAATATCCATGTGTATCATATCATGCTCTTGATCATTGACAATAGTTAATTCATGATTATGTGGTTTATGAGTTTGATAAGGTATAACTAAATCCTCAAAATGCCTATAAGAATCATGAGTAAAACAAGGAGCATCACTTTACTCTCCTTAGCATGAGCAAAAGGAATTTTGTCTTGAAAGAAATTCACATCTCTAGAAACCAGAAAGGAATTATCAGCTAAGTTCAAAAGTTTGTAGCCTTGATATGTAGAGTAACCAACAAGCACACAAGGTTTACTCTTCATTTGAAATTTATCTTGTTTTGGAAGCAGTTGAGCAAAGCACAAGTAGTCAAACACCTTTAGATGTTTATATTCAGGATCCTTCTTCATAAGAACATAATAAGGTGTCTTCCATTTAGAACTTGTGTAGGTGTTCTATTAATAAGAAACACAGAAGTGAGAACACAATCACCCTAGAACTTAACAAGCATATTAGCATGAAATTTTAAAACCCTAGCAACATCTAAGATGTGTCTATGTTTTCTTTTAACAACACCATTTTGTTGTGGTGTATAGACACAAGTACTTTGATGAGAAATACCAAGGGATTTGAACAAGTTAGTACACTCAGCAGAGAAGAAATCCCATGTGTGATCAGTTCTTATAATTTGCACCTTAGAATCATATCCTTAAGCAATTTAACCACATCAGATTTATAATGCATCAAGTAAACATAACAAAATCTAGAATAATCATCTACCAAGGTAAAAAAATACCTTTCTTGATTATATGTAGGTTCCTTATAAGGACCCCAAATGTCCACATGAATAAGCTGTAAAGGTTTAATAGTAAAAGACTTGCTGGAAGGAAATTTATTTCTTGATTGTTTTGCCATAAGACAAATAGGACAAAAATTCTTATTATGGTCATCAACCTTAATTAAACCAAGTTGTGGTAAGAGATTCAATCTTTGAAAAGCCATGTGTCCTAGTTTATAGTACCAAAGGCTTATTTTGTTCATAGGCAGCTCACTACAACTATTGTAATTATAAGTGTAGTTGGAGATATCAGAATGCTCATTCCTATATTCTAGATAGTACAAGCCTTTCTACAGCTTACCAGTCCCTTTGATCACACCAATCCCTTTGTTCTGTATCAAACAGGAGCTATGAAAGATTCTCATCTCACATAGATTCTCACTTAACAATTTAGATACAGATATCGAATTAAACTTAAACTCAGGAACTAGCAGAACATTTTTAAGAATAAGGTTCTTAATTAAAGTTATATCCCCAGTGTGTGTAACTGGACTCAAACTTCCATTTGGGAGTTTAACAGATATAGCTCTTGTACATCTATTTAGATTACCTTTAAATAATTTAGGATTAAAGGTAATGTGCTGATTTGCTCATGTATCTAGGCGCCAAATAGTAGAGTCTATATCATTCTCTAAAGAAAGATTAACACAAATACCTGCTATCTTGGTGGATTCTTATTTAGCTCCTTCATCATGGTTTTGCCCAAGAAGCCTAAGAATTTGTTGATACTATTGAGGAGTAAATGAGGATCCACCAGTGTTAGTATCTTGATTATCGTGTTAGTATCTTGATTATCAGGATGTTTCTTGTCATTATGTTCCAATTGAGCATCAGCAACATTACTATTGAAATCTCCTCTACTTATGCCTTGAGAACCTCTTCTCCATGAGCCTCTTCTGCCGCCACCCCTCCTACCTCTCCCACTTCCAGGTGGATAACCAATAATGCGATAACAAGTCTTCTTGGTGTGCCCATTCAAATTACAGACATCGCATTTGAAAGACTTTTATCTGATATATTGTGAGAGGTAGGAACATTATTTGCAAGGGCAGATGAATCTTGATTAACGGAAGACCTATGTTTCTTTGCCCCTCTTCCTTGCAGACTATAGCAAACACCTGACTATGAGAGGTCATAGGTGTCATCATCAAGATTTGAGATCTTGTGTGACTGTAGCATTCATTTAAGCCCATGAGAAAGGTCATCATCTTTAATTGTTGAGTGAAGTCTGTATATTCTTTGGTAACAGTACTTGAGGGAGAAGGAATTAATGACTCGTATTCATCCCAAATGCTTCAACTTGGAGTAATATTCTGTAACCGAGCCAGATCCTTGACTGATGGTATTAATTTGGCGATATAAGGAGTACATGCGGGCTCCATTAACCTTGTCAAATCTTTCTTGCAGGTCTTTCCATATAGAAGCTGCCGTCTCACAGTAAACAACACCATGGACTAATTCTCTAGATAAGGATCTTGTAATCCAAGACTTAACCAAGGCATTGCATCTTTTCCATAAGAAATAATTTGGAGAATTTTCACCTGGATTGGGAATTTCTCCTGTAATGAACCCTAATTTATTTTTTGCTTCAAGGGCTACGCGCATCTCCCGACTCCATATCTTGTAATTGTCGCTTCCCTTCAATGTTTAAGTTTGGAGAATCAGCACGTGAAAGGTAGAGCGGATCATAGAAGTCAATCTTTGGGGAAGATGTGCTCCCAGCAGTAATCGCCTTTGATTCTTTGGAATCTGACATTCTGATTATAAAGAGAATAGATCCAAGAAAGGAACAACACGATGAAATACAAAGAGAAACCAAAAAGAAGGAAAAATATTCAACTGAATGAGCTCTTGCGCTGCGGAAGAAGAAGATAAATCCAAGGAACGATGCATAGATGGCTCTGGTGCCATGTAGAATTTAGAACTCCATGATAGAAGAAGAAAGGAAAGCACATTGTATTCAATATCAATAATGTTCTCATGCATATACAATCATGCATATACAAAGTAGAGAAAACCCTAAATATATATACATGTATAATTGTCTAACTAACTTTGGCTCCACATATAGAATTACAACTTTGCCCTCACTTATTCTCTTTATTACAACAATTGAAGATTTTAAAGAAAATGAAAACTATGCAAAAGAAAGATAATTCTACAAAGTATATATAACATAACAATTATTAATTTTTTATATTAGTTAAGATAACCAAAGGTCATCTTGTTTTTATTATTGTCAATCAAAATGTTGAAATTTTTAGGAGATGAAAAAATTAGAATGCTCTCGATAGACACCATTTACTATGATTCTTAATTATTAATACCATGTTTAAGAATTTGTTGTTACAAAACTCGTGTTATATATCTATTCATTCTCATTAATTTTTATTCAAGTTTTATTAAGATTTATGAGCAAACTAATTAATTATAACTGAAAATAATAATATCATTTATCATAGAATAAGTAAATAACTATGATTGTTATTAATAATAGTAATTATTATCATTAAAGTTAAGTAAGGACAACAATGTCATTTTACAATGGAAGAAAACAAAAAAAAAATTATATTTAAAAGTATAAGGAGTTTACAATTTGATTAATAGTAAGTGAATAGACACTTTATATATTTCTATATAATAATATTATTTATCATAGAAAAAGTGAATGTCCATGATTATTTTTAATAATTATATATAGACATGTATATAATATTATTTATCATAAATTAAGTAAATGGTCATTATTTTTAGTAACAATTATTATTATAATTAAAATTCATTATTAAAGATTATAATTGTGTCATTAAGAGAAAATTTGAGATGATATATGTTTTAATGGATGATTTATTAGGAAAATGATTGTTACAAAATTAAAGAGTCCTACAATTGATGATAGCTAGTGAAGAATCGATAATCAGCAAGTGAAGAGACACTTTATATATATGCATATATGTATAATATCATTTATAATAAGTATATAGTCATGATTGGTTTTAATTATTATTATTGTTATAATTAGGGGTGGCAATTGGGTTGATCGGGTCGGGATTGGGTTGGGTCCATTTGGGTTGGGTTCAAATTGGGTTGGGTCCAACTGGGTCCAATGACAAAATACATGGTTGGACCCAATAAGGACCCAACAAGGACCCAATCACGGACCCAACAAGGACCCAAATATAGAATATGAGATATTTTAAATAAGTTTAGCATTATTTTTACATTCACAACACACATTACCCACATAAACTAATTTTTTTTTACAAAAAATGCACTTTCTACATACACATTTCACACCTTTTACACATAACGCACACATTTTATATAAAATACACACTTTTTACACACTTTTTACACACACGATATATTTTTATACATACATTTCACACTTTTACACATAGGGTGCACTAGAGGTGTAAACGAGCCGAGCTCGAACCGAGCTTGACATTTTTTTCAAGCTCGAGCTCGACATTTTTTTCAAGCTCGACCTCGACCTCGAGCCTTACTATACAACGGCTCGAGCTCGTCGAGCCCAAATTTTTCGAGCTCGGGCTCGAGCTCGTGAGCATGGGTTCGAGCTCGAGCCGAGCCCCAAGCTCGTGAGCTCGAGCCCGAACTCGAGCCGAATATTTTTATTTTTTTAAATTATTTAATATATATTTATTAATTATTTAATATATATTTATTAAAATAATAAAAAAATAAAAATATATTAAAAAAATAAAAAAAAAAACTCGCGAGCCCGGGTCGTGAGCTTTTTTAGAGACAAATGGACTCGGGCTCAAGCTCGATTAAAAGTTCGAGCTCGTGAAGCTCAGCTCAAGCTCGAGCCGGCTCAATATAAATTCTTCGAATACACAACTCAATATAAATTTGATATTTGATAATATCGAATATATGAAAAAAAAAATGTGTATTTTTAATAAAAAGTGTGCAATTCGTGTAAACAATGTGTTTTGTATGTACAAATTGTGTAATGTGTGTGATGAATGTGAAGTATGTGTAAGTTTTTTAATAAACAAGTTAATTATTATAGAAAATCAAGTTGGACCCGGTTTGGACCCAGATTGGGCCCAATTGCCAACCCAATTGGACCCAAATATTATAAAACATCAACCCAATTGGAACTACAATTTTACAATATTAGGACCCAACTCATTGAAAACCTAGTTTAATTTGGGTCCAAATATAAGTTTGGACCCAAATTGCCACCCCTAGTTATAATTAAAGATTATTATTATTATTAAAGATTAATTAACAATGTTATTTCACAATAGGAAGAAACAACAAAAATTATCCATACTGTTATAGGAGTATATAAATAGATAATTATTGGAAATGAAATACTAATATCTAATTATTGTTTATTTCAAAAGAGTTACATATTAATAACTCACATTCAGCCTCTTCTTTTTTAGTTTAAAAGGTGTAGGTGAAGTTGAAAAGTTAGTATTACATCTATGTATTTTAATAAAGATGAAGATTTGAAAATTTATGAAATTTAACTTGAGAATTTGGGGATTAGTATTACAAAATTTTACTATAAAATTGATAAATATTGGTGAGAAGTTGAAAAGTTAGTAGCATATTTACATGTTTTAAAAAGTTTTGAAATATTAGACATGAAAAATTCTTACTTAATTATTAAAATACTTATTATAGAGGAGTTATATATTAATACTAATTAACTAAATTAATAGGTGTAGAATGCTAATTAGATGAATTAATAGCGGTAAAATAGTTTATTCACAATGGAAAGAAACACTTTTCAATATCCATACTTTTTATAGTAGTATAGTATAAATACATTTTCATTTCACTTTTGCTGCTTCAATCTCAATGCTATCGCAATGCTTTTAACTATGTTGTATCACGTACTATAATATACTAGTGCATAGTAAAACTATTCTGCTCTCAGTGGTGGACATGATCAGGGATGGCAATTGGATCTCCATTTAAGAAAATTTGTGAATGAATCTTTGCATAATGTTTCAATTAACACTTGTTTTGTTTGGTGAAAAATATAATTTAAAAGATCTACGTCAACATTCTTGTCGAATGTTTCCAACTCATAGTTATTTAACTATCAAGTATTCAAGAAGCATTGAAGAGCAGTGACTGGTAAAGCTGCTTGTGTAGATATTGCTTCTGGTGGAGCAGCATATATGCTTAGGCTCATTCCTGGTTCTGGTTTCAAAGGTACTCTCACAAATGCTATGTTCTTGATGTGGTATAAGCTCTCTGAATTTCATCTCTACTAGTGCATTTATGCTATCTCTTTCCAGAATATTCTCCTATTTTTCTCTTATATAGTTTCAGTACCCATGGTTTCCATGTGCTTAAACAATTCATATAGATATTTCTTGATGTGGTAGAAGCTCTCTGAATTTCATCTCTAGCAGTACATTCATCTGTTGGAGAAAAGAGAAGAGAGTGATAAGAGGGAAAAAGATTTTAAGTTGCAAGAGAAGTTTTTGCTAAAATATTTTTATTTTGATAAGAATTTTTCTTATTATCAAAATGATCATGGATTACACATATTTATAGGTGCATCAAGGAAATGGAAAGGACTAAACTTATTGGATACATAATTTAATCTATGCATTTTTTCATGATTGACCATGCTTGATTTCAAGAAGTTTGCTTTGAATGTTGAATATTTTTCTGACTATTGACTTCAATCTTGAATCCTTGAAGGTCACACACCGGATTTGCAAATTATTTACTTCAACACCCCTCCTTAATTTGCAATTCGTAGCACATCCTTCATTTTCTCGAATTTTTCGATAGTCACAGCCTTAGTAAGAAAATCAGCAGCTTGATCATTTATTCCAATAAACTCCAAGCTAATTTCTCCTTTGCTCACCATATCCCTTATAAAGTGATGTCACAACTCGATGTGTTTAGATCTTGAGTGAAACACCGGATTTTTTGTCATAGCTATTGTTGACATATTATCACAATAAATTATAGTTGGGCGCTTTCGAACTTGTCGTAAATCCGAAAGAAGTTTTCTTAACCAAATTGCTTCAGTAGTCGCTTCAGAGGCAGCAATATATTCGGCTTCAGCAGAAGATAGAGCGACAGAGTTTTGCTTCTTCGAACTCCAACACACAACATTAGAACCAATACAAAATAAATATCCAGCAGTGCTTTTTCGATCATCTATGGCACCGGCCCAACCACTATCGTTGAAACCGATTAGTTCACTTTCATTTTCTTTCACATATTTTATTCCCAATTGTTTGCTTCCTTGGAGATATCGTAAGATTCTTTTTGCTGATGTGAAGTGATTTTTAATTGGCGTGCTCATAAATCTAGAGATTAAACTTACCGCATGAATAATATCCGGCCGTGTATTTGTTAGATAAATCAATGACCCAACAAGGCTCCGAAATATTATGCTATCCACTTTCTCACTTCCATCGTCTTGTAGTAATTTCTCATTTATGGACATCGGAATTGAAACGAATATGCTTTTCTCCATATGAAATTTCTTCAAGAGATCTTCAGTATATTTTTCTTGAGAAATAAAGATTTCTCCCTTGGATTGCTTCACTTGAATTCCAAGAAAGTATTTCATTAATCCCAATTCCGTCATTTCAAATTCCTCCATCATTTTTTGCTTGAATTCTTCAACCATTTACTTTTGAGTACCCATATAGATAAGATCATCTACATAGAGGCACACGATCAAGAAGTTATCTCCGTCTTTCTTCACATATAAAGATGGATCATTTGGACTTTGGTGAAATTCATTTTGCAAAAATATCCATCAATCTTTTGGTTCCACGCTTGAGGGGCTTGCTTTAGTCTATAAAGTGCTTTTCAAAGATGGTAAACTTTATTTTCTTTTTCTTTTACTTCAAATCCTTGAGGTTGTTGCACATAAACTTCTTCTTCAAGTTCTCCATTGAGAAATGCTGATTCGACATCAAGTTGAAATACTTGAAGTTCTAGTTGTGCTGCGAGTGCAAGAACAACTCTATAGTCTCCATTCTGACTACCGGTGCAAAGGTCTCATTATGTCAACTCCTGGTTGTTGAGAATATCTTTTTGCAATGAGTCTCGCCTTGTCTTTTTGAATTTTTCCATCTTCATGAAATTTTATTTTGAAAATCCATTTAAGCCCAATTACATCCTTGTGTTTTGGCATGTCCAACAATTCCCACGTTTATTTTTCTCTATCATTGTAATTTCTTCTTTCATTTCTTTTTGCCATACTTATTCTTTTGCGGCGACATCAAAGCTTTTAGGTTCAACGGTAAAGCAAAATCGCTTATAAATATCTCTTAAAGAACGAGTCTTTCTCACCGGAGAATCTGAATTTGGATTTTCTTCCACTTGCGCATTATGAAGTGGACTTTGAGGTGGAGTTGTAATATCAACTTAATCTTCCACCCATGGAACTTCAAAATATTCATTTGAAGTAATTGGTTGAGTAGAATCTTCTTTCCAACTCCAAGAAGCAATTTCATCTAATATTACATCTTTTTGAGACCACTAGTTTGCAAGTTATTGGATTGAAATATCCAATAAAAATAAGTTTTTCACCCTTTTGGTCATACTTATCTCTGTTTGGAGCAGATATATGAGAGTATGCTATACATCCAAAAACTTTCAAGTGATCAATGACAGGTTTCTTTTTGTAAAAAGCCTCGAATGGTGTCTGGTTTAGCATCGCCTTTATAGGACATCTATTCAATATATAAATAGATGTGTGTACAGCTTCTGCCCAAAATTTTTTTGGTAATCCTTTCCCAATCAGCATGCTTCGCGACATTTCAGTGATAGTTCGATTCTTCCTTTCAGCTACCCCATTTTGTTGAAGACTTCTTCTAACAGTGAGTTATCTTTGAATTCCATTTTCCTTGCAATAATCCACAAAAGTAGTGTAAATAAACTCGCCACCACGATCTATTCGGCGAGTTTTAATTTCACGACCACTTTGTTTTTCCACCAAGGCCTTGAGTTTATGAAATGCCAAAAATACCTCAGATTTCTCATGTAGGAAATAAATCCACAGCATCCTTGTGAAACCATCAACAAATATGATCAAATATCTCTTGTTTCCAATAGAAAAAGTCCGGGAAGGACCCCATATGTCCGCATGTATAAGATCTAGTGATTCTTTTTCTCTCCAAGAAGTTTTTGATGGAAAAATTAGCTTGATGGCCCAGAACCTTCGAACTCTATGATAATCACACAAAAAATGATGAACTGAAAACATACATGAATCCATAGCAATGGAATTGACTTTAGTTATTGTCTTCTAGTTGATCGTACTGGAAACCTTTCTTCACATGATAGGATTCCAGAGAGAAAGGAGAGAGAATTTTGTTGTACGTCAACTGGGGACCATAACCTCTATTTAAAGCTGAATTAGGATTTATTTGCAAGGTAGCCCATCATAAATTGCAATTCAGTCTTCAAGGTCTCTACACATATAAATATAACCCCATACCAAAATAGATGACCAGGGCCTGTAAAACTTAACTCTAATCACTTGATTAAGGCTCAAACCTTATTTAATATATCATATATAATTTAAATTGCAATGCACAAACGTCTGCGTGCCCAAATGCTTATAGTTATGATATGCACATAATATAAGTCCACAAAATATTTCAACAATCTCCCACTTGGACTATATATGTGCATATATAGAACACCTTATAACTGTATATCACATATTATAACTTAATAGCTCGAGCAAGCTTGCTTTATTCAGTCATCTAAACCAGTCTCGTCCATCAGCCATATCAACACAAGGAACAAGGAGGTTGTCGGCACAAAATTCATAGCGTAGCTGAGCCTAACAATGGTCATGTGTATTAATACAACTAACGACATGTCTTGAGAATGGGATGTGTAGCATGAAAATTACATGTAATGTGATCAAACATGCCTATTTCCAACTGGTCCAACCTTATACCTTATTTAGATCAAAACTTTAACATTTAGAGTGAAACTGAATAACTTTACACCAAAAGCCATAAATGTCATGACATAAGCCAAAAAATTGAGCAAAGACATAATACAGACTCCCACTGGAACTAGTCATAGTCTAGATGTACGACACCTATCCGAGTAGTGTGCTCGTGAAAGATCTTTAGTGTCACACCCTTAGTAAACGAATCTGCAATCATAGAGTCTATCCCAATAAGCTCAATACATAATTGACCACTCCGAATTCTTTCTTTAACAACTAGGAACTTAATATGTCACACGCTTAGACCGGGGCTCGGGGATGATGACCCTTTTCTTTTGTAAATGTTATGATTTTCTAAGTAATAAAATTTATCCTTTGAAATAAAACCAACCATTTTTCCTTTACAATACCAAAATCTGTATATTAACATAAGTTTGTTTACAAAACCATAACAGAGCGGTTACTTAAACAAAAATCAGAGTTCTTTGAGCTACAAAACGCTCGAAACACGGCATATGAACATAGCTCTGTCTGACCGCTCAGGAGGCTTGGACAACCTTCACGTATATGTATCAACCATCACATGCATCATAAGAATCTAATGAGCTAAAGGCTCAGTAAGAAGAAGCTATATATATAACAACGTTTCACATAGCACATAAGACAGTCAATAATGCATAGTTCATTTAAAAACATTTCGTTTTCCTTCTCTTTTAGGTACCCTCGAAGTATGGTATTCAACTAATGATGATAGACGTCTGTTTTCCAAACCTGTTCATATAATTGGCCAATAAAAGAAGCATCACGGGAGTTCTCATACCAACCTTTCGTCCGATGATATTAGCCGCTAGCTCCTTCGTATATCGTGGCTTTATCTATCTTAGTTTTTACACCTCAAGGTATTCACTGATAAACCTTGATTATACGTATTTTCTAACCTAAGATTAGTCATTTCCATATCATTTTATGTTATGATTTATACCTCATATGCGTTTAATAGTTTTGTTACATGTTTGTAGGGAAAAATTATTAATTTCGAGAAAGTAACAAAAAACGTGTGAAAGGAGATACATGTGCGCTGTTTGAAAATACAATCCTATATTGGGCTACAAACCTCCAATGTTAATGAGACTGATATGGTTAGAAAGCTAAGACAATTACCTAAACGTTTTGTGAAGATGACAAGATCCGGTTCAAATGTTTGAAGGCCCGAAAGTTACAAATATGCTCTGCTTCGAACCAAATATAGCAGTTTTAATTAAAAGATCATACCTCGAGTTCTACAACTTGGATTTGATCCAAAATGGGTGGGTTGTAAAGCCATGACATAGATCTACAACTTTGTTCAAGTCCCCAAAGCCAAATTCAGACTGGAAGATGGCGTTCAGAAGCCATTTATCCTGGCGTTTAGATGTAACTTACACGGCATTCAGACACCGTGTTTCTTGGCGTCTGAATGCCGAAAGCAGAAACTTTTCTGCTCAGACGCCACTTACACGGTGTTCAGATGCCGTGTTTCCTAGCGTTCGAACGCTAAGTCGCAGCTGGGGCCCATATTTGGATTTTATGTTGAGTTTTGGATATAAATACCTCTTCCAAACATTGTTTTGGGGTTCAAATTTTGTTTATCTGATTTTGGCTATAAAGATTAGAGATTCAAGAATAGAACCATTAAAGTTGCATCGCTTTCGCTTATGATTTAAATTCTTTGTCTTTAATGCTTGTGAATTTGTTGGCCACTTATTTGCATGATCATAGATATTTGGTGAAAATTCTGACAGGTGACATCTAAATCGGAACCCTAGTATTCAAACTTAGGATCCTAAATCATGAAAGTAGTTTTAGGTCTTTTGAGGAATCGATACACTATCACAGAGATTAATGAATCTGAGTTCAGGCTAATTGTCACGAAAGTAGGGAATTAACTGACTTAGGTAAATTATTATGCTTCGACAGAGGGTAATGAGTATAATTGGATAGTGTCCTTTATAAGTAGCGATTGTAACTAAATTGGTAATATAATTGAATTGATAATGTATGTCGTGGTAAACCCCGATTTCGGAATTCCTAATCATTTATAATTCAAATCGTTTTTCATCGTTCAACCTAGTTTTCATTACTTTTTATCTCATATTTTCATTAGGCTTAGATTACTGATAATTGATAGACTAGTGCTTGATTATTCGGTCCTCGTGGGAACAATATCTTTTGTACTACACCGAAGCCGTGCGCTTGCGGTTTTAGCACATCAAGTTTTTGGCGCCTTTGCCGGGGACTAGAATAATCAGTATTAGTTTTTATCAGATTTTAGTGAGACTAAGCTATTTTTATTTTCGTTTTTAATTTTTGTTTTTTGTTTTAATTTCAGGATTTCGGTCTTTCTCTTGTATGCGAAGTAAAATCGATTTCGAACTAGATCCGGAAATCGAGAAAACTATTCGTACAAGGAGAAAGTTACAAAGATTGACACAAGCTCAACTGAAACAAGCAGCAATGGCTGAAGAGAATGCAAACGTGAACGTTGACGCGAACGTAAACACGAATGCAAATGGAAACGCGAATCCGAATGCGAGATGTCTGAAGGACTTTGCAGCACCTAACGCACAAACCATTCACTCGAGCATTAGCAGACCTACTGTGGAAGCTAATAACTTTGAGCTCAAGCCATCCCTTCTGCAAATGGTTCAGCAGAACCAGTTTGGGGGTGCACCTACTGAAGAGCCAAACCTCCACTTGTCCATGTTCTTAGATTACTGTGACACTCTAAAGATGAACGGAGTTTCTCAAGATGCTATCAGGCTGAGGTTATTCTCGTTCTCACTGAGAAACAAAGCGAGAGCTTGGCTACATTCTTTACCATCGGGTTCCATCAGAACATGTGATCAGCTCATGCAATGTTTCCTAGCGAGGTATTTTTCCCTGAGCAAGACTGCACAACTGAGGAATCAAATCACTACTTTTGCTCAACGAGATGGCGAATCGCTATATGAAGCTTGGGAGCGATTCAAGGATCTTCTCGGACTGTGCCCACACCATGGGCTGGAGAAGTGGCTCATAGTTCATACATTTTACAATGGGCTGATTTATAACACGAGTCGGTTGATGCATCAGCTGGAGGAGCTCTGATGAACATGGGTATTGACGAAGCCTATGACCTAATCGAAGATATGGCACTGAACCACTACCAGTGGTCAAGCGAAAGATCGACTCCACAGAAGATACCAGGTAAGTACGATATTGATGCTATTACTTTACTTTCTGCACAAGTAGAGGCTATGTCTAAGAAGTTGGATTCCATGAACATGCATGTCAACTATGTCACTACCCCACCCCCTATGTGTGAAATATGTGGTACAGTTGGTCATGTTGCATTAGAGTGTCAATTTGCGAGTGTACCTAACGACCCATCTATGGAACAAGTCAATTACATGAACAACTTCAACCAAAAGAACGACCCGTTTTCAAATACTTTTAATCCTGGTTGGAGGAATCACCCTAATTTTTCATACAATCCAAACCAAACTACAGCCCCACATCCTAACTTTAGGCAGCCACCTGGATTCCAACAGAAGCCTTACAATTCTGTTCCACCACAGAAATCGAACCTAGAATCCCTTCTTGAGAGTTTTGTAGTAGCCCAGGCTAAGCAAAACGAGATAGTAAATGATGCAATTAAACAACTAGCAACTAAGGTCGATTCTTTAGCAACTCATAATAAAATGCTAGAAACTCAAACTGCACAACATGCTAGCAACTCGAATAGGACTTTCGGTTCTTTTCCCGGACAATCTGAGATAAATCCGAAGGAACATTGTAATGTGATTACTTTAAGGAGTGAAACCGATTATGAAGGTCCAAAAATGCCTACTAGGATTAGTGAAACTGAGTCAACTGAGAAGGTCGAAAAGCAAAAATCGTTTCATCCCGATAACTCTAATGACAAAACGACTGATGAAAGCAAAAAAGAATCAGTCTATGTACCTCCACCACCATATGAGCCACTAGTACTTTTCCCTCAAAGATTAGCTAAGGCAAAATTAGATAAGCAATTTGGAAAATTCTTAGAAGTTCTGAGAAAGCTTTTTATTAATATCCCCTTCACTGATGCACTAGCACAAATGCCTTCCTACACTAAATTTTTGAAGGAAATCCTCTCTAACAAACGGAAGCTAGAGGATTATGAAACTGTCACTTTAACTGAGGAGTGTAGCGCTATTATTCAAAATAAATTACCTCCTAAGCTTAGAGATCCCGGTGGTTTCTCAATTCCTTGTGTCATTGGCAATATGAGTTTTAATAATGCTCTATGTGATCTTGGAGCTAGTGTTAGTCTCATGCCATTGTCTGTTGCGAAAAATTAGTCTTAACCGATTTAAAACCTACGACCATAATTTTGCAATTAGCTGATCGTTCTGTTAAGTATACAATAGGTGTGTTAGTGGATGTACCTATCAAGGTTGGTAAGTTCTTTATTCCTACAGACTTCGTTATTCTCGATATGGATGAGGATTCTCAAATCCCCATTATTCTTGATAGGCCATTCCTAGCTACAGCAGGAGCTATAATTGATGTTAAAAATGGAAGGATTTCCTTGAATAATGGAGATGAGAGAGTTAAATTTAGTCTATATAAATCTGTTGCTAACTGCTCTATCGAGAACTCTTGTTACAGGATTGACGAGGCTATAACCAAAGACAAGCTTGCTAGAAAGCACTATAAGGATCCATTAGAGGCACGATTGGGGAGTGATGGATCGATCATGGAGGAAGATGAAATCATCATTGATATTGCTCGAATTTTTGAGGGAAATCCGCCATCGACATCAAACATTGCTAGAAAGGAGATAAAGTTTCGATGCCATAAAAAAGGTGAATTAAGGTTTGATGTGCATGAGAGTGCGAATATTAATAACAAAGGTATTAAGGTATTGCATGAGAAAAAGATCACTCGACAAAAACTCAAAAAGGGGCGATTTAGTTCTTCTATTCGACAAGCACCAGAGGTTTCTTTACCTATAAATCGAGATTCTAAAGTCGATTGGAGAATTGCCAAGTCATTGGGTCCGATCCGAGATTTACACTAAGTTAAAATGGTAAAGTCAAGCTATTGACTATAAACAAGCGCTTCTTGGGAGGCAACCCAAGTGTTTTTATTTTTTATTATTATTATTATTATTATTATTATTATTATTATTATTATTATTATTATTATTTTTTTTTTTTTTTTTTTTTTTTTTTTATTATTATGTTTGCATGCTTTGTTTTTGTTTGTCGCATAGGGTACGTGAATAGCTCACATTGGATGAGAGAGATGCTACACTACCTCTACTTGGAACGAAAAGTTCTCCTTCGGTATTCAGGCATGTTTTACAACATCCCATTAGGTTCCGTTTTCCTTTCCTTCTACTTATGTGTGATAACATTGAGGACAATGTTATAGTTTAAATTTGTTGGTGGAATTCGACTTTGCGTATTTATATTGTATGAGTTTGTCTCGTTGAAGTTTGGAGCGTTTGAGCTATTAATGTGACATGCATTTTTTTGCTCTCTGAATCATAGCTTTATCCTTGTGATCGTCTTACAACGATTGACTCGAAATAATAGCCAGACATTTTAATAAAAATCACGCATAGTCTTTTATGTCAGTGATATCATCTGCTTAGTCACAACTTTCTAGATAGACACTAATATATGTAGTAGTCTACGGTATAGGAGTCGAGTGGATCACCCATTTCGAAACGCGTAAGTAGTGGTCCCCAAGTCCATTAACTTAGAATAATGTCTTCTGGCACAATCTTTGAAGAAAAAAAAAGATGAAAAAAAAAATGTTTATGAAAAAAAAAAGATGATACGTATATAATTGTTACTGCAAGGTTTAGTTCATTTTGTGACCTTTGACACTTGAGTGATTAAGTCCGAAGGAGTCTCTAAAAACTTAACGCCCTATGGCTATCTAGCTTGGGAGTCGTTGACCCAAAACTCGATAACGAGTGTCATAGAAAGTCTAAGAAAATGAACATTGAACAAACATGTCAAGTACGAAATCGTTAGTACAAGTCACTTATGCTCAACTCGATGTTGTGTACCGGTTTGACTCTAAAGTCTAGTAGGTAGAAATGAGCACCACATAATATTTGTTAGAATCGCTACTCGACTATAATGCTTAACGATTGCTTTATTCAGTGCTTTCTAGAGACTTGTCTAACTTTGTGGTGTGATGTAACCAATGACTAAGCAAATGCATGCTTTTCTTCTAAAAATCTCTGGTTATTAACTCACGTTAATTTTTGTAAGATTGCATCATATTTTGATTTGGCAAAGATTCATTGATTTTGTGGGTACATCATCTGCAAACCCTCACGAGATTATAACTCGTCCTTTTTGAGTAACAAAAAGGTTTAAAGGCTTGTTGCACATGCTAAGTGCAACCGTATACTCTACGAAAATGAGTTTATCTTTAGTTTTCTTTTTTTTTTCTTTGCTTTACCGTTTGTTCGAGGACGAACAAAAGTAAGTTTGGGGAGGTTGATAAACCTCGATCATACGTATTTTCTAGCCTAAGATTAGTCATTTATATATCATTTTATGTTATGATTTATACCTCATATGCGTTTAATAGTTTTGTTACATATTTGTAGGGAAAAATCATTAATTTCGAGAAAGTAACGAAAAACGTATGAAAAGAGATACATGTGCGCTATTTGGAAATACAATCATATCATGGGCTACAAACCTCCAATGTTAATGAGCCTTATATGATTAGAAAGCTAAGATAATTACCTAAAAGTTTTGTGAAGATGACAAGATCTGGTTCAAATGTTTGAAGGCCCAAAAGTTATAAATATGCTCTATTCCGAACCAAATATGGCAGTTTTGCTTTACTGTTTGAAGACCCCAAAGCTAAATTCGGACTGGAACACGGCGTTCAGACGCCATGTATCTTGGCGTTCAGACGCAATTTACACTGCGTTCAGATGCAGAAACTTTTATGCTCAGACACCACTTACACGGCGTTCAGACGCCGTGTTTCCTAGCGTTCGAACGCCGAGTCGTAGCTGGGCCCATATTCGGATTTTATGTTGAGTTTTGGATATAAATACCTCTTCCAAACTTTGTTTTGGGGTTCGAATTTTGTTTATCTGATTTTGGCTGTAAAGATTAGAGATTCAAGAACAAGATTCGACGATTGATTGTAAACAAGATCTTTGACAACGGGTTTAATCAAAATTATTTCTTTAATCTCTTTTATTTCTCGTCTATCTATCATGTTTATTCATCATTGTTGATTGTTCCTTCACATCTATGGAGTTATCCATCTTATTCTGGAATCGGGAATAGCCCGATAGTATGTTATCGATATAGATTATAGAACCATTAAATTTGCATCGCTTTCGCTTATGATTTGAATTCTTCATCTTTAATGCTTGTGAATTTGTTGGCCACTTATTTGCATGATCATAGATATTAGGTAAAAATTCTGACAGGTGACATCTAAATCGGAACCCTAGTATTCAAACTTAGGATCCTAAATCACGAAAGTAGTTTTAGGTCTTTTGAGGAATCGATACACTATCACAGAGATTAATAAATCTGAGTTCAGGCTAATTGTCATGAAAGTAGGGAATTAACTAACTTAGGTAAATTATTATGCTTCGACAGAGGGTAATGAGTATAATTGGATAGTGCCCTTTATAAGTAGCGATTGTAACTGAATTGGTAATATAATTGAATTGATAATGTATGTTGGTAAACCCCGATTCTGGAATTCCTAATCATTTATAATTCAAACCGGTTTTCACCGTTCAACCTAGTTTTCATTACTTTTTATCTCATATTTTTATTAGGCTTAGATTACTGATAATTGATAGACTAGTGCTTGATTATTCGGTCCTCATGGGAATGATATCTTTTGTACTACACCGAAGCCGTGCGCTTGCGGTTTTAGAACATCATTCACTACCCTCTGTTGGGTCCGCCGGTCCCTCCCGTGTCCCGTGCCTACCCGAACACCAATCAAATACCAAACCTCTCTTTTGTAAATGTTTTCTATCCATATGTATCAATATAATGCATCACAATCACATCTACCTCAATATTTCACATCAAATAACATTCAATTCAATTATCACACGTAATAAATCATAAGTCATCAACACTTAACACAATCGGCACATAATAACATTCATTCTCAAACAATCAACATACATAATCATAAAAATGCATAATATGATTCTTATGATGCGTCAAAGAACACTTATACTTACCTTAAGTCCTTAGTATTGAAATTGATAACGGTGTTGCTACCGTGAGCTATAGTACTTCTCCTAATTCTAGATGTTCAAGAACCTGTAAAATGAGTATATAGCACACCTAAATACGATTTTCTATAGATATTTCAAATTCACCGATTAAATTGAAGAAACTATTGGTAAACTACTTACTTGTGGCGTATACATCGATTCTCTTAGCTAAATTCTACGTTCTACTCGTTGTTTCCAATTTTTTGCAAATTTTTCTTTTCCTTTTTCTTTTCTTTTTCTTTCTCTCCTTCCTTTCTTCTATTTTTGTTCTATGTTTCTATTTTCTCTCCTAGAAGTTGGTTTAAATAATAAGTTAATGACGGGAAGTGAAAACTTAAAGACTAAGTATTGTGACTCATCTGATAATATATATTATTATATTCAATGAATTATTTTGCAGCTGCTAGCTTATTACGTGTTATACATTTGTACGTTATATTTTCTACATGTCATGTATTTATACTAATCGGGACATATAGGTAGCACGTAAGTGACGTGTAGTGTGCGAAATATATATACCCAATAACAAATGGGAAGGTTTAGTGTACCGTATTCAATTACAACTCCAAAGTTATGCGTGCTCAGATGAGAACAATTGTATGATGGGTGACGATCTGGAAAGCACCTCAATTTTTGTTCTTTAATTAACTCATGATAAGTGCTAGACGGTATGCCTGCTTAATCTAAACTCGTCGATCATACAGACGTCATGCCTACTTAGGCGTCATACCTGCTTAACTATTAAAATGCATGTATCACATAAGTAGCATGTAAGCATTTTCGTAAAATCATGCGTTTATCATATAATTGGCAAATAATCATATTCATGTAGTCATGCCATTCATATGCTATAGATCAATATAAATGCTAACTATATGACATGCTTAGTGTTGGTTGGGTGTGAGATCATTGAGCATTACATAATGTCTATATGTTAAACTTAGAAGAGCTCCTATTGTTGTTCGAGTACATGGCTACAGACTTATTGTCACAAAATAACTTAAATGGTCTTTCAATACCATCTACCATACGCAGCCCTGTAACAAAATTTCGCAGCCAAACCCCATGATTTGATGCCTCATAAGTTGCTACAAATTCTTCCATGGTGGATGCCGCAATGAGTGTCTGTCCTCCAAGAAATTGCTCCACCAGCAAGCAAATAAATGTAGCCCGAAGTAGATTTGCGGCTATCTTGGCATCCAACAAAATCGGAATCACAATACCCAATGATCTCAAGACGGGCCGACTTCTTATACGGGAGCATATATTCTTTTGTTCTCTGTAGATACCGCAAAATCCTTTTGGCTGCTTTCCAATGATTCATACCCGGATTACTTAAGTATCTGCCCAACATCCCAACAATGAATGCAAGGTCTGAACGAGTACAAACTTGTGCATACATCAAACTCCAAACAGCCGACGCATAAGGGATATCTTTTATTTCTTTAGATTTCAAATTATTTTTGGGGCATTGATTGAGACTAAACTTGTCTCCTTTAGTCACTGTAGTATTCCCTAGTTTGCAATCTTGTATGTGAAATATCTTAAGTACTTTATCGATATAGCCTTTCTGAGATAATTCAAGAATACTCCGAGAGCGATCTCGATATATCTGGATTCCTAATACAAAAGATGCTTCACCAAGATCTTTCATCTCAAATTTCGTCGATAGAAATCTCTTAATTTCACATAATAGGCCTATATCATTTGTGGCAAGCAAGATGTCATCCACATACAAAACCAGAAAAATAGCCTTACTCCTACTGAACTTATGGTATACACAGTCATCAACAACGTTTACCTCAAAATCAAATGATAAAACGATTTGATGGAACTTGTGATCCCATTGACGGGAAGCCTACTTAAGTCCATAGATGGATTTCTTAAGTTTCCATACCATATCCTTTGAATCCGATGAAATAAAGTTTTCTGGCTGGACCATATGTATAGTTTCCTCAATGTCACCATTGAGAAAAGCTGTCTTGACATCCATCTGAAGTAACTCTAAATCAAAATGCGCTACTAATGCTATAATAGTCCTAAAAGAGTCTTTCGAAGAAACTGGAGAGAAAGTCTCTTTATAGTTGATGCCCTCCTTTTGAGTGAATATGTTAGCGACAAGACGAGCCTTATATCTTTCCAGATTGCCTTGTGATTTCCTTTCGGTTTTAAAAACCCATTTACAACCAATTAGTTTCACGTGTTCTGACAAATGGACAAGATTCCAAACGTCATTGTCTTTCATTGATTTAATTTCTTCACTCAAGGCATCAATCCACTTTTGAGAGTTAGAACCATCAATGGCTTGACAACAAGTGACTGGATTATCTTCCATAGAGCCAATGTCTACCTCATGTTCATTGAGAAATACGACATAATCATCCGAAATCGCATTTCTCCTCTCTAGTGGATCTCCTTATAGGCATTAGTTCTTGAGGTTGTTGAGTTTGTTCCTCGGGGAGACTTTCAACATTGGCTTGTCCCAAATGTTGTTGTTGAACCGTATCAGGAATAAAATCTTGATCATGGTCAACAAAATCTTGGCCCAAGTCCTCCTCAAAGATAAAGCCTCTAACCTTATCTTCCCCCAAAATCAATATCCTCAAATAACCGAGCATTTACTGTCTCAAAGAAAGTTCTGGATGTGGGATTATAAAATTTAAACCCTCGTGATTTTTCAGAATATCCAACAAAATAGCTACTGATCGTTCTTGAAAAATAATCCAATTTCCTTTCGCTTGACTTGTAAGGCCTTGCCTCAACTGGATAGACCCAAATGTGTAAATGCTTTAACATAGGTCTCTTATTTGTCCATAGTTCATAAGGGGTTTTGATCGTAGCCTTTGTTGGAACTCTGTTTAGTAAATAAACTGCAATCTTAAGTGCTTCTCTCAGAGCGAATCTGGTAAGGTAGTATAACATATCATACTCCTAACCATATCCTTTAAAGTTCTGTTTCGTCTTTCGGCTATACCATTCATATTAGGACTTTCTGGCATGGTGTACTGTGGGCGATTCTAGATTCCTCTAGGAATTTAGCAAAATGTCCTAGACGTTGTTCACCTGATCTGTCATATCTACCGTAGTATTCACCACCAAGATCATACCTGAAGCCTTTAACTGTTTTGCCTAGTTGGTTTTCAACTTCGGCCTTAAATGATTTGAACACGTCCAAGGCTTGAGATTTCTCATGTATCAAGTACATGTAACCGTAATGAGAGTAATCGTCTTGAACGTTATAAAATATTATTTACCATTCCACGATGGTGTAGAAAATGGTCCACAAATGTCGTTATGTATAAGTTCTAAGCATTCTTTGCTCTCTCAGCTCCTAATTTTCTCTTGTCTGTCATCTTGCCTTTATTGCACTCAGCACATATTTCTATATCTGTATCGTCAATTGCATCAAAAATTCCATCTTACACAATCATTTGAATTCTTTGTTTAGAAATGTGACCTAAGCGCTTGTACCATAACACGTAAGAATTCTCATTCTTAATTTGCGTTTAATCCCAAGTGAATCCACATGCAGAGTTTCGTTAAATTAAGCAACAATATCCAACAAATTTAGGTTATTCATGCCAGATAAAGAACCAGTTCCAACCAAATACGAATTATGAAAAAGATTAAACTTACTATTTCCGAATGAACAAAAAAACTCGAATTTGTCCAAAACAGAAATAGAAACCAGATTCCGTCTAAAGAACGGTACAACATAAGTCTCTTTCAAATCTAAAAACAAACCAGTTCTTAACAACAACCTAAAGGTGCCTACTGCTTCAACAGTAATTGATTTGCCATCACCCATATAGATGAATCTTTCAGCATCACTTGGCTTTCAGCAATTCAGACAACCCTGCATAGACACACTTATGTGAGTAGTAGCACCAGAATGTAACCACCAAGTGTTTCTAGGCACTGAAACCAAATTAACCTCAGAATAGACAAGACCAAGACATGTACCTTTCTTAATGCGCCAAGCGTGATATTTGGTAGTCTTTCTTGACAAGAGAAGGGTCCTTACAAAAGAAGCATAAATCAACTTTATCGGGTCCAGTAGGCCCCCTTAGTTGCTTATTTTTTGGGTCTGAGACCGCAATTTCTTTACCCTTTCTTTTCTTATTACTGCTTGAGGAGAAGACCAAATGAGCACTTTCTATCTTGTCATGTCTCAGCCTCTCTTCCTCTTGCACATAATACGAAATGAGCTCATTAAGAGTCCACTGCTCCTTTTGACAGTTATAACTGACCACAAATTGACTGAATTGTGCATGAAGAGATATCAAAACCAAATGCACGAGCAAGTTATCAGACACCTCTACCTTAAGTCCTTTAGTGTTGATGCCAAATGAGATATCTCCAGGATGTACTCCCTTATGTTACTTTTGTTTCTGTACTTCATGGAAACAAGACTACGCAGAATGGAGCTTGTCTCTAATTTTTCGTTCTTGACAAAGCATTTTTCAAGCTCCGCCTGAAACGCCTTAGCATTAGTCTCCTCAGACATTGTGCCCCTGAGTGTTTCTGGAACTGCACGCTTTATGATCATAAAACTCATGCGATTTGAGCAGTCCCACTTCTCAATTTCCCTCTTATGATCAGAGGTATTTTCAGCCGGATGATCAGCAGGACGTGGCTCCATTAGTGCAAGGTCTAGATCCATGCAACCGAGAACTATCATAACGTTCTCCTTCCAGTCCTTAAAGTTTGTGCCATTAAGCACAGGGATTGAGTTGATGTTGGCAGTAACAGATGCAACAGAAGAATTAACTGAATAGAGAACAAAATAAACTAAATAATCTCACATATATAAACCTTAAGCAGATTATGTAGATTCATAATGAAATTCACATCACAAGAAAAACGGTGCAACATTAATCCTAGTCTTTGGACATAGAATTAACTTGCAAGTGACTCTCTTGTTGTAGTGATCAAACATTCACAATAAAATCCTGTCAAGTATTAAGCCTTTCTTTGGAACTACTCAATACCCACATGGACACCTTATACTCATCACATGTTTACCACCAACATTTGTGTGTAATCTTCTGCCAAACAATGAACTTTCATTTGGCCCGGTCATTTATCCGCATGAAAATTATATACACAAACATCATCGTAATAAATGATCGAAAAATTTAAATAGAAGAGGTTACTTTGGTAACTTAATGCTTCAATTAATCAACATAAATTACTTGAAAAGCTCAATATAAGCAACCTTAAATCATTATGAATCAAAGCATAATTCCCAAAAAAGAAAAATTTGGTCAATGGTCAAAGTCAACGGTCCATGCGATCAAAGGTCAACAGTCAACGGTGACCGGACTTGACCATCATACCCGGATCCTAATTCCAACCCATTCTGAAATTAGGCTAAAAAACTTTAACATAATTGGGCTAAAAAATTTAATTCTCCTAACTCAAATTACTCTTTATTCTTAGTTGGGCTTGTCTCCTTTAATGTAGTTGGGCTCACAATAAAATAAAAGGCCCAAACATTTTACATTGACTTAGTCATGAAATAAAATAAAGCTTTAGATAAACATGAAAAACTCTAGTCATGAAGATAAATTTTAGTCAATAAAATGAAAGTTGGTATATTTGACCTAAGGTTGACTTTTACTGGCCTAAATTTCTTAACCATGAAGGAAAAGTTTATCTTTATCCTTTTAACAGCATGTGGTGGAAAAGATTAATGGCAACATGCATTTTATAAATAAACACACGTACATACACGTGTACAATCCACCTTGAACCAAAACATAACCATATTCATCCAAAAATGGAGAAACATGCAGGTTGTTCATACCATTACACAAGCAGGCAGCTTGATCGAATTAACATATATTCATCCAAAATTATCATATCCTTCAATTAATTCATGCATAAGTTGCCATCTTCAACAAGGCTTAACCAACACATTCAACCAGCATATTTAGATATCTTAAATCAAATTCCACCATACATATTCTGAATCCATGAATTATAAAGCAAAACATAATGGAATCGACTAGAGAATTAAAACCTAATGGAAAAATCATGAGTTCTTTAATCTGGGTTCTGATACCACTTGATGGAAAAATTAGCTTGATGGCCCCAAATCTTCGAACTCTATGATAATCACGT
Organism: Verbascum thapsus; assembly: GCA_963669365.1. NCBI lineage: Eukaryota > Viridiplantae > Streptophyta > Magnoliopsida > Lamiales > Scrophulariaceae > Verbascum > Verbascum thapsus. Next base: position 7,624,914 of record OY770120.1, read on the forward strand.
AGAAAATGATAAACTGAAAATATACCTGAATCCATAGCAATGGAATTGACTTTTAGTTATTGTCTTCCAGTTGATCGTATCCGAAAACCTTTCTTCAGATGATGGGATTCCAAAGAGAAAAGAGAGAGAATTTTGTTGTACGTCAACTGGGGACCAAAACCTCTATTTATAGCTCTGCAAGTTCGCCCATCATAAATTGCAATTCAGTCCTCAAGGTCTCTAAATATATACAATATAACCCTATACCAAAGTAGATGATCAGGGCCCGTAAAACTTAACTCTGATCACTTGATTAAGGCCCAAACCTAATTTAATATATGATATACAATTTAAACTGCAATGCACACACGTCTGCTTGCCCGAATGCTTATAGTTATGATATGCACATAATATAAGTCCACAAAATATTCCAACAGTTTTCGAAAATGGAAGTCGATGCATTTTTACATATATGCATCCTTCACACACTTCGCCTTTGCTCTCGATTTTAGGAAGCCCAACAACCATATTCTTTTGTTTGAAAAGTTGAAGCCCCTTATTGTTTAGATGACCATATCTCAAATGCCAAAGTTGAGATTGATCACTACTTTCTCCATTGTAAGCGACTCTTTCGTCAAAAGGCATCACCGTAGAAAATATTTTATTTGAGTTCATTTGGATAGAAGCAATAATGTCGTTATTCTTTTTGTCTACGATTTTCTCCATTATCAAAAATACAATATCCTTTTTGTAGAAGTTGCCCGACGCTTAGGGGATTGCTTGTTAAGCTAGGAACATAGAGAACATCGCTTATGCGTTTTCTTTGTCCTCCCTTTATTTGGACAGAAATAGTACCCTTTCCTTCAGTTTTGAGAAACTCACCATTTCCGAGCTTGACTTCAGAATTGAAATTTTTGTCAAGGTTGACAAAATATTCCTATCCCCGGTCATATGATTGCTACAACCACTATCAACATATCACACATTTTGTGGTTGATTTTGAATTGACATGCATGAAAAAAGTTGTTCTCCATCTTTTGAGAAATTTCCATCTTAGGTTGGTTTTGATGCCAACAATCCCTTTGTGAATGGTTGGGATTTTTGCACTTCTTGCACTTGAAAAAATAATCCTGTTAGGAATTTCTTTTGTTAGAAATTTTGATGATGACAAGATAGGACTTAATGTTAGAACCCTGAAAATGTAAGCTTTGTTTTTCATAGAAGATCATGTATTAAGCGATAGGATGTTTATCGAGTTGTAACTTTTAGATTAGGTGCTTTTTTGTTTGTCCTCTTAGTTTTGCTTATCTTAACGCTTGAAGTGTTAGTAGAATTTTGGGTGAGTCTATTAATGCGAAGAGGTTTGAAGAAACAGCAAGAGCGAGCGACAATCAAAAGGTCATTCGTAATATCATATATCTCAAGCGACTATCCATGTCCAAGACTAACGTTGAGTTACTGATAGCTTTCATCTTAAGCGATTGAACATCAGATGTCATATCAATGCATTTAATGTTCAACGGGCATTTATTTAAAAGCATTTAATGCTTATCAAAGGCATTTAATCTGGTTTTATCAATGCATTTAATACATACACTGTTGATGAAGTACGGAGAGCACCAAACCCATTGGATGTTAACATAAGACAACTGTCGCAGTCTGAACAATTGCAGCAACATATCCGGGATTTACCAACCCTTCTAACTTTTCTGAGTGGAGAAACTACACGCGCCTTAGAATGTATCTTATGGATCTTACAAATGGTCTCAACGGATCTAATGTTTGGTCTCAACGGATATATTCCAAAAGCTGTGTATAAATAGAACTTCAACAACAAGGAGTAAAGAGATTCGAACAAGTGAGAAAATTCACGAGCTTAAATGATCACATCTTAAGTCGAAATACTCTCTTGTTTCTAAACTTCACCCTAAGAAAAACTCGTATCATGAGTATCCATTCAAAGCGATATTTCTCTATCTCTTTCTCAAGAAGAACCTGAACTGAAGAGAATATTAACAAAGTTGTTTGACCTTTTCCAAAACAAACACAACCAATTTCTGAGTAAAATTAGTCATCCTCTCTTTCAAAGTGTGTGTGAGGAAAGTTGTAGGATATCTGCAGTATTTCTGTGTAAGAGAAGCAGATCACATAAATGGAGAATTCAAATCCGGTAACAACTCCTTGTACTACTGGATTTAAGCTGAGCAAGATAGGTGAAGGGAAACTTGTGAATTGTACCATGTTTTGAAGTTTAATTGGAAATTTGATGTATTTGACTGCCACAAGACCCGATATTGCATTTGCTGTAAGCTTGGTTAGTAGGTTCATGGAGAAACCTTACTCAAATCATTGGGAGGCAGCAAAAAGAATTTTAAGATATATAAAAGGAACAATCGATCATGGCATTTTCTATGAAGCACAAGTTCCTATCAAACTTGTTGGATACTCTGATAGCGATCTTGGAGGAAGCGTTGATGATTCTCATAGTACTTCTGGCTATGTTTTTAATCTTGGAAGTGGAGCAATTTCTTGGAGTTCAAAGAAACAGCCGATAGTGGCTCTTTCCACTACCGAGGCAGAATATATTGCAGCTTCTATAGCCGGTTGCCAAACTTTGTGGATGAGAGGTATTCTAGAGAATTTAAATTGCAAGCATCATCGTCCAACAACGTTATATTGTGATCTGCTTCTCTCATACATAAATAAATTGTTGGCTAAATAAGTTACATGTACTAAGTGGATGAATGTACCTAGGCATGAATGTACCTATGAATTCATGTACCTAGAAAAGAGACTACATGTATTAGTATTTAGGTTTTGATGATTCATTTACCTAGATGATAGTATAAATAGGTGATCTTGTAATGTTGGAAATTATTCAAAAACATATCAATACAAATTATATTGTGTTCTTGTAGCACCCCTACCCCAGCTTTAATAGGAGTCGGGTTGCCCCTATGACTTTGAGCGTGAGAAATATATTTTCAAATAAATATATAATATTTCGTAAATGATTACAGCGGAAGACTTCATTATAAAACACAAGTATTTTTTTTTCTTTCTTAACTTTAAAATCTAACCATCCAAAACTGACTCGTGTCAAACCCACATTTGTAAATCAAAACCTTGTTATAAACATATGAAAATATTACTTAATTATCGAAAACAGTTAGTTTCCAAAACATTGAGCATCATCTGATTTATACTCATTTACATATATTAAAAACGTAATATATATATGCTTCTAGAGGCAAGTCCATACAGCCGGCTTTTCATCCGCTTCGTCGTAAGCTGGATCTGAAAAAGATTAAACTGAGCAACGTAAGATTTTAGAAATCTTAGTGGATAATGGTTACGTGCATTTGCATTGAAAAGATTAACCAATACGTCGAAAGCATCATCCAAGGTCCGAAGACCTGGCCTACTCCAAGGTTCGAAGACCTGCCCTACTCCAAGGTTCGTCAACCTGGCCTAACTCCGAGGTTCAAAGACCTGGTCTACTCCAAGGTTCGTCAACCTTCTACTTTATAATGTCGTTTCATCTCATCCAACATAAGAGTTATTCTAATCAATGTAACTGAAAATAAACGTTACCCACTTGACGTTTCGCTAAGATGTGGGGATAGCTCTTGAAGTATCTGGTCGTCTCGTACTGCACTCGACCGTTCATCAACATTAAGATTTTAAAACACATGTATTTCAAAAACATGTATATCATATATTTAAATATAGATAGTTTATTATTATTCATTAAACTCAAGTGGTCAAATAATAACAAATTAACATTTAATATATAGATATATATATATACTTATAATTATAACATCTTTAACTTAAAACCTATAGAACATAGACATAAACCTTGTAAAACATTCCCTAAAATTTCTAAAACCAATTAAAATTCTGATTTACTTACAAAACATATAATTTATCATTAATATTTTTAGGACAGCCAATCCGAATAAAAGGAATTTTATAAATTATTCTATTACTCAGCAAATTCTCAAATTTTATAAAACACTTAACAACACACACATGAACATGTAGTAAAATTTTCAGAACAAGAAAATATCTCAAACTATTTCAAATAAAAGCAAAAGCGTGCAACCTTAAAATTTCGGTATCTCACTTGGCAGTCTATACCAAACGATTTTTAGAAAATCACACACAACTCAAAACCTTTCAAACGTTTCTACATATCACTTAGACATGATAGTTAGGTTCCAAAAAAATTTACATGAAGAGATTCTCCCAATTGATTACCTAACAACACCAAAAGAAACTATTATAGAAAATTGTAATTCTGGCGGAACTACTTTTGAAAATTCGTCATAAATCATACACAACTCCAAAAATCACCAAATTTTAACTATATATTCCCAACATCATATATAATAACCTACTAAACAGTTTTCTAAAATTTCAAGTATAAAATTTTATAAAAATCGACAAAGTGGACTGAAATTTAGAGTTCTTCACAAACTGCTCAAACTCACATCCACAAGAAACCATTTTAACATTATATTACTACACAATACACATGCAACAAGTTGAGGCATGATAATCAAATATGAAATTTCATAACCAACACTTAAATGATATGTATATATGTAACACCCCAACCCCAACTTTACAGGAGTCGAGTTGCCACCGAGACTTTAAGCGTGAAAAAGATATATATATATATATATATATATATATAGTATTCATAATAAATTTCAGCGGAAGACTTTATTATAAAGACACGAGTACTTTTTTTTTCTTCTTCTTCTTAAATTTTAAAAGCTAATCATACATAATGAACTCGTGTAATACCCACATTTGTAAATCAAAACCTAGTTATGAACAATGAAAATTTTCTTACTTAATCCGATAAAATAGTTCCCAAAATACCAAGTGTCAGATTTCTACGAATTAACATATATTAAAAGCGTAATATTCATATATATATACATATAATATATGCTTCTAGGGGAAGTCCACACAGCCAGCTACTCATCCGCTTCGTCGTAAGTTTGACCTGAAAAAGGTTTAAATTGAGCAACGTAAGATTTGAGAAATCTTAGTGGATAACGGTTATTAACTGTTATGTTAAAGAGATTAATCAATACGTCAAAAGCATTATCTCCAAGGTCCGAAGACCTGGCCTAACTCCAAGGTCCGAAGACCTGGTCTACTCCAAGGTTCGTCAACCTGGCCTAACTGCAAGGTCCGAAGACCTGGTCTACTCCAAGGTTCGTCAACCTGGTACTTTATCATGTCGTTTCATTTCAATCAACATAAGAATTATTCTAATCAATATAACTGAAAATAAACGTTACCCACTTTATGTTTCGCTAAAGTGCGGGGATAGCTCTTGAAGTATCCGGTCGTCTCGTACTGCACTCGACCGTTTATCAATCATTAGATATTAAAATATATGTGTTTCAAAACATGTATATACATATATTTAAATATAGGTAGTTTATTATTATCCATTAAACTCAAGTGGTTAAATAATAAGAAATTACATTATATATATATATTTATATACTCATAACCATAACATCTTTAACTTAAAACCTATAGAACATAGACATAAACTTTGTAAAATATTCTACAAAATTTCTAAAATCAATTAAAATCATGAATAATTTTAGAACAACCAACCCAAACTAAAATAATTTTATAACTTATTATATTACTCCAAAAATTCTAAAACTTTATGAAACACTTAATAACACACACATTGAAATATAGGAAAATTTTAAGAACAATAAAACATCTCAAACTATACAAAACCGTGCAACCTTCAAATTTCGATAGAGTACCGGGCAGTTTATAATTAAAGATTTTTAGAAAATCATACACAACTCAAAACCTTTCAAAATTTTTTACATATGATTTAGACATGATATTGAGGTTCCAGAAAAATTAACATGAAGAAATTCTTCCATTTGATGACCTAAACAACATCGAAAAGTTACCGCATAAAACTGTAATTCAAGCGAGACTATTTTTGAAAATTCATCATAATTCCTACACAACTCCAAAAACCACCAAATTTTTACCATAGACTCCAAACATCATATTTAACAACATACTAAAACAGTTTTCTAAAATTCTAAGTACAAAAATTTATAAAAATCGGCAAAGTGGACTGAAATTTCAGGATGTTCCACAAACTGCTCAACTTCACATTTTCCTTAAAAATAAAAATGCACTTCCAAGCTTTTTAACCAAACATCCTCAATAAAAATCATGTCAACATCATATTATAACACATGCAACAAGTTTAGACATGAGAATCAAACATGCAAGGTAAAATTTCAACATGAAATTTCACAATCACACACAAAATGACACTTTTTTTTTTGATCTATCACATTTAACAAAATTTTCAACAAATTTCATCGTACTTCTAGGAAATCACTTTCAAATCATACATGCAATAATTTTAAGTAAGAAAATTAGACATGCAAAGCCATTTTTCACACTTATTCACACCATCAACACTTAAAATGACACTTATTTGAAGATCAACCAAAAAAACACAAATTATTCAACAAAACTCTTTACTTTGTGGGGATTTATCTTTAGATTACACATGCAATGAGTTTATGTAAACAAATCACACATGCAATACCCCTTTCAACATGCATTTGCACCCTTAACTCCAAATAAAGACATATTTTCACAATCCACCCCCTAAAACAACACATGCAACAAAAATCATCACATACTAGAAATTCTTCTTTTGATCATACATGCAATCAATTTTTAGCAACTTAAACATGATCTTAAAGAATAAAATGAAGAAAATAAGCAACAAGAAATAGAAAACTACCTTTTAAAAGCTTAACAAAGTTTTCTATGCTTAAAATCAAGACTAGCACACTTTGAGCTTACTTACCCTTTCAACTTGCTATAAATTGCTTCTTAGATTTGAGAGGAAAATTAAAGGAATTGTTGAGAGAGGGTGGAGAGTTTAGAGAGAAGGGAGAGAGTTGTAGAGATGAGAGAGAGAGTTGTAGTGAAAAATGAATGTGTAGAGGTATATACATATATATATAGTGTATAAAAGTATTGTATAATACATGTATTTCTCTTGTATTATACATATATATATAGATATACATGTAATGGTTTCTTGCAATATATATATATATATATATTATACATGTATATCATTTTATTCTTACAATATATATATATATATATATATAAATACATGTAATGATTTAATAGTATTGTGGTGTCTTGAAGCTAGTGTTAGTGGAAAAATATGGAGCAAGGTTCCACATGGAGCAAGGTTGGCCAAGTGTAGGACACTTGTCAAATTTAGGTGAAAATTAATTCATAATCCTCCAATCTTTCAAAACTTATAATTTGCTCCCATGAACATATATATATATTTTTTTAGGTATTAAAATTTTAACCACAAAACTTTATAAAAAAAAAATTTCGTATCGAGTGCATCACGATCGAACTCGATCTCTTCGGTAGCTATCCTGCAAGACCAACCAAACTTGGAGAGAAAAAATTTTAGTTCGATATAAACGTTTAAATGGAAAACTCAGTTAAACGTAAAATGAATTATTAATAATAAACTAATAAATAAAATTGTATTTATATGTCAAAATATGATATGTAAGATTTTTCCAAAAAAAAAATGGGGTGTTACAACTCCCCCCTCCTTTTAAAAATTTCGTCCTCGAAATTCTAAGCTTACTAGGTAAATAGTTCGGGGTAAGCTTTCTGAATTTCATCTTCGCGTTCCCATGTCATTCCTCCTTTCCCGTGACTACCCCACTGCACTAAGACTAATGGTATCTCCTTGTTCCTCAAAATCTTAGTTTTTCTTCCATTAATGCTTATAGGCCGCTCTTCGTAGGTGAGGTCCTTATTGATTTCAAGATCTTCAAGTTTGATGAGGTGACTAGGGTCTGGTATGTATTTTCGAAGCATTGACACATGGAAAACATCGTGAACTTTAGATAACCCTGGGGTTAAAGCCAGTCGATATGCCACATTTCCAATTCGTTCCAAGATTTCAAAAGGACCTATATATCTTGGCTTTAACTTCCCTCTCTTTCCAAACCGAATTATTCCTTTCATGGGTGCAACTTTCAAGAATACCTTATCTCCTTCTTCAAAATGCAAATCCTTTCTCCGCAAGTCGGCATATGATTTCTGTCGACTTTGAGAAGCCTTAATCCTTTCTCGGATCTTACTAACCACTTCCACCGATCTTTCCACTAATTCTGGACCAAGTATCTTCTTCACTCCAACCTCATCCCAATGAATCGGTGTCCGACATCTTTTTCCATAAAGTGCTTCATACGGTGCCATTCCAATAGAGGACTGATAACTGTTATTGTAAGCGAATTCTACTAAGGACAAATGATCTTCCCAACTTCCTCCAAAATCAAACACACATGTCCTAAGTAAATCCTCCAAAGTTCTGTTTGTTCTTTCTGATTGGCCATCTGTTTGCAGGTGAAAAGCGGTGCTGAAGTTCAATTTCGTACCCATTGCCGACTGCAAACTCTTCCAAAATCTTGAGGTAAAACGTGAATCACGGTCTGACACAATTGAAGTTGGAACTCCATGTAGTCGCACAACTTCATTAATGTACAACTTTGCTAGTTGATCCATGGAGTACGTCATCTTGATCGGAATGAAACGAGCCACCTTGGTCAGTCTATCAACGATTACCCATATAGCTTCGTGTTGTTTAGGAGTTTCCGATAAACCTGTGATAAAATCCATTGTTATATGTTCCCACTTCCATTCTTGCACTTCCAATGGATTCATCAATCCTGCAGGTCGTTGATGATCGGATTTGATTCTCTAACAAGTAAGACACCTGCTAACAAATTGTGCGATTGACCTCTTCATTCCTCTCCACCAGAAGTTCTGTTTGAGGTCTCTATACATCTTTGTCTCTCCAGGATGTACAGTATATGGTGTATTATGAGCTTCTCTCATTATCTCGTTCCGTATCTCCTCATTCTTCGGTACACAAATTCTCCCTCTGAACATCAAAGCTCCATCATTTGCTATCGAAAAATCTCTAATTTCATCTCTTTGAACTTTATTTAGCATTAAAATGAGGAATTTGTCGCCTTTTTGGGCTTCTATCAACTGTTCTCTCAGGGTTGGCTGAACTGTTAATGTGGCTAATGTTGCCATTGATTGCTTTGATTCGATGACTGTCAGTCTCATTTTGCCAAATTCTTCAATCAATCGCCATTGTTGAGTAGGCAATAATGCCAACTCGCCCTCTTCTTTCCTGCTAAGCGCGTCTGCCACAATGTTCGCCTTACCCGGGTGATAGTAAATGGTACAATCGTAATCCTTCACCAGTTCTAACCATCTTCTTTGGCGCATGTTGAGTTCCTTTTGTGTGAAGAAATATTTTAAGCTCTTGTGATCAGTGTATATTTCACACTTTCCTCCATACAGATAATGCCTCCAAATTTTTAACGCGTGAACAACTGCAGCCAATTCTAAGTCGTGTGTTGGGTAGTTTTGTTCATGCACTTTCAATTGTCGGGATGCATAAGCTATAACCTTCCCATGTTGCATTAAAACACATCCAAGTCCTAACTTAGAAGCATCTGTGTAAATTACAAACCCTTCAGATCCATCGGGCACTGTTAGGACAGGTGCTGAAGTTAGCTTCTGCTTCAATTCACGAAAACTGGACTCACATTCAGAAGTCCATATAAATTTCTCATTCTTCTTCGTAAGGTGCGTAAGTGGTTTTGCGATACGCGAGAAGTTTTGAATGAATCTCCTATAGTATCCTGCTAAACCAAGGAAACTGCGAACTTCATTTGCATTGGTTGGAGACTTCCAGTTCAGAACTGCATCAACTTTTGCAGGGTTAACCTCTATTCCCTGTGATGTGATCACATGTCCTAGGAAAGACACTTTGTTTAGCCAGAACTCACACTTGCTAAACTTGGCATACAACTTCTCTCGTTGTAAAACTTCTAGTACTACTCTGAGATGTTTCTCGTGTTGTTTTATATCTTTCGAGTAAACCAAGATATCGTCGATGAATATAATGACAAATTTATTTAAATATTCATGAAATATGCGATTCATCATATCCATGAACACTGCAGGTGCATTGGTAACTCCGAAAGGCATTACGGTGAACTCATAATAACCATATCGAGTTCTGAATGCGGTCTTTGGAATATCACATTCCTTAACTTTTAACTAGTGATAACCAGATCTAAAATCGATCTTTGAAAAAGTACTTGCATTCTTCAATTGATCAAACAAGTCTTCAATTCTGGGTAGTGGATATTTGTTCTTAATCGTTAGTCGATTAAGCTCTCAGTAATCAATACACATTCTCATTGATCCGTCTTTCTTCTTCACGAACAATACAGGTGCTCCCCATGGCGAAGCACTCGGTCGAATAAATTTCTTATCCAAGAGTTCCTGTATTTGAACTTTCAATTCTTGTAGCTCTTTTGGCGCCATATGGTATGGAGCTTTTGACACTGGTGCCGCCCCTGGAATTAGATCGATGGTGAATTCCACAGGTCGATCAGGTGGGATTCCCGATAGGTCTTCTGGAAAGACATCGGGAAATTCCTTTACAACTGGAACATCAGTCGGTGTCAATTTCTTTTCTTCAACTTTTACAATGTTTACAAGGTATGCTTGACATTCTCTTCTAGTCAACAACTTGGTTGCCTTCATTGCTGATATAGTTGGTATGCACACTCGCGTTCCGCCTCCATAGAAAGTGAAACAATGGCCACATGGTGTTTCTAAGTCTATCTCTCGTTCTGCACAACGAACGACAGCTTTGTTCTTACACAACCAGTCCATTCCCAGTATAACATCGAAACCATTCATCCCTATTACATACAAATCAGCTGCAAGATCGTACTCGTCCAACGTCACCTTAACATTCTTGACTAAATTCTTGATTTTTATATTTTCTCCTGATGGTAATCTCACTTCTAGATTTGCATCTCTTTCATAATCTAGTCTAAGCTTCTTTTTAAAGGTATCAGATATAAAAGAGTGTGATGCTCCTGTATCGAACAAAACATATGCTGATATACCTGATATTAACAACATACCTGTCATTGTTTCTTTTGTCTCATCACATTGCCCTGGCTGTTCCTCACACGGGTCTTCATTTTCCTCTGCAAACTGAACTTCTGGTAAGGCATTCAGTTTGGCCTTACCTCTAAAATTTGGATTTCGAGGAATTTCTTGTCGTGGTGCAGGAGCCTTGCCACTTCCACTTGGTACGTTCGTACGATTATTACACTCATTAGCTTTGTGGCCCGGCTGATGACAGCGAAAACAAACGCCTTTTCCCCACAAACACTCTCCTCGATGGTTCTTGTTGCAATTCTGGCATAACGGTGTTGTTCGTGGGGGTCCAGCATTGGTGGGTCGGACACTTCTAATTGTGGTGCTACCTCTTGGTCCCACAGACGGTGCTCCTTTCCTTTTTAATTGATTCACTATCGGCCCATGCTCAGTCTCTAACCCTAAACTCATTGAAACTATACGAGCCCTTTCGAATACATCCCTGAAATGTGGCAACCTTAGGCCAGATACTATCCCTCCAACTTCCGGACGAAGTCCCCTCTCAAATCTGCGTGCTTTCCGATCATCGGTATTGACTAGATGCGGTGCATATCGAGAGAGTGAGTTAAACTTCCGCTCGTATTCAGTGACGGTGTTGGTTCCTTGGCGAAGGTTCATAAATTCAATTTCTTTCTGATCCCTCAAGGCTTGTGGGAAATAACGATTTAGGATGATTTTCTTGAATTCCTCCCATTCTAGAGTACGTCTCGCTTCCGACGTCATTGTCCTCTCATGAGACTGCCACCATTGGCCGTCATCTTCCGCTAGTTGAAACCTTGCACACGAAACCTTTTGTGTTTCTGACAATTCCATGTGCTCAAAAATTCTTTCTAGCTCAGCAATCCATTCTTCAGTAGCCATTGGTCCTTCCTTTCCTCTGAATCTGGGTGGCTGGAAACGCCTGAATTGCTCAATTACGTGATTCGGCTTGATCTGGTGTTCTTCAGTGTTATCGGGGGTAGGTGCAGGCCTGTGTTGCATAAATTCTCGTAACTGAGCGAAGAAGTCTCTTGTCATATCAGCGTTAGCATTTTGTCCAATAGGTTGTTCATCGCTCTGTCTCTCTTCTACTCGTCGTATATCCCTTTGTGCCCTAGTGGGTGAATCCATAATGTTTACTCTACAAGGTAGCAAAGTATTTTAAAATTCTAATTGTAAATATTTGATAAATCAACATCTTTACCGGTATTGAATTAAAATATTTTAACCAGTATCACAACTAAAACATATAATAAAATGAAGTAAACAAACCATTTTTTTTTTCTTTTTCATTCATTAGTATTTTAGTTTTAGGAAAATTTCGGAATCGCATTGTCCCATTTTAACAGCAAAATTAGGTTTTTTATCATAAGGCACTACATGTGCAACTGCCTAATAAACATCAAAAGCTAAGGCGTCTAAGCCATACGACCGGGGAAACATATACTAGTAGCCTACCGATTAAGCAACAACTACTATCTACAACATCTAACTAGAGGATGCCTATCAATCCTCCTAATCAGAAAGTCATCCGTAGCGAGGGCGCTTCGACACGCGCTCCCCATCATCAACACGCTGTCCACTAGGACCTGCCTCATCCTCAAACAACCATCCATACTCCGGAGCAGGTGCTATCGGTGTGGTAGGATGTGTGCCTGACATACCATCGGATGGAACAGCTACTACCGGAACCTCACTAGGTCTCGCGACCAGAGGATCCTCCAATCCAAGAGATGCCCGGATAGACCTAGCCTCCTGAAATAACTCCTGGCTACGTGCACGGAGCCTCTCATGCTCAGCATAAGCCTCTGCCAATATCTCCTCAAGGGTCTGTATACGAATCTCCCAATTCATCGCTCGTCCTACGTAGCGATTTGCCTCAGCCTCCAGCTCAAAAGCCTCTCTCACCCGCGCCTCATGACGCTCCACCGCCTCCTGTAGGTTCAAGCAGTATGCTCGGAACTCCACCTGTGCACCACCCTCATGGTCATAAACCAGTAACTGCCTGAACACCATCCGAGCTATGACCCTAAACCTCGGAAGTACTCTGGCCCTAAGATGCTCAGCTGCCTGAATATCAGTATCCTGCATCCCATATGCATGAGCTCTCCTACGACAATCAGTGATCCTAGCTATGAACTCTCGGATGTCCTCCCACCCAGTCTGGTAGCAAGTCCTATACTCTGCCTCCAAACTCAGCCTACGTGTCTCCTCACGATCCATCCTAAGTAAGTTTAATCATCGGACGACAAGTCAACTCTTAGTCAAATTCTAGTTGTATAGTTCGGGGGAGTGCATTTGAAAAAAAAATGTATGCATTTTTCTTAAAATAATTTTTCTCATTCACAAATTAAAGGTAAAAATATAAATAATTATTTTACAATTAAAAGTAAAAAGAACAGTAATGAATACAAGGCATAATGGTTCATACTTTTAGTAACATACATTCATATCTTATCATTGACTTATGATTTTTTTTTCCTCTCATATTCATTATCACATCTTTCTTGTAGTATAACACATAAGACATCGTTCACACAACCCTAAAACGTTACACATATACTTACATTGGTACGATTCGGATGTTTAGCTACGCTGTAGACTCCCCGTTATTAAACTCTTTGACATACCAATTTCAAGAAAATTCTAAAATTTATCCTTTAGAAATCTAAGATTTAGATATTATTTCGAAGAAACGTTTTGATTTACAGTCCGAGGAAGGAAAAACCCAACCTCGGCTCTGATACCACGCTGTAACACCCCAACCCCAACTTAACAAGAGTCGAGTTGCCACCGAGACTTTAAGCGTGAAAAAGATATATAAATATATATATATATATATGAGATTAATCAATACGTCAAAAGCATTATCTCCAAGGTCCGAAGACCTGGCCTAACTCCAAGGTCCGAAGACCTAGTCTACTCCAAGGTTCGTCAACCTGGCCTAACTCCAAGGTCCGAAGACCTGGTCTACTCCAAGGTTCGTCAACCTGGTACTTTATCATGTCGTTTCATTTCAATCAACATAAGAATTATTCTAATCAATATAACTGAAAATAAACGTTACCCACTAAGATTTCTCAAATCTTACGTTGCTCAATTTAAACCTTTTTCAGGTCAAACTTACGACGAAGCGGATGAGTAGCTGGCTGTGTGGACTTCCCCTAGAAGCATATATTATATGTATATATATATGAATATTACGCTTTTAATATATGTTAATTCGTAGAAATCTGACACTTGGTATTTTGGGAACTATTTTATCGGATTAAGTAAGAAAATTTTCATTGTTCATAACTAGGTTTTGATTTACAAATGTGGGTATTACACGAGTTCATTATGTATGATTAGCTTTTAAAATTTAAGAAGAAGAAGAAAAAAAAAGTACTCGTGTCTTTATAATAAAGTCTTCCGCTGAAATTTATTATGAATACTATATATATATGTATATATATATATATATATATCTTTTTCACGCTTAAAGTCTCGGTGGCAACTCGACTCCTGTTAAGTTGGGGTTGGGGTGTTACAGCGTGGTATCATACATAATGAACTCGTGTAATACCCACATTTGTAAATCAAAACCTAGTTATGAACAATGAAAATTTTCTTACTTAATCCGATAAAATAGTTCCCAAAATACCAAGTGTCAGATTTCTACGAATTAACATATATTAAAAGCGTAATATTCATATATATATACATATAATATATGCTTCTAGGGGAAGTCCACACAGCCAGCTACTCATCCGCTTCGTCGTAAGTTTGACCTGAAAAAGGTTTAAATTGAGCAACGTAAGATTTGAGAAATCTTAGTGGATAACGGTTATTAACTGTTACGTTAAAGAGATTAATCAATACGTCAAAAGCATTATCTCCAAGGTCCGAAGACCTGGCCTAACTCCAAGGTCCGAAGACCTGGTCTACTCCAAGGTTCGTCAACCTGGCCTAACTCCAAGGTCCGAAGACCTGGTCTACTCCAAGGTTCGTCAACCTGGTACTTTATCATGTCGTTTCATTTCAATCAACATAAGAATTATTCTAATCAATATAACTGAAAATAAACGTTACCCACTTTACGTTTCGCTAAAGTGCGGGGATAGCTCTTGAAGTATCCGGTCATCTCGTACTGCACTCGACCGTTTATCAATCATTAGATATTAAAATATATGTGTTTCAAAACATGTATATACATATATTTAAATATAGGTAGTTTATTATTATCCATTAAACTCAAGTGGTTAAATAATAAGAAATTACATTATATATATATATTTATATACTCATAACCATAACGTCTTTAACTTAAAACCTATAGAACATAGACATAAACTTTGTAAAATATTCTACAAAATTTCTAAAATCAATTAAAATCATGAATAATTTTAGAACAACCAACCCAAACTAAAATAATTTTATAACTTATTATATTACTCAAAAAATTCTAAAACTTTATGAAACACTTAATAACACACACATTGAAATATAGGAAAATTTTAAGAACAATAAAACATCTCAAACTATACAAAACCGTGCAACCTTCAAATTTCGATAGAGTACCGGGCAGTTTATAATCAAAGATTTTTAGAAAATCATACACAACTCAAAACCTTTCAAAATTTTCTACATATGATTTAGACATGATATTGAGGTTCCAGAAAAATTAACATGAAGAAATTCTTCCATTTGATGACCTAAACAACATCGAAAAGTTACCGCATAAAACTGTAATTCAAGCGAGACTATTTTTGAAAATTCATCATAATTCCTACTCAACTCCAAAAACCACCAAATGTTTACCATAGACTCCAAACATCATATATAACAACATACTAAAACAGTTTTCTAAAATTCTAAGTACAAAAATTTATAAAAATCGGCAAAATGGACTGAAATTTCAGGATGTTCCACAAACTGCTCAACTTCACATTTTCCTTAAAAATAAAAATGCACTTCCAAGCTTTTTAACCAAACATCCTCAATAAAAATCATGTCAACATCATATTATAACACATGCAACAAGTTTAGACATGAGAATCAAACATGCAAGGTAAAATTTCAACATGAAATTTCACAATCACACACAAAATGACACTTTTTTTTTTATCTATCACATTTAACAAAATTTTCAACAAATTTCATCATACTTCTAGGAAATCACTTTCAAATCATACATGCAATAATTTTAAGTTAGAAAATTAGACATGCAAAGCCATTTTTCACACTTATTCACACCATCAACACTTAAAATGACACTTATTTGAAGATCAACAAAAAAAAAACACAAATTATTCAACAAAACTCTTTACTTTGTGGGGATTTATCTTTAGATCACACATGCAATGAGTTTATGTAAACAAATCACACATGCAATACCCCTTTCAACATGCATTTGCACCCTTAACTCCAAATAAAGACATATTTTCACAATCCACCCCCTAAAAACAACACATGCAACAAAAATCATCACATACTAGAAATTCTTCTTTTGATCATACATGCAATCAATTTTTAGCAACTTAAACATGATCTTAAAGAATAAAATGAAGAAAATAAGCAACAAGAAATAGAAAACTACCTTTTAAAAGCTTAACAAAGTTTTCTATGCTTAAAATCAAGACTAGCACACTTTGAGCTTACTTACCCTTTCAACTTGCTATAAATTGCTTCTTAGATTTGAGAGGAAAATTGAAGGATTTGTTGAGAGAGGGTGGAGAGTTTAGAGAGAAGGGAGAGAGTTGTAGAGATGAGAGAGAGAGTTGTAGTGAAAAATGAATGTGTAGAGGTATATACATATATATATATAGTGTATAAAAGTATTGTATAATACATGTATTTCTCTTGTATTATACATATATATATAGATATACATGTAATGATTTCTTGCAATATATATATATATATATTGCATTATGTATATATATATATATATTATACATGTATATCATTTTATTCTTACAATATATATATATATATATATATATATATATATATATATAAATACATGTAATGATTTAATAGTATTGTGGTGTCTTGAAGCTAGTGTTAGTGGAAAAATATGGAGCAAGGTTCCACATGGAGCAAGGTTGGCCAAGTGTAGGACACTTGTCAAATTTAGGTGAAAATTAATTCATAATCCTCCAATCTTTCAAAACTTATAATTTGCTCCCATGAACATATATATATATTTTTTTAGGTATTAAAATTTTAACCTCAAAACTTTATAAAAAAAAATTTCGTATCGAGTGCATCACGATCGAACTCGATCTCTTCGGTAGCTATCCTGCAAGACCAACCAAACTTGGAGAGAAAAAATTTTAGTTCGATATAAACGTTTAAACGGAAAACTCAGTTAAACGTAAAATGAATTATTAATAATAAACTAATAAATAAAATTGTATTTATATGTCAAAATATGATATGTAAGATTTTTCCAAAAAAAAAAAAATGGGGTGTTACAATATATATATATATATATATTAAATATATATTAACACCTATCATATTAAACAAAGTAAGGTAGAGATGGAAATTCATGAATTACATCTAGATATTGATCACTATAGAAACAAGATGCTTAATCACTTGGTAGCTTTGAGAGAAAAGGGGTCTTGTATATGGTCTTGAAATGGAAGAATGGTTTGTGCACAAATATATAGTATCATTTAGTTGCATGCAAGATTGAGGTGTCTTGAAGCTAATGTTGCTAAGTGGAAGATTATGGAACAAGGTGAGGTGTCATTAGTCTAATGTGGCTAAGTGTAGGACACAAGTCAATCTCCAAGGTGAGTTTGCTATATAATTTCTAATCTTTCCTAATTTATAACTTGTTCCCATAAGTTTTTAGGTAATATAATTTTTGACCACAAAACTTTATTAAAACTTAGTGTTAACTTAGGTAAATAACAATACAATGCCATATTAATATTATTTATACTCAATTATCAAAGTTAAACTAACTAAATGCATAACTAATCAATTATACTATTTAAAATGTGATGTCATATTCATTCCATCACGACTTCAATGTAAACTCAATGTACTAATTATTGAAATTATTTCATATTTACTTATCTATTTTTCGTTCATTTATAAAAACATTTGTGTCGAGTGCATCAAGATCGAACTCGGTCTCTTCGGGTAGCTATCCTGCAAGACTTTTCAAACTTGAGAAAATATTAGCTCGTTATAATCGTTTAAATGAAAAGATCGTCTAAAACATTGAAGGAATGAGCAATAATAAACTATAAATAAAAATTGTATTTATATGCGAAAAATATGTTATGCAAGATTTTTGAAAATGGGGTGTTACAGTTCTCCATATATTCTCTCCACATATTACTACAAAGTGGTATCACATAGATGATTATGATGATATTGCCAGAATGCCAGTGTGAGTGACTTAACATTGAAGGATATTACCCTGAAGAAATCTGATAGTAATCTTGCTAGGAAAAAGGTTCCTCTCACTTCTAGAAAAGCTAGTAGAACTTACATTGACAAATCTCAGCAATCTGGAACAAACGACTGGCATGTAGAAGTTGCATTTCCAAAGAGTCATAATGTTTCAGTAGTAGAGAATCAAAATGATGAATCCCAGGGAAGTTGTATTAGTAAGAGATGTAAAAGCATCAATGATGATCTAAGAAGTAGTACTACTACAAATATTGTATATGATTACATAGTAGGGGATGACAAACATATATGTTTATGTGTTTCTAGTCTTTTTACCGAATGCATGAAATCGAAGGTTGTCACGGCCCATTTTGAAGGTTTTGATGAAGCTAGTTTGGTGAAGTCAACAGAAACTAGTCAACGTTTTGCAGCAGATGAAGTTAGTGTTGTTTAGAAATGGATGCGGTGTTTATAGAAATTGGTTAAAATTAGGACCACTCCAAAATTCTAAGCCTGACGAACTAATCTTTGTTTAGAACATCCGATTTTTGAATGAGTAATGTAGAGAAATAAAAGAATGTATGAATGTTTTGAATCTCAACATGGAGGTCTATATATAAACAATGAAAAGTTGTGGGCTACGAGATGCAACTTTCTGGAAATTGCAAGTATGTCCAAGAGTTGTGACTTTTGGGTGAAAAGCCCCTACTCATAACTTTTCAGGTCTTGCTATTTTGCCCCAATATTTTCAAACGTGTACAAAATGGTCCATTATCCTATGCGAACACGTACATAACTCTCGAACTATCGCGGGCGTCGACCGTACGATTGTTATGATTTTATCACAATAGTTTGACCATTAATTCCTCATTCAACTAATATAGGATTTGAGTTATTCAAAGTGCTAGTTTCATCTATCGGAACATTGAATAATTTAACTTACTTAAATTTCATGTCCGAATTATGAAAATTACTTAAATCCATGGTCAAAATTGTGTATTATCATACAATTTTTCCAACAATCCACCACATGAATGAAATTAATGCAAATATAATGCATATGCAAATATGCAGACACTACGAAAGTTCCAGCGAAAAATTATTGCATCAGGATAAATAGTTTGGCGCTTTGAATCTTCCTTAGTGAAATACCATCGGATTTACTAGGCTCCCCAATGAACGTGATATCTAGAATTGGTCAGCCTTTTGTGTAAACCTTGACAATGATACTCACACAATAACTTTTCTAATAGATTTTGTTCTATGTTGGGTCCATTTTGGCTGTGGAACACCATCTTAGATTTATAAGTGTTTACTATATTGAAGCGGCCGCACTTCACACTTACATAGGTGATCTCCTATAAAGAGTACCTTGCCATACACCATTTTATTGCGTAACTCGCTTCCACTTTATTGCATCACTCACTTGGACAGTATAGGAATCATTAAAAGCTACTTCTTACCCTTTGCTACACTCTGTAGGTGCACTTGTTTATTTTAGGAATGGGTAGGAGTTTTAAACTCCTCAAGTGCGACTAAATCTTCAAAATTTCGTTTTTCCATTGAACCAAGATCATGTGATCTCCAGTCAAGGTCGGGTTTCCACTAAGTTGATTCTTAATTTGTAGACTTTAGCCGATTCCCTCCAATATGCAATTTATTTGATCTTTTAGACATACAATTGGATCCATATATCTCATTTGATTTTTCTCAATCAATAGAGACAATGCCACTAAAGATCACTGCTAATGGTTTTATATCTTTGACATATGTGTCAAGACAACCATTTACATGCTAATTTGTGCCTTTCCGATTGCCGGCTTATGATTATAACATATCAGAGTTTGTAGCACAAGGTCTAGCCAATTAATAATACTCGCTAGCCTTAATTAGGACTCTCGGATATTTCATATCGGTGTGGAACATCAGTGTCAACCCACTATTCCCCGAGTTATCCTCCATAATAGGCATTAGATACTACAGTCGCGAGCGTGAGGTCTGACCACCCACTATTTGTCTACCTTGGTTTTAGTGATTTAATCACCAATCATTTGTCTAGCTCGATTTATCTTGATAATAATCAACCATTGTATGGTTCGAATTCTCTATACAATAAACCCATCGCTTATATGGTTTGGATTATCTTAGACAAACACCCACCGTTTACATGGTTCATGTTGTCAATCAATGATTGACTTTGATCATCACTAGCATGATTCGACTTACCACATTAGTGGTTGTCCCCTCGAAAAGGAATTGATTTATCTTCATTTTGACTATTGTTAGTACACCAACACTAGATTTGGTTTGACCAAATTCTCCACAGCTTTAAAGTCATTTTCATGAATTTAATTTCGAACGTTTGATCGACTTGTTCATGGAGGGAGGAGATATTCATAACCAAACTTCTTAACATAGCCAAGGCCATCGTCTTTGGACAGTAACACATTTACTAGGAGCAGATCAACTAGTTTTGTTTCAGCATATGGATTTGGCTGATGGGGATTTGGATTCAGCATATAATGAAGCTCCGTGTGAATAAATGAATAATGCTGAAATTCTAGATTATATATGGTTTCATATTAAATTCAAGAAGCATGGAAAGTAAACCCAATCAACTAAATTAATAGATTTTGTTAGCGAGTTTGTAGAAGCATGCCAGGTTCAGATAGAAACAAACAAAAGAGATAACAAAATATGCAAAACCGTCTCAAGGAGCTTAAGTCATAGCATGAGACAACATGCCCATGGTTAAATTTGATACAGAAAGTAAACTAACTATCCAGATGCATATTTGTTATCTAAATGTTCTCGATCACACTCCTTTGGTGGCTCGCTTTTGCTCCTTCCAGTAAATTTTTCCATCTTCCCAACCTCAGCATATTCCTCTTTGTTTCATCAGGAGTATGTTGTTTTGGAACTTCATAAAGAGTCATCTCTTGTTGGGAAACAATTAATTACAAGGGGTTGGAGTATCTCGATTACTTGACTCATGACTGGCCTCCCTTTCGGGTTTTGGCTGAGACATTGGTATGCCAAACTTCAAAACATTTTTCATGCCCTTCAATTCTTGGATCTCAAAACGAACATTGAATTTCGTAAATAAGACAGATTTAACTAACCGCGTCTAGCAATATGTTTGACGTCTTGAAATCCCTGTATATAATAGGCTTCTCCACAGCATAAAGAGAAGCAAGCCCTCTTGCCGCATCCAAAGCAATCTTCAATCTTAAAGTCGCACGTACTCCTTCAGCAGCAATAAACATTTAAAAAGTCTAATAATGGGATAAACTCACTTAAAAATAGGTGTTTCTCTAAGCTCCCAGATGCCATATATTCATAGACCAATAGCCTATGATCACCCTCGCAGCAATACCCAAGTAGTCTCACCAGGTTTGGGTGTCGAAGTTGCCCTAAATAATTAACTTCAGCCTGCAAATGGAAAACTTTACAATGTGAAAAATGAAATCTCAAAATCTTTTCAATTAAACATTAAATATCAGGTGAAACCAAACGATCACTTTCTTATTCCTTTCAATTAATATGGCCACTCACTTCTTTTTCTTAACAAAAAAGAGCAGAAAAACTCAACAATAATAGTAATGTGCTCGAGTTAAAAAAGGCTTTCGTGCAAGCAATGTAGACCATCGAATTTGAAGATATATCTCAATTTACTAACTTACTGCTTACCTCAATAATCATGTGAAATATAGGAAATGAACAGATAGGGTTGCAGCAAATTACCAGCCATTCTCGGTCCCCTTGTAGACCTTCAGGATCAAGCTCTTTAATGGCAACTTGAGTAGTCTTGTAACCCGGCCTCACCCTATCATCTATAACTCCTTTATATACGATACCAAATCCACCATCACCTAGAACCTGATTTGGTCGAAAGTGCTTGGTTGCCAACTTCATCTCCTCATAGGTGAAGATATCAAGGTCACTGTTACCAGGACTTTGGGAATTATCACTATCATGTTTGAACTCAAAGAGCCGTCTGAAAAAGTTAAAACAAAATGGAAATCAGCATTGACATTACAAGCTACATCAATACAAAGCCCACGTGTCATGTCACCTTATCATGGGGAAGATCTTAATGATAATTTTAGCAAACAAAGTATAAATTTATCATTAACATATGAATGTAATCTACTTTTTTCTGCATAGTAACTTCGAAGAACACTCTATAACTGAAACTATTTTGTGAAATTGATGAGTTGAGTTCTCTGTCTCATTTTAGAATATCAGTGTACCTGCATTGACCATATATGTGATCAATAATAAACCGAGTTAAGATCCAACCACACTCAGTAATTCTGCTACCGAGCGACAATTAACAAGACGCTATTCATACTACCTTCAATTTGATATGGAACATAGCAAAATAATTGGTCTTCCATCAGTAATTTTATAAACATTTCAACAGAAACCCATGGTTAAATTTACACAAGTTCAGAAGTAATGTAAACATATGGGCATCTCTATATCATTACCGGCCGAGATCGAAGATCAATTTCTTAACATCATGGTCTTTTATCAATTTCTAAAGAGGGCAATCTCCAAGAAATTATCACACATTATTCTCAATATCAACTTAAACAAAACAGAAAGACAGTAAAACGCATTTTCTTTTACAAATAAAAAGGAAAACCATTAACTAAAACAAAAACAAATAAACTGTGAAGACAATAAAAGAAGTAAAAGTGGTACGAAACCTGCGTTATTACTCGAACATTTGCTCTTTTTTTGTGTAATTCATCTTCCACAACACTCATACACGAACCCATTTTCCAACTTCACCAGATTCACATTCCAACTTCCATGATTCACACTAAAATTAGTCCAACGATCGATTTTTTTTTAACAAGGGATTCAATCAATTTCCCTAAAAATCAATGTAGCAATTGAAAAAATCTAGTATACGGCTAAAAATCGAAATGTGTTGAAATAGAAAAACTTCAACTGAAATAATCTGGAATAACATCAAATATGGAATGAAGCAACATAGAATTTATCTAGGAACAAAAGAAAGTGAGTGTGATACAGTGAGGAAAATGGGGAAAATATTTTGCATGTGTTGGAACTTCCAACACATGCAAAATCAATGTTTTTAAACCCGGACCGGACCGGCCGGTTGAACCGGTCGGACCGGTGACCGGATGTAAAACCGGTCCGGGTTGAATTCAAAATCGTTTTTGGTCAAAAATCGTTCATTTTGGTCAAAACTCGTTCAAATCGGCGTTCCGACCGGCGAACCGCTCGAACCGGTGGTGGGTCGATAGAACCGCCATTGTTTTGATTTTTCTTCTCTTACTATTTTTGAAATCTCTTGAATAGTTTCTCTGCAAATCAAAATTGTAGTTGGAATGTTGCTCCTTGATAGCATAAGAAGAAAAAGATTGAAAATAAATGGAAGATTAGATAATATAAAAGAATAAGGAAAATTAAAGGATCAGAAAATGAGAAAGAAGAAGGAAGTTGAAGGAGAAGCCGAGAAGGACCTGTGACCTGTGAGCGGCGCTAATGAGCAATTGAGCACTAGGGTTTTGGCCCTTTTGGATAAAAGGTCTTTTTTTTGTCTTTTTATATATATATATATATATTATATATTAGTTTTTAAATATATTTATATTTATTTTATATGATTGAGCAGAGGTCCCAAGACTCCCAACTCCCGTGGACCATGCTTTGTCTTTTATTTTTGCTAATATATATATTTATATTTGATATATATAATTTAAAATATAAGATATATACATAATAATTATTAATTTATTATATTAAATATATATGTTGATATATATAATTTAAAATATAATATATTATATATAGATTAATTACTAATTTATTGTATTTTAATATAATATATTATTTATTATATAATTATGACGTCACTGGTTCAACCCGAGTTGACCCAACGGTTGAACCAGTAACCCGTGACCCGGTCACTTTTCCGGTTCATTGAACGGGCTGGGTTTAAAAACATTGGTTGGAACCACTAAATTTAGAAGTGCACATATTATTTCGATTATAACGTTGTTTTTGGAATTTGTATGTATAGAAATGTGTATCGTATGCGTATAGGCCAGTCATATATTATTGTCTTTCAATAATATTCCAAATCAAATAAAGATCATTTAGTCTATTTATGAAATGACCATAATACCCTCTCATACTTTTTCTTTTTCCTGTTAATATAATAAAATGTTAATTGGGTAGAGTTGATTTTGCTTTTGTTCTTGCAGTTATTGCAACCTAACGTATTTGGTTAATTTTTTGTTTCTAAATGTATATAAGTTTTTCAAGAAAAGAGATTCCAAATGAAGAATCCAATCTGGATTTGACTACTGAAACTAATGACCTTTTTTATATAATTTCATTTAATAATTCTTCTTTGTTGTAAAATTATATTTTTGGAAAAAATAAATGTTTAAACTTTTTTATAATCAATTCTAATTTAATATCGAGTGAATTATTGTATATTACTTCTTATTTTGTTTTTATATGGGGATAAAATTTTATATTTTGTGAAATATTTTGAGAATACAATATTTTTATTTTGAGAGAATCGATGTATCAATTACATCATAAATGTGAATCATCATCAATCACTATAGCAATTAATCTTAGTTTGCAACAACTAACATATATAAATAAAAGTATAAGAAAAAAATCCATATGCTATCCGTTATGCGTTACGTAGAATTCAAGACCTTTAACATCTTAAAAGATTAATTTCGTTAAAAGAGTAATTTCGTTAAAAGAGTAATTTCGTTAAAAGATTAATTTCGCTAATAGGGTTGGGCACATTGACAATCTCTACTTTTATTTCCCTTGTCAATACGAACTGAGCCAATACAACATAAAACATATAATTTTAGAAATATTTGAAAGTTCCAATTGAAGTATTTGAAAGTTCTAATTGAGTGATTATTGATTTTTACCTGAAATTAAACTATTTGAAAATATTATTTGCAAACATAATTTACGCGTCTAATTATTAAAACTTAATAATAATAATTTATGATATTTAGGTTGGTAAGTACCTGATTAAAACTAATTATAATCTTTTGTAATAAAATCAGACTTGTATTCAACATATTTATTCTCAATTACATTTCAACAATGTTAAGGTCTCCAAATAAAATCTCATTTTCAATTTAATTTGATAAAATATCCATTAAAATCTTAAATTTCGTGAAATTTGAACTTCAATCCAAGATTTCTGAAATTTTAAATAATATTAAAATTATTTTTGTAAAATACCATCGAAACTCAACCAAAGCCCGAATTCTTTTAAAAAATATTCGTCGAATTCAAAATTTCTTAAAATTTAAAATAGTATTATTATGTAAAAATCAATTTAAACAGTTTGTAGTTATTTGGGATCACACCAATTTATCCTCCTGTAAATTGCTTTTATGATTTTGACTGAAATATTTTATCGAAACTGCATATATTTTACTTGAATGAAGTTCTCATGAGATCTATTCATTATTTTACTATAAAACTCAGCTTATTTTATATTTTTGTAATATATTTTAATCACAAAACTCGCTATATTTATTTCATATATACAATATTATTTATGTAAAAATACAAATTGTGTTAATTAAAGAAATTCAGAGTTTCAAAACCCATAATTATTTATATATATTTTCATGATTTTTTAAAATTAAAATTGGAATATCAAATATTTTCAAAATTTTCTTCTTGAATTAAGTACTCAGAAAATTCATATCGATAGAGATGTTTAATAGCTTGTGGGAAATACCAATAGTACCCTTAAGAAGTAATACTGTTATAGAAGGGTATTAATAGTGTTTAGCACCGTTGTATTTTCTTTAATTTAATCTGGACTTTGTATAAACCCTAAGGAGGAATTCCTCTTCTTGAATGTCTTCTCAATATATTCAGATCATTCTTTTCTACATGGCACCAGAGCGTGATTCTTGATCTCTGGGTTATCTTGTTCGCTACTCCGCTGTGCGCATCAATTGATTGCTGATTCCAAGTGTTCTATTCTGCGATTTTATTTCTTCGTGGTTAATGGCCGAATCGAGCGATCCTACATCACATACAGGCACGATGGTGTCTTCTTCTACATCAGGGAAGATCGATTTTCACGATCCTCTGAACATCTCACCATCTGCTTCTCCCAATCTTGACTTGGTCACCGAAAATCTGAAAGGGAGCGACAGCTACAAGATTTGGAGCCGTGAATTGGTTGTTGCTCTTGAAGCCAAGAACAAAATTGGTTTCATAACAGGAGAATGTTCCAATCCAGGGGAAAATTCCCCAAAGTTCTTTCTGTGGAAGCGCTGTAATGCGCTTGTTAAGTCCTGGATAACTCGTTCCTTAACCAGAGAATTAGTTCACGGCGTGGTGTACTGCGAAACTGCGGCTGAAATCTGGAAGGACTTTAAGGAACGATTTGATAAAATTAATGGAGCTCGGATGTACTCACTGTACAAATCGATTAATACCATCACACAAGGGGCAAATTCGGTGACAGATTACTACTCAAAGTTAAGACACCTATGGGATGAATATGAATCCTTGATTCCATCTCCGGCACAGGTTGTCACTCAAGAATACATCGACTACACTCAACAATTGAAGATGATGACTTTTTTGATGGGTCTAAATGAGTGTTACAGTAACACAAGATCACAGATCCTCATGATGACACCTCTCCCCTCCCACAGCCAAGTTTTCTCCATTGTTTGCAATGAGGAGGGTCAACGCAGTATTGGACCAAACTCTGGAGGATTGGAGAACACTATTCTGCACTCCTCTGCCTCAAATGATAATGAAAAAAGCAAACTCAAATGTGAGGTGTGTAACTATACCGGACACACCAAAGAACAATGCTACCGGATCATTGGATATCCTCCAGGCCGTGGTTGGGGTAGAAGAGGTGGCAGAGGCAATCAAGGGGGCAGATCATCTCAAGGAAGAGGAGGCAGAGGTGATGTTCGAGCAAATCAGGCACAATCACAATCAGACACCTCTAACAACCAATCTTCCAATCATAATCAGCAGCTGAGTTCCAATACCTTCACTGAAGCACAATATAATCAAATCCTTAAGCTGCTTGGACAATATGGAGAGGAAGTGCCTAAAGGATCTACTAATGGTAATCTGGCAGGTATATGTATTAACCTCTCCTCTAAACCTATGTTGAGTAAAGAAAATTGGATTCTTGACTCAGGAGCTAATCAACATATTACTTGTGATATGAGATTACTCAATAAAACATGCACTCCATGCTATGATAACATGAACATTAAACTTCCTCACCAGCGGCAGTGTGGGAGCAACCTCTCAAGTGAGGGGGGCTCCTTGTGCGCAGTGGGCACTGGTCTAGCCCCTGTGATTGACTGAGTTACCATGATTTATTCCTCTCATAGCTCTGTCGGGCCGGGGCATGGGGGACCCTTGGGGTTGGGGATTCAACCTTTTTTGGACAATGAACATTAAACTTCCTAATGGTAGTACCACTAAAGTTACACATGTTGGTAACATTGCCTTAGGATCTGATTTAGTGCTTAAAGATGTTTTGTATGTGCCAGACTTTAGATTTAATTTGGTCTCTATATCTAAATTACTAGCAGATAGTGATTTTGAAATCAAGTTCTATCCTAGTTTCTGTTTAATACAGGAAAGCAAGAATGGCTTGACCAAGAGGACTGGTACACTGCATAATGGGCTCTACTACCTTAATCATAATAATAACTCTGGCATTGCTGGGGACAAGACTTGTTACAGCATTACCAACAGTGGTATTACAAATTTTCACAAAACTGTAGATAAGGCTACTTTGTGGCATTTTAGGCTTGGACATATGTCCTTTGCTAGACTTTCCTTCTTACCTCAATTAGGGATCAATAAAGATTCTGATGTTTCAAATAAAATGTGTACTGTTTGTCCTCTTGCAAAGCATGCTAGATCCAAGTTTCCTATTAGTACTTCTAAGTCCACTTGTATCTTTCAATTAGTTCATATGGATATATGGGGCCCTTATAAAGAGCCCACCTATAATCAAGAAAGATTGTTTTTAACTCTTGTGGATGATTATTCAAGATTCTGTTGGATTTTCCTTTTAAAGAATAAATCTGATGTGGTGAATGTTCTTAAAAACTTCTGTCTACTTGTTCATACTCAGTTTGATACTAAAATCAAAGTTATTAGATCTGATAATGCTTTGGAATTTCTCAGTACAGAATGTCAATCTGTTTTTCAATCCTTAGGGATTCTTCATCAAACCTCTTGTGTCTATACTCCTCAACAAAATGGAGTTGTTGAAAGGAAGCATAGACACATTTTAGAGGTAGCTCGTGCTTTAAAACTTCACTCCCAGATTCCCACTATATATTGGGGAGAATGTGTTCATACAGCTGTTTACTTAATCAACCGGACACCTATCTCTTTATTAAATGGGGAGACCCCTTATTCTGTCCTATATAATAAATCCCCAGGTTATAATCATTTGAGAGTTTTTGGTTCCTTGTGTTTTGCCAAAATTCTCCCTGTGCAAGATAAGTTTGGAGCCAGAAGTAAACCATGTGTGCTGGTTGGGGCGCCTGACCTGGGCGGATGGCGCTTCGTAACGGCTTGTCTGGGTCCAGCGGCGAGAAGAAGAATATAACATATGAAATAACAAATATACGAACATAGTCAATATGCCAGAAAGTCAACCATGAGCAGGTGCAGGTAATGAAATTGGCGGGAGTTCAGAATCAGTTATTGTGCAAGACCAACCAATCCTTGGTTGACTATTCTTCCCTTCAAAAGGGATATAAACTTCTTGATTTACATACTAAAAATTTTTTGGTATCAAGAGATGTCATTTTTCATGAGAACATTTTACCTTTTACAGATATTCCAAAGGATAAGACTCACAAACAGTTTCTTAATTCAGAATACACTTCTGGTTTGAATGATTTTTTAATACCTACTGCTGAAATGTTTGACCATAATATTTTATATCCTGCTGATGTACAAACTGATTCCATTCAACCTGAAAGTAATTCTGATTCTCCAAGGGATGTTGTTCCTCAGCCTACTGATGTTCAGACCAGTGATTTACACTTGAGAAGGTCTACTAGAATTGGTCAAAAGCCTTATTGGGCTAAAGATTATCATTCAAAATATCTTACTAATAATGATCATTCTAAAGATTCTACACAGCATCCTATTTCCAATTGTGTCTCATATGCTATGCTGTCTGACTCTTATCATTCTTTTCTTACTTCTATTGATGCTAATCCTGTGCCTAAGAACTATATAGAAGCCTCACAGCATCCTAAATGGATTGAGGCTATGCAGCAGGAAATTTCAGCTCTTGAAATGAATAATACATGGTCTATTGTGGACCTTCCTTCTGGTAAGCTTCTAATTAGATGCAGATGGGTTTATACCATCAAATATACAAGTGAAGGTCACATAGATAGATATAAAGCCAGGCTAGTAGCCAAAGGCTTTACTCAGATGGAAGGAATTGATTATTCAGAGACCTTTGCTCCTGTAGCAAAACATGTGACAGTAAGACTTGTTATTTCTTTAGCTTCTATGTCCAGTTGGCCTATTTTTCAAATGGATGTGTCTAATGCCTTCCTGCAGGGTGATTTAGAAGAAGACATATACATGGAAGTTCCTTCTGGTTTTGTGAAAACAGCACCGGGTAAAGTGTGTAAGTTAAATAAGTCCTTATATGGGCTTAAACAGGCCCCTAGACAATGGAATAAGAAATTCACAGAAGCCTTAAAGGCCTATGGTTTCTGTCAATCTAAAGGTGACTATTCCCTCTTTGTTAAATCAAGGGGGAGTAATATTGTGATTTTGTTGGTTTATGTTGATGATATCTTGTTAACTGGTAATAATATTGGTATGATTAATCACTGTAAAGCCTATTTGTGTGCCACTTTTCATATGAAAGATCTTCGATCCTTGAAGTATTTTTTAGGTATTGAAGTAGCAAGATCTGCTAAGGGCATCTGTCTTAATCAAAGGAAGTATGCTCTTGAGCTGTTGACTGATACAGGTATGTTGGGATGTAAGTCTGCCTGTACTCCTATGGATACAAATGTAAAACTTACTTCCTATGATTATGATATTGTTAATTCTGTTAATGCTAATGATGCTCTGTTAGATAATGTTGGCCAATATCAAAGTATTGTGGGAAAGCTGTTGTATCTGTGTCTTACTAGGCCTGATATTTCTTTTGTTGTTCAAGTGTTAACACAGTTTATGTACAAGCCTAAACACTCACACTTAGAAGCTGCCTTTAGAGTACTCAGGTACTTAAAAGGAAAGCCAGGAGTAGGAGTGTTTTTTCCTTCTAACAGCTCCATGCAGGTCAAAGCATATTGTGATTCATATTGGGCTACCTGCCCTATGACCAGAAGATCTATTACAGGATTTGCTGTTCAATTTGGAAGTTCATTGGTATCATGGAAGACAAAGAAGCAGAACATTGTGTCAAGGTCTTCTGCTGAGGCAGAGTACAGAGCAATGGCCACAGTAGCTGCTGAAATTATCTGGATTCTGAGCATAATTAAGGACCTGAAAGTTCCAGTTTTACAACCTGCTCAAATCTTCTCAGACAGTAAATCTGCCTTGCAGATAGGATTAAATCATGTTCATCATGAACGTACCAAGCACATTGAAGTTGATTGTCACTTCATCTGGGACAAGATTCAACAAGGAGTGTTATCTACTCATTACATTAATACTAAAGAGCAGCCTGCAGATGTGTTAACTAAGGCTTTGGGAAGATTTCAAGCTGAGCATTTGTTGAAGAAGCTTGGGCTGATTAACCTGTTTGAATCACCTCCTCAGCTTGAGGGGGAGTATAAAGATATATGTAAAGATATAGTGGGAAATACCAATAGTACCCTTAAGAAGTAATACTGTTATAGAAGGGTATTAATAGTGTTTAGCACCGTTGTATTTTCTTTAATTCATTCTGACTTTGTATAAACCCTAAGGAGGAATTCCTCTTCTTGAATGTCTTCTCAATATATTCAGATCATTCTTTTCTACACTAAGCAACTAAGATGAAATGGGATGAGAATGATAGAAGGCCAAGAGGTTGAATTTTTAGGAGTATATTGATAAAATATACCGATTAAAGTTAGATTATTTCTCCTATAGCCTATATGTATATACCATATTAATCAGTTCAAGATGCACTTAATTAGATGGGATACAGATATCACGATTCAAATAATATAAAGATGGTGATTTTGATTAATCTTGGGGATTTCTTGTAGGGAATCAATTTAGATTGTATGATGGCTAACTAAGCTTTGAAATTAAATTTTTGGTTTTTCGTTTTCTTTACATATTTAGAGAGAACTAGAGCTTTTGTTACTCTCTAAAACATTAACGAAAACACATTAAGTGCACTCTTATGCATCACTTTTAGTGTTGTTAGATATATATAATTACACTTGTCTCTGAATGCTAACAATTCTTATATTCCTATTAGGGGTGGCAATTGGGTTCATCGGGTTGGGTTCAAACTGGATTGGGTCCAACTGGGTTCAATGACAAAATACATGCATTATTGTTAGACCCAATAAGGACCCAAATTGGACCCAACAAGGACCCAATCACGGACCCAACAAGGACCCAAATATAGAATATAAGATATTTTAAATAAGTTTAGCATTATTTTTACACTCACAACACACATTACCCACATAAACTAATTTTTTTTACAAAAAATGCACTTTTTACATACACCTTTTACACATAACGCACACATTTTATATAAAATACACACTTTTTACACACACGATATATTTTTATACACACATTTCACACTTTTACACATAGTGTACACTAGAGGTGTAAACGAGCCGAGCTCGACATTTTTTTCAAGCTCGAGCTCGACCTCGAGCCTTACTATACAACGGCTCGAGCTCGTCGAGCCCAAATTTTTCGAGCTCGGGCTCGAGCTCGTGAGCATGGGTTCGAGCTCGAGCCTGAACTCGAGCCGAGCCGAATATTTTTATTTTTTTAAATTATTTAATATATATTTATTAATTATTTAATATATATTTATTAAAATAATAATAAAAATAAAAATATATTAAAAAAATAATAATGCTCGCGAGCCCGGGTCGTGAGCTTTTTCAGAGACAAATGGACTCGGGCTCAAGCTCGATTAAAAGTTCGAGCTCGTGAAGCTCAGCTCGAGCTCAAAAAACTCGAGCTCGAGCCGAGCTCGTTTGATCGAGCTCGAGCCGGCTCAAAATAAATTCTTCGAATACACAACTCAATATAAATTTGATATTTGATAATATCGAATATATGAAAAAAAATGTGTATTTTTAATAAAAAGTGTGCAATTCGTGTAAACAATGTGTTTTGTATGTAAAAATTGTGTAATGTGTGTGATGAATGTGAAGTATGTGTAAGTTTTTTAATAAACAAGTTAATTATTATAGAAAATCAAGTTGGACCCGGTTTGGACCCAGATTGGACCCAAATTGGGCCCAATTGCCAACCCAATTGGACCCAAATATTATAAAACATCAACCCAATTGGAACTACAATTTTACAATATTAGGACCCAACTCATTGAAAACCTAGTTTAATTTGGGTCCAAATATAAGTTTGGACCCAAATTGCCACCCCTAATTCCTATCATGAAATGTTTAGACTCTCTCGAAATAATGATTTAGAGGTCTTACAAAACGTGTTTCTTATTATTATGTTAGCCTTTGTATAAGCGTGTTTAGATATAACATCTTTTAGTAGTTTGGTCTTGTTGTCTATGAAAGGGGAAGAGTAGGCTTCAATCCTTTATCAATCAGATATATAACTCCGTCTTTGTACTCTCATTCAACTCAATGAATAAAATAATTTTCCTCTTCCCTTAGCTTGTACATTCTTGACATGGCACCAGATCTTGGTTTCATGAACATCCTTCTGAATTTTTCGAATCTCATCTCATCTCAATCGATTCTATGCAATCGATTTCATTCTTGCACTGTTTTTTCCTGGAAAATATTCCGCGTGCATCTTCTCTGAAATGGCTAGAAACGATGTAATGCCCTGGTAAAATTCTGGATACATCGCTCAATTTCTCGTGACTTAGTTCATGGTATTGCCTATATAGATTCGGCTTATGCTATCTGGAATGATCTTAAAGAGAGTTTTGATAAAATAAATGGTGCTCGCTTATATTCACTATATAGACAGATAAATACCATAAGTCAAGGAGCCAACACAGTTACTAATTTTTACTCCAAGATTCGATCACTGTGGGATGAGTATGAATCTTTGATTCCCTCACCTTCCTTAGTTGTTTCAAAGAAATATGTGGATTTCTGCAATAAATTAAAAATGATGCAGTTTTTAATGGGGCTTAATGAGTGTTACAACACGGTTAAATCACAAATATTAATGATGTCCCCATTGCCAACCCATAACCAAGTTTATTCAATGATAAGTAATGAAGAAGCACAGAAAGGTATAAGTTCACATAACAGTAGTTCTGATTGTGCTGTAGTGTTTATGACTAATACTCAATCTGGCAACAACAGTGAGGGGTTATATTGTGACCACTGCAATATCACCGGACACACAAGAGATAGGTGCTTCAAGTTAATTGGTTATCCACCAATCTCTAGCTCTAAGGGACACACCAATCTAACAATGGCCAATGTTGGATCCACTTCTATAGCTAACATGACTGGTATTATTTCTCATTTCTCTACCTCCTCAGAACAGTATGATTTAAATGCATGGATCATTGATACAGGGGCAAACCAACACATGTTAGCTAATGATAAATACATGAACAATAGTTGTCATCCATGTGATTCCCAACAACAGGTTAAATTACCTAATGGACATTACAGTAATATCACACACATTGGTCATATAACCTTAGAAACAGATCTTGATCTCAAAAATGTGCTATTTGTTCCTAATTTTAAGCATAATCTGCTATCTATATCAAAGCTGACCAATGATAATAATGTCTATGTGAGTTTTTTCTCCGATTTCTGTTTAATACAGGGAACATGGGATGGAAAGATAAAATGGATTGGTAGGTTGAGAAATAGATTATACTACCTCCAACCTGTTCCCAATGATCCTCAACAGCTTTTTGTCCATAATTCTTCTGCTTGTAATACTATTTTCAATAGGAATGATACTACTAATAGTAAGGCCAATTTGTGGCATAGGAGATTTGGACATATGTCCTTCAGCAGATTCTTGTATCTTCCTGAACTTGACATCAAATTAGATAATAAACTGATTTACTTTGACATATGTCCTTTGGTTAAACAAGCTAAAATAATTTTTTCAAAGAAAACATATTACACTGCTAATATCTTTGAATTACTACATGTTGATATGTGGGGTCCCTATAAGGAGAAAACTTATAATCAAGAAGCTTATTTTCTAACCTTAGTAGATGACTTTTCAAGAGCTACTTGGGCTTTCTTGATGCAACATAAATCTGATGTGTATGATTACTTGAAAAACTTCTTTACCTATGTCACAACTCAATATTCTGTTAGTCTAAAAAAGGTAAGGACTGATAATGCTAAGGAATTTTTTAATAAAGAATGCAGCTCCTGGTTTAAATCATTAGGGATCAGACATCAAAGTACATGTGCATATACTCCACGACAAAATGGTATTGTGGAGAGAAAACATAGGCATATATTAGATTGCTAGATCATTGATGTTTCTATCACATGTCCTATCAAATATTGGGGGGAATGTGTTATTACAACTGTCTACATTATCAACAGGACTCCTACACCCCTGTTAAATGGTAAAACACCATTTTTTTGTTCTGAATGGAAAAAACCCTGCTTATACACATTTGAGAGTTTTTGAATGTCTAGCTTTTGCTAAAACCTTACCTTAGGTAGACAAATTTCAACATAGGTAAAAACCATGTGTTTTCATGGGATATGCCCCCCACCAAAAGGGTTATAAACTTTTGAATCTTCATACAAATACATTCTTGATTTCTAGGGATGTGATTTTCCATGAATATATCTTTCCCTATGCTATATCTGAAAATGATGTTAATAGGAACTTGTTTCCTGTTCAAGACATGCAGTCTTATTATGAAGACTTTGTTCTTCCATATAAAAGTTCAGAGGTTTTACCCAATAACATCCCTGTTGATCAAGATACTGACTTTGATTCTTGTATAGATAG
Source organism: Verbascum thapsus (assembly GCA_963669365.1). Classification (NCBI taxonomy): domain Eukaryota; kingdom Viridiplantae; phylum Streptophyta; class Magnoliopsida; order Lamiales; family Scrophulariaceae; genus Verbascum; species Verbascum thapsus. The sequence goes on from OY770120.1 coordinate 7,660,581, forward strand.
TGTTGATCAGAATGCTAATTCTGATGTTATTCCTAATATTGTGCCAAACAGAAGATCTGATAGAGTTGTTAAACCTCCATATTGGGTTAAGGACTACATTTCACCATTCATTACATATTCATCCAGTACACATAATCGTAGTACTGAGCATCCCTTGTCAAATTATATACAATATGATACTATCTCTCTTCATTATAGATCCTATCTTTCAGCTATTTCTACAGAATATATTCTAAAGTATTTTTCTGAAGCTCAATAGAGTGTTAATTGGAGAGAGGCTATGGCTACTGAAATAAATGCTTTAGTCCTTAATAATACTTGGAAAATTGTTGATTTACCTGCTACTAAACAACTTATAGGATGTAGATGGGTTTATAATATTAAGTACAAATCAGATGGTAGCATTGAAAGGTATATGGCAAGATCAGTTGCTAAGGGTTATGCACAACAAAAGGGTATTGATTACACAAAAACTTTCTCTCCAGTGGCTAAACATGTCACTGTGAGAGTTGTTCTTTCCTTGGCAGCTATGCATAATTGGCCACCTTGGCAAATGGATGTTACTAATGCTTTTTTGCAGGGTGACTTACATGAAGAAGTTTATATGAGTATACCTCCTAGTTTTGAGCAAGGTAATAATACTGCCTCTAATGGCCAACCTCAGGTATGTAAGCTCTTAAAGTCACTTTATGGATGGAAACAGGTCTCTAGACAATGGAATGATAAATTTACTCATTCCATATCTCTCTATGGCTCTGTCAATCTAAGAATGACTATTCTTTGTTTATAAAATCAAAGGGGAGTGGCCTTGTGATTTTATTGGTTTATATTGATGATATAGTGATATCAGGTAATGATCAAAGTCTTATTGATGATTGTAAATCATATCTTAGTACAACTTTCCATATGAAAGATTTAGGAGAGCTTAAATATTTTCTTGGGATTGAAATTGCTAGATCTAAAACTGTTATTTTTGTATGTCAAAGGAAATATGTTCTTGAGCTTCTCACAGAAACTGGTTTGATAGGTTGCAAGCCTATAGGGATACCTATTGAACAGAATATAAAATTTACTAATGAGGATTTACAATTAATGATCCTGTCATTGATAATGTGAGTTATTATCAAAGAATTGTTGGTAAATTGATATATTTGCGCCTTACCAGACGTGATATTGGGTATGCAGTCCAAGTCTTAAGTCAATTTATGCATAGTCCAAGGAAATCACACCTTGATGCTATGTATAAAGTACTCAGGTATTTGAAATGTAAATCTGGACTTGGATTGCTTATGTCCTCAGATTTTGATTTTAAATTGTATGCTTATTGTGATTCAGATTGGGCATCGTGTCCTATGACTAGAAGATCCTTGATAGGATATGCCATCAAATTTGGGGATTCCTTGATATCTTGAAAAGTAAAAAAGCAGCCTACTGTTTCCAGAAGTTCAGCAGAGGCAGAATATAGGACTCTAGGGACAACTACAAGTGAAGTATTATGGCTTATCAGTTTGTTGAAAGATATGAAGGTGGAGATCAATCTTCATGTTCCAGTATTTTCAAACAGTAAATCTGCCATTCAAATTTGGGGATTCCTTGATATCTTTGAAAGTAAAAAAGCAGCCTACTATTTCCAGAAGTTCAGTAGAGGCAGAATATAGGGCTCTAGGGACAACTACAAGTGAAGTGTTATGGCTTATCAGTTTGTTGAAAGATATGAAGGTGGAGATCAATCTTCCTGTTCTTGTATTTTCAGACAGTAAATCTGCCATCAATTAGCAGCTAACCCAGTGTTCCATGAAAGGTCCAAACACATCGAAGTGGACTGTCATTTTATTTGGGAGAAAATTCAGCAAGGGATGATTACAACACACTATATTGCTTCTAAAGATCAACCTGCTAACATATTTACAAAGGCATTGGGAAGAAGTCAATTTGATCATTTGTTAGGCAAGCTTAGTGTCTTTGATATTTTTAAGACATAAGCTTGAGAGAGAGTGTTACAAAACGTGTTTCTTATTATTATGTTAGCCTTTGTATAAGCGTGTTTAGATATAACACCTTTTAGTAGTTTGGTCTTGTTGTCTATAAAAGGGGAAGAGTAGGATTCGATCATTTATCAATCAGATATATAACTCTGTCTTTGTACTCTCATTCAATTCAATGAATAAAATAATTTTCCTCTTCTCTTAGCTCCTACATTCTTGACAAGAGGAAAGTGTTTAACCAATTACAGATCATGTAGATTTAAAATTCACCATAACAATAATAAAAAAGAGTAAGTAAAAAAAGATTTGAGAATGGTTGGACTCTCATCATGATGATTCTCTTATTCAGTTCGATGCAATACACACCCTCATTTACTCAATGAAGGGGTAAACTTGAAGCTTAAAATAACTTTAACACGATCCGCAATTAAGAAATCAAAATATGAAATTTTTGAAATTTCAAGTTTAAAAACCAACCATAAATAATGAAATCAATTGAAAACTTATATTTTAACCCTGACTAAGTATTTTATGAATATAATTTCTGAAAGTAATAATCCAAACTCAACGATAATAGCTAATGTTCAAAGTATACAAGGGGCAATCCCAATGGGATTTAAAGCATAAAAGTATATATATATATATATATATATATATATATTGTTGTTGATAATTTTTAAAGCACTAAGATTGAAAGCTCTAGTTTTACATTTTGTCTGCATTAAGAAAACAAGAGTTGACCCGATCGTTTACGCGCTTTTCACCAGTACCACATGCTTTTGCGGTCCTCTCCTTCTAATATTCTTTGACTTGGGATGCAACTTTTTGAAGATATAAATGTTATTTTGACCATATTCTAAACAATTTTTAATCGATTGTATAGAATTTTATTTCCATCTATTTCTACAATTTCTAATATAAAACCCTAAGACTTAAGTTCACTACACTTCTTCTACTATATTATAGCACAGTTTCAGTTACCTTTTACCCAAATAGAATTTTCTTAGAATTTTGAGTTTTTTAATTTTTTTAAAAAAAATTCATTGGTTGGTAATTACTAAACTACTTATTAATTAATTATAAATATTTATAATTTATTCCTAAAATATCTCAACCGTTTCTTAGATTGTGTACAATTTTATCCATTCAAATTTAATTCAAGCGTGATTTAAGATAATTTTATCTTTCAAATCTTAATTGAATTTTCCTCAACTTCTCTTTTCTAACCCCCACGTCTACCACTTCTCCATATTCGCCAACTCCCTTTCTTTTTTCTTCCGGTAATTCTATTCTTATTCTCACAAACAATTTGGGCATCTTCTATATTTTATTTCAATGGATTCTGATTACATAGCTTGTATAGTTGTTTACATAATGTACTTCGCCTTTTCTGATTGAGTTTTGTTCTTGATCTTTAAGATGCTTTTGAGTTTTTCGTTTCCACAGTTTTATTCAATTTAGGAACAACTTATGAAAGTAAATGTGAAACACACACACGAAGAAAGGAAAAATCTTTCAGCTGTTCCTAATGTTTTTTTTTTCTTACAATACAATGTTTGGGATAATGTGCAAATGTCAGGTCTGGTGCAACCCTCTTCTGCAGAAAAGTGGCTTGGTTCTCAGGGTAGTTCATCAGGTCTTATAGTCAAGCACACAATGAGAATTGACATTCCAATTGACCAATATTCTAATGTACTGAGTAGTGTTTTCTTGGTGTAATTTTTTTCTTTCCATAATTTAGTTTACATATGTATCATGTTTAATTCTGCAGTATAATAATTTTGTTGGACGTCCTAGAGGGAACTCTCTGAAACGAGTGGAAGCAATTACTGATAAGAGGGCGTAGCAATGTCAAAGATGCAGCAAGGGTATTTCAATATTGCTTTAATCATTTTTGCTGATTCCTTACAAGGGAAAAATAGCATTCAGAAAAGAGCAACAATTTTGCTGATATTAATTATAACCAAAGCTGTTGTTTATGGGTAAAGCTGTTTTTTTTTTTTTTTTTGAAATTTGGACGACATGTTTTCCATTCCCTCCTGAGTTATGTCCCTATTTTTGTAATTTTTCACATTTTTGAAATTTCTAATCCAAGAAGTTGCAGGCCTTTTGCTGAAGATCACTTTCAAAATAACATTGATTTAGCATCATTCAAGACATATAGCATTTTTCTTTTATCAGTTCATATGCACCATCTCAAATTTCACTTTACCAAGAGTTCAATTTATTGTGATCATATTACAATAGCATTATTATGAGATACACGAGATATATTCATATGCAACATGCATGATTTTCAACATGAATATTTCTGAATTTTTTAATCATTTAACTTAAATTTACGGCTAACATATATTAATTTCTCAAGGTTGATTGAATTTCTATAATAAATTTTATAACTAATGGGACTTCTCATTTTTGTTATTTAGGTATTCATATTAACGAATCTAATAACTTACCCTTTCAGGTAACATGCAATTCAAATGACAATTAATCGTATCAAGAACTTACCCCATGGAAAGTTCTGTCTAGCAAGATCAATAGCAGCCACACAACATGATGTGTTAATAAAGAGTCCACTGCTCCACAAACTTATTTAACGTTCTTATCCCACTATATACAATTATTACCACTACCACTGCCATGAATCTGTTTATCTTGGCATTCTTTGGATGATTATTTGACAACATTTTCTCAAATTATTGCTTAAATGATTGAAATATGTTGTACTTTTTTATTATGTATTGCATTTTCTCTTCTTTCATTTGAGATGCTATCAGTATGCACAATGCACGGTATGTTAAAATATCTTCCAACTTTAAGATTTTTTTCCGTCGAGCTTTCTCAGAAAAGAAGCTCACTCAATTTCCAATGGGTATAACCAGATTCTTTGAAATATATTGAATGCAGTAATCTTAAATTAATATTCTCTTTGATGTCATGTCTATTATTTATTTTTTCGTGTATAGTTAAATATTGTCAAATGACATATATTTGAATAGTGTTACTCTGGGACTTCCATTTACTACAATTCCTGTCTTTGTTTTAATGTTTCTTTTCAATTTCGGTGAAGAAAGAGTAGTTATATTATTTTCTTCAAATTAAATTCTATCCATACTATAGTTTTTGATTTTTTTTTTTTTGTAAGGATGATAACAAGAGAAGAAAATACAAAAAAAAGAACTAATTTATTTATGCCGACTATTGCCTTCATGAATGGCCAAGGGTGATCCCAGCGTGTGACCAAGCTTCGCCAAGATGTCAGCACACATTGATTCAGATTTTCTTCTACGATTTCCTTCTCTTTGAGTATGTCGTATCCGGATTTCCCATGGTTCAATCACAATAGTGTTTTCAAGAGATTTTAAGATCATGTCATTGATTTTTCTGTTTCGCAATTAGCATTGTGTTAAAAGTTGATTTAATTCAAAAAATGAAACAAAATTTGTTTTATATTTTAAATAGTTGAGATTAGTATTAGAACATGTAATAGGCATCATGTACTTCTATCTTTTATTATATTTTAATCAAAATTTAAACTAGATTTCTCATTGTTTTAAATAGTTGTAGCTTATTTTGAAGTTCAATATTTATACAAATTCCAAGATTATTCCATGTTGATGCTAATCTGAAAAATGAAATTGGTACAGATTTTCATCATGGATGCAATTTACACAATGTCCATTGTCCAACAACATTGTATAAGTACTAGAATGTACACACTATCAATTTGAAAGTAGTATTACCCTATCCTCCACATCTTCACTCTTTTAATTTTATTTTGCCCATAGATTGTTTTTTAATTCTGTATATTTTGTGTTGATTAATTAATTATGTAATAATAGTAGTTGTAATTTGTTTTATAATCGATGATGTCCTTTAACATATCCTTACATATTGTGTGAAATAATAATTATTGAAATGATTGATGTGAAATTTTAACATAAAAATATAAGTACATTAATTACTAAATTATACTTACTATTATAATTTTTTGAACAAGTTGTTAGAAATATTAATAAATTATTTTAATAAAGTTGTATGCTTTATGTATTTGGTTATAATTTATCTTTGTATTTTGAAGGCTTAACAATAATAAAAGTATTTTACTTTTAAGACTTTACAATGTTTGTTTTCTTGGGTCTGTAAAATATATTGTATATATTGTAGCTTTTTAAAGTTTTCTCAAATGTTTGCACTTTTTCTAGCAGTTTCTGTAAATGATCATTTGTTTTTATTATGTTATAAGCATTTATGATGTATAAAGATAATCATGTTGCTTTGTCTATTTCGTATTAATAATGCACAAAAGAAATTTTGAAGAGAATGTCTCATTTAAAAAAAATTAAATTATACATTTTAATTAAAATTTTGGTCAGAAATTTGGCCAACAGTATTTGGTTAGTGAAATTTTGGCCAGAAAAAAAGTATAATTTTTGGCCAGAAAAAATACAATTTTTTGCCAAAAATAAAACTCATTTTTTTACCTTTCTCTCTCCTACTTATTCACAACCACATTTTATCCCCTATTATCTTTTTTTGTCTTCTTCCATCCTCCTATTAAATATATTTAATATTTATAAGAAATTTATATTTATAAACAAATATTTAAAAATATATTTGTACTGTGTATAACTATATATATATGGATAGTGCATATATGTAAATCAACTTTACATATAAATATTTAAGAGTATAGAATATAAATTATACATTATGTGTCTGTATATATTTATACATAGACTATTTCTATACACGTATAGAATATATAAAAATATATTTTACTGTGTATATACTATATATATACCGTTTTGTTGTTTAAGTATATACATAAACCATACACATGTACATATATATGAATATCAACATATTTTATTTATATATATTGGTAAAAATTAAATATATCAACTATTATTACATATAAATGGATATATATATATATATATATCAACTGCTATTACACACAAATGTATATTAATGTAAATAACTATTATTACTACTTTAATATTTTAATAATTAATTATTTATTAACAAACAAAAGCTTGCATGATTTATTATAAAATAGCATGATGTTGATTTTAAAATTAAATTAAACATTATGTCATCAATGCATGTGTCTTAAAAATAGTTTCACCAAGAATTCTCACCAATATAATCAATCAAAACATAATCTTACATTTGATGTACGTACAATGTATATGACATTAGTGTCCATATCTTTAATCTTATTATACATATGTTAAAAAAATATATTATTTGAAGAAAATTTTTAGTTCTAATATTGTAATCAAGTATAAAAATATTTAATTAGGTAACCCAAGTAACAAATTAAATAGCAACATACATTATAATTGGAAATCAAACCTCCTTCCTAATATTGGTTTTGGACCAAAAACTTGATTTTAAATTAAGGGAACAATATCTATATAAAAAATTATATATTTATATTTAATTTTATTTTGAAGTTTAAAAAGGATATGGTTATGTCACGATTCTTTTTGATAAATTAATTATCCATTTTCCACATCAGTTCATAGATGGTTGTGACCCCCATTAGAACACTTATAGTTGACTAATAGATTTTTTAAGGTAGCATACCAACTTATATTTTTTTTTCAATTTTATTTTACAAAAATATAGATATAGTAAATACTTAATTCTTAATAATCAAATGAAAACACGACACATATTTATAATAAATTCTATGACTATATTTGTATAGTATATAAATATATAAATAAATATAATTATGTAATAATTTATTTTTATACTCAATAATATATATTAACTTAAGTCATTTATTATGTAAATATTTAATAATTTATTTATTTTAAATTATAATATTTACAAATAATTGTTCATCGATCTATAATATAATTATTACAATCTTAATACAACTTTTTATTATTATTATTATTATTATTATTTAATTACTAACAGACAAAAACTGTCATGATTTGACTGCTAACTTATGTTCCCTCTCAAACAAAACAAAACCAAACACTATCTCACAAAAAAAAAAAATCAAAAACCAATTATCAAATTAAACCAAATACTATCTCACCAATAATGCACGTATCTCCATAAAATTCTCACCAACAATTCTCACCAAAATAACCAACCAAAACAAAACCAAACATACCCATAATTTTTTATTAATTATTAGTAAGTAAGTTTTGTATCAAACTTCACTAACATTAAAAGAACTAATATCTAATATTGTGAAAAAGCACTAGACTGCTACGTGATACCACATTTAACATATAATTATTAATAGCAAAATGTAGTTTCAATTCAAAATTGAGGATATGGTAATTACTATGTGATGGATTATGTTTTAAAAAAACTATTTCCTTAGAATTCAATTTGGATAAAATAATTAAATACATTCCTCCTGATAAGTTACTTTTCCTAACATACAAAATATGTAAGTGATCAAATAGTTTTTGGTACATTTTATCACTACACTTTTGCTAATTTATAACATGTTTAATAATTTAAATTTATCCTAAATTATTTAACCATATATAATTCATACATTACATCATAATTTATTCTCTATGTTTCGCAGAATAAGCTTTGGAAATGAGGATTATGTTCTATATAACTTAACAATGTCTGTTTTCTGTATTGTATATAATATATTAGTTGTTAAAAAATTTAAGACACATTTATGATTTACTATATAGTGTTTATAAAGAATATAATGTATTTTTGTTAGTTTTGTGTGTCTATGAATATTTCTGATGCTCAATATTAATAATATATTTTATTATTTTTTTCATTTACAATCAACATCTTTAATTGATGAAAAAAGAATACAATCAATCACATCAAGGTTTTTAAAATTCAGAAAAAAAATTTGTAATCAATTTTTTTTAACTTAGGTCGTGCGTAGCACGGGTTACACACTAGTTATAAATTATTGAACAGAAAAAGTTATGTTATAAATAATTGAAAAACAACATAAAAATTCATGTTTCTCTATAGAAATAGAAACGTATTATAAAGAGACTAATGAATTCTTAGCTTGTTACGTCTATTTTTTTTTTGTATGTTTAGTATTGAATATTAAATAATGTAAATTAAGTTACCTTAGATATAGTTTATATTAATTCTAATGTCAAATTTACACTAAATTAATGTATATAAGGTTATTTTATATGTAATTGTTTTCATTCCTATCCGTAAAGTTATTAAAAGATAGTCAAATTATTCAAAAATGATATTATTGACGTGAATGAAAGTGACAGATAGACTTCTTTCGTTGCCAACAAAACTTTGTTGGTATATCTATTCAGTTAATAGGTTCTATATATTTCTATTAAGTTAATAATACTTGATATCACCCTCGTTGAGTCTTTCAAGTCAAAATTCGTTTATTCTATTACTTTTGGATTTGAATTTTAAAATGAAATAGATAGGTTTTAGAGATATTTTTATTTAATATCAAGCTATTTATTCAAAATTTTGTTTCCAGAACGTGAGCAAATTCATCTATATATAGAGATTAAATACGATCCAAATTGAGAATAAAAAACATGAAATAAGTAATTAATCATGAAATACATTGACTATAGCTAAAACAACATATTAGACTTATTAGTCATGAGATATTATATCCATATATTATATGATTAAACCTAAGATCTTATTTAGTTTATGAATCAAAATGAGCTATTTCATCAAAATAACAACAACAATAACAATAATAATAATAATAATAATAATAATAAAACGAACTATAACTTTAATATGTATTTTTGATTGGTTAATATATACCATGCCTACAAAATGATTTTGGTTGTGGGTCACAAATAAAGGGTTAAAGCTGTTGGAAAAAATTTGTGGAGCGTAATGGGCGGTGTTTATGAAAATGTAATATAATGATAAAATGTCGAGGTACGGGATACCCGAGTTCCTTAAGATAATATTGCCCCGCTCTTGGTGGTTACGGTTTACGGCAATTGTCTCTCAAGATACAATGACATTATCTCGATAATAGTGCCACTACAAATTACCGAGTCTAACGAACAAATACTTGTTCCGAACTCTCTCGATGGACTCGTATGATTTAATGCATATATGAACATTCAATATGCAAGACTTATTCTTAAACTATTAAATTAATATTTAAGAATATTCAAAGTACTAAAAAGTTCTTAAAATAATATCTAAGAACTCTAAAAATATTTCAAATGCTCAATTTAACATTTAATATTCAACACTATTCTTAAAATATTAAAACTAATATTTAATACAACCATGCTAATCTCACAGATTCTGTGAGATTAGCTTTGGACAGCCGGTGGATTCTCTAAGGAAAAAAAGTTTTGTACAAAAGGCCCACTTCAATTTTTATTATTTTATTTATTCACCTTAAATTCTATTGGTTAAAATTGTATTATAATTAAACTCTTAATTTTATTGCATTTGAAGATCACTAATTCCAAAAATTATTTTTGCCTAAATAAACAAATAATACAAGAGAGATTCAATCCAATTTAGATATTGAATTTATTAACTTTATTGAATCAATAATATAAATTTTTTAAATTGATAGATTTTTGTAGTTCGTTAATCTTAAATTACATTATTTTTCAATGTATTCTATTTTATAGTACTAGTTACATAAATTTACCAAATATGAATTTTATTTTCGTTTAATATTTTTCAAATATAAAATATATAATTATAATTTATACACCTACTAATTGTATGATTATATACATCACAATCGTGTTTATTGACAATAGACTAATTGCAAAAATAGATTAATATTCATTATTTGTCAATTGATTTTTTACCGACAATTATATATTTAATAACACAAATATATTACTATATTTATTATCGGCTAGTTTTTACTCAATGTATAATTTTCAATAGCTACAATAATTTATGTCATAAATTGTTATTATCATATATTTTAAAAATTATAAGTAGAGGCAAAAGTATAAATAAATCAAAATATAAGGGTTGAATATGAAATACAAATAATATAAATTGTTTAATTAATAAAAAAAGCATGCAACCTGCATAGCAGGTTGCAGGTTTCTTCCAGCCACAATTTGTGGCTGGAAATGGTCTGTAAGATTTTCAAATCTTACAGACCTGTAGGAAAATCTTTTTCCTATTTAATAAATAAAAGAACTCTCAAAATACCCAAATTAGTATTTTAGAGAAGAAGAGAGAAGAGAAATGATATTTGTTTTGATTAATTTCATAAATGGAGAGTTTATTTATAGATAATGAAGAGTTTTGAGTGAAAAGTTGCAACTTTTCGTACTTTGTAGAAAGGCCCAAAAGGTGTGACTTTTGGACAAAAAGCCCCCTAAAGGCAACTTTCCAGCTTTTTCAAAACAGCCCTAAAAGTTAGCTTGTTTGGTGAATAGGTCCAAGTGAGCACGAATCCAGTGTAGCAGGTCATCTTGCTCCCTTGTAGGGTGCTGATTCGGTGCGGCTAGGTGCACCCGTTGTGGTGCACCTCATCCATTATCTTTTTTAAACTTATAATTTGACCCCAAAACTTTGAATGTTGAACAATTACGTCCTTTCAAGTTGGTCCTTAATTTTTTCGATTCGAACATTTTAGTCCCAATTAAATGAGCCTTTTTCATACGATCGTGGCCATCTATTATATGATTTGTGATCATTAAATTACTTATGTATATATCGATAGATCAATTCCAACTTCACTTTGTTAATTAATTTCTCATTCACCCGAAATCGGATTTGAGTAATTAAATACTCTAAATTTATCTACTCGAAACGTAGAATAATTTGAGCCAAAGACATTCCACTTTAGATATACAAAATCGTGTAAATATTTATAAAAATCGTGCTAAAACACAATTTACTCAATCAAAATTTCCAACAATACCCACCATGAATGAAATTAATTCAAAGCAGACTATGCTGACACAGATGCAGACTATGCAGACACTGAGAGAGTTCGGGCAAAAAGCAATTGCATAAGGAGAGGTAGTTTTTTTGCTTTGAACCTTCCCTAGTGTAATACCATCGAATTTACTTGTTGGGCAATGAACGCGATGTCTTGAACTGATCAGCATTTTGTGTAAACCAAGACAATGATACACACACAATTACTTCTCTAACAAGATGTAGTTCTCACTGTTGTGTCCATTTTGGCCATGGACCTTCTTGGATTCATAAGTCTTTACTTCTCACTTATATAGGTGATCTCCTATTAAGAGTACCCTGCCTTACTCCACTTTATTATGTCTTACCATCCTTGAGACAGTATAGGAATCATTAAAAGCTTCTTCAGCTTAACTTCACCTACGGTCTGCAGGATTAAGCACTTGTATATCCTAGGAATGGGTTGGAGCATAATTGTTAATGGCGAATGGCACGGCGTGGCGTGGCGCACGCCTTTTCGAAGATTTTTTTTATAAATAAATTAATGATATATAATACAATCAATAATATAATACTTTTTTTCAATAATATAAAAATTATTAGATAAATTATAAATAACAACTTTCAATAATTAACGATGCATTAATACATGAATTTTTAGCAATATATAAATTCAATATATATATATTATAATAATTAAAACTTATAATTATAAGCATCATCTTGTTAATTTCAAGGGTAAATTGAGTCAATTAGTAAATTGGCAAGCTTGGAGGGTCAAAATTAAAGTCAAAATAATTGGATCAAATAGTAAGGGTAAATTTGATAAATTTTAGCCGAATGAAACTCACAACCACAAACCCTAACCCTAATATTACAACATGCAACAACCCCTTTTTTCTCATCCTCTCTCTTGCACCTACACAACAGCCCCTCACTCTCTCTGTACACTCTCTTTCACAGTACGCAGCCCCTCTCTTTCTCCCTCTCTCCCCCATCATTTTGCGTCGTGTTTGGAAGTTATTCCAAAATTTCACAATGGCGCGCGCCGTGGCGCAGCTGGCGCACGCCATTGTGAAGCTCGGCGCCGCGCCGCGCCACGGTTCGTGGCGCCGAGCTCACGCCAGGAGCGCCTCGTGCCATGACGAGCGCCATGGTGCGCCTTTTACAACTATGTGTTGGAGCTTATTTGATCTCCTTCAAGTGCGACACTGAATCTAACATAATTTATTTTTCCCTTTGAACTAAGATCTTGGGATCTCTAGTCAACAAGGTAGGGTTACCCTTATGTTGATCCTTATTATGTAGGATTTTACGCCCATTCCCATCGATATGCAGTTTATTTGATCTTTTAGGCATACATTTGGATCCATATGTTCTCAATTGATTTTACACAATCATTAGAGAAACTACCACTGAATATCAACTGCTTAATGGTTTTATATCTTCAACGTATATGTCAAGATTACTATTTTACATGCCAACTTGTATCTTTCCAATTGTCGGCTTATGATCATACTGTATCGGAGTTAGTGGCACAAAGTCTAGCCAATTAAGAATATCCACCATTCCTTAGTCAAGACTCTTGGTCTTGGGTATTCTATCGGTGTGCAACACCGGTATCGACCCACCATTCGCTTAGTTATCCTCCATAATAGGCATTAGATACTACAGCCTCGAGCGTGAGGTTCGACCACCCACCATTTGCCTAGCTTGGTTTTAGTGACTTAATCACCCACCATTTGCCTAGCTCGGTTTATCTTGATAATTACCAACCATTTGTGTAATTCGAGTTGTCTACACAATGAATCCATCATTTATATGGTTTTGATTATGCTAGACAAACACCCACCAATTAAATGGTCCAGGTTGTCAATCAAAAATTGACTTTGATCATCACTAGCATGATTCAGCTTACCACATTTTAGTGGTTGTTCCCTCGAAATGGAAATGATTTATCTTCATTTTGACTATTGTCAGTACACCTAGCTCTCGGGCGACGAGACCAAGGAGCTGCTTCAAAGCCCGATGCTATTCAAATTCTTAGTCATTCGCTCCCGGAAGGAGAGGGCGGGGAAGAATCCCTTGAAAAGCAAGCAAAATTCCCGGGAAAATGAAACTTTCTCAATTTGCATCTCTCTTTTAGGGCAGAAAGGTCTTTTCATTCAAAAATACGCGGAAAACGTACACTTTTTCGATTTCAAAAAGTTTTGGTTTAACCAAATCATTTGCAGTTTTAAAGTCATTTTCTCGAATTTAATTTTGGACGTTTAATCGACCATCTCGATTTTACTCCGATAATTAACGTTCTTTATTCTTGACTAAGTTGTGTACATTACACAATATGTCATTTCCAATTTCATCTCTAAGGAAAGTACGTTTCACAATAGAAACACCCAGAATCATTCTCACTTTGTAACCTTATTGGTTTATAGTGACGATATTCCTAGCGTCTGTTTTAAATTTCTTAAAATCAGACTCAATTTTCTTTCGCTAAATGAAACCACATATCGTTTTTCGTCACAAATTATATCACTTTCATAGTGAAAATTGTAAGAAAAACTCTAAATAATGCAATAATTATTTTTTCAACAAATTGACTTCTTTAAATAAACGTCTCTAATCACATGAAAAGAACATGCATCTAATTTAAATCATCTATTAAAAATGCATTTCTTCATTCATTGTGATCAAATTTTATTCTAAAAAATGTCAAATATAATAAAGAATCACACTTATTGCATTTATTCATAAGCCGAAAGAAATTTGTTAAATTATGACTTTATATGCGTTGCAAAATAAAGTCATATTAAGCATGCACAAATATTTATTCTTTATCAAGAATAATTCACCATGATAAAATATTATTAAATATTAAATCATATATCGCATGCTTGCTCAATGTCATCCAGCGGATTACATCATTAATGTTGCATAATTTAATCATATTTAATAATATACAACATAATATGTAATCACATGAAACAAATGAAAAATGATAATTCATACAATGAACTTATCTCATTAATTGGTTTTCGTAACCAAAATTTCGCCATTAGTTGCTTCCATATATTGGATCATATCTTTGACACCATGGAAGTTCGAAACTCTCTTCATTTGGTTTGAAATTTACTACAAAAAATATTCAAACTTGAATTAGTCATAAAATAATTAAAATTTATTATTTATGACATAAAATTTGTGGAGCGTAATGAACGGTGTTTATGAAGATGCAATATAATGATGAAATGTCGAGGTATGGGATACCCGAGTTTCTTAAGACAATATCGCCCCGCTCTTGGTGGTTACGGTTTACGGCAATTGTCTCCCAAAATAGAATGACATTGTCTCGATAATAGTACCACTACAAATTACCGAGTCTAGCGAACAAATACTTGTTCCGAACTCTCTCGATGGACTCGTATGATTTAATGCATATATGGACATTTAATATGCAAGACTTATTCTTAAACTATTAAATTAATATTTAAGAATATTCAAAGTACTCAAAATAGTACTAAAAAGTTCTTAAAATAATATTTAAGAACTCTAAGAATATTTCAAATGCTCAATTTAGCATTTAATATTCAACACTATTCTTAAATATTAAAACTAATATTTAAAAAATAAAAGAACTCTCAAAATACCCAAATTAGTATTTTAGAGAAAAAGAGAAGAGAAATGATATTTGGTATGATTAATTCCATAAATGGAGGGTCTATTTATAGATAATGAAGAGTTTTAGGTGAAAAGTTGCAACTTTTCTTACTTTGAAAAAAGGCCCAAAAGGTGTGACTTTTGGACAAAAAGCCCCCTAATGGCAACTTTCCAGCGTTTTCAAAACAACCCCAAAAGTTAGCTTGTTTGGTGAATAGCTCCAAGTAAGCACGGATCCAGTGTACGGTGCACCCGCTTCTCAACCAATCATCTTGCTCCCTTGTAGGGTGCTGATTCGGTGCGGCTAGGTGCACCTCATCCCTTATCTTTTCCAAACTTATAATTATGTCCTTTCAAGTGGTCCTTAATTTTTTCGATTCGAACATTTTAGTCCCAATTAAATGAACCTTTCTCATACGATCGTGGCCATCGATTATATGATTTGTGATCATTTAATTACTTATGTACATATCGATAAATCAATTCCAACTTCACTTTGTTAATTAATTTCTCATTCACCCGAAATCGAATTTGAGTAATTAAATATTCTAAATTTATATACTCGAAACGTAGAATAATTTGAGCCAAAGACATTCCACTTTCGATATACGAAATCATTTAAGTCTTTATATAAATCGTGCTAAAACAAATTTACTCAATCAAGATTTCTAACAAAAACATGAGAAATTCAAGTTAAAAAATTGAATTTATTCAAACTCAATATGAAAAAATAATAAATGAATTACACTTATCATATTATGAAAGTATTATGTACAAGCCATGGGGGGCCCTTGGGGTTGGGGATTCAACCTTTTTTGGACAAAGTATTATGTACAAGTGCTATAATATTTGCCGTTATATATAACCAGACTTGATTTGAATTACAATTTTTCAATAAAAATGTTGGCCCATTATATTCGAACACACGTAGATGTATAATAATTCCATGCCAAATTAAATTTAATAGTATGAGATATTTTGTGTTCTTTTCTTTTGAATGAGTTCATAAGGATTGTGATACACACAATACATTTACTATGTGAGAGACAGACACAAAAATGATTTCCCAGAGATGTGCCCCATGGTCTATTCATATTTGTATCAACCCGGCCCATTGAAAGGCCCACGCCTGACGGCCCAATAACAAACTAAGGCCCGTATAAGCACAAGCCCACGAGATAAACTCTATTATGATCCAGCTCCATCGGTAACGAAAAGGTTTAATTTACTAAAACATTTCTGCTATCAAATTTGAAGCTTTTTTCAGAGAGTCGAGGCGATTAATAGAGCATAGACAATGGCGGATGATGCAAACAAAAGTGTAAGCAGTATAGAACTCCTTCCAGATTGAACCTAACTTTTGTTTCTTTTCTCTTAAAATTTATGGTTTAATTTTGATTTGTTTAGGCATTTATGGAGATCCAAGGTCGCATGATCGAGACCACCGCAAAATTGAAGCAAGTCTGTATTTAAACTGTTCTAATGATGGTATTTTATCTTTAACGCATCATTTGTATATGTGTTATTATCTGGATTTTACTGTTACAGGTTCAGATTCAGTTGCGAAATAAAGAAAGTGAAAAGAAGAGAGCTTACTTAACCTTGGAGGAGCTCAAGCAGTTGTCTGATGATACAAATACTTACAAATCTATTGGCCGAACGTTAGTTTTTTTTTTTTATCTTTAAATGCCTTCTTGTAATTTCAATTTTGTTTATGATATGAGTATAAATTAGTGAGTTGTGTAAAGATTAATTAATAAGTTAAGTGAGTATATAATCTGTGTATCTATCTATGGTTATGAGTGTGTTTAAGTTAAGATGATGATGTGGGCAGATTTGTTTTGGAACCCAAGCCAGTTTTGAAGGAAGAACTAGAACAGAAGTTGAAGGATAGTGAAGCTGCTATAGCCTCTTTGCAGGTGCGGTTACGCTCGTAGTCTTGTTCTTGCAATTGAGAGCTTCTATTGAATAATATTGACTTATTTTTTGTTCCTCAAGTCAACAGATAGAAGATATTATATATGTTTGCTAACAAACTTGTTTTGAGCTAGAAAGATTAGTTTTGCTAACAAACTTGTTTTGCGCTAGAAAGATGTGTTATACTAAGGGTCAAACTCATGTTGTGTTGTGTTGTGTTAATGGTGTTTCATTTCTCTGTACAACATGTTGAATTGAAGTGTTGGAGCATCATAGCTCAAATATGGGCAGAGTCGTACATATTCATAATACACTATAAATTTAGACCTGAATCCCTTTCAAAGATAAAAACTTTTGAGTGACACCTTTTGTATTAGAAACTAATTCATTGCTATAAATGATTCGATTCTTGATTCTGGTCTCTGAATACAGTAGACATTCTTGGTTAAAGTCATTTATTAATTTGGACTTTTGGGTAAGACTATTATTATGGTAACAAGCATGCTTGCATTGTTTCTTTGTTGATAAGCTAGTGATCTCATGTGGTACTTGTTCAATTAGTTAGCATAAGTCTAACTTTGCTCCACAGATCACTTGGTATCTCTCTTTCCAAAATTTAGGATGACTAATGTATGGGTGACTCAATTTAAGTTTTAAAAGATGTATTCATTGAAGGGTTTGAGATCTAATTTGGTGCTTCAGGAAATCTTAGCATGATGTATATATATACTTGAGAGAGTGATAATCCCATCTAAAAGAGAGAATTATGAACATCGCTGAGTTGTTTTGAGTTAAGTTGACCTTCATTCATCTATGACTGGCTAAAGATGCAGACTTTTCATAAATGTACGATTAGCAAATCTCGTAATGAATATTAAACACAGAAAAAATTGCTCGTTAAAACAACCGATACTGAATAGTTATTGGGAAACTGCTTGTACAATACTTCAATGGATGAAAGGAGTAATTCATATCACTGAAGACGTTGAAATATCTTCGAAGTTTTAAAGCACAAAGAAAAAACAGGAATGTTATCAGCCGGTCTTTCTTCTTTTCAGTTGAGTTCACTTGGATCTTTTAAAGAACATGAAGATTGCATCCTATGAAGAATAAGTGGAAACAGTGGATGTCAATTCATATCTAAAATAACTTGCCACATTCTTTTTCCCTTTCTAGTTTCTTACTGTACTTCTTGGTCGGGCTAAATCTGAAATTAGTGTAAACTCAGTGTTGTTCATATCAAATCACTTGTTAAAGAGTCAAAATATTTGATATGTACCTAGCGTTGGAAATAGCAATCATTGTACATCACCTTTTATGGGAGATCTTTTGTTGCAAATCATACAGCATCATTAAATATTTTACATGGGAAAGTGATCAAAGTTTAATACAGGTGATTTTGATGTTGAGTGGAAGTGTAGAGGAGTTGGCAAATTGATGTTTTCCTCTTCTGCATATCAGTAATTAATAATCCTTCATTTAATGGGAATCTACACATGTTTTCAACATGATTTAATAATTCATTTATTGTGAATCTCCTCGACATGTAAGTACTTATGTTGAACAATAGAGGTAGTAAAATGTAGTTGTTTGTGTTGGACAGACATCAAAGGAATACTTGGAAAAACAGATGTCCGAGGTTGAGAACAATCTGAGGGAGCTTTTGCAACAAGACCCTGCTCTTGCTCGTCAGATAATGGCCATGTCTGTGTAACGAAGGTGAGATATTGTTCTTGATTATAACTCCGGTTTTGTTTATCTTTTATTTTCATTTTACAAAGGGTTTACGGGTCCTTGTGTTGTCAACATTGGATCTTCTTAGTTGTATCTGTTGTACCTTAAAGATTATTATGCATTTGTATGGCATTTTTTTTCACATGTTCTGTAAAACTCAGTTTGTCATACACCACACATTTGTTGTGTGGGGTGATGACTGAAAGGTGAAACCCAATGTGGTATAAAATTTTCCGTTATTATCCGTTTATAAAATTCCCTTAGTTTTCAGTACTATGTAAGTATATATGTAGGTCACCACAATGAGAAATGAAAATACTACGTATATGATGTATGGAATCATGAGTTGAATGGTATTAATTTTAATAACAGAAAGTAAATTAGAAATATATTTCATGCATTAATATAATGAAGTTATGAAAATGAAATTATAAGAGTGTTAAAGTTTTGGAGAAACATTTATTATTATTGGATAAAACAGATTTGAAATGAATTAAGATACAAACTAACAAAGCCTTATGGCTATATATAGACATCCGAAGCTTCCGTTCCTCTAACTAACATAACTGCCAAACTGGCATAACTAACATAACAAATCCTAAAAAGAGAAATGTAAAATCTAACACTCCCCTCAAGATTAGCCCTTGAAAATGTCTACTAAACCAAATTTAGACATAAGATATTTGTGTTGATCCTTGGCCAAGCCTTTTGTTAACAAATCCGCAGGTTGCTCTTTGCTTTGAATGTATTTACTGTCAATCACCTTTTGTTGAATCAAATCTCTTATCATGTGGCAATCCACTTCTATGTGCTTTGTCCTTTTATGAAACACATGATTATTAGTAATACTCATTGCACTTTTGTTGTCACTGATGATTTGTGCCGTTCCTTTCAAATTTATCTTCAAGTCTTTGAGAATTCCAAGAATCCAGACTACCTCACAAGATGCATTAGCAATCGATCTATACTCGGTTTCACATGATGACCTGGAAATAGTTTGCTATTTTTTTTTTGTTTTCCACGAAATTAGTGAGCTTTCAATTTGTACAAGAAATCTTGACAAAGATTTCCTTGTCATTAAACAAGATGCCCAATCTGCATCACAGTGAGTGATCAATTCAAGTTTGCTAAATGAAGACATAAATATTCCAACTCCTGCAGTCCCTTTTAAGTATCTTAAAAGCTTACCCTTGTAAGCTGGTTGCATATGTGACTCCTTTGGTTGATGCATAAACTGTGAAAGTAGATGCACTGAATAGCTAATGTCGGGTCTGGTCATTCCAAGATAGATAAGCTTTCCAACCAGTCTTTGATACTCACTAGCATTGTCAAGAAGAGGATCACTGACAAAAGCTTGTAAACTCTGATCATAATCTGCACTGGTTAACTTCAGATTCTGCTCAATAGGTGTCTCAGTTGGTTTGCATCATGTTAAGCCAACTTCCTTTAATAAGTCAAGTAAATACTTCTTTTGGTGCATGAATATCCCTTCTTTGGACCTTGCTATCTCAATGCCAAGGAAGAACTTTAAGTCTCCAAGATCTTTGATAAAGAAAGTATCATGCAAATATTTCTTCAATTCTTTGATCATATCCATGTTGTTTTCTATGATAATTATATCATCTACATATAACAAAAGAATCACAAAGTTAGAATTATGATGCTTAGTGAAAAGAGAGTAATCATGTTTGGATTGCTTATAACCAGCCTTAAGGCATCTGTAAACTTGGCATTCCATTGTCTAGATGCCTTTTTTAATCCATATAAGCTCTTGTGCAATCTGCAAACTTTCTTATTGTGCTCCCCGTGAGTGCCAAAACCCTTTGGAATACTCATATATACTTCCTCTGATAGGTCTCCTTATAAGAAGGCATTTGTGACATCAAGCTGGTATAATGGCCATGAGTGGATAGATGCCAATGAAATAACCATCCTAACTGTAACATTTTTTACAACTGGACTGAATGTTTTATGATAGTCCAAACCCTCCTTTTGAGTGTAGCCTTTAGCTACTAATCTTGCTTTGAATCTTTCAACAGTACCATCTGATATTAGTTTCACTTTATCTACCCATTTACATCCTATTGGTTTCTTTCCACGGGGAAGATCAACCACTGTCCAAGTTTTGTTTGTTATTAAAGCAGACATTTCATTGTTCATTGCCTCCTCCATTTGTGATCTTTTGTTGCTTCACAGAAAGATTGTGGCTCATGTATGCTAGAAAGAGAGCTATAAGAGCTTGATATGTTGGAGATAAATGTGAATAACAAACATAAGAAGACAAAGGATATATTACTGAATTGGAATGTGGCTTAAGGTAGGACAAGTATAGTCCTTTGCCCACACAGGAGCATGAGTAATCCTTTATGACCTTCTCAGCTGAATGACATTATCTTCTGAAGCTGTGGACTCCCTTTCAAAAGTTATTTTGTAAGTTTGATTCCTATCAAAGTCACTTTGTAATTGTGAAGTATGAGAAACCTCATTGTTCA
The DNA here is from genome assembly GCA_963669365.1 of Verbascum thapsus. NCBI lineage: Eukaryota > Viridiplantae > Streptophyta > Magnoliopsida > Lamiales > Scrophulariaceae > Verbascum > Verbascum thapsus. Next base: position 7,682,248 of record OY770120.1, read on the forward strand.
CATGGACATAAGTGTAAGGTAAAACCAAATCATCATAAAAACTTTGAGACTCAGGTATGAGAGAGGCATCAATAGAGACTATTAACAATATTAAAGGGAAATATACTTTCATGAAATATGACATCTCTGGAAACAAAAAACTCATTAGTTTTCATGTCAAGGAGCTTATAACCTTTCTGTGTGGAAGAGTAGCCTAAAAATATGCAAGGTTTGGATCTAATAATGAATTTGTCATGATTTGGCAATATTTTGGCATAGCAAAGGCAACCAAAAACCCGTAGGTGATCAAGATTTGGACTTCTATCAAAAAGAATCTCATAAGGTGTCTTTCCTTGTAAAAGAAAAGATGGAGTTCTATTTATTAAGCAAATAGCAGTTTGAATGCAATCACCCCAAAACTGAATGGGAATATGAGATTGAAACATCAAGGCTCTTGCTACATCAAGAATGTGCCTGTGTTTTCTTTCAACTAGGCCATTCTGTTGTGGTGTGTAAGATATGGAATTTTGATGGATCACACCTTGTGATTGGAAAAACATAGTGCAGCTTATGCTGAAAAAGTCCCAGGCTCTATCAGTTCTCATGCCATAACATGAGTGAAAAAGTTTTGTATTATAGGTAGGACATCTGACTTATATTTCATGAGAAAACCCCAAGTGGACCTAGAAAAATCATCTACAATGTAATAAAATATCTTTCATTTGAGTGAGTAGCTGTTTTATATGGTCTCCAAATGTCCATATGTATGAGTTCAAAGGCTTTCTTGCAAGTATGTGTACTAGTGGGAAAGCTAGTCCTACTGTGTTAGCCATAGGGCAAGTGGAACAAATAAGGTTTTTAGCTTTGAGGGACTCTCCGATTTTAGGCAGAAATTTAAGTCTATGAAAAGAGATATGGTCCATCTTGAGGTGCCATAAATTTGAATCAGTGGATGTAAGACAAGTAATAGGTGTACAGGAGGGAACAAGTTTATTTTCATTAGAGCTAACAACAGAATTTACATTGTGCTTATGTCACACCCCCGGACCGGGGCCCGGGGATATTGACCCTTTTCTTTTCTTAAATGTTATGGTTTTCTGAAATAATAAAATTTGTTCGTTGAAATAAAAACAAACCATTTTCTTTACAATACAAGACCCTGTACATAAACATAAGTTTGTTTACAAAACCATAATAGAGCGGCTATTTAACACAAAATCAGAGTTTTTGAGCTACAAAACGCTCGACACACGGCATATGAACATAACTCTGTCTGACCGCTCGGGATCCTTGGGCAACCTTCACATATCTACATCAAACATTACCTGCATCATAAGAATCTAATGAGCTAATGGCTCAGTAAGAAGAAGCTGAATTATAACAAATATCACGTAGCACATAAAACAGTCACTAATGCATAGTTCATTTAAAACATTATCTTTTCCTCTTGGGTACCCCGAAGTATGGTATTCGACTGATGATGATAGGCGTCTGTTTTCGGAACCTGTTCATAAATGGCCATAAAAAGAAGCATCGCGGGGGTTCTCATACCGACCTTTCGGCCGATGATATTAGCCGCTAGCTCCATCATATATTGTGGCTTTATCTATCTTGGCTTTTACACCTCAAGGTATTCACCACCCTCTGTGGGTCCGCCGGTCCCTCCCGCGTCCCGTGCCTACCCGACCGCCAATCAAATACCAAACTTCACTTTCAAAAACGTTCTCTTCACATGTATAGCATAATAATGCATCATAATCATATATACCTCCACATTATCATAAAACCTTCATTTTCAATATCACATATAATAAATCATAAATCGTCAACATTTAACACAATCGGCACATAATACATTCATTTTCAAACAGTCAGCATAAATAATCATAAAAATGCATAATATTGATTCTTATGATGCATCAAGAAAGACTTCTACTTACCTTAAGTCGTTATTATTGAAATCAATGACGGTGACGATATCGCAAGCTACCTATAGGAACTAACCTGTAAAACGATATATATACGATACCTAAATATGATTTTCGATTAATCTTCTAAATTTGCCGATTAATTCGAAGAAAATATCGATAAAATACTTACTTGTAACGAGTTTGTCGATCGTCCTAGCTCGTTTTACGTTCTACTACGTATTTCCTATTTTCCGAAATTTTTCTTCTATTTTTTTTTCTTTTCTTTCTTCTTTCTCTCTTCTCCCTAATTTCTTTCTGTTCCTCTCTTTCTTTCTTATGTTTTGTGCTTGGAAATGATTTATGCATATATATATATATATAGATAAAATGTAAGGCGGCAAGTGAGGGTGCAAGTGGCACTAAGTGGTGACTAATTATGTTTATATTATTATTATATTCTTATAATTATTTGCAGCTGTTAGCTTATTATGTGTTATATATTTGTACGATATATATTCTACGTGTCATGTATTTAAACTAAACGGGACATATAGGTGACACGTAAGTGACGCGTAGTGTGTAAAACATATTTATCCGATAATTAACGGGAAGGTTTAGTGTACCGTATTCGATCAAAACTCTAAAGTTAAGCGTGCTCGTACGAGAGCAATAACAGGATGGGTGACCTCCTGGGAAGCAGCTCGAATTTTCCGTTCGTTAATTAATTCGTGATAAGTACTAAACGTCATGCTTGCTTAATCTAACTCGTCAATTGTCTAAATGTCGTGCCTGATTAATCGTCATTTCTACTTAACTAGTAGAGGATGCAAATTAAATGCATTCTAAATGTAGGTATCACATATGAGCGCGCAAATATTTTCGTAAAATCATGCATTTATCATATAATTAGCAAATATTCATATTCATGCAATCATGCCATTTATATGCTATAAATCAATAAATGCTAACTATATGACATGCTTATTGTTTGCTTGGTGTGAGATCATTGGGCATTACAATCATATCCTCCTTACGAAAATTTTGTCCTCAAAATTTGACGTACCGAAATAATTCTGGATATTTGCTCCGCATTTCTTCTTCCCTTTCCCAAGTAGCTTCTTCTACTGCATGATTTCTCCACAAAACCTTGACCAAGTTAATACTTTTATTTCTCAACTGTTTTACCTTCTGATCAAGAATTTGCACTGGTTTCTCCTCGTAAGCTAAATCTGAAGATAACTCCAATGGCTCGTAACTTAGCACATGAGAAGGATTTGAAACGTATTTCTTTAGCATGGACACATGGAAAACATTGTGAACACCGGTTAGCGAAGGAGGTAAGGCTACTCTGTAAGCTCGATCCCCAACTCTTTCAAGAATTTCAAACGGACCAACATACCTCGGACTCAATTTTCCCTTCTTCCCGAATCTCATAATTCCCTTCATTGGAGCCACTTTCAGAAACACATGATCCCCAACAGTAAATTCTAAGTCTCTTCTCCGGATGTCCGCATAACTTTTCTGTCTGCTTTGTGCCGTTTTCATTCTTTCACGTATCTTTTCTACAATCGTAGTTGTTTGCTGTACTAATTCTGGGCCAAGTAATCTTCTTTCTCCAACTTCGTCCCAATAAACTGGAGATCTGCATTTTCTTCCATACAACGCTTCATAAGGTGCCATTCCGATGGTCGATTGATAGCTATTGTTGTAAGTAAATTCCACCAATGGCAGTTTCGCATCCCAACTTCCTGGGAAATCTAATGTGCACGCTCTTAGCATATCCTCAAGTATCTGAATAACCCTCTCTGATTGCCCATCGCTCTGTGGATGAAATGCAGTACTAAATGCAAGTTTTGTTCCCATTGCACTGTGCAAACTCTTCCAAAACGTAGACGTAAATTTAGGATCTCGATCAGATACTATAGAAACTGGCACTCCGTGTAGCCTGACTATCTCATTAATGTACAGCTGATCATACTGATCCATATTATACGTCGACTTCACTGCAAGAAAGTGGGCTGATTTCGTTAATCTATCGACAATCACCCATACGGAGTTATAACCCTTCTGAGTCCTCGTCAATCCCAACACGAAATCCATTGTAATATGTTCCCATTTCCATTCTGGTATCGGTAAAGGCTTTAATAAACCTGTCGGTCTTTGGTGTTCAACCTTAACTTGTTGACAAGTTAAGCATTCTGCCACAAAGGTTGCTATGTCTTTCTTCATACCGGCCCACCAATAATGTTGTTGCAGATCTTTATACATCTTTGTACTACCGGGGTGTACAGAATAAGGACTAGCATGAGCTTCTTTCAAAATATCTTCTTTAATTGCTTGATCAGATGGCACACATAATCTGCCTTTATATTTCATGACTCCATCAGAAATTGTGAATTCAGTCTTTTTCCCTTCATCCATCTTTCTCTTTATCTCAGTCAGATACATATCATTTTTCTGAGCTTCGATAATTCTGTCATGAAGTACCGGCTTCAACATTAGGGCTGACAAAGAACATACTCTCCCTTTAGGTACAATTTCAAGTTCCAATTTCTGCAAATCTTGTAATAGTGGCCTCTGTATGATAACGAGAGAAGACATAGACTTTCTGCTCAATGCATCAGCTACCACATTTCCTTTACCAGGATGATAGTTAATCACACAGTCATAATCTTTAACAAGTTCTAACCATCTCCGTTGTCTCATATTTAACTCTTTCTGGGTGAAGAAATACTTCAAGCTTTTATGATCCGTGTAAATCTCACATTTCTCACCATACAAATAATGTCTCCAAATCTTCAGGGCAAAAACGACAGCGGCAAGTTCCAAATCGTGAGTTGGATAATTCTTTTCATATTCTTTCAATTGCCTTGAAGCATAAGCAATTACCTTCCCATTCTGCATTAATACAGCACCCAAACCATTTTTAGAAGCATCACTGTACACAACGAATCCACCGGTTCCAGTTGGAACAGAAAGAATGGGAGCTGTAGTCAGTCGATGTTTCAACTCTTGGAAACTCTTTTCACATGCATCGATCCAAATAAACTTTACATTCTTTCTTGTCAACGTCATTAGTGGAACCGCCAATTTTGAGAACCCTTGAACGAATCTTCTGTAATATCCTGCCAATTCTAAGAAACTCTGAACTTCTGACACGGTTGTTGGTGTTTGCCAGTTATTCACAGCTTCTATCTTGCTCGGATCAACTGATATCCCATTTTCGATACCACGTGCCCTAAGAATACCACTTGTTCAAGCCAAAATTCACATTTCTTGAATTTAGCGTAGAGTTGTTTCTCCTTCAGAACTTGCAACACGAGTCTCAAATGTTCTTCATGCTCCCGTTTATCACGTGAGTAGATCAGGATGTCATCGATAAGCACAATTACGAACTTGTCAAGAAAAGTCTTGAATACCCGATTCATTATATCCATGAAGGCTGCAGGAGCATTTGTTAAACCGAAAGGCATTACTAGAAATTCGTAATGACCGTACCTTGTTCTGAATGCAGTTTTCTATATATCTTCCTCCTTGACTTTTAATTGATGATAACCTGAACGCAAATCGATCTTAGAGAATACCGATGCACCTTGCAATTGATCAAACAAATCATCTATTCTTGGAAGAGGATACTTATTCTTGATTGTTACTTTGTTGAGTTCTCTGTAGTCAATGCATAACCGCATAGTCCCATCCTTCTTTTTAACAAACAACACTGGAGCTCTCCAAGGCGAATAACTTGGACGAATAAATCCCTTATCAAGTAAATCTTGTAGTTGCACTTTCAACTCTTTCAATTCAGTTGGGGCCATTCTGTATGGTGCTTTAGAAATAGGGGCAGTTCCTGGCACAACATCAATCACAAATTCAATTTCTCGATTTGGTGGCAGTCCTGGTAAATCATCTGGGAATACTTCTAAAAAATCTCTGACCACTTCTACATCTTCAGGCTTTAATTGCGTCTCAATTGAGGTGTCCACCACACTTGCCAAGTATCCAGCACAACCTTTATTCAACATCTTTTGGGCCTTCAGCGCAGAAATAACTGGTAATGAAAATGAACCTGAAGTACCGCTAAACATAAACTGCTCTTTTCCAGGTGGCTGAAAGATCACAACCTTTTTATTACAATCGATGGTGGCATGATATTTGGTAAGCCAATCCATACCCAATATAACTTCAAAATTTGAAATCGGCAAGACAACGAGATCAGCGTATAGCACTCTGTTACCAATCTGAATAGAACAAGCCCTCAATACCTGACTGGACTCCATTTCTTCTCCCGACGGAATGGTCACACTGTAATTTACTTTCAGCAGGTCCGGTGTAATGCCCAATTTTCTCACAAATGCATTTGATACAAATGAATGTGTAGAACCTGAATCTATCAATGCAAATGCAGGCATTCCAGAAATCAAAATAGTACCTGAAACAACTGAGGGGTCTGCAACGGCTTGTTCATTTGTCATCGAGTAAACTCTCCCCTGCACTTTGTTCTGAAAGGTTGGACAATCCTTTGCAAAATGTCCAGGCTTCTTACATTTAAAACAGTTGTTTGAACCTATTCGGCATTCCCCAAAATGATTCCTGCCACATATATTACATCTCGGCCTTTCGACTTCATTGGAGGTCTATCCAACTCTTGGACGTTTGTCAGTATTTCTTTGGACTGGTTTTTGCTCTGGCTTTTTCCACGGTGTTGGATTTCTTGGGGTGAACATTTGCCTCTTTTGTTGATAAGATTTTTGAATTTCTTTTTCATCCAGGTCAGCCATCAAAGCTTTATCCACAATTTCTCTGAATTCAGTAGCTGAAGACATTCTCACATCTTGTCTAATCTCGGGCTTCAGTCCCCTCAAAAAGTGATCGATCTTTTCGGTATTATCCCTCGCAATGTAAGGCACATATCTGCAACCCTCTTCAAATTTTCTAACATAGTCACAAACAGTCATGTCTCCCTGTTTCAGCTCCAGAAACTCTTTAACCTTGAGAGATCTTGCATCTCGAGTAAAGTATTTGTCATAAAAGATTACTTTGAACCTCTCCCATGTCAGTGTCTCCATATCCACTGCGAGTTTAGCTCCTTTCCACCAGATTCTTGCCTCTTTCTTCAATAAGAATATTGCACAAAGTACCTTATCAGCGTCGTCGATATGCATGTAGTCAAAGATGACATCTAAAGATTTAACCCACTCTTCTGCAACAACAGGATCCGAACCACCATAGAAGTCAGATGGTTCCATCTTCCTAAACTTCTCGTAGACAGCTTGTGGATTTTCAGGACGAACTGGAGGTGCATGCACTTGGTTATTCTGTTCTTGATTTCTCTGCTGCATGTCTAATAACTGTTGAATCTGTTCGCCATGCATTCTGGTTTGTTGCTGTATCAGATTTGTCAGATTATCCACCACATTATTACCACCCTCTTCGGCAGCCATTGTTTTACGTTTTGGCGGCATGATTTCCTATATATTGCCCAATTTATCCCTTTCACCAGCCAATAATGAATGTACCATAATGACAATAATATGCATTAATTAAACATAAAGAAATAAACTAAAGAGTTGACCAAGTTTCCCCAGCCAGAATATGTTCAGATGCCTTCTTCTGTCTTCATGAAAGACTAAACCTCCGCTCTGATACCATAAAACTGTCACACCCCCGGACCGGGGCCCGGGGATATTGACCCTTTTCTTTTCTTAAATGTTATGGTTTTCTGAAATAATAAAATTTGTTCGTTGAAATAAAAACAAACCATTTTCTTTACAATACAAGACCCTGTACATAAACATAAGTTTGTTTACAAAACCATAACAGAGCGGCTATTTAACACAAAATCAGAGTTTTTGAGCTACAAAACGCTCGACACACGGCATATGAACATAACTCTGTCTGACCGCTCGGGATCCTTGGGCAACCTTCACATATCTACATCAAACATTACCTGCATCATAAGAATCTAATGAGCTAATGGCTCAGTAAGAAGAAGCTGAATTATAACAAATATCACGTAGCACATAAAACAGTCACTAATGCATAGTTCATTTAAAACATTATCTTTTCCTCTTGGGTACCCCGAAGTATGGTATTCGACTAATGATGATAGGCGTCTGTTTTCGGAACCTGTTCATAAATGGCCATAATAAGAAGCATCGCGGGGGTTTTCATACCGACCTTTCGGCCGATGATATTAGCCGCTAGCTCCATCATATATTGTGGCTTTATCTATCTTGGCTTTTACACCTCAAGGTATTCACCACCCTCTGTGGGTCCGCCGGTCCCTCCCGCGTCCCGTGCCTACCCGACCGCCAATCAAATACCAAACTTCACTTTCAAAAACGTTCTCTTCACATGTATAGCATAATAATGCATCATAATCATATATACCTCCACATTATCATAAAACCTTCATTTTCAATATCACATATAATAAATCATAAATCGTCAACATTTAACACAATCGGCACATAATACATTCATTTTCAAACAGTCAGCATAAATAATCATAAAAATGCATAATATTGATTCTTATGATGCATCAAGAAAGACTTCTACTTACCTTAAGTCGTTATTATTGAAATCAATGACGGTGACGATATCGCAAGCTACCTATAGGAACTAACCTGTAAAACGATATATATACGATACCTAAATATGATTTTCGATTAATCTTCTAAATTTGCCGATTAATTCGAAGAAAATATCGATAAAATACTTACTTGTAACGAGTTTGTCGATCGTCCTAGCTCGTTTTACGTTCTACTACGTATTTCCTATTTTCCGAAATTTTTCTTCTATTTTTTTTTCTTTTCTTTCTTCTTTCTCTCTTCTCCCTAATTTCTTTCTGTTCCTCTCTTTCTTTCTTATGTTTTGTGCTTGGAAATGATTTATGCATATATATATATATATAGATAAAATGTAAGGCGGCAAGTGAGGGTGCAAGTGGCACTAAGTGGTGACTAATTATGTTTATATTATTATTATATTCTTATAATTATTTGCAGCTGTTAGCTTATTACGTGTTATATATTTGTACGATATATATTCTACGTGTCATGTATTTAAACTAAACGGGACATATAGGTGACACGTAAGTGACGCGTAGTGTGTAAAACATATTTATCCGATAATTAACGGGAAGGTTTAGTGTACCGTATTCGATCAAAACTCTAAAGTTAAGCGTGCTCGTACGAGAGCAATAACAGGATGGGTGACCTCCTGGGAAGCAGCTCGAATTTTTCGTTCGTTAATTAATTCGTGATAAGTACTAAACGTCATGCTTGCTTAATCTAACTCGTCAATTGTCTAAATGTCGTGCCTGATTAATCGTCATTTCTACTTAACTAGTAGAGGATGCAAATTAAATGCATTCTAAATGTAGGTATCACATATGAGCGCGCAAGTATTTTCGTAAAATCATGCATTTATCATATAATTAGCAAATATTCATATTCATGCAATCATGCCATTTATATGCTATAAATCAATAAATGCTAACTATATGACATGCTTATTGTTGGCTTGGTGTGAGATCATTGGGCATTACAATCATATCCTCCTTACGAAAATTTTGTCCTCAAAATTTGACGTACCGAAATAATTCTGGATATTTGCTCCGCATTTCTTCTTCCCTTTCCCAAGTAGCTTCTTCTACTGCATGATTTCTCCACAAAACCTTGACCAAGTTAATACTTTTATTTCTCAACTGTTTTACCTTCTGATCAAGAATTTGCACTGGTTTCTCCTCGTAAGCTAAATCTGAAGATAACTCCAATGGCTCGTAACTTAGCACATGAGAAGGATTTGAAACGTATTTCTTTAGCATGGACACATGGAAAACATTGTGAACACCGGTTAGCGAAGGAGGTAAGGCTACTCTGTAAGCTCGATCCCCAACTCTTTCAAGAATTTCAAACGGACCAACATACCTCTCCCTCGACTACTGCCAGATCTACCTCGTCATTGGGAAGGAGGATAACCAACAAGTTTTAAAACACTTTTCTTTAACGTGTCCAGTGATTCCACAATGCTCACAGGTAGGTCTTTTGTCATCTGAAGTGGAGGAATAGAAGCTGATAGAATTAGATGAGCTGCTACTAATAGGGTATGAATAGCTCTTTTTGCTTCTTCATTGCAAGCCATGGAATATGCTTGTTTGTAGGATGGGACGGGTATCATAATCAAGATTTGAGATCTCAATGTAGCATATGATTCATTGAGACCCATCAAGAATTGCAATAGTTTGTGTTCTTGAATATATTCAGAATATTTCCGGAATGCGTTGCATTGACAACTGGGTAGATTCAATAATGAATCATACTCCTCCCACATATGTCGCAATTTAGAATAATAGTTGGTAATTGTGGAATTACCTTGAGTATGAGAATTAATCTCTCTGAAAAGAGCACAGATTTTTGCTCTATTAGTCTTGCTGAATTGTTCTTCTAAGTCTTTCCATGCATCAGCTGCAGTGTCACAGTAGCTGCAGTGTCACAGTAGACAAGGCCATTGTATATTTTGCGACTCACATATTTCAGGATCCAAGAAAGCACCAACGAATTGCATTTTCCCATTGCATAAGCAATGGAGAATTGGGTCCCGGCCTTTGACATTGGCATGTAATAAAACCGATCTTGCTTTTGGAATTGAGAGCTATACGCATGGCCTTGCACTAGATGCCATTGTTTTATGACCCTTTGAGTTCATGTGGAACAAGATGTAGACTTGGTGTATCGGAGGGATGTACGTATAAAGGATCATTGATATCAAGGGTGGAGATGGAATTCGCAGTGTTGGTGGTGGAAGAAGGTGTATTGTCATCTGATGACATGTTATGGGAAAGATAGGTGCGGATTTAAAGAATCCGTATATAGAATGAAGAACAAGAATGGCACATAACTGCATAAGAATCTGCAAATTTGCAGATTTGAATGAAAAAAGAAAAAGAACTTGAAACCCGAATATGAAGATTTGAAGATCTGAAAAAAATGATCTTCAGTGGAATTCAAGGCTCTAATACCATGTTAAGTTTTGGAGAAACATTTATTATTATTGGATAAAAGAGATTTGAAATGAATTAAGATACAAACTAACAAAGCCTTATGGCTATGTATAGACAGTCGAAGTTCCCGCTCCTCTAACTAACATAACTGCCAAACTTGCATAACTAACATAGGAAACCCTAAAAAGAGAAAGGTAAAATCTAGCAAAGATGAGTGGACAAAGGTTACTATACAAAAATTTCCTGGTCTTTTCACCAATGTAAGCTTAAAAATTTCACCCACTAAATTTTGATAAAAATAAATTTTACCAAATTAAATTGTTCCCATTCGATGAGAATTGAGGTGACAAAAAAAGTTGGTGTCACTATATACAGGGGTGTTCACGAGTAATCGAGCCGGCTCACGAGCTCGACAAGCCGGCTCGAAAATAGCTCGATTCGAGTTCGAAGAAAATCGAGCCGAGCTCGAGCCTGAACATGCCTGTTCGCCAGCTCGCGAGCCGGAATAAAAAAATAAATTTTAATTAATATATATAAAAAATAAATATTTATTCATATATTTTTATATAATATGATATATTATAATAATATACGCATAAATAATAATATTTTATATTAATTACAACTATATTTAATAATATATGAATAAATAAAAAATTAATAATATATTTTTACAAAAAAATATTTTTTACAAATTTTTTTATTAATAAAAAAAGTATGTTTACTAAAAAATTATTATGTTATAAAAAAAATTATTTTTTGAGCTCGAGCTCGGCTCGACTCGGCTCGAGGTTGAATGAGCTCGAGCTCGAGCTCACTTTCCTGCAGCTCGTTGACCTCGAGCTCGAAAATTGTGGCTCGAGCTCGAATTTTTAGCCCAGCTCGGCTCGAGCTCGACTCGTAAATACTCCTAACTATATATGCTGAAAATTCTAAATGACAACGCCAGTTTAAACATTTCAAGTTAAATCTATATCAAAATCTAAATAAAATAGATTTTAAAATTTTACAATTTTGAGGTCGGAAATGAACCTTATAATATAAATATATTTAAGACCTATGCTCCCATTACTATTAACTAATTTGAAAGAGTTTGTAGATACATTTTTGGTTTCACAGTAGGCGGCACAAAAATATTCAATAAATGATTGAACAATTTATTTTAATCATTTTGTATGTATATTTTTGAATTTCCACAGGAAGAAACTTTCTCTTAATCCAGAAATTATTGTGTGTTGATTTCAGCAATTATGGGAGAGTGATAAATCAGTAGCAACAAACTCAAGTCAATAGTATGATATCCTTTTGTTTGTAAAAATTTATTTCTTTAGAGATATTTATTGTTAAACTTATATTAGATATAAATAAATTCTATTGATAATGAATTGTGAAAAATATTATCAGTATATCAAGAAAAAGTAAAATAAAAATACCTATTTAAGTAGAGGTTAACCTTTAAGTTTTAATAGCTTTAAATCTTCAAAATAAGGTTCTCATAAGTCATAAGCATTCAGCAATAGAACAATGATAATATTCCTAAGGATGTCTATGAGTAAATTATAACAAAATTCAAACTTGAATACTTTTAGGCCTCATGTAGTAACAATAATTTCTAATTAATTAAGATAAATAACATTTTAGCAGGTTAAATTTTCAATTCAAAAGAAGTTTTATATTGTCTCCCATAATTTTAGTTTTCAACTAGGACAATTAACTAATGAATTTAGTTTTAGTATATTTATGAATATATTTAATTGATAATATTTCATTTAAGAAATTCAAATACAAAAAATCATGCATCCTATATGTGTAAATAAATATATAATTTGTACTATTATTTGTTTGTGGCAATATTGGCCATACAGTTGGAATTGAATTTCAAACACTACTATATAATTAAGCTGCTCATTATATTGTTAAATATTTGCATTAACATTTATACTAATACTCGTATTATTTCATTTTGTATATCAACGTGAAATATCTCACCTTGCATGTCGAAATAAAGGATTCAGAATATATATTTTTTATTGAAACCAAAACAAGATTGACTATATATAAAAGCCTCCAATTATGAATATGTTGCCCTATAAATAGATACTAGCGTGTACCCCGTGCTATGTACAATGCTTATACAAAAATAACCAATAATCCATTCTTTCTATAACTAAGAAAGTAAGTAAAGTTTGATACATATTTCAAATTAATAATAGCATTAATCATATAATTGATCAAATAGCTATACTGAAAATAATGATTATATTAACAATTAAATCTTTTAAAATTTGTATACAGAGTAAAAGATAGATTCTAATTTGGGCTTTTTTCAAAATTATTTAAGTGATAAAAATGATAACTTTGTATTGTATTGTCAAAACTTAAATTTATTAAGATAATTAAATATTATATTATTTTCACAAACTCAACCTTTTTGACTGACCACAAAACTTGATAACTTAAGTGGTCTTTGCTAATATCACCCTACAATAAAATTATATATTCAAAAAATTATATAGCTTTCAAATTAAAAAATTATTTAATAATTTACTTCAGTCCTCCCGAGTGAGAAATTGCTTTACAATGAGGGGATCTTATTGCCAGACTTTGTGCCCATTTCCACAAATTAAGAAAAGGTTTAGAATAATTAGAAGGGGCCACTTATTAATTTATATTACCAAAATGAGAATAAGTGAGCAAATGCCACAATTAAATTGTGTGTAATAAATAACAAAATAAAACTGTACCTATAAAAAAGAGTTAATAATCAAAATTAAATCAAAGTCAAAATTTCTAAAAGGAAAATTAAAAGATCAATAATAAACTAAATTTAGAATAGAATCAAATATGATAGGAGAAATGATAAGTCCAAATAAATCACAATCTTAATGATTTCACTCTTCTAATTGAATTAACAAAAATTAGATTGAAAAGAAAAGGAAAAAATATAAAGAAAAGCTAAGGAAAATAGTATTTTGAGTTAAATGAGCAAAAAAATCAACTAATGAGGAATAACTTTTATTGATTTTAAACATAAAAAATGAAATAATTGGAACCAAATAAAAAAGAAATTTTATTGCTCATGATTACAAAATAGAGAAAATTTACACAAAATCGAATTAAATTTTAACAACCAGACTAAACGCAAAAATTCAAAACAAATATAAAGATCAAGGAAAAAAAAAGTTTAAAGATTAAGAAGATATGGTGCAACAAAGTATAATTCAAAACAGAAGACAATAACAACCCAAAAATGATTAAATCTACAATTATTTTTAAAAAATTAAGATAAAATAAAGAAAAGGAGAATTAAACTGGGAAAAGCTAAAGAAAACAATAAAAGCCTGTGTATGAGTGAATGAAAAATTAAACCAATTGAGCTATTCATTTGAATAGAAAAAGATGACATTCCAAAATTATAATGATTAGGGCTTTAATAAATAAAATCACTGCGAAATAAAACAAATAAATAAAATTCAATGTTCATTTAAAAGTAAAATAAAATAATGCAACAAAATTAGAGCGTAAAAAATTCCAAACTATTAAAGGATAATTAAAAATAATAATATACTTGTTTAGTGAAACCATGTAATAGCTGAGAATGAGCAAAAAAAAAACTATTACATCACTAAAAATACAATGATTAGGACTAAGTTAAATCAAATAAACAAAATCTAGAACATAAAAGTTCAAAATTATTGAAAGAGAAAAAGAGTTAGCAAATAATCATAATACCTGTAATTTATCAAAATCAATCGACTTGGTATAGAAGAAAGAGTAATGAAATCCATAACATTTTCATAAAGTAATTGTTGAGAAGCCAAAAGTCTTGCAAGCAATTGACATAATTTAAACGCGAGGAATTAAGGAATAAAACGTTATTAAATTAAGGAATCCATTAAATTTAGATTATGCAAATTGGTCAAATGTAACCTTATATATAATAGATACTAGCATGTACCCCGTGCTATGCACGGAGTTGATTTAAAATATCTCTTTTGAGAACTCATGATTATTCTATTTATATCCATTAACTCAATAGAAAAATTCATTCAATAGAATAATGAAGAATTTTAAGCTGTTGAGATTATCACATTTATATCCATTAACTCATGATTATCCTACAATTTCAAGTGTCAATATGGCAATTATTTAGATGAAAGATATTACAAAAGAGTATATAGAGTATATGAAGAATTTTCCTCTTGTTGTATATGATGATGCTATTCATACTTTCTGCAATATCACAATTCAAATATCATAAATCAATAAAAGAACAATCTTGGCAACTTTTTGATTAAAATGCTACATCATATATGGAAAAAAAATGTGGTTCTTGGATCATGGGGTTGATCGGTGAAAAAATGCACCATCTCTTACGGTCAAAATTGACCGATTATGTTGCACATGGTTCACTGTATTCGAAGATTGAGTTGCTTCCATTGGCAACTTCTCATCAGTTGCTACAGATAGAGATGCAACTCTTCTTGGCCACCATCAAACACTGCAAACCAGTCAAAAGAAAAGAATACAAAACTTGATATTTACACATAAATTAATTCTTTATTCTTTGAAAAATTAAAAGAAAACACAAAATCAAATGGCAAACCTTCTACATCTTCTTTATTAACTTTATCAGAAGGGGTGAAATTTCGTTTCATCATAAACCTTTATTAGTGTTTCACTTAATAAACATTTTTATAGTAAATTTATTCAAAATGAATGAAATGTATTAATAATAGAGTAGAAAGATTTTGAGATTTGGATAAATATAGTTTTTATTCAAAATTTTAAACCACTTTCTGGATAGATAATGGTAAGGTGGAGGTGGAAGTGGGCTTAGATAGATTATATTATTATTAGTATTAATAGATTAATGGATAATATATATTATTATTGAAATTTGAAATGGAAAGTTAATTCATAAAAGTGTGGCAGTAGTTAATTCAATTTTTATTAATTAAAAAAATTGAGATAATGAAAAAAATTGAGATAGTGGGGAGTTGGTTATGAAAGGATAATTATGAATTATCTATATCTATTCAAAAAGTGTGAATGATTTACAAGACAAATGATTTACATATTTACATTTATTGCTTTTCCTTTTACACTAGAATAATCTTATAACAATAAATTAATATTAACTTTAAATAAAATAAAATATTATTATATGTTATAATCAAAAGAATGTGCATGAACTTAATTTATAAATAACATTGTTCAATGTATATTCTGTTGGAAAACTTGAAAGTTGAAATTAATAATCAACATTGTGGAATGTATATATAAAAATATTAATAATTTTAAAATAGGAATAAATTAAGTAACTTTTTGCATTCTTGCATATATCTGTATGTATACCATATAATTTTGTGTAGATTTAAATTTTAAACTTTTTGGATATTTTTCTTTTCTTTTCATCAAGTGGTATGAAGTCAATAATTGAATTCAAGCTATAGTAACAATGGAGGCGGCTTGATTATATTCTACTTCTCATTAAACCGACAGTGAGCTATTTAGTGTGCTTGATGAGATTTTACGTCATTTTTAATTGAATATTAGTTTATAAAAAAAAATTGCGGCTTAAAACTAAAAATATAGAAAGTACATTTCTGTGTACCTACGCTTTTGTTTTACTTGGATGAAATACACTTTCTTGAGATTGTACTTATTCATTGATGACAGTTTTTACCTTCTTAAATTTGAAGAATTTTATATTATTTTCAGACTTAATATGGATCGCAAAAAATCATGTTCACAGTAAGTTACTTGGAATTTTGATATTTACAGTTAAGGTTCAAATTTTAATTTTAAAATATTCGTATTTTTTTGTAGTTAATACGGAGTGGACATAACATCAGTATGTACTGCAAAAGTTGATTTGAAGTTGTCATGAAAATAATATTATCTTCAAATTAAATAAAAGAAGTATTATTACCATCGAATAAACATGCATAAATTTAAAATTTATAATCAACATTGTTCAAAAGTATTTGCGTTATCCATGTTTCTAAACGGATAAATCATGTCAAATTTGGTAAAAAATAAATACTTAAAAAATGACCTTGATTAGTTGCACATTCAATTAGAAGTGCATTTTCGTAAATTTAGTGTAGCCATTGAAAAAGTCTTACACTGCAATTATAAATAGGCTTCCATTTGACTTGTAATCTATAACTTTAAATTCAATAAACTTCTCTTATAATGTTTGGAGAGATACGAACATGTATTCGTTGAATCAAAATATATTCTTTTTGTGATGTTTCTAATATGTTTTCACCTGAAACAATTGCTCCACTTATAAACAAAGATTTTATTAAGAATCACAATCACAAAGACTTAATTGAATCGGAAAAGCAAGCGAGTTTTGATTTTGAGAACTAAAGAGGTGTAATCTTATACGATTTCATTATAGAAAAAATCCTAGAAATTGTTAAAGAATCTAATATGGTTAATAGCATATTTATCTATTATATTATCTTACATTGTTTATTCTAGAAATATATGTAATTTTTTAAAAAATCTTATGTACATAATATTTCCATATTTACTTCATTTTTAATAGTAAAAAAGTCAAATTATAAATAATATAAATTCATTATATATATGTTATAATGGTATAATTATATTTGGCATAGGACTCCTCGGTGGAAGTATATAATATTAATAATAACTCTAAAGTCCATATGACATATTTTCATTAGTTTGGATTTCATTATAGAGAAAATCCTAGAAATTGTTAAAGAATCTAATATGGTTAATAGCATATTTATCTATTATATTATTTTACATTGTTTATTCTAGAAATATGTGTAATTTCTTAAAAAATCTTATGTACATAATGTTTCCATATTTACTTCATTTTTAATAGTAAAAAAGTCAAATTATAAATAATATAAATTCATTATATATATGTTATAATGTGTATAATTATATTTGGCATAGGCTTCCTCGGTGGAAGTATATAATATTAATAATAACTTTACGCGAACTCAAAGATGGTTATTAGCATCCACATGTGTAGATATCAACAAAAAATAGTTAATATGAAAAATTCATGAATTTGTTAAGTTGCGTAATAATTTCGAAACTAATTTGTTAGCACATTGTAATTTTACATCTATAATTTTTAATCTAGAACATATGTTAATGAAGAAAATTTGACATGAATGAATAAAAATAGAAAAGGAAAAGTTAAATAAAAAATTTAGAGTTTACAAGTCTAAATTATATAAACACTATATATTATAAATTTCATTTAAAATGAAGGTGTAGACAAGAGATAGTAATCTAAACTATGTATACAATATATATTATTTTGATTTTATTTGAAAAATGAGAACTAAGGGTCAATTTGATGTGTCAGGGGAACCTAAATTAATTTTGGTGTATTAAAATAAAGTACTTGTAGTAAATCAGTTACTTCAAATGTTCATTCAATCCATTGTTGCTTTCAATACTTTAAGAAAATTTGTTGGGATTTGGCTAGCCCTTTGCAAAGTTTACAAGTCTAAATTATATAAACACTATATATTATAAATTTCATTTAAAGTGAAGGTGTAGTAGACAAGAGATAGTAATCTAAACTATGTATACAATATATATTATTTTGATTTTATTTTAAAAATGAGAACTAAGGGTCAATTTGATGTGTGAGGGGAACCTAAATTAATTTTGGTGTATTAAAATAAAGTACTTGTACTAAATCAGTTACTACAAATGTTCATTCAATCCATTGTTGCTTTCAATATTTTAAAAAAATTTGTTGGGATTTGGCTAGCCCTTTGCTGAGAAATTATTTTAGGAATGAGATTCAAATAACAAGCATTATTATTCCATTTTTATTTTCTATTGAGCACTAATTTTTACGTATGACATATGTACTTTTACTTCTCCAACATTCTTAACAATAATACTTAAGTTTATAAATTTAAAAAATACATACATTCATTACCATGAAATTAAGTATAATAAAAATCAATATTTAAGCCAATCTATTGAAATTTTTTGAAATATATAAATGATATTTAAAATAAAATACGTGAATGATCTTGAAAAGAAACATGTACTGGTTGATTTATTAAATAGAGAAAGAAAAAAGGTGAATATAAAACTTCTATGCGCACCCAACTTTTTTAGCAAAAGTGAAAAAACAATTGGAAGTGTAAAAAAGTTCAATAAGAAGAATGAATAAAAGGAACGTTGAATTTATAAATGATAAACACAAGGATGAACACAAAAAAAATGAATTTATTTATTTACATCATTATTTGAGCTTAATTTTCAATAAACATAGTTTTCTAATGTATAATAATTCAGTTTTCATGCAAATAAATATTTATCCGCTCAAATATTTATAGTTTATTGGTGAGATTGGAGGGAATTTTGTTGACTGATAAACCTCGATTATATGTATTTTCTAGCCTATGATTAATCATTTCCATATCATTTTATGTTATGATTTATAGCTCATATGCGTTTAATAGTTTTGTTACATGTTTGTAGGGAAAAATCATTAATTTTGAGAAAGTAACGAAAAACGTATGAAAGGAGATACATGTGCGCTGTTTGGAAATACAATCATATCTTGGGCTACAAACCTCCAATGTTAATGAGCCTTATATGTGTAGAAAGCTAAGACAATGACCTAAAAGTTTTGTGAAGATGACAAGATCCGGTTCAAACATTTGAAGTCCCGAAAGTTACAAATATTCTCTGTTCCGAACCAAATATGGCAGTTTTGGTAAAAATATCATAACTCGAGTTTTACAACTTGGATTTGATCCAAATTAGTTGGGTTGCAAAGCCAAGACATAGAGATACAACTTTGTAGAAGACCCCAAAGCCAAATTCGGACTGGAACATGGCGTTCAGACGCCTTGTATATCGGCGTTCAGACAACGAATTACACTGCGTACAAACGCCGTGTTAATTGGCGTACAGACAATGAGGGCAGAAAGTTGGACGATCTGGCGTACAGACGCCATATTACACGGCGTACAGATGCCATATTATATTGCGTACGTACGCTGTGTTATTCTGCGTATGAACGCCGGGTCATAAGGCGTACAGACGAGTGTTAATTTGAGTCTGAACGCTGAAAGCCCATATTCGGCCCAAAGTCGGGTTTATGTTTTAGATTAGGTATAAATACCCCCTACTAACATTGTTTTGGGGTTCGAACTTTATTTTTCTGAGATTGATTGTAAAGATTAGGGATTCAAGAACGATATTCGACAATTGATTGTAAACAGGATCTTTAACAACGGGTTTTATCGAGTTTATCTTTTTAATCTCTTTTAATTCTCGTCTATCTATCATGTTTATCTTCATCATCGTTGATTGTGCCCTTGCATCTATGGAGAAGTCTATTTTATTCTGGAATCGGGAATAACCCGATAATATATTATCAGCCTGAATTATATGATCGTTTACGTTACATCGCATATGCTTATGATTTGAATTCTTGATTGTTAATGCTTGTGAATTTGCTGGCCACATATTTACATGTTCATAGATATTAGGTGAAAATTCTGAAAGGTAACATCTAAATCGGAACCCTAGAATTCAAACTTAGGATCCTAAATCACGAAAGTAGTTTTAGGTCTTTTGAGGAATCGATACATTATCATAGAGATTAATGAATCTGAGCTTAGTCTAATCATCACGAAAGTAGTTGATTAATTAACTTGGGTAAATTGTTATGCTTCGACAGAAGGTAATAAGTATCATTGGATAATGTCCTTCATAGGTGGTGATTGTAATTGAATTGATTGTATGATTTAATTGATAACGTGTGTCGTGGTGAAACCTGATTCTGGAATTACTAATCCAATATAATCAAAACCAGTTTTATACATTCTGTTCCGTCTTCTTTACTTTTTATCTCATAACTTCGTTAGGCTTAGATTACTGATAATTGATAGGCTAGTGCTTGATTGTTCGGTCCTCGTGGGAACGATATCTTTTGTAATACACCAAAGCCGTGCGCTTGCGGTTTAGGCACATCAGGTTTTTGGCGCCGTTGCGGGGGACTTGAATAGTCAATATTAGTTTTTTTCAGATTTTAGTGAGACTAAGCTATTTTATTTTATTTTTAGTTTTTAATTTTAATTTTTTATTTTATTTCAGGATTTCGGTTTTTCCCTTGTATGCGAAGCAAGATCGATTTCGAACTAGATCCAAAAATTGAGAAAAATTTTCGTGCTAGGAGAAAACTACAAAAACTGAAACAAGTTCAACTAAAACAAGTAACGATGGCTAAAGAGAATGTGAATGTGAACACCAATGCAAACTCCAACGCGAATTCAAACCCAGCTGCAAACGGGAACGCGAACGCAAATGCAAGATGTCTTAAGGATTTTGCAGCACTTAATGCACATACACTTCACTCTAGCATCGCTAGGCCTACTGTAGAGGCCAACAACTTTGAACTCAAGCCATCCCTCTTGCAAATGGTTCAGCAGAATCAGTTTGGGAGTGCACCTACTGAAGAGCCAAACCTCCACTTGTCTATGTTTTTAGAGTACTGCGACACTCTAAAGATGAACGGGGTCTCCCAAGATGCTATCAGGCTGAGGTTATTCCCATTCTCACTGAGAGACAAAGCGAGAGCTTGGCTACATTCTCTACCAACTTGTTCCATCAGAACATGGGATGAACTGATGCAGTGCTTCTTAGCAAGATATTTTCCCCCAAGCAAGATTGCCCAACTGAGGAACCAAATCACAACTTTTGCTCAGCAAGATGGTGAATCGCTATATGAAGCTTGGGAGCGATTCAAGGATCTTCTCCGACTGTGCCCATATCATGGGCTAGAGAAGTGGCTTATTGTTCCCACGTTCTACAATGGACTGATTTATACCACGAGGATGTCAGTCGATGCAGCACCTGGAGGAGCTCTATGAATAAGGGCATCGACGAAGCATATGATCTAATCGAGGATATGGCACTGAACCACTACCAATGGTCAAGCGAAAGATCGATTCCACAAAAAACACCAGGTAAGTACGATCTTGACGCTATTACTTTACTTTCTGCACAAGTAGAAGCCATGTCTAAGAAATTAGATTCAATGAACGTGCATGCTAATTCTGTCAATACTACACCTCCTATGTGCGAAATATGTGGTATGGTTGGTCATGTTGCATTAGAGTGTCAACTAGCTAGTGTACCTAACAATCCTTCTATGGAACAAGCCAACTTTGTGAATAACTTCAACCAAAAGAACGATCCGTTTTCAAATACTTTTAATCCTGGTTGGAGGAATCACCCAAATTTTTTGTATAACCCAAGCCAAAACGCAGCTCCACATCCTAACTTTAGGCAGCCACCTGGATTCCAACAGAAGCCTTACAATCCTGTTCCACCACAGAAATCGAACCTAGATTCCCTTCTTGAGAGTTTCGTAGTAGCCCAAACTAAGCAAAACGAGGTAGTAAATGATGCAATTAAGCAACTAACAACTAAGGTCGATTCTTTAGCAACTCCTAACAAAATGCTAGAAACTCAAATTGCACAACATGCTAGTAACTTGAATAGGACTTCTGGTTCCTTTCCCGGACAACCTGAGACAAATCCAAAGGAACATTGTAATGCAATTACTTTAAGGAGTGGAACCAATTATGAAGATTCAAAAATGCCTAATGGGATGATCGAAAGTGAACCAACCAAAAAGAATGAAACTCAAAAAGAGTCAGTGTATGTACCTCCACCGCCATATGAACCACCTGTGCCTTTTCCTCAAAGATTAGCTAAGGCGAGATTAGATAAACAGTTTGGAAATTTTTTAGAAGTTTTGAAAAAACTTTACATTAATACTCCATTCACTGATGCACTTTCACAAATGCCTTCGTATGCTAAATTTTTTAGAGAAGTTCTGTCTAACAAATGAAAGCTAGAGGAATATAAAACTATCGCTTTAACTGAGGAGTGTAGCGCTGTAATTCAAAATAAATTACCTCCAAAACTTAAAGATCCCGGTAGTTTCTCAATTCCTTGTGTAATTGGTAATATGAGTTTTAACAATGCTTTATGTGATCTTGGAGCTAGTGTTAGTCTCATGCCATTGTCTATGGCGAAGAAGTTAGAGATGAATGATTTAAAGACTACGACCATAATTTTGCAATTAGCTGATCGTTCTGTTAAGTATCCGATAGGAGTGTTAGAGGATGTACCTATCAAGGTTGGTAAGTTCTTTATTCCTACAGATTTCGTTGTTCTCGATATGGATGAGGATTCTCAAATCCCCATTATTCTTGGTAGGCCATTCCTAGCTACAGCAGGAGCCATTATTGATGTTAAAAATGGAAGGCTTTCCTTGAATATTGGGGATGAGAGAGTTGAATTTAGTCTATATAAATCTGTTGCTAACCGCTCTCTCGAGAACACTTGTTACAGGGTTGACGAAGTTGATCAAATGAGTAAGGAAAAGCTTGCTAGACACCACCATAAGAATCCATTAGAAGCACGACTGTTGAGTGGTGGCTCGATCGATGAGGAAGATAAAATTATCGCTGATATTGCTCGAATGTTTGAGAGAAACACGTCTTTAACATCAAACATCGCTAAAGAAGAAAGGAAGTTTCGACGTCGTGAACCAGATAAGTTAAAGTTTGATGTGTATGAGAGTGCAAGGATTAACATGGAAGGTATTAAAGTTTTGCACGATAAAAAGATCCCTCGACGAAAACTTAAAAAAGGGATATTTAGGTCTTCTATTCGACAAGTACATGAGGTTTCTTTACCTAGAAAATAAAATTCTAAAGTCGATTGGAGAGTTGCTAAATCATCGGGTCCAATTCGGGATCTACAAAACTGAATTAACATAGTAAAGTCAAGCTAATGACTATAAACTAGCGCTTCTTGGGAGGCAACCCAAGTGTTTTCCTTTTTTTTTTGTTCTTTTTGTTCTTTTTCTTTTTTTTTTTTAACACACGAAAAAAAATATATTTGCATGCTTTATTTTTGTTTTGTCGTACAAGGTACATGAGTAGATCTCGTTGGATGGATAAAGATGTTACACCACCTTCACTTGGAACTAAAATTCTCCTTCGGTATTCGGGCATGTTTTTCAACATCCCATTTGGTTAAGTTTTTCTTTCTCACTACTTATGTGTGATTGATAACATTGAGGACAATGTTATAGTTCAAATTTGGGGGTGGAATTCGACTTAGCATATTTATATATCATATGAGTTTGTTTCGCTTAAGTTTGGGGGCGTTTGATCTATTCATATGGCATGCTTTATTTTTTTTCTTTTATGAGTTCTAGCTTGTCAATTAGTACAATTTGCTAGAATTAACTTAAGAAAGATGGCATGACTTCAATATATAATCTGGACTAAAGCATATCTCATTTTTTGTTCATGTCGGCCTAAGATTTGGTTTAGCTTATTTAGATATTTATACACAATCTATGGGAGAGGAGTTGAGTGGATGTTGCATCTTGAGACACGTAAGGAGTAATTCCCAAAGATATTAACTGAAATTTTTACAAGGTATAGAGTTACATAGTCACACTTCATAATGTATGCTTAAAATTTGAAAATATTGATGTGTCGGATTATTATGACAATATGAAGCTAACTCAAATAAAGACCTAGCTTGTTCCGTGGCCTTTGACACTCGAGTGATTAAGTTCGAAAGGAGTGTTTCAACACTCAACGCCCTAAAACTATCTAGATTCGGAGTCGTTGGCCCAAAACTCCTTACATGGGTGTCATAGAAAGCCTAAGGGAACAAGCATTGCACATGGTCTAATGAGCTAAACAGAAATCTGCACATACTGTGTAGAAAGTCAAAAATTCTTAAAAGCTTTAGTTTTGAAGTGTGTATTTTTGCCTATAAAACTTAATGCCTTTTGAATTTGAAAGTTAATGAAAATGGGGATTATATCCAAAATTTGGTAAGGATGCCACTCAACTATAATGCCTACGGTTGCATACATCTATTCTGAAGTTAATTCGACTCTTAGTGTTAGTATGTGGCAAAATTGAGAGATATGTACATACTTTTGAGCTTAATTGTTAATGATGTTATGCCATTAGTCTTTTGTTAATTTTTATAAGTTGTATCCAGACATAGCTCAAATTTCATAGATTTTGTGGGTACATCTTCTTCAAACCCTCACGAGACTATAACTCGTCCTTTTTGGGGAGCAAAAAGGTTTAAAGGCTTGTTGCACATGCTAAGTGCAATCGTGTACTCTACGAAAATGAGTTTATCTTTAGTTAATGTTTTTGTTTTTGTTTTCTTTGTTTTACCGTTTGTTCGAGGACGAACAAAAGCAAGTTTGGGGGGTTGATAAACCTCGATTATATGTATTTTCTAGCCTAAGATTAGTCATTTCCATATCGTTTTTATGTTATGATTTATACCTCATATGCGTTTAATAGTTTTGTTACATGTTTGTAGGGAAAAATCATTAATTTCGAGAAAGTAACGAAAAACGTATGAAAGGAGATACATGTGCGCTGTTTGGAAATACAATCATATCTTGGGCTACAAACCTCCAATATTAATGAGCCTTATATTTTTAGAAAGCTAAGACAATTACCTAAAAGTTTTGTGAATATGACAAGATCCGGTTCAAACGTTTGAAGGCCCGAAAGTTACAAATATGCTCTGTTCCGAACCAAATATGGCAGTTTCGGTAAAAATATCATAACTCGAGTTTTACAACTTGGATTTGATCCACATTGGTTGGGTTACAAAGCCAAGACATAGAGATACAACTTTGTAGAAGACCCCAAATCCAGATTCGGACTTGCACATGGCGTTCAGACGCCTTGTATATCGGCGTTCAGACAACGAATTACACTGCGTACAAACGCCGTGTTAATTGGCGTACAGACAACGAGTGCAGAAAGTTGGACGATCTGGCGTACAGACGCCATATTACACGGCGTACAGACGCCATATTACATTGCGTACATACGCCGTGTTATTCGGTGTACGAACGCCGGGTCATAAGGCGTACAGACGTGTGTTAATTTGAGTCTGAACGCTGAAAGCCCATATTCGGCCCAAAGTCGGGTTTATGTTTTAGATTAGGTATAAATACCCCCTCCGAACATTGTTTTGGGGTTTGAACTTTATTTTTCTGAGATTGATTGTAAAGATTAGGGATTCAAGAACGATATTCAACAATTGATTATAAACAGGATCTTTGACAACGGGTTTTATCGAGTTTATCTTTTTAATCTCTTTTAATTCTCGTCTATCTATCATGTTTATCTTCATCATCGTTGATTGTGCCCTTGCATCTATGGAGTAGTCTATTTTATTTGGGAATCGGGAATAACCCGATAATATATTATCAGCCTGAATTATATGATCGTTTACGTTACATCGCATATGCTTATGATTTGAATTCTTGATTGTAAATGCTTGTGAATTTGCTGGCCACATATTTACATGTTCATAGATATTAGGTGAAAATTCTGAAAAGTGACATCTAAATCGGAACCCTAGAATTCAAACCTAGGATCCTAAATCACGAAAGTAGTTTTAGGTCTTTTGAGGAATCGATACATTATCATAGAGATTAATGAATCTGAGCTTAGTCTAATCATCATGAAAGTAGTTGATTAATTAACTTGGGTAAATTGTTATGCTTCGACAGAAGGTAATAAGTATCATTGGATAATGTCCTTCATAGGTGGTGATTGTAACTGAATTGATTGTATGATTTAATTGATAACGTGTGTCATGGTGAAACCTGATTCTGGAATTACTAATCCAATATAATCAAAACCAGTTTTATACATTCTGTTCCGTCTTCTTTACTTTTTATCTCATAACTTCGTTAGGCTTAGATTACTGATAATTGATAGGCTAGTGCTTGATTGTTCGGTCCTCGTGGGAACGATATCTTTTGTACTACACCGAAGCCGTGGGCTTGCGGTTTAGGCACATCATTGACCGTGAAGGAGAAGGGTAGTATTTATTGGGATATCTCCGAGTTTTCATGTATGAATTGTATTTTTCTTTGACAATGCATAAACATAAAAGTAGCAAAAAAAATATGCAAAAACTTAGTTCATATCAAACTCATATGAAAGAATACAAAAAAAAAAAAAAAAGAATGTTCGGAAGAATAATGTAAGTAGAACTCAACAAAAAGATTATTCATAAAAAATTAGAATTTAATAGAGTAAATATTAAAGATATGATCCAAATAAAATAAAATAAACGAGTGAGGTAAAAGAAATAGACACACTTTCAGGTAATGATGAAGAGACATTGAGCAATTTGAGAAAGAAAATTTTAAAATCATGTAAAAAATGATTACAATATTTATAACAACCAAATAAAATATGGACAATTGAGACCTTCAAAGATTATACCTTGTATTTATTTTTATTATTTATCATTCTACTTTAATAATAACTGTACTTGTTTTAATTTATTTATGACTTGCAATTGAAATTTTTATTTTATTTGTTTAAGTACTTATATTATGTAATTATATTTAAAAACCATATAAATCACTTGCAAAGCACGTGTTCCTTCCTAGTTAATTAAAAAACATTCAAAAATCTGAGAAAATTTTATTTGGTGGAAAAATAACCGTAACCTTGTTTTAATATAGTAGATAGATTTGCTTAATTACTGTGTTTGAAATCCAGATAACATATTTTTTCTCGTTTTTAGCATTATCAGTCTTTGTCTCTCTCTACATTTTAAAACAATGAAAACTACTTAACCAATGATAAATTAGATTTATTAAAATTTTGTGTTTTTAAATTGTAAAATAAAAAATAAGATTTTTTTTATATAATTGATAGTATAAGATAAAACAATTGTGCATTATTTATATGACATTTGATAGTTAATTTATATTTTTTATGATTTAATTATATTGTATCATGTATTCGATTAAAAACAATGTTTTGTATTTAATCTCTGATTATATTTTTATTTTTCATTTGTTATTGACTTATTGTTGTAAAAAAGTTAATTCTTCTAGTTTCGTATTACTCACAAAAAAAGGCTACATGTTTCTTATTTTGTGTAATTTTTTTAAAAAAATTATATTATAAATTCTCTCGAGAATAATTTGATTTAGATGAACCACATTGATGTAGAACAATTCACTAAACTAGACTAAAACTAATATCTCTAAGAGAAAACTAATAAAACTTTTATTCAATGTTTCGAAGTGATTTCTAACAATGACTAAGCCTCAATTTATATAGGCTTTACAATGCGTTAATAAAGGAAATAACATAAATAAAGAAACATACTAAAATAAAGAGCAATCAAATCAAATCATCTAACTTAGGAATAGATCGATCAAGATCATCTAACTTAGGAATGAATCAATCCAAATCATCTAACTTAGGAATAGCTCAATTAAATCAAATCGCAATCTTTTAGATTTGGTCGAAATCAATTATCTACGATATGTAGATCTGCAATTACGTATTGGACGGATTTGATTCCCATCATTTCCCCCCGGTTGAGAAAAACTCTCCTCTGGAGAGGAAGAAATAGGAAACTCATCGAGCAGATGGGGAGCAAGGCAGCGAAGCTCATCCTCAGGGATCCACGTAGCATCTGAAGCAGGACGATCTTTCCACTTAACGAGAAATCGTTGGAAACCTCCACGAGATGACCCAATAACTTCAACATCTAGTATATCATCAACAACATCTTGAGGAGAAGGGGGAAAAGGTGGCACGCGAGGAATTGTAGCAGAAAAGCTGAGGTGGCCGAAGAACTTGTACTTGTGGACAAAGATGGAGGCTCAAAAGTACCTCGGTAAAGGGTTAAATCCTCAACATTGAAAACCGGATTAATACCCATGTTTGAAGGTAAATCAAGTAAATATGCATTAGGCCCCAATTTCTGAATGATACGGAAAGGGCCAAAGGCTCGAGCATTTAGTTTCTTGACGGAATTTCGAGGATAACGTTCAGGACGAAGGCGTATCATAACAAAATCATCAACATTGAACTCAACATGCCTACAATGCACGTCAGCAGCAAGTTTATAATCAATAGTATGCATGGCAATCTTTTGTTTAATATCAGCATGCAACTCATGGATGTGTTGTGCAAAAGAATTATCCGTATGTGAAGAACGAAAATCAACAGGGAGTGGTACAAGGTCAATAGGGGAACGTGGGGTATAACCAGTAACAATCTCAAAAGGGCTCTTCCCGGTAGACCGGTTAACAGAATTGTTGTAAGCAAACTCCGCAACAGGCAATAATAAATCCCAATTTCCCTGTTTTTCCCCCACAATACAACGAAGAAGATTACCCAAACTACGATTAACAACCTCAGTTTGGCCATCCATCCGTTTGAGGATGAAAGGCCAATGAGAACTTTAAAGAGGTTCCAAATAGTTTCCAAAGGGTTTTCCAAAAATAGCTAACAAACTTAACATCTCTATCAGACACAAGTGACACAGGCAAGCCATGTAGACGAACTACTTCTTTGAAAAAGAGTTTAGCAACATGCGACGCGTCACTAGACTTACTACAAGGAACGAAATGAGCCATCTTAGAAAATCTATCGACAATGACAAAAATTGAGTCATGACCTCGTGCAGTTTTGGGTAACCCAAGGATGAAATCCATGCTAAGATCGTTCCAAGGTTTATGAGGAATAGGAAGAGGAGTGTACATACCAGTATTGTGTTTCCTAGTTTTAGCTAATTGACATGTACGACATTGAGAAATAATACGGGCGACGTCTCGTCTAAGTGAAGGCCAATAAAACCTATCAGCAATCAATGCAGTTGTCTTATCACGACCAAAGTGACCGGCAAGACCGCCCGCATGGAGTTCCCAGACAACAAAGTCCCGAACAGATGTGGCAGGAATACATAATTTAGTACCGCGGAACAAGTATCCATCTCGAATGACAAAATCAGTGTGTGAGGGATGGGGGCCATCTCGAATCTCACGAAAAATGACCCCAAAATCAGGGCAAGTGGGATATGCCTCATGCAAACGCTCAAAACCAGTAACATGGGTAGTCATGGAATTCAAAACAATTAAGACTCGACTCAACGCATCAGCAGCTTTGTTAAGAACACCAGCACGGTGTTTAAGAACGAATGTATATTCTTGCAAGAACTTGATCCACTTGACATGCCGAGAATTTAAGTGCTTTTGGGACTGAAGAAATCGAAGGGCAGAGTGGTCAGATCATAGGTGGAGTAACGTTGTTTGGCATCATTGAGTTTTTCGCTAAAGTAAGCAACAGGATGGCCTTCTTGATTTAAAATGCCCCCAATACCAATGCCAGATGCATCACAAGCAACTTCAAAGACTTTAGAAAAGTCCGGATGTCGCAAGACAGGAGCGTTAGTCATGCAGAACTTGATCGTATCAAAAGCTTTGGCACAAGCGGTGGACCAATCAAAAGATTTTTGCTTCATACAATCAGTGATAGGAGCCATGATGTGACTAAAATTCTTGATGAAACGCCTATAAAATGTAGCTAAACCATGAAAGCTACGTGTCTCGGAGATAGATTTAGGTTCTGGCCACGCTGTAATAGCTGCCACTTTTTCAGGATCAACTGAAATGCCTTTGTCAGAGATAATATAGCCCAAAAAGATAACTTGTGTTTGTAAGAAAGAACACTTTTTAAGATTGACGTAGAGCTTTGCAGTGCGAAGTGTCAAAAAAACCTCGTGTAAGTGACCTAAGTGTTCTTCTCGAGACTTGCTATAGAGTAGGATATCATCAAAGTAGACCACAACAAATCTACCTAGAAAAGGACGCAAGAGCTCACTCATAAACCGCATGAAAATACTAGGAGCATTGGATAGCCCAAGTCTTGAATGATGTTTTCCACTCGTCACCGGGTCGAATCCGTATTTGATGATAACCCTGACGAAGATCAAGTTTTGAAAAATAACGAGAGCCAGCCAACTGGTCTAACATGTCATCAAGTCGAGGAATAGGAAACCTATACTTAACAGTGATTTTGTTTATGGCTCTACTATCAACACACATTCTCCAAGACCCATCTTTCTTAAGGGTGAGGAGGGCAGGAACAGCGCATGGGCTACGACTTGGTTGGATATGACCCTTTTGTAGCAAGCCCTCAACTTGTCGCTGCATTTCAGCACGGTCTTTAGGGTTCAATCGGTAATGAGGAAGATTAGGAAGTTGTGAACCAGGAACAAGATCGATGGCATGTTGTATATCAAGCATGGGAGGTAACTCGTCAGGCAACTTCGCTGGTGTGATATCAAGAAACTCATGCATCAACTTAAGAAGATCAGGAGACGACGCACTCTCAGATTCAGAGGAGAGGCGAAATTCTCCTTTAGGGACGACAGCTAAGAGAAACCCGGAGACCACACTTTCTTTTTCAAAATTCTTATGTGTAAGTATATGACAACTTTGAGTATATGACAACTTTGAGGATTTGAGATATGAGAAGGCGATGGGTTTTTGACATTTTTCATATGGAAAGTAGGCGGGACCGGTCTCAACATGATTTTCTTGCCATTAAATTGAAAGACATAAGTGTTATCACGACCAAAATTGTGTGTATCCATATCATAAATCCAAGGACGACCAAGCAAGATATGGGCTACTGTCATGGGTAACACATCACATAAGATATTGGTCGAGTAGTCACCCATTTGGATAGGAACTAGACAACACTCAGACACAGGTAAAGAAGTTTTGTCAACCCAAGCAACCCTATAAGGGGTGGGGTGGGGTTACGTTTTCAAGTTCAACCTCTCGATGGCAGATTTAGCCACGACATTCATAGAACTACCTCTATCAATGACAAGTTTACAAACCTTGTCACCACTCTTGATAAACGTATGGAAGATACTTGTGTGCTTCCATGCTTCAGAATCAGCATGGGTGGCAACAACACAATGCATAACAGTGAGACGGTCAGGAGAGTCGAACTCATCGTTAAACTCATCTTCTGAGGTAACATGTTCGATAGGATCCACGATTTGGTCAATTTCGCAGATCGGAGATACCTCAGAGTCAATACCAATAGCTAGTGTGTGATTTGGACAGTGAGACGCAATATGACCAGGCTTATGACAACGCCGACAGATAATAGGTGGGCAACCCATGGAGGACATCACACCTTGACTACCTGATTGATGCACACTTTGACTAGGTAGAGGAGAAGAACTACCTCGAAAGGTTGACGGGTGTGATTCAGCGGGAGTGGATTTGAAAGGAAATGATTGGTGAGATGGAAGACTTCGAGTGACAGACCGAGTTGAAAAAGATTCAGGTTTAGATAATTAAACTTTTCAATTTCTAAGGCTTTATGAAAGGCATTAGCGAGAGACTCAGGGGAATAAAGAAGAACCTCATGCTTGAGGCTATACTTTAACCCACTAGTAAATTTTTAGACAAGGCTCCAAGGTGTGTCATGTACCTCACACTTAAGTAGGATATCCTCAAACTGACTCATATACTCAGACACAGTAGAGGTTTGTCGAAGATTGTGCCAACAATCCATTAACTCATGCATATAATACGTAGGGATATATTTTTCTTTAAGTCGATGTTTCATGACATCCCAACGTATTATCTGCGGATGGGTTGTGTGTGCAAATTCTCGTTGGACAATTTGCCAAAAACGTTTGGCTGAACCCACAAGTTTCATTTGAGTAAAACGGACTCGAGACTCATCTGACATGTCATAGAAAGAAAAATAATCTTCAAGTTCAGATAACCAATCTATAAATGCCGCGGGATCTAGTCGACCATCAAAAGAAGAAACGTCGACCTTAACCTTTCTCGTGACATCATCAAAGTCATCACGACGATTAGTGTGAGGCGGACGATGACCTATAGAAGGACCTAAGAAAACCGCATCATGGTCTACTTCTCGATGAGTAGGACAAGTGCGCCGATGTGTCGGAGGGGGTGCTAATGGAGGGTCAAAATGACCAGCAAAAGAGAAGTCACCAGTTGTAGATCCAAGAGGCTCGTTAAAGGCGACTCGAGAACTGTCACCCCGTGGGGAATAACAGGTGGAAGCTCAGACCCTATGAAAGTAGATTTATGGGTTTCAGTGAGGTTAGACTCAGGTAATTTGCCTAACTTAGTTTCTCTCAAGGAAAATTGTCGCTCAATTTGTTCAATGATAAACCCTTGCATTTCATTACGGACTGCGCTACCGAAACTAGACTGGCCCTTAAGGATTTCTTTAATGCCATTGCGAAGTTCATCAAAATTTTGGTCTACCGACAAATGAAAATTTAAAAATTTTTCTTCAAGAGTATCAATGCGTTTTTCCATGATCTCTTGATTATCTTTCAAAACTTTGTTAGCCATAGAATAAACGACAAAGAAAAGACACGAACAAGAGAGAAGTGCTGATATTAAATTAAGATATGATGCAAGGCAATTATAAACTCGCGACAAAAGGCAATATAAGATGTGATATTCAATGCAATGATATGGCTTTTCTTTTTCTTTTTTGGATTTTTTTTTTTTTTGGATTTTTTTTGGATTTTTTGGATTTTTTTTTTTGGGTGCAAGATAGTAATATCAAAGGTGGAAAAAAATTTGGAGATGAAACTATAGTGATTGGAGCATAAGCACAAATAACTTGATAACTAATTCAAACAAGAATATTAAATAAATTTTCAAAGAGGAGACTTAACGTTTACCGAAGAACAAGGCCGAGACGTCCAAGAAGAGGTTGCGAAGTTGATGTATAGAGTACCAAAGTTGAGAGATCTAATGTTAGTTTGATGGTGGATGGAGTTAACGGGAATGTCAATTGCTAATCGATTTAACTTTTTCTCTTTTTTTTCACTTTTTTTTTCTCACTTTTCTTTTTCACTTTTTTTTTTCTCTCTCTTTTTTTTTCTAATATATGCATTGCTAATAAGAAGAAGAATGCGAAAGTACTAAACAGAAAATTTTAATGTCTTCTCTTTTGTCTAAAAAATTTTGACTCAAAACGGCGGAAGCGAAATAGTATTTGAATCGAAGATTGGCTGTGATGCCAAATGATGTAGAACAATTCACTAAACTAGACTAAAACTAATATCTCTAAGAGAAAACTAATAAAACTTTTATTCAATGTTTCGAAGTGATTTCTAACAATGACTAAGCCTCAATTTATATAGGCTTTACAATGCGTTAATAAAGAAAATAACATAAATAAAGAAACATACTAAAATAAAGAGCAATCAAATCAAATCATCTAACTTAGGAATAGATCGATCAAGATCATCTAACTTAGGAATGAATTAATCCAAATCATCTAACTTAGGAATGGCTCAATCAAATCAAATCATAATCTTTTAGATTTGGTCGAAATCAATTATCTACGATATGTAGATCTGCAGTTACGTATTGGACGGATTTGATTCCCATCACACATAAATAATTGAATTTGCTTCTTGATGTTATTCTCGATAAATTACTATATAATATAAGAATAAAATCGCCAACAATAAATATATTTCAAACAGTTAATTTTAAATCAGAATGACAAATACAATAATACTAAACCAATTCAGTTATTGTGTGAGTAATACGAAATTTTCAAGACTATAGTAATAGAGTCCTAGAAAATAAATAAGGCCCGAAATTTTAACACAAGCCCTTTGTTGATTGTTAATGAAAGTTGGCTAATGTCATCCTCGCTCCCTATTCTCTAAACTCTATACCGCTCCTCTCTATTCTAGGAAAGCTCCCTTCACCTGATTGGTGACTTTAAACCAAGTTGGGTAGTCTTCGGTGAGTTTCCGTACGAATGAAAAAGGTACGTAACGTAATTCTGTAAAATGATTTGATTTCATTGACTCCTGTCGCTTTTAGTGAGGTTATCTTGGTTATGGGGGTTCCAGGTCTTTAGTCATTGCCCTGGTCTCTTAGTAAGTCCCCTATCCGCCGTACCTTTATCCTTTTTAACTCCTCCCGCCATATAAATACATCTTACTCAAATAATTACAATTATTTATATTGGAATAATTAAATTTAATATGCATCATTATAGTAACATGTATTAGTGAATTAATGAAATTAGGACTAATTCAATCAAGAAAATGAAATTACAATCTTAAAAATATGTGATAATTCAAATGAAATTATTATAACCTGTCCTGAAAATATTGAATTGCGTGTGATCTCGATATATTGTTCCTTCTACCAACAAAGAAAAATAAAATTAAATTTAGGATACTTAAATCTGTTGCTCTAAAGAAAAACAAAATATATACAGTTAAAAAATTTCTGTAAATTAGTGACATGAACTAATATGTGATATTCATCAATAGAAAATGTCTCACCTCAAAAAATGAAGATGCACTTGCAGCTACAGGCTACTTAAAAATCATTGTAACATGTATCAGTGAATTAATGAAATTATGACTAATTGAATCAAGAAAATGAAATTACACTCTTAAAAATATGTGATAATTCAAATGAAATTATTATAACCTGTCCTGAAAATATTGAATTGACTGTGATCTCGATATATTGTTCCTCCTACCAACAAAGAAAAATAAAATTAAATTATCTACAGGAAAAATAACTCAAATAACATAAGAAATGAACAAACCATACCTTGGTTTGGTACTTTAGATTGCTTCAATGAAAATTTCTGAAATTGTGAGCAAAATATATAATAATACATATATATGATTGATATATTAAAGATATATAAAGAAACTTTGACAAAATTTAAATTTAAAAACAAAATAATTGCAAATATCCTAATTTAAATCTATCCATTTCGGTTATATAATAGTACATATATATGATTGATATATTAAAGATATATAAAGAAACTTTGACAAAATTTAAATTTAAATAAATTAATATAATGAAATTTGAGTTAATTAAATAAATTATTCTTAATCCATTTCGGTTATATACAGATATTAAAGATATATAAAGAAACTTTGACAAAATTTAAATTTAAGTTAATTACCATAATGAAATTTGAGTTATTTGTCGTGCAATACAAAAAATTTGGAACAAAATTTTTCTGTAAATAAAATGGTAAACATGGAATAATTTTGGGCCACACACCTTTTAAAAATATGTGATAATTCAAATGAAATTATATCTTTAATATATCAATCATATATATGTACTATTATATAACTCAAATATATTAAAGATATATAAAGAATACATATATATGATTGATATATTAAAGATATATAAAGAAACTTTGACAAAATTTAAATTTGAAAACTAAATAATTGCAAATATCCTAATTTAAATATTTCCATTTCGGTTATATAATAAATTAGGGAAGTATCAATTAGTATATGATTGATTTAAAAAAATAATTAATATTTAAAAAATAAGCCAACCAATAACAAATTTTTATGAAATTAAAATAATTCAAAATTCTAGAAAATTAGAATTTTGAGTCAAAATTGGCATTGCGGTCAACGGACCGCTTTGCTATAATATACATAATAGATAATAGATAATGATAATGATGCTAGAGATATATATAAAGAAATATTGACTAAATTTGAATTTAAATACAAAATTTTGCAAATTTATTGTTGTATTTCTATATGTG
Organism: Verbascum thapsus; assembly: GCA_963669365.1. NCBI lineage: Eukaryota > Viridiplantae > Streptophyta > Magnoliopsida > Lamiales > Scrophulariaceae > Verbascum > Verbascum thapsus. The sequence goes on from OY770120.1 coordinate 7,718,652, forward strand.
CAAATCATTTTAGTAGAGCATATTATGTAAATCTACTTATATCATTAATCAAGAATGAAACCAAAAATATTAAATTATAATAAATATAATTGAATTAAGTTACCTAATAAGAATTTTTTATTAAAAAAAATCAAAATTATAGAAAATTAAAATTTGAGTTCAGTAGTCAAGATTAATCAAAAACCGTTTTGCTATAATATATATATAATGATGATAGCTGTTATAAGTTATATTATAATTATGTCAAATTGAAAATGCTTACCCAAGACAAAAATGTCACTTTTGAGTGCTACTTAATTATATATAATCCAAACAGTGTTACATGCTGACTAATTAATTATTATCAAATTGACTCCTCAATGCCAACCTTATATTTGGATTTTAGCTAGAAAATCTATTTTCGTTTTGTAGAGATATTCAAAGATTTCTGCTTTTGATTTGATTCTTCGATTTGGAATTTAGTTAACTAAAAAAATCACATTTATTCGAAAATAATATTCGATATGACAATATGTTGATTTTGTTATGACAAAAATAGTAGAGATTGATGAATTTTGTAATTATCTCTTTTTGGTTGATATAAGTTGCGTGCTCAAGTAAAAATAATGAAAATGTTTAATTGCAAGAACTATTAAATTCATAAAATTAATTATTCTAGTAAAAATTGTATATATTATGCAATTGACATAATTAAGTAATTAGGCGTAACATCTTATTTTAACAATTTATTAGGACAATAAAAATAATTTGCAAACTTACATAGAAAGGAGACAAGCCTTTTACTTTTCTTTTTCTCTAATTTATTTATTAAAGGCGTTCTTGAAAAGTCTTAATATATATATATGAAGGAAATGCAAAAAGGAAGATATAAGAATTATATATGAATTCTCTATTGTTTTTGTGATGATTACAATATGTACAAGAGACCCCTTTATATACAAAAGATGTAAGCTAAACTAGGAAAGTACAATAATGAAAAGAATATTTTTATGATAATCACAATGCTAAAAATGTGTAAACTAATTCCTAAAATCATCCCCCCTCAAGTTGACGGGAGCAAGCAACCGTGAGCTTGTCACGAAGTCGATGAAAAGAGGAACTAGAAAGAGGTTTTGTCATGACATCGGCAATTTGATCATGTGTAGAAATATGTCGAATAAAGAGGGCCTTTTTGGCGATCAAGTCTCGAACAAAATGAATATCTATCTCAATGTGCTTTGTGCGAGCGTGAGAAACAGGATCTGCTGCGAAAAAAGTAGCGCCAAGATTGTCACACCATAATGTAGGTTTGAGATGAGATAAGTCAATCTCGCTAAGCAACGAGGTAATCCAACAAAGTTCACTAGCTGCTAAAGCAATACTTCGATATTCAGCCTCGGTGCTCGATCGAGCAGCAGTAGTTTGTTTTTTTGTACTCCATGAGATAAGATTAGGCCCTAAGAAAATACAATAACCGGAAGTGGAGCGTCGGTCATCTGGACAGCCAGCCCAATCAGTATCACAATAGGCTTGTAGGTCAAGTGAGGTGGCTTTTGTTAGGTGAATGCCATGAGATGGTGTGGATCGCAGGTATCGAAGAATCCGCTTGACCGCAGACCAGTGAATGTCGGTAGGGCAATGAAGAAATTGGGATACCTTATTGACTGCATACTGAATATCAGGGCGAATGAGGCAAAGATATTATAGAGCACCAACTGTGCTTCGATACTCAGTATTATTAGACAATGGCGTGCCATGATTCTTGGAAAGAGGTAAGGATGGGGTCATGGGTGTTGGAACAGGTTTAGAGGAGTCAAGGTGTGTGCGGGCGAAAATTATATAAAGAATAATTGTATTTTAAGTCTAAAAGAATTTAATATGGATATGATTTAACCGTGAATTTTTGAGATTATTAAAATATTTGTGAACGAGGTCTTTAGTGTATTTGGTTTGGGTTAAGAGAATGCCATTAGGTGTTGTTGTGGCTTCAATACCAAGGAAATAATGGAGAGGGCCAAGGTCTTTTATCGAGAAGGCCGTGTTGAGGTCATGTATGAGAGAAGTGGTAAACAATTGAGAAGAACCTATAACCAAGATATCATCCACATAAATTGAAAGGTAAGTAGTGTTAGAAGAAGTGGAATGTATAAAAAGAGAGGTATCAGATTTTGATTGAGTAAAGTTGAGATCAATAAGTTTTTGGCTTAATCGATGAAACCAAGCTCGAGGGGCTTGTTTGAGACCATAGAGGGCTTTTTGAGAAGACACACATGATGGGGTTTATGAGGATCAACGAAGCCAGGCGGTTGACTCATGTAGACTGATTCCTGAAGAGTGATATGGAGAAAAGAATTATTAACATCTAATTGCCGAATAGACCAATTGTTGGTAAGAGCGAGAGTAAGAATACGAATAGTGGTTAGTTTAACAACAGGACTAAATGTATCAGTGTAGTCAATGCCAGGAGATTGATGGTAACTTTTGGCAACAAGACGGGCTTTATAGAGATCAAGAGAACCATCAAGTTTCCTTTTTGTCTTAAAGACCCATTTGCAACCGACAATATTAGCACTGGGTGGTGGATGAACAAGAGACCAAGTTTGATTATGATGAAGAGCATTGAACTCATCAAGCATAGCTTGACGCCAATGAGGGAATTTATCGGCTTGAGTGAAAAAAGTGGGATCAGGATCATTAGAATCATTAGAAGAGTGAGCAATGGAGTTATAGGTGACATAGTCAGGGATGATTCGAGGAAGACGGGAACGATCACGGGCACGAGTGATCATAGGATGTCGGGGAGGTGATAATGGTGCTGATGTTGAAGGTGGTGAGGATGGTGGTGGTGGTGGTATTGGAGGTAGTGAGGGTGGTGGTGGTGGTGATGTTGAGGGTAGTAAGGGTAATGAGGGTGGTGGTGGTGGTGATGTTAGGGGTAAAGACAGTTGAGATGGTGGTGGAGTTGTGGGAAGAGTGATTGGTAATGGTAAGATAACTTGAGAGTTTTGGGAAGAATGGGAGTTATCATGCAGAGTGGAGGCATAAGGAAACTCAATCTCTAGAAACCGAACATGGCGAGATATGCAGAGTTTTTGGGATTTAGGATCGAAGCATTGATAGCCTTTATGAACTAGAGAGTAGCCTATGAAGACACATGGGGTAGATTTTGAAGAGAGTTTATCGGTGCGAGTGGAACCTAGAAATGGAAAGCACGTACAACCAAAGACACGAAGGTGAGAAAGATTAGGTTTTTTGTTGAAAAGAAGTTCATATGGGGAAGTATGTTGCGTAACAGGAGAAGGAAGAAGATTAATAAGGTACACGGCAGTAGAAATTGCTTCAAACCAATATGAGTTTGGTAGAGAAGCATGGAGAAGGAGAGTAAGGCCGGTGTTGGTGATATGTCTGATTTTTCGTTCTGCAAGACCCTTTTGTTGTGGGGTGTGAGGACATGAAATGCGATAAGATATACCATGAGTTGCGAGAAAAATGGCAAATACGCCTTTCGTGAGTTCGGGAGCGCCATCACATTGAAAAACTTTGATGGAGGAGGAGAAAAGATTTTCATTTGTAACTTTAAAATTTTGAAAACAATGAAGAGCTTGGGATTTGTGAGTTAAGGGATAAATCCAGGTGTATCGACTAAAATCATCAATGAAAATAATAAAATATCGATAACCTGAAAAGGAGAGAGATGGTGATGGTCCCCAAATATCACAATGAATAAGTTGCAATGTCTTTGTAGAGACTCGCGAAGATAAAGGAAAAGAAAGACGAGCGCTTTTTCCTTGAAAACATGAAATACACGGTTTTATTACATTTAATTTATTTGGTAAAAGACTTGATAATTTTGAAAGAGTAGCTTGACAAGGATGTCCTAAGCGTTGATGCCATATATTAGGAGAAACTTCTTTGACGGTAAGAGCAACTGGATTTTTGAAATGCAAAGGGAGTTTCATGGGATAGAGATTTTTGTGGATTTTACCTGCGAGAAGTGGCATCTTGGTTTTTAGATCCTTCACAATGTAACCAAATGGGTTAAACTCAATAAGACATGAATTATCTTTAACAAATTTGGCAACAGATAAAAGATTAGCAGTGAGCTATGGCACGATTAAAATATCACGAATATGAAGTGTTTTAGGGTGTGTCAATTGTCAAGTGTCCAATAGAAGATATAGGTCGAGTATTGCCATTACCGACAATCACCTGATTTTTACCTTGATACGGTGTCACGGATTCAACAATCTGCGGATCAGGGGTCATGTGAGCTGAAGCACCAATGTCAGGGAGCCATTCAACAATGTCACTAGATGTAAAGGATGTGGCTTCAGAGTTGGGTTGTTGAAGGTTCATGGTATTGAAGGCGGTGTGGAGGGTGTTGGTGTTATAATAATTTGGGTTATTGTTTCGTGATTCCGCATATCGAAAACGACATTTGGAAGTAGAATGTCCAGGTTTCCAACAAATTTGACATTGGGCATCATTTAAATTAGGCTTTGGGGTTTGTGTGTGTGAATAGTGGGTTTGATTACCTCTAGGACCAGTGTTACGGGTAATTGGGTTAGTTGGTGTATATGTGTGTAGTGATTGAGAATTGGTAAAATTGGGGTTTGAGTAACTATGATTTTTGTGATGCAATTGAGAGTGGTTCCATCGTCCTCTACCCCGACCACGGTTACTGAAGTTTCGTCCACCATAAGTGGTATTATAAGCAGTCTCAGTGTGTGACGCCACCGTGATGTTGAATGAAGCAAGTCGTTGCTCATGCACCAACAGTTTGGCACGAAAGTCAGAAAAGGTGAGCCTTTGATTGTTATTCTCAATTGTAGTGATGAATGGTGCATAATCAGCGGGAAGTCCATTAAGAGCGAAAAGAACAAGGTCTGCATCGGGAATATTATCGCTAATGGTAGCAAGTTCTTGGGCCGTCGAATCAATGGTGGTAAGGAACTTCGACACTGTTAAATTTCCTTTTCGAATAGTATGAAGTTTCTGGCGAAGAAGTGATCATTGGGATTCTGATTGTTACAAAAAGTGGGTTTCGAGAGTAACCCACATGTCTCTTGAGGTATGGCATCCAAGAGAAAGCGGAGCGATTCAAGGAGAGAGTGAAGCAGAAAGACAACATTTCACCAATCTATCTTATTTTCGCCAAATTTGATATTCTTGTGTTGATATATCATTTGGTGATGTAATCGATCCGTCAATGTAACCAAACAAGTCGCATGTAAGTAATACATCTTCCACTTGATTTTTCCAAAGTAGATAATTTGTAGAATCTAATTTAATTGTAATGAAACTTGTGATGTTAGTCATGTGAGAAGAATTTTGTGATGTTGCCATTGTTGGTGTGTGTGTTGTGATTGTGGAAAAAAAAAAGATAAGGTATCAATTGTGGGCTCTAGATACCATGAAGGAAATGCTAAAAGGAAGATATATGAATTCTTTATTGTTTTTGTGATGATTACAATATGTACAAGAGACCCCTTTATATACAAAAGATGTAAGCTAAACTAGGAAAGTACAATAATGAAAAGAATATTTTTATGATAATCACAATGCTAAAAATGTGTAAACTAATTCCTAAAAATCTTCAATCAAATATTCTAAAAGATATAATGCTATCAATATATATATATATATATATACTAGCATGTAACATGTGCTATGCATGACCCATTATAACTTATAAAGTTAATATTATTTTTTCATAATTTGAAATATTTTAATGTGTAATTATTATTTTTTTAGAATAAAATTGAAGATCATCTTCGCAAATCATGAATACAAACTAATAGGTATGAAACTAATAATGTTTGATGGTTAAACGAATAAATAAAAAATCAACATTCTCACTATTTTAATAATTTGAAAAATGTAAAAGAGAAAAAAAAAATGTAATCATAACAAAACACACAAATTAAAATATCAAAATAATTTTTTAAATAATACATGCATCTTCCTAAAGAATGGAAAAAAATTGATGCAGAACAAAGAGTGACACCGTATATACAATATTTCTTTTTTAAGTTTAATATGTAAATAGGTTTAGAAATATATGAAATTATGAGTTTAAAGAAATCCAAATTCAATTAAACTCAATCCCATTTCAAACATATATATAAAGCATTTGAAAATGAAACTTTCATTTCATATTCAATAAAGGGGAATCATATTAAAGTTAAATTATTGAAAAAATTATAAAGAAAAAATCGCCATATAAATTGAAATAGCAAAAAGGGAATAAATGCAGTAATTCTTACCAGTTTAATACTAAAATAAAAAAATGATAGAATTTTTTAAAAGATATCTAAATGAAAATCTTTTACTCTGGTTCATCAAAGCAAATTTAATTAAGTATTCTTCACAAAATAGTTGAGTACCATTGATGAATATGGATTTATATGAAAGTACATATATTTGAGGACCAAATGATTGGTCGATTCTTAATACATTGTAATCATAATCAAACATAAAATCAAATATATGAAAAATAGAAAAAAATGAAAGAGAAGAATAATTTATACATACTTTGGAGAAATGGCAGGATGACAAAACAAAACTTTTTAAAAAATAACTCACTGTCAATAATTCAAATCCAAGCAACAAAATTATAACAAATTTGACTTTTAAATCAAAATGAAATTATAAGTAAGAAACTAAACTAAAAGAAACAAACAATCATTTTCAACACTAAATTAATTCAAAACAAAAACAAAAATCTATTAAAAAATTAAAGTAAGAGTTAATAAATCCGCCAATAAATTTGAATATGATATATAAAAATAAAAAAACATCATTACGGAAATGAAAACCAAATCATTTTAAATAAAAAAAGAAAATTAAGTGAGACAAATATGCTAATTATAAATATAAAATATACGGAAATATGGAAAAAACAATAGAAGCTTAAAATGGAATGAATGTCGAACAATATAATTGAAGAAAATCAAATGAAAGAGAATCGTAATGAATCAAATAATAACTCGAAACTTATGAATGTGAATAAAAATGAACTAACCGTGAATACTTACTTGGATAAGTATAAAAATATTAAAACCTATGGAATTTTCTTCTTGAAAGTTCCTGATTAACACCCATTCAAAACTTTTAGAAATAAAGAAATGGTTTTCAAAATCTCTGCAAAATTATTTAGCATATCTTATAAATTCATTATGAGTTAAGTATGGAAAACTCCAATCTTGCTAAAATTCAACCCATTCCAAAGAAGGGTGGCTGGTTTAAGTTATCATAAATTTACCATAATATTTAATTTTTTAATGTCAGATTTGAAATTGATTAGTTGGAATTTGAATTTAAGATGTTTATGTAATAAAAGAGTGGCTACAAATTAGTAGATTAAATGTTGGTTGCTTGATTTTGTAAGATTTAGAAAATAAAAGACTTACCATAACTATTATTTTAATTAACTAATCAATATAATTTCAAATTTTCAAATTATATAGTGAATTTAGAAAATAAAAGACTTCTCATAACTATTACTAGCAGGTAACCCGTGCTATGCACGGTAAAATACTAAAAGAAAATTATATTTACAGGGTAATGAAATATTAATATTTCTTATAATATATAATTATGGTATACAAATTACTCAAACATGATCTGGATGCTACAACAATAGAAAGTGGGTTAGTAAAATGGAAAGAAAAACTTAATCAATCATAATCTTCTCTTTGGTCCGCAAGTAAATATTTTTAGGAATGAAGTTTTATCCCAAAATAAAGCTTGTAATGATATCTATTTTCCAATTATAAATATCTCAAGATTAGACATTATTTCAGAGCTTTTCAAGTTAATTGAATAGACTATAGTCCAACTCTCTCAAATTCTAAAGCAAATTGGACAATTGAATTGGAGTTAGTAATAAATTACAAAGCCCTATAACAATATAGTGTAAAGTGTAAGTAAATTGAACTGTTTAATTTATATCTTAAAAAACATAAACAACATATAAAGAAAACAAATTACAAACATCACAATATCGAATCCATAATGCAGAAATCATGAAATAATTACTCAATTTTTCCTTCGAAATTCCCATATTAAATACAAAATTTATAATTAGAAATAACTTAACATTAAATTTTTTGGATAAACAACAATGAAAAAATAAACTTACTAAAATGGAGAAAGTGTCCCAAGAAAAGCTCTAAAGTGTATAATAAAAGAAAGAGCTCTATGGAATTTTTTATGTATAAAAGGGTTTGACAAATAAATCAAAATAAAGGGCATATGCTATGTGAGATTAATCACAAAAGAAGAGAAAAATTAACACAAAAATCCTTATAATTAAAAATAAATTGAAGCTCGACAATAAATAAAATAAAGAATATAAATCTAGAAGTTCAAGAACCAAAATTTTAAGAATGGACCAAATATAGCATTAGAAATGAAAAGTTCCGAGGAGAATGATAAATGAGAACCTCAAAGAAAAATTATTATGAAAGAATAATATGAAACAAAATATAAAAAATACTAATTAAAAGAGATGAATGTCTTTTGAGTGATTTACAAATTAAACTAACTAAAAATAAATTAACAAACCGAAGAAGAGAAAATTTATACAAATACATAATAATTAGTACTAACTTATGGAAAAATCAAACAAAACATATGGAGCAAACTAAAAAAAAAAAAGTAGAAATATTACAAAAAATGAAATCAACAACCAAAATACCTTATTATCCCAAACAAAGCAAACCAAATTGATTCATGTAGAAGAAGAAGTGAATTTTTGAGAATCATCAAATTGAACTTATGAAACAAAATAAAAAAAATACTAACTAAAAGAGATGAATGTCTTCTGATTGATTTAAAAATTAAACCAACTAAAAATAAATTAACAAACCGAAGAAGAGAAAATTTATACAAAATCATTATAATAATTAGTACTAACTTATGAAAAAATCTAACAAAACATATGGAGCAAAAAAAAAAAAATGAAATTAACAATTAGACTTATTATCCCAAACCAAGCAAACCAAATTGATTCATGTAGAAGAAGTGGATTTTTGAGAATCATCAAATTGAATTTATGAAACAAAATATAAAAAAAATATATTAATTAAAAGAGATGAATGTCTTTTGATTGATTTAAAAATTAAACCAACTAAAAATAAATTAACAAAACGAAGAAGAGAAAATTTATACATAATCATAATAATTGGTACTAACTTATGAAAAAATCAAACAAAACATATGGAGCAAAACTGAAAGAAAAAAAAAAGGAAGTAGAATATTTGAAAAAAATGAAATTAACAATTAGAATACCTTATTATCCCAAATCAAGTAAACCAAATTGATTCATGTAGAAGAAGAAGTGGATTTTTGAGAATCATCAAATTGAAATTATGAAACAAAATATAAAAAAAAATACTCATTAAAAGAGATGAATATCTTTTGATTGATTTAAAAATTAAACCAACTAAAAATAAATTAATAAAACAAAGAAGAGAAAATTTATACAAAATCATAATAATTACTACTAACATATGAAAAAATCAAACAAAACATATGGATCAAAACTAAAAAAAAAAGTAGAAATATTTAAAAAAAAATTAACAATAAAAATACCTTATGATCCCAAACCAAGCAAACCAAATTGATTCATGTAGAAGAAGAAGTGGATTTTTGAGAATCATCAAATTGAATTTCTGAATAAAAGATATTGTATGATAAATAAGTCTTTTAGAAATAAAATTAATAGAGTAATTTAAGAAAGAATATAATGATATATGGAAGTTTTCTTTTTTAAAATTACCTAATTCCATGAATTATGGAATTAATAGGTATATTTACTTAATCAAAATAGATCTTCATTAAATTAAGGAATCAATTAGCATTGTTGATTGAATGACTCAAATATAGTAATCAATTTTTAAGATATTAAATATTCAAAATTTAATTTAAAAAAATTTAAAATTCTAGAAAATTAGAATTAGCATTACGGGTCCACACCGCTTTGCTATAATATAGATAATAGATAATAGATAATAGATAATAGATGTTAATTAACTAATCAATTCAATTTCAAAATTATATAGTCAATCAAGTTAATTAATAAATTTTTTGACAATTTTTTTTTTAAATTACCAGAAAAAAATAGATAGAAAAAATGAGTCCCATATGGCTTTGCTATAATATATATAAAGATATATATTTATTTAATTAATACCGTTTGATATATATGTGTGTGAATATATGCTATATTAAGGGTGCTTCGAAGGGGTGCTGAGTTATTATTGACTTATTAGCGAATTTAAGGGTCACAAACATAGCCAAGTACTAGATTTTAATCTAATCCATGATCAAATAATTAATTAAGTTGGAAATAAAAACATTGTGCATGATTGACCCAGAGTGCTTTCAATAGAAGAATTTAAACAATTAAATACAAAACTAGAGTTCCTATTAATAAATTAAAATAGATTTGTAGGTGAATAACCCCTCCAAGATGAGAATGAAAAATTGACAAAGTAAATTTAAAAGCATCTTTCTGAAATATATAGTTAAAATAATTGAATTTAAAGTACCTTAAACAAAATAAATCATCATGCAAGCTTTTCTTATCACTTCCATTCTTCCACTTAAACTGCATAATGAGTGGAGATGAATATAATGATGAAGATACTTTAATTATTCCATTTAATACTATTGACTGGTTAGCGTAATGGTAGAAAGTATAAACCATCATCCAATTATCATAATTCAATCAATATTTATGATGGACTTATTTCTTTGCATCAAGCAATTTTTTGTTTGATTCATATTAAAATTCACTTTTTTTGGCCCTTTAGTACCACCATAATTGCCGGATTTTGGTCAAGATTTTCCAATTAGGTCATTTGCAAAAGTTCACGTAATATCCAATATTAATGCATCACTATCACAGACATGTTTAAGCCTCGTTAAAATGTTTTTACTCAATGTATAGTAAAATCCTAAACCTCCCTTAATTAAATTGCATATAAGTATTATTTTATTTTCCATTGTATTATTCTTTTCTTGAAAACGTGGTACATTTTTCATTCTTTTCTCTATAAAAATCATTTTGAAAACACACTCTGTCCATTAGACCATTAATCTGGAATGTAAACAAAATTTTCTATTTTTTCACTGCAGACCAGTCTATGCTCCAATTATCAAGTAGAGTAGTGGGATTTGAGTAAGCTTGCTTAGTAAATTAATTATGTACTAATACGAGATAACGTGACACAAGTAAAGTGATAAAACATATAGAATACAAATATAGTTAAATTAAATCATAGTAGCAATTATGTTATCACATAAGTTACTTTGTTATACATGCGTTATTAATTGTTTAGAGATATAATTTTGCAAATAATTTTTGTGTCACTATTTTCTATATTCTAAACATGATTTTTGTTTCTATTACACATGTTAAAGTCCTTGTGGTAGCAAAACGATTTGTCACTTTCATTATACAATTGCTACAACTTTCACATTTAACAAATGACTTTTTGTCATTAACATTATATTTCTTATAATGCATCAAAGTCATTATTGTGATGAAAATCACGTGGGATTGATCACAATATACTTGATTGTGATTAAAATACAATTTGGAGTCTCGAAAATCCTTATGAATTACATTCTACCCGTGTCCTAGAATATATAGTCATATGTGAAACAAAAGAAAGTTCATTATATTATATATATGAAATGTGTATGTTTGCTAGCTTGACTTTTGGACACATGTATATAATGTCAACTATTGAATATCGTCTAGTGAGAATTATGCCACGAGATACCATACTATGTTAATACTAACATCAATTATATTTTGATGTTAAAGAACAATAATTTTGTGCAGTGCTTATATTCAGGTATATTTACTACGGTTTATGTAATACTCGGGAAAATTAGTTTGAATAATAATTATAATGTGGTAATATAGCTAAAAATAAATAAAATGTGGAGTTTTGGTATAATGGTAATTACACAATATTAGGTCAAGAGTTTCAATATAATATCCTAATGAAGGAATGCCTATTTGCCTTCTCTGCTGTGAGCCTGTCAGCTATGGGCAACTTAGGCTGGTTTACCTCTCTTGTGTGGTTTGCAGGCTATTACACAAGAGCGGGGTTTACCCAGTGCGCATCTAACGGTAGCGGTTGCGGGTTCCCTTGTCATAAAAAAAAAAAAGAGTTTCAATATAGTAAGGACACTATCTTATAATAAATAGAATTAGGGTATAAATAGAGACTTAATAACCTAAAGTTCGTATCAATCTCTCGGAAGAACAAAACGGAGCAATTGCGGCTGGAGAAAGAAATAAAGACGGCAGGTAATGAAAGCTTTGAATGTTAGATTACACAAACACTTTAACTAATTGGAATTCAAATTGGATTAATCGATAGATTAGCACAAACATTGGTATTATGAATTAGGCGTGCAGCCATCTTATTTGATTTCCACTCACTGTTATATGAATATAAGTTCACTTTGTCTCTTGTAAAACATTAAAGATAGAAGAAATTTTTATATATTAGATACGACTCATTTATCATAATTATCATGTTACTTAATTGATAGTTTTACCTTGGGATCCAATACCAGTTAAATGCTATGGTAGTGCTTAAGTTATTGTGCCAATATAAAGTAATAATTTGTTTTTCAAGTTTGATCATAAAGGATGTATTTTTGGTGCATTGGTGATAGTATAGTCTTTAATTATATTTTAAGATTGTATATTTTTAGCTTATACACATGGACGACAGATTGGTAAGAAAAGTCATGATTCCACTAAACAATTATTTTATTTAGAATTAGTGAGGTATTATATCATTAAGTTTTGGATTAAAAGAATCGGGTAAGACTTAATAAACGACACAACTGATCCTTTGGTAGATTACCGTACAATGACTGGAATAGCGAGATATATAAATTGTCGTATGGAATTTTCTTTCAGTTTAATTGGAACGTGAAAACGGGTTAGAGCGGTTCATAGTTTATAAGTGATCGAATTGAGGTAAGTGACTCTTAACTCTTCTAGTTTTATTACAAAATAAAATATGTAATCGTTTTCGTGTGGGTGTGTTGATAACTTGGATCGTGCAAGTTTATATATATATATATATATGAGTTTTGATAAAATTTATACGTTTCAATGTTTTATGAAAAATGTGTTTGAAAAGTGAAATATGATTTTAGTATGTAATACGAACGTGGTTTTGGAAACGTGATTGCTTTGGTGAAAGTGTTTGCAAAGTAAGATATGATTTTTAATTGTGATACGAACGTGGTTTTGGAAAACGTGGTTGCTTTGGTGGTGATTTTTAAAACCCATTGTTAAGACCAATACATCGTTTACTATTTCGGAATAGGAAATGTATAGCTGAGAGGTTGGTTAGTGACCCAGTACAGGGGGCTTAAGCCTGTACCAGAACCCAATGTAGGGGGGCTAAGCCTACACCAGGACCCAGTGAGGGGGGTTAAGCCTGCACCAGGACCTAAGATAGGGGGTAAACCTGTCCCTAACCATGTTTGGCTTATGTGTTGGTTTTGCGTGGTGATTTTTGAACGTGGAGATTGGATGGTATTTTAAAACGTGTTTTCATGAACTTCTTTTAAATGGTTATGTTTTGAAACTCATACGCTATTTTATTATATATGCTTTCGAAAGGTAAAACTGTATTTTTAACTTTTGGCTGGGCTTGATCCGGCTGGTTGAGTGATGGAGTTACTTACTAGGCCGTCGAGCTCATCCCATTTTATTAAACTTTTTTCAGATGTCGAGACTTAGTAGGAGAAAAGTCGGTGGTATGGATGGCATTTCTTGAGGAACCTTATTTCATAGTGTAGCGAGATTTTATTTTAGTTTTCCCTAAATAGAGATTCTTTGGAGCATTTTTAATTGTTTCGTTGTTGGACATTGGATTAGTATTAGCTTTTCGGGTTGTACGAGGGATAAGACTCGAGTTTCTTTTAATGGATTTATTTCTTTTTATAGTTGGTGATTTGTATCATTTAGGTATAGATGCTCTATACCAATGTTATCGTTAGGTGATCCTTGCAGGTTATTGAGATGTTCTCATAAACTTGCGGCGATTGTCATGATCTCGGGGGCTCGGGGCATGACAGTTTAAATTAGAGTTTGGGCTATACCAAGAAATTGCTTGTTGTAATCATTTATTTTACACATGGAAGTTTGAATTTATAGGGAATTGAATTATTAATTATGGTGTATCAAAGACAATACGTGGAATAATTAAGCCCTTAGTATCTGAAATTTTGACGAGCGCAGCAAGTTAGAGCAAACTGAAGTATGATATTGATTGAGAATGAGCTACTACAATTCACCATCAAAAATAAAGTCATCGATCTGCCTCTTGTTTCCTTTTTCTTATTACGAAATTCTTTAAAATATCATCTTGTTCATATTGAGATTATGAAATAAAATGAAACACAATGGACAAATTAATTATATATAAGTTAATGTTCCTACTATCACTTAATTGACTTTGGTTCACCAATGGTAACATATTCTCTTTTAACTAAGTTTAACTGTTGTTGAGGACATTAGCATCGTTGTTTGATAAGAGTTTATTGTGTATAAGTGAATGGTGGAATTTTCTAATACTTGATTATGTGAAAAAAATTATATTTCATCAATGATTTTTTTTAAAAAATATACTAAATTTTTATTGGGTAACCACTATAGTTTGCATGATATAATATTTTTATTATATATGCATATATATTAACCTCATCTTGAGACTTGGTTCCATTGAGGATTTGAGGTTGTTAACTTTTGATACAAACTTTTAGAACATTGAAAGAATATCAGCTTGTAATTATTGCAAACTCTTGAGTTTCAATTTCATAAGTTTTTTTTTATTTTCCTTTTTGTTACAACAAGTAGATGAAAAAAGTCCATTAGTTTTCGTTACAATTGCATATATCCAAAGTAAAAGGGTTTTAACTTAAGATTCTCATTTTTCTAATATTGTAGGATTTGGTGGATTCCACTTTACCAAACCCTACTCTAATCCATTACACTTTATTTAGTTCAAAAAAAATAAAATTTAAAGAAAGTCATTTTCTATTATTTGGTTATTAAAAAAAAAAGAGAATAAATCCTAAAAATAATGTGAGTCAATGCTATTTTCTCACCATTTCGGCGAGGGAAATGTTGGGAAAAGAAAACTATATTTCCTTGTAATTTTTTCCCTATCAATTTCTTTTAACCAAACGAAGTGTTAGTATTATACTGTCATAAATACTCCATTTCTTATTATATGTTTTATCAAAATTATATTGCATCACTTTATCTCATTGTACTACTTTAAAAAAATATTAATTATTAACAGTAAATAATTGTACTTTAATAAATTAATTTTATTTGTAGAAGTCAATTCAAATACACCTGGTTTTTTTTTTTCTAATTAGTATATTCAAAATTGAAATGTTTAGAGAGTGACTGATCATCCAAGAAAATAATATGTATCTCTAATTTCTAAACTATTTGCTTATATAAAAAGAAATTGTAACAAAGAAAAACATTTTTTCTAAAGAACAGTTGAAATATGTAAATTTGACATTTCTATAGGATCTTTTTCTTATAACAATTCAGGCCTTATTCGGTTTTGTTTTTGTGAAATTACATGGTTCATCAAAATGAAGAGTAAAAATTTCCATATCTTTTAAGACTTTAACTTATATATATACAGAATAAATAATAATTAGGAGTCAATAATGTCACATGTTCCTTTTTTTACTTTATTTTGATAACTTCTTTAATTAATCCTTTTTTTTACTTTATTTTGATAACTTCTTTAATTAATCCTTTTGATAACTTCTTTAATTAATCCTTTTCTTTTTAACTTTATTTTGATAACTTCTTTAATTTAAAAACTATCATCATTTATAAAATATATTTTGACTCTGGGTACCTTAAAAGAAAATTAGAGTCTTTAGTTAAATTCAATCACAGAAATAATTAATGAACAAGGGTGTTAGAAGTATCTATTCTTTAATTAATACGATTTGACTTAACACTAATGTAGGTGCCACCACTAACTACTATTCTCCTAAATATTATTAAAATTATAAACTTTATAGTTTTAAAAGTAATATAAGAAACATATAATTTATTTGGCTAGTCATTACATGACAATATACAAATAACAACTTAAAACCTCACCTAATTTCTCCTAGCATATTTACATTTGCACACAAAAACTAATGCCAACACATATGAAAAGAGTAAATTTCATTATTTATACGGTAAGAGAGGTTGAATTCATTTTTGATAACACGGTTTACACATGTACATTTTTGGTACTAAATAAGTTTTTTTAACACTTTTGGTACTGCCGTTAGTTGACTAACGATCAAAACAACTAGTACCTTAGTACTGTCATTCTGTGAGCCTAACCAACAAGATATAAACATTTTGGAAGGAAATTGACCGGTTAAAATGGAGGAAAATGTGAATTTAATTACTTTTATAAATTTGGGTGGAATTAACTCATTTGAGTTCTTTATCTTTCAAATTTACAACTTTCCTTCCAAATACCAATGAAGTTTACTTATGGACATCAAGAACTAAAGACAATCCATTTCGAAGATTTATTTGGTTGTGTTGACTCATTTTTAGGAACGAAATCCGATTTGTGTATGTAGAAATCGATCTTCTCACTCCGCCATCGACATTCACGAAGAGAAATTTTGTACCCAAATTTAGGGGATTTTGGAGAAATTGGTTGGAGAACTAGGGTTATATCGCATTGTGGCAACTTGCCCGATAAGAAAAGTAGCCCGAGTGAAAGAGTTGTTGTTTGAGTAGCTAAGGAATTGCTAGCAGCTATGAGTTCTGAGTTGACGAGATCAAAAAGAAATCTGCCCCTTTGTGGGACTGGTGAAACCTGTACCACACTCTATGGCACACACCCCTAGTTGGTCCAATATTTGTGCTCGAAGATCTTCATTTTCGTGTATCTAATCTCCTCTGCTCTTATTGAACCTACCCACAAAATCAAAACAAAAAGAGAGAAGAGAAATTTGGCCATGTTTCCCGAGAGAGGCCAGCCGCCTTCTCTCAGGCCAGCAATCTTCTACTTCTAGTCGACTGCTTTATGACGGGCTTCCCTGTTTCCTAGGCTCTGCTCGCTTCGTCTATTCTTTCCCACCCAAATTTTACACACTAACGAGCACATGACTAGCACATTTTATACTTGGCCAAATATATCAGTTTTGTATATATATAATGAAGTGTGAAGTGAAACATAATATTTTGAAATAAATGATGAAATTAACAAAAGAGGACACAACATAGCATAAATATCTCTACCATTTATTTGTGGACAACTAATGTGGATTAAATATACAAAAATTGGAGAATTGGCAACCTAAAAGCTTTGAACATTCCCATCTCAATACACTGTTCACTTTCCCAATAGTCTACGTCTTTTCATATATAGTATTTGTACCCTTTTCATATTGCAAAATTTCCAACTTTTTAAAAATTATTCTACAGTTTAATGAATGTGTTCACACACACGACACCCCAAATCCATCTTAAAAAGGCATAAGTTGAGCACACAAATCTATTTAACTTATTATCCTACCTAAAAAAGCCAACTTATATCAACTTTGATTTCCTATGTACATTTGACTTAAAATTAAATTTTCCACAAAACTATTATACTCATTTTGACTCTTAATCCCTCTCTCTCTCTCTCTCTCTCTCTCTCTCTCTCTATATATATATATATACTTCTATACCAACAAAACAATTATAACAACAAATCAACTCACAAAATGGAGGTTTTTTACGCCTCTCTCCTTTGCCTCTTTGTTTCCTTCATATTCTTGTCACTCAACCTACTATTCTACAAGACTAAACCGGTGATAGGTGAGAGCCTCACGTTCCTCTCCACCGTTTAACAAAGGGATTAGGGCCTCAAACTTCGTCAGGAAAGAGCTTGTTGCCATTATTAAACTCGATAGCCAACTCAAGATAATATTATCACACATGCTTTTTGTTAGATATTTTCAAAATTGTAATTAGCCATTGTGGAGCGGTTGATTAATCATTTAATGGTTGTAACCTTTAAAATCATTTTCAAATTGAAATCATTTGTGTAAAGCTTTCTGTCTGTTTGTCTATATCTGAAGCAGTGCCTACTTTTCTCAAGAGGCATGTTTTGTCCTATATAAACAATGGAATAATTTGAGAAATTTACTTAATTTCTTTGGTCTTCCACCATAACAGAAACCTTTTCACTTATCATTTTCTCTTCTTTTGCCCTATAAAATAGAGCACTAATCCCGTTTCAACTTCTTTTTACTAAATAACATTTATACACATTATTGTTTGCAATTTCAGTAGGCTTGTTACATTGAGTATTCTGATTTATCTTCAGGAGTGCAATCAATCAACAGATAAATAATAACTTTCCTAAACTAGCCCCATTGTATCCTAGGACAAATTCGCTATAAACTCATTTGCACTCGGTAGAGCGCAAATATTGTCTTGAGGAGAGCGTAAACTTTTATTCAACTTTTAGGACGAATTTATTCGTGGAATTTTTCTAACAATCTCAAGACAATATATGGCTTCTCAAACTTTGCTACAACTCACGACTGATTGCATGAAATTGGAGCGGTTCGATGGTGGAAATTTTAGAAGATGGCAAAATAAATTTCATTTTCTATTGTTGGCGCTTGCGGTGGAATATGTTTTGACGACACCAAAGCCATATGAACGTGAAAATGAGACATTGGTGGAATCTAGGGTTCGAACGAAATGGGGAAAAGATGAGGACATATGTCGAGGCCACATCCTCAACACTCTTGCCGATAATTTGTTTGATGTTTATCAAAATGTGAAAACGACAAAGGAACTTTGGGATACTCTCAATGCACGGTACTTAACCGAAGATGCGACAAGTAATTAGAAATTTCTATCTTCCCAATCTATGAATTATCGCATGATTAATGGAAAATCTGTGAGTGAACAATTTAATGAATTGCAATGCATCTTAGGACATATGAATCAATTAAATATGAATATGGATGAATGCATAACTGTCTCTTACATTATAGATAAACTCCCTCCATCATGGAAAGATTATAAGAAAAGTCTTAAACATAAAAAAGAAGATATTAGTGTTAAAGACTTAGGAACTTTCTTTCGAATCGAAGAACAATCTAGAATGCAGGAAAGGGAAGAACTACAAAATAGAGATTCTTCTAAGGTGCATATGGTGGACGAAAATAGAGAATGCAATCATCCTCACCACTTCGGACAGAACAAACAAACTCAGAAAACGGAAAAGCTACTCCAATGACTCTAATCATCACAATAAGCAAAAGAATGGCGTATATTATAACTGTGGTGCTTCTGATCATTACAAATGAGATTGTAAATATTAAGAAAAATAAGGCTGGGCAAAATAATAACAAAGAAAAATTTATTGTAGTTATTGTTGAAGCTAACATGATTCATGATGATAGTTCTTGGTGTATTGATTATGGGGCTACGAGACATGCATGCAAGCATAAAAGCCTTTTCACTAAGTACGGAATTGTTGAAGAAGACAATGTCATGTACATGGACAACTCGTCAACTGCCATTATAAAAGGCAAAGGGATGGTGGAATTAGAATTTACTTCGAGAAAGATTTTATATTTAGGAGAAGTGTACCATGTCCCCGAACTTAGAAAGAATTTAATTTATGCTAGTCTTTTAAATAAGCATGGTATTAAACTTGT
This sequence comes from Verbascum thapsus, assembly GCA_963669365.1. Classification (NCBI taxonomy): domain Eukaryota; kingdom Viridiplantae; phylum Streptophyta; class Magnoliopsida; order Lamiales; family Scrophulariaceae; genus Verbascum; species Verbascum thapsus. The sequence goes on from OY770120.1 coordinate 7,738,395, forward strand.
ATTTGAGGCAGATAAGTTTATTGTGTCTAAGGGTGAAAACTTTGTTGGAAAATGATATTTGTACGAGAGGATGTTTAAACTTAATATTATTAAAGTTATGAATTATATTTATATCGTTGATTTTTTTCTTTATGGTATAATAGGTTAGAGCACGTAAATGTAAATTGCATGAAGGATATGATTAAATTAAATTTAATACCTAAGTATGAAAATAATATAATTGATAAATGTCAAGTTTGTGCACATACAAAAATAACTAAGACTCCATTTGGATCTGTGAAACGAAATACTAGTTTGTTATTTCTCATTCATAATGATTTATGTGATTTACACGATACTACTACTAAAGGTGGAAAGAAATAATTTGCTACTTTTATTGATGATTATTCAAAATATTGTTATGTTTGTTTGTTACTTACCAAAGATGAAGTACTTGACAAATTTAGAATTTATAAGAATGAAGTAGACAATTTCTTGAATTGTAAATTAAGTGTTTAAGATCTGATAGAGGAGGTGAGTATAATTTTCCTGCTTTTTGTGAATCTTTTGGCATAATTCATGAAACTTCATCATATACTCCTCAACAAAATGGAGTTGCAGAAAGAAAAATAGAACCTTAAAAGAAATGATAAATTCTATGTTATATTATTCTGGTTTAAATAAGAGTTTTTGGGGTGAAGCTTTATTAACTGCATGTCACATACTCAATAGAATTCCTCATAAAAAATCACATAATACACCTTACAAACTTTGGAAGAAAAGAGATCCGAATTTAGATTATCTTAAAGTTTGGGGATGTAGAGCGATTGTTAGATTGTTGGAATCTAAGATTAGAAGTTTAGGTGCTAAAGCTGTTGAATGTATTTTCTTAGGTTATGCTTAACATAGTAAGGCCTATATATTTATGTTTATAGAGCCTAATGATTTAATAAGATTAAATACGGCAATTGAGTCTAGAGATGCTATTTTTATGAAAATAGATTTAATTATTTGTAGAATACAAGAAAATCCAAAAGAAAATGAGTGTGTCGATGAACCTATTAAAAATATAGAGGAAAAAGTTGAACATAGAAGGAGTAAAAGAAAAAGAACTGAAAAATATTTTGCTACTGATTTTATAATATATCTAGTTGAAGGTACTAGAGACGCTCATTGTACACAGATAGCAATTTCTTCTAATATTGAACCGGATCCTCAAACATATGAAGAGGCAATTTATCTCGTGATGCTAGTGTTTCGAAAGAAACTATAAATGATGAAATGGAATCTATATTAGGAAATAATACTTGGGTTTAGTTGATTACCACCTGGTTCGAAACCTATAGATTGTAAATGAATTTTCAAAAAGAAAATGAAAGTAATGGAACGATAGAAAATTTAAATCTAAATTAGTAGCATAAGGTTTTACAAAAAAATGAGGTATTGACTACTTTGACACATATGCGCCCGTTACTAGAATTTCTACTATTAGAGTATTAATTTCTTTAGCTTCTCTTCATAATTTTGTGATACATCAAATGGATGTTAAAACAGCTTTTTTGAATGACGATTTAGAAGGAGAAATTTATATTGAGTAACCTAAAGGATTTGTTATGCCTGGACATGAATAAAAAGTATGTAAATAATTAAATCTTTATATGGATTAAAACAAGCTCCTAAACAATGGCATGAAAAATTTGATAAATTAATTGTTTCTAATGGGTTTATGATATATGAATCAGATAAATGTATTTATAGTAAATTTCATGGTACTAGAGGTGTTATTACCTATATATATGTTGATGATATGTTGATATTTGATACTTATTTAGAATCTTTTCAACATGTTAAACAATTTCTCTGCTTGAGTCTCTATCACTATTCTTATTCTTGGCTCTACTCTGTCGGCTAAGGGAGCTAAGTGTTATACGGGAAAAAGTGCCACGTGACGGCGGGGGCCACCTCTTGAGGCTTCGGCGCAAAATGCCACGTGACGGTGAGGGCCACCTCTTGAGCCCGTAGGAGCCACCTCTAGAGTCCCGATGTCCGACATCCATCTGCTATGTATTATTTTTCGTGGCTAAAGCTTTGACTGTGAAAGATAGAGTGAAGGGAGCTAAGTGCTATATGGGACAAAGTGCCACGCGATGGCGGGGGCCACCTCTTGAGCCCGTAAGAGCCACCTCTAGAGTCCCAACACTTACAGATCGATGTGTTTATTGAAAGGTGTGAAGTCTCTTGCTGGTACGGGATAGTGAGAGATGGATCACAATCTTTTTGCCTTATTCAATACATGAGTTTTTCTTAGGCTTATTTGTGTTATTCAGTTGTTCGTCTATCGATATATTGTCTTATTCTGCTACTTGCCTACTCGCCTATATGTTATCACTATTTGTTGTGCAGAACCCGCTTTATTTGAACCTCACTGGGTCTTTCGAACTCACCCCTATTTCTTTATCTCTCTTGTTTAGAAGGGCTCGATATATCGAAAGGAAAACTATGTGGCTTATTATTGGAAATCTTCTAAGTTATAAGAGTTAAATGTTGTAGATTTAAATGCTTCGTATATGGTGGAGCAATGACTTGAACTTGTTTTGTCTTGCATCTAAACTCTTTATTTTGTACGTGTCACTTATATGGTTTGTATGTATAGAATCGTCGGTTTGTTTTTCTTATTTCTATATTACAAATTGAGAGTTTTGTCTACGCTTAACGGTAGCTCGAGATGGGATGGATTCTCGTACTGAGCTATCGTCGGGGTGTGGTGAGCTTTGGCTCCTATCCCTGGCCGGAGATTGCCACAATTTGTGGTATCAGAGCCTGGGTTGTGAAACTGTTCAATGGCTTTAAAATTGTGAATCAATAAGGACATTATAAGAGAAGTTAGGACATTAGGGATGCATAATGTGTTTTTTTCTGTATAGTGTGGTTCGATTGGGGAGGACCTGATGATTTGAAGGCTGAAGCTTGGATTGAAGAAATCTAAAAAATCTTTGAAGTGTTAAATTACCTGGATGACCAGAAGATCACTTATGCGACATATTTGTTCGAAGGACCAACCTCTCATTGGTGGCGAACAGTGGGGCCACATTGGATTGTTGAGGAAACACCTCCAACTTGGGAAATAAGGCTAGATATTTCATATAAGGGAGAAAATGAGATGGACAAGTTGCCGTCTGAGGTGTTGGAGTATTGAAAGGTTGATAAGACTAGTGATAAGTACGAGTAACCGAGTAAGTTCTCAAACTTATCGAACCAAGTTAAGATCTTGATCAATACTTGTTGTCCTTGAAGCTTTCCTCCTTTGAGTTACATGGAAACGTCCCTCGTTAACCTTTTAAGCTATTATTCAATCGTGTTATTCATAAGAGGTGTTTAGTTCTTGGTATAATTGATCTTTTAAGCGCCTTATTGATTTGAGACTAATCACCATTGAATTGAAAATCCTATCATTCTCAATCTTTTGAAATCCTATTAATTCTTACTTAGTTAAAACGTCTTATTTCCATTTTATTTATCCCTCCTTGATGATCTAGATAGCAAATTAGATTACACTTATTTCTCGAAATGTTTTCACGCTGACCTTTTCTTTCACGTCTCAAGTTCTTAAGCACCCCAATATGATTAAGAGGTATATCGGATGAATCTCCAAATAAGAGAGAAGTGAGGTAACTTACGTAAAGTTGTAAAGGTGTGTCCGAAGAAAATTGACAAATGTGACTCATTTATGTTGGAATCAATTCATGAGGTGAATAAAGATATGCATGATTTGAATATAGAGAGCTTGCATTACGATAACTCCATACAATGATTTTGGGCGTACCTTTTTCAATGTGAGAGACACAATTACGTTGTGATGGAAAAAAAATCGCGTTACCTGGAAAAGCAAGGATGCACTTGAAGATTCGACTAAGAATGGAACTCATGAACAAAGAGCCTGGAGGCGAAGAGATGTTGTACGTGTTTTACTTCTTGTTGACAACTCACATGTTATACGAAGGATACGACATATTACAACGTTCATCAACATCGTGACATGATATGATGCTGGAACTTCACGAGTTACGTAGATGAGTGCATGAAGAATAACGTATCTTAGAAATAACTACGAAAGTCGATGATCTTTAGACATAGCTCAAGTCATCATGGACCTGAAATTATTCAAGTGAATGCAGAAACAAAGCATATGTACACCAGCGAGAAGTGTAATATATTTAAGAACATGTGCGAGGCGAAATGAGTAATATCTTATATCTTTTGAACTAAGTCGTTCTTTATTAACGACTAATGGTTATTTTGAAGCTTTGGTTCATTGTTCGGAACTCTCTTCTTAATTATTGATTCCTAATTCATAAAACTTTTTATAAAAGCTAATTTTTTCTTGGACTTATCAACTTCTGAAAATCCTTCCTTTTCCGAAATCCCCATTGAGTATGAATTCGTGCTTATACTCATGAACCTGGTGAAATTTGAGTTGATTACTGTGAAACTTCTATGCGTTCAATGCCTCTTTCACTTTGATGAGAAAATGACGATATCAATATCACTTCTTTGAATCCAATTTAACATCTAATTTTGTGATCTTGCCGTTGAGCTTATATTCTTTGGCTTGAGGTACATATACTCAAACAACTCCCAAAAATGTTAAACATTTCCTGATAAAATCTTTCATTTACATCGTCATTCTCATTTTTCTATTGACAAGATCTGTTTTGTATCTTTTGAAAATTCTACCTTAATTATTTTGATGACTTCGACTACCTTTATTCCAGGATAGTCGATTCGTGAATGGATTTTAAACCTCTCTTTCCCATTGAGATACTTGTATCGTGTGACTTCAAGACCTTGAGCAATGTATTATAATTGAGATCTAGCTAGCGCTGCTTGATCAAGTCTGACGTTTGAAATATTTCTTTAACATAGAATATTAAGATCTACATAGCTATGCAGCCAAAGCGTGATGTAATGGTCTAAAATGATACTCATGAAGTTAGAAATTTATATAGCTACTCACACGACATTGACGGAAACATCAATCGTTGCACTACTCTAACTTGAAATGCGCAAAAGACCCTCGTACTTAGATCTTCGTGGAGGCCTAAGAACATCAAAGTTCAAGGACACAAACTAGAGAAAAGTGTAGTATCATCAATTAGGACATCAAGAGCAAATGTTGAGAGTTGTCTGTGAAAAACCTACTTAACAAGTAAAGAAGTGATAAAGAATGCAAGCCTTTGATGACACATTATCTATAGAGAAGTTAAGAAGATCAATACGAAGTTGTATCCACGTTGTAAGGAACCGTTCGTATGCTCAAAAGTCTCACAAATGCGAATGTTGCAACAGATATTCTACATCTTTCCTTATGTTTCTCACATTTCTCGATGATAGAAGTATCTCTCGACTTACAGAACGTACCATACATGCACGAGATTCATATGAAATAAGATCATACCAAATCAACTTAGACATTTAATATCAGATACGATGGTTTGAATTCCATAGTCATAGCTTTGGGAGAGACAACGAGTTGAAAATGCTAGAGATAGTTAATTGAGTGCAAATTTTTTTTTTTTGGTAGCTTCTTTGAATTTGGGGACCAAATTCTCATAAGGAGGGGGGATTGTAACACCCCACGTTCTCGGTTTCTAATAAGTGTGAGGTTAAGATAATATTTATATTATTAATTAATTCCTTATACATTTCACTTCCATCATTTCGTAATGGATTCTAATTACGATTTATTGCTTGATATAGTTCATTTTATATACTAACTATGTGTATTGCACGATATTATTATTATTATTTATAATATTATTATTATCATTCCTATTATACAAGCTTTAGTGATTCTTGAGAAGCGCATATATATATATATATATATATATATATATATATAGTTTGTATTATAAGTTGTAAAGGAGGATTAGTCATGCCATAGGTGTCAAGCTAGGAAACAATCTTCATTTGCATGACATTAGGTGGCAAATGCATAGCTCTTTTCCCTAACGTGACTCATCTTGGGTACTATAAGCACTAAAGATTATCTTCTATCTTCTCATTCTATACACACAAAATAAAGAAAGTAAAGGAAAGATGAAGGCTTGAGGATAGAAGATCAACTTAGCTTGGAACTCTTCATATTATTTTACCCCCTTTAGTGTTGGTAAGAAACTTATCCTTTGTAATTTAATCAAGCATCTAAAGATTTAAATTAATTTATTGTCAAACTTGGAGATGATTAGAACTTTTGCTTTTTCAATTTGCTTATATTTATATATATATATATATGTTCTCCTTATTTTTGCATGATAAAAACATTTGAAAAGATGCTGAAAATTTCAGCTTTATGAAGTAGCTTTTATGTTGTTGTTTGGGTTACCAAATTAAGGAATTATTCATGAAAATTTTTCTGAAAACTAACTATCATGTCTAAATGATATGTAGGAAAATTTGGAAGGTTTTAAGTTGTGTGTGATTTTATAAAATTCGTTTATCATAACTGCCAGGTGCTCCATCGAAACTTTACGGGTGTATGGTATTGGATTTATTTAAAATAGCTTGAGATGTTTTCTTGTTCTGAAAATTTTACTGTATGTTCACATGTGTTTTCTTAAGCTTATCATAAAATTTGAGAATTTTCTGAATATTAGAACAATTTCTAAAATTGTTTTAGTTTGGCTAGTTGGTTGATAACCCTCATTTTTATGCGATTTACGACGCTCATTCGACATGTTTATTATAGATTTGCATTATATTTTATCCCTCAAATGCGTTTAATGTCACTATTGAGAGTCATAGGAAAATTTTAGCATGCAAAAGGAAATACACAACTATTGAAAAATTTACATGGAGTTCGAACGCCGTCTGAACGCCCATTTACATGGAGTTCGAACGCCGTCTGAACGGCTTGTTTCTTGGCTTTTGAACGCCGAGTCGTAGCTGGGGGCTCATATTCAGATTTTATGTTGAGTTTTGGATATAAATACCTCTTCCAAACTTTGTTTTAGGGTTCGAATTTTGTTTATCTGATTTTGGCTCTAAAGATTAGAGATTCAAGAACAAGATTCGACGATTGATTGTAAACAAGATCTTTGACAACGGGTTTAATCGAAATTATTTCTTTAATTTCTTTAATCTCTTTTATTTCTCGTCTAACTATCATGTTTATTTTCATCGTTGTTAATTGTTCCTTCACATCTATGGAGTAATCCATCTTATTCTGGAATCGGGAATAGCCCGATAGTATGTTATCGATATAGATTATAGAACCATTAAAGTTGCATCGCTTTCGCATATGATTTGAACTCTTCGTCTTTAATGCTTGTGAATTTGTTGGCCACTTATTTGCATGATCATAGATATTATGTGAAAATTCTGATAGGTGACATCTAAATCGGAACTCTAGTATTCAAACTAGGATCCTAAATCACGAAAGTAGTTTTAGGTCATTTGAGGAATCGATACACTATCACAAAGATTAATGAATCTGAGTTCAGGCTAATTGTCACGAAAGTAGGGAATTAACTGACTTAGGTAAATTATTATACTTCGACAAAAGGTAATAAATATAATTGGATAGTGTCCTTCATAAGTAGCGATCGTAACTGAATTGGTAATATAATTGAATTGATAATGTATGTCGTGGTAAACCCTGATTCTGGAATTCCTAATCATTTATAATCCAAACCAGTTTTCTTGCATTCTATTTAGTTTTCCTTACAACTTATCTCATATTTTCGTTAGGCTTAGATTACTGATAATTGATAGAATAGTGCTTGATTATTCGGTCCTCGTGGGAACGATATCTTTTGTACTATACCGAAGCCGTGCGCTTGCGGTTCTAGCACATCATCGGTCCTGAAATCGCTCTTGACACATCATATGTTTTTGTTACTAAAATCCCAAATTCAGAATTTTAATGAGTTTTGAAAATGTTATGGAATATTTGTAGAAAGTTATGCCTATGTCGTTATAGGGTTGGAATTGAAAGTGTTATGGTTATAAGTATTTATATATTAGATACTAATTTGTCGTTGTTTAGCCACTTGAGTTAAAATAGTAGTAAACTATCCATATGTAAAGATTTGTAAATATATATATAAGTGAGTCTTCAGTAGGTCTTAAGGATAATTTTTGGTTAAGTTTATAACGATATGCTTCGACACAGGATATATTTGTGAGTTCCACGAGACAAGAGGTGATGACACCGAGTTGTAGTTGTGAGGGCTCTCTTGCTTTCTTCTTGCTTCATTTTGCTTTACCTACTTTAAGTGAAATATTTCTTTTTGCGACCATCATGAAGTTGTAATTGTGAGGGCTCTCTTGCTTTCTTCTTGCTTCATTTTTGCTTTACCTACTTTAAGTGAAATATTACTTTATGAAACCATCATGATTGTGAGGGCTTTCTTGCTTTCCTCTTGCTTCACTTTGCTTTACCTACTTTAATTGCAATGGTACTCTTTTTATAACCATCATGATTGTGAGGGTTCTCTTGCTACTTTGCTTTACCTACTTTAATTGCAATGCTACTCTTTTTGTAACCATAATGATTGTGAGGGTTCACTTGCTTCACTTTGCTTTACCTACTTTAATTGCAATGCTACTCTTTTTGTAACCATAATGATTGTGAGGGTTCACTTGCTTCACTTTGCTTTACCTACTTTAATTGCAATGCTACTCTTTTTGTAACCATCATGATTGTGAGGGCCTTCTTACTATCTTCTTGCTTCACTTTGCTTAACGTACTTTAGTTGCAAATGCTTCTTTATGTAACCATCATGATTGTGAGGGTTCTCTTACTTCACTTTGCTTTACCTACTTTAATTGCAATGCTACTCTTTTTGTAACCATCATGATTGTGAGGGTTCTCTTGCTTTCTTCTTGCTTCACTTTTCTTTACATACTTTAATTGCCATGCTTCTTTTTTGTAAACATCATGAAGGTAAGTTCTCTGATGTCCTATTTAGGACTAATATATCGATTTTTCCGATAGTACTCGTATCATGCTATAGTTCATGTTTTGCCTCGAAGTCATGTTTCACCTAATTGTTAGCAATTTCCTTGTGTCTTCTTTTGACCGATACTTTCCCTGCTTGAGTCTCTATCACTATTCTTATTCTTGGCTCTACTCCGTCAGGTAAGGGAGCTAAGTGCTATACGGGGCAAAGTGCCACGTGACGGCGGGGGCCACCTCTTGAGCCCGTTGGAGCCACCTCTAGAGTCCCGATGTTCGGCATCCATCTGCTATGTATTCTTTTTCGTGGCTAAAGCTTTGACTCTGAAAGATAGAGTGAAGGGAGCTAAGTGCTATATGGGGCAAAGTGCCACGCGATGGCGGGGGCCACCTCTTGAGCCTGTGGAGCCACCTCTAGAGTCCCAACACTTATAGATCGATTTGTTTATTGAAAGGTGTGAAGTCTCTTGCTGATATGGGACAGCGAGAGATGGGTCACAATCTTTTGTCTGATTCAATACATGAGTTTTTCTTAGGCTTATTTGTGTTATTCAATTGTTCGTCTATCGATATATTGTCTTATTTATGCTACTTGCCTACTCGCCTATATGTTATCACTATCTGTTGTTGCGGAACCCGCTTTATTTGTACCTCACTGGGTCTTTTGGACTCACCCCTCTTTCTTTATCTCTCTTTTCAGAAGGGCTCGACATATCGGAAGGAAAATTATGTGGCTAATTATTGGGAATCTTCTAAGTTATAAGACTTAAATGTTGTAGATTTAAATGCTTCGTATATGGTGGAGCAATGACTTGAACTTGTTTTGTCTTGCATCTAAACTCTTTGTTTTGTACGTGTCACTTATATGGTTTGTATGTATAGAATCGTCGGTTTGCTTTTCTTATTTCTATATTACAAGTTGAAAGTTTTGTCTACGCTTAACGGTAGCTCGAGTTGGGATGGATTCTCTTATTGAGCTATCATCGCGGTGTGGCGAGCTTCGGCTTCCATCCCTGGCCGGAGGTTGCCACACAAAGGCATTCATTAGATGGATTGTGAGTTGTGAAAAAATGTAAAACTAAAAGTAGGGATGGCAATGGGATCGGGAAAAGTGAAGACCCGCCCCAGACTCGTCTTGATAGGACCGGTAATGAGTCCTACAAAAATGGAACTGGGACCGAGTCCAAGTATCAAAGATTGAGACCCGGCTGGGTCTGGGACCGAGTTTGAGTCCGACAGATACTCGTCCCATTCCCGGATCCAGACTCGAACTCGATTATTAATTATATACTTTATTATATATGCTATGATTATTATTGAATTTATTACTTAAACATAACAAAAATTACTAATTTTTAAATAAAAACTTTATAGTTGATGGTTATTTAATATTTATATTTTGTTTTAAAATTTGGAGATTACCTTATCAACTTAAATTTGTACTTATTATGAATTATTTATGTTTAAGTACCAGATACTTATCTTTTTGAATATGTTTTTGATGTTTAATTATATCGATAAATATTATTTTATTTATTTTTAATATATTTATGAGAATATTATATAAAATAAATACTTTAAATTATTATGTTACCGTGTCCACCGGGTAGAACCTGTACCCATACCCATCAAAGACCCGTTGGGACCGGGACGGGTCCAGGTCTTGACTGGGTCCGAGACGAGTCCGTGTTTTAATATTTTTGAACGAGACGGGTCTCGAGTCTTGTCTTACATGTCCCTAACTAAAAGAATAATAACATACTTGTTAAGTTATGAAAGAATTTTTTAATAATATTTTTTCTTTAAATTGAAATGTTAAATTTATTGAGCATGTAACTGGAAATTTAAAATATTAAGTGTATCTTTTCACTCATAGTCCCTAAAATTTCAACTACTTACAACTTGGACATTCAAGTACTAAATGTTACAGTACTATCTCTAAAGTTAGTTTTATTCCAATTCGTCATTTTGACTATATTTTGGTAGATTTTAGTCGGATGGAGGATCATTGCATCGTAAATGCCATGTTTTAGGGAAAAATGTGAGATGCATATATTGTTGTTTCACATGTGAGGTGCACATGTTGCGTGATCCATTCAAAATACGCCGATAAATTGTTAAAAGGGCAAAATTGAGATAAAACCTAAACTTACCGAACGATATAATAGCATAATATCAGGTAATTTAAGGATCAAAGTGATAATATTAGTCAAAATATTTATTTCTTATTACATGTATTTGTCCGAAATACAAAAATAATATTTAAATATTTTTTAAATATCCATCGAAACCCAAAAAAATTCTATGTCCTTTTCTTTTAATTTAATGTAATATTAATTTTTTATATTTTTAAATACTTTATTGTTAAAAAAATATTCGAAGTTGGTCCATATATAAAACTGCTCCATATTTTCAAATACTTTATACGATAAAATACTATTATTTTACCGTCAATTATATTTATTTCTTATTTTTCGTAACAAGTTTTGTCATATAATTTGACAAGATTCATTTATATATATAATATATACAGAATATATTATTGTAAAAGATGCATGGTTCTAATAAGTGGAGTTCCCAAAAGTTTCATTGTGAATTCGAAATATTTTTATAATTTTTTGTAATTTATTTAAAATCGAAACCGAGATTCTGAATATTCTCAAAAAATTATCAAAATTTCCATAAATTTAATACCCTATATCTGCACCGAAATTTAAATTTAATAACTTGAATGTAATCACCAACGAAAGTAATCTACAGCATAATTGTTGATAGAGAAATTTTTATTTTTCCTTGATTCAAATAATATCATTACATAAAACATTATCAATGGGATTGAATCTTACAGGAAAAGTGCAAACCAAAATGCGACAGCTCTGTTATTTCAGGGTATTCATCCATTAGATATAGAGAGCTGAAGTCTGACTCAATATTTTATTATATTGTTTAAGAAGATATATAGGTTAATTATGAGGATAAAGGCGAACTGGAAGACCCTTAGCTGGGGCAGGCAAAGGATCAACAATTATTTTCTCATCTGGATAAATTTTGTCCCATTTGAACCTGTTGACAAGGTGATGAATGAACACAAGTATTTCCAAACGAGCATACTCCTTTCCGGGGCACGTCCTCGGGCCTCCCCCAAATGGCACGAATGTGTATGGGGCTGGTCCGAATCCATCAAACCTCGATGGGTCGAATTTATGGGGCTCCGGAAAGAATTCCGGGTTCATGTGTGTTGAGTTTGCATTCCAATATAACTGTAATTGTAAATTCAGATATCAATATATATATATGTATATTATATATGTATGTATGTATGTATACCTTCCAGCCCTTGGGAATTGAGAAGCCATTGTATGCAAAATCAGCAATGGCTTCTCTAAAGGCTCCTTGGAGGGGTGGTGCAAGTCTCAGTGCTTCACATGCAACGTTCCATGAAAGCTTCATCTTTTTTAAGTCATCCCAGTTCAATAATTCCCCCGAAGCTTTCGATTTTGCAACCTCCATTTGTTCTGGTGAAATTTGACAATTAACCCGATCAATAAGTAGTTAGTTGTTCAAGTGCTTTAGCCTTTAAGATGGGTTTTATATATATATATATATTTACCTTGGTAGACTCCTTGGTAGATTTCAGGCAGCTCCGCAAGATACTTGACGACAACGGTGCATGCAGAGCTAGCAGTATCATGGCCTCCAACAAGCAAACCCAAAATCTTATTAGCGATATCCAAATCATGCATCACTTTCCCATCTTCGGAACTCCACAAAAGCATGTGTGACAATATATCTTGCTTTGGCGATGCTTTACCCTCCGCCAAATCGAATTTTCGTTGTTTTATAATTTGTATAAGCTGTTCTCTTATGAGGTTAGAGGCCTTAATAGCCTTATTGAAAGGGGTTCCAGGGAAGTTGATGGGAATTGTAAACAAACCGGAGCACATGGTATCGAAATGCTCGTAGAGTCTGGCGACATGGTTAGGATCTTCAATACTAACAAAAACCTTACAAGCCAGCAAGAATGTGTATTCCTTTGTAAGAGGGAAAACCATGACTTGTTTTTTGTTATCCCATTTTTCTGAAAAGTGTTTTTGTGCAATAAGATCCATAATGGGGACGTATTTTTGGAGGGATTCGGTATTAAGGATATTAGGAAGCATGTTTCTGGCCCTGAGAGATTCTTCTCCAAGAGAAGTATGAGCAGAAGAGAGTGGGAAAAGTTTGGTGATATGAGTAGGCCACCAGACCTGGACGAGCTTGTTCTCATTGGAGAATAGGAATTTGTTGCCATTAGCACCGCAGAAAACAGCAGTCTCTTCTCCAAAAAGATGAGTTCTAAAGACATGGGAAGCGTACTTGGCAAGTCGGTCCAATATGAATTTCTCGGGATGGCCCTTTCGTCCGGTGGACAGAAATTCAAGACTTTCACCCAAAAACGGCAAACCAGTTTTGCCTGGAGGTGGGGGTAGATCATTGCTGCTTCGTTTATTTTTGTAAAAGAGGAGGAGGGTGTGGAGGGAGATTGAAACCAAGATTACAAAGAGGGCTAGGAGAGTGGCATAGGAGGATGATAAGTAGTAGTAGTCCATGTTAATTTGGTCTCAGTTTGGTGCACTAAAAATGTAGAATACAACAACATATTTATAGGCATGTATTAGTATTAACTATTAACATACTAGTTGAAATATTGGGCTAGACAAGTACGGATGGTGATTGAAATGGCATAAAAATCAGTTGCACATATTTGCACTTTTCCTCTAATAACTTGGCCAAACTTTAATTTTCCCTCCTCCCATATATCCCATTTAACTTTCAAAATATCTCATTTCCATAAACATTATGCCGAAATATGTTAAAAGTTATTTTTCATATAAGCAACCAATGGTTGTAACCAAAAAAAACAAATAAACATCTAATGGACACTTTTTCTACAACTAGATAAAATAAGCACGTGGTTACATCATGAAAAACTAAATAAAAGTAAGGAAATTTACGCTTATGTACATTAGAAATATATTTAAATATATTAAATTTAATTAAAAAATAAGTTTAATTAATAGTTTGTTTACAAAATAATATATTTACCATTATTATGAAAATTATTAATTATTAATTTTATATATTTATGATAAAAATTTGTTTTTATTAGAGTTTATAAATCAACTAAAAAGAAAAATATAATCAAAATGTAAAGCATCATTAATAAAAAATAAGAATTTTTTTAGTAACCTTGCTAAAGTAAACATATTTATAGATACACACAAAAAAATGCAAATAAATAGTTTTTAATCTCAAGAATCTATTTTACAAATTTTTCATTCCACAATAACCTTCATTTCTTAAGTTAAAAATTGACTATATATTTTTTTATCGCTTTAGTTGTTTAAATAATTTCAAATAGATAAAATTGCGTATGACAACTTTTATTTAATAATATTATATGTTTTAAGTTATTATAAGCCTAAAATGGAACTAAAACAAATTACTATCATTTATCAATATAATATTTTTAAATAAATAATTCATATAACGAAATTACAATTAAATTAATTCATTCTTATCGTAAAATGTACAAACCAATTAAATTCATAGATATGGTAACCCTAAATATTGTTGTTTCGGGATCAAATGTTGGTAATGAAAAATGGGTGTTGTAAAGTGTTGGTATTGAATTTGTTTTCTTGGGTTTTGGATATCAATATTTTTTAAAGGGGTTTAGTAATTGTCAAAAATAAATAAATAAGATTTGATAATGAAAATAATGATATAAATGGAAAAATGAATAAATTTAACATAAACTGAAAGTTAATTCACTTCCACTTACTTCATATCAGTTCATACTAATTAACGTATTATTTTTGTAATCAAAATTTGTTCCAACACAATTATGTATATGCATAAAAATATAATATAAATTAGTCATCATCCATACACAAAAATAGACAATGATTTATTTGAAAACATTCTTCATCTTTTACCGGTGAGGAGCTAAATTGAATTAAGAAAATTTATGGCTACATATATCATAAATATATGTAAATAAAATAACTTTAGTAAAAAAAAAAGTAAAATGTAATTAGTAGTTTATTTATAATTTTTTAAGATATTTATTAATTATTATGTTTATATACTTCTGCGAAATGGACAAATCTAATTTTTAAATGGATAAATGTGTCTGCGAAATAACTAGTACCAATGTTTAATTAATAATAATAATAATAATTCACCCGTTCTTTTCCGAGGCGCTTTGTGTGACTCAACATTTATACTCACCCTTCTCTTTATTGGGGTAGTTCACATGGATGACAAATCTTGCGTAGCTTGTCATAGTTTTTTAATGACCCTTTTATCCTTTATTTGTATTTTGAATTTTTTTTACATATTTCTACGAAATCCTTCTATTATTAAGTACGGTCGGTACTGTTTTGATGTGTTTCGATTCTTCCGAACAAAAGATGTTTGATGCTTTTGAATTCTTAGGGAACTTGGTAATTTGAATAGATTCTCATAAACCATAGGTAATAAAATAAGAAAATTAGTAATATTGAGAGACCAATTTGAGTACACCAATTTAACTACAGTCCATACCGAGTGTTTGATTTTGTAAGATTATTTTAGTTTTTTTGTTAGAGTTTTATATTTACTTACAAATATATTATTTTCACTCAATTATTCATATAAACTATAAAATATTCTATGATTTTTTATTATTTCTATTATATTCCATGATTTTTATTATAAAGCATAAACTATTTGATGGTATGACCATATACATGCATCATTGGGAAAAAAGTGAATTTTTTGTATTATTAACTAATTAACTAATGAATATTTTTTATCATTTGATCAACTACATGAATGAGAATAAAACTCTTATAGTAATTTTTAGAGCTTCAATATTACACGTATTGGACAGAGTTAAATGGTTTATTTCTATTATAATATTACACGTCTTTCAAAATGATGCATATCTTATTCCTTTTTCAAATCTTGTAAGATCCAAGCAATATATATATATATATATATATATATATATATATGTTAAATAACATGTCTCTAGATCATGTTTATCTTCAACTTTCTTCCTAAGCTTCAGATGTGCAGAAGTAGCAACTTCAAGGATTTATTCTACTATGATTTGGTAATTTCATATGGTTATCGAATGGGTAGAAATAGCAATTTCGAGGATTTAATAAGGGTATGTAAGTCTTTTCATATAGGACGAAACAATTTTATTATTCACACATTTATATACTCATCATCATTATCATCATTTTTCTACTTTATGTGATTTGTCATATAAAACTTTTTAAAAAAGAAAAATAAAGTTTTATGACATAACTTCCAATATTTAATTCTATTTATTTTTGTTATAGTTTTATATTTATTATAGTTTTAAATGTCCAATATTCAATTAGATATATATTTATTATAGTTTTATATATTATTTATGTTTTGTTTATTAATTTTCTAGTTCTATTAGATATTTAAGGTAAAATGAAACTCTCTTTTGTATAAATTAAATAGTGGTATAATACTGAAATGTTTCTAGTTCCAACTATTAAAAAGATTCTAAATTTTAATAAGGATATATAAGTCTTTTCAAATAGGACGAAATAATTTTATTATTCACACATTTATACACTCATCATTATTTTTCTACTTTCCGTGATTTGTCATATAAAACCTTTTAAAAAAAGAAAAATAAAGTAAAAGACATAACTTCTAATATTTAATTCTATAAATATTTGTTATAGTTTTATATTTTATTATAGTTTTAAACCTCCAATATTTAATTCTATATATATTCATAATGGTTTTATATATTATTTATGTTTTGTTTATTAATTTTCTAGCTTTATTAGGTATTTAAGGTAGAGTTAAAAGTTCTCTAGTTTCAACTATTAAAAGGATTCTAAATTTTAATAAGGGTATGTAAGTGTTTTCACATAAAATCAAATAATTTTATTATTCACACATTTGTTTAGAAATAGATAGATTCCAAAACATATTGATATCAAACAAGAAAAATCTTGGTTTGCATATCAATCATATCCATCTACCAAAAGTTTTCAAACTCCACTGAAATCCCAAATTTGACAAAATTCATTCACTGTCAGACATCCACATGATCATATCTTAAACATATGCTAGTAAAAGATACAATCTTTCTATTTGATAATTTTCAAACAAGTACAAAACCTTTCCTTGTGAAACCTTATCAACCTTCAAGTTGAAAACATCTACAATATTGATAATTGGTTTTTTAGCACAAGTTTGTGTAGCTAATAGCCCAGGAATTTGAAGAAAAAAAACTGTAAAATTCGTTTAGACTTTGTGTGCTTCTTCCTCAAACTAAATCCTCCGTCTGAAAATAAGAGTAGAATGACGTAATTATAATTGTACCACTCAACAAACCTTACAAATCCTTTACTCTTTATTTATTGGTTTATTGCTCATTTTATATCGCTCAATTATTTGTCTATATCTAGTCTTTAAAAACTAATCATAATCAATCATCGAGCTCGATTATATGATGCTTCGGCCATGCAATTGAGAACACTAAAAGTGATTACAAGTATTTGAGACCAAAAAATGTTTTAGCTTTTGAGTCAAATGAGATTGAAAGTGATAGTAAATTTCAATGCAATGACAAATAAAAAAGCTGAGCTTCTACGGGACCAAAAATAAAGTTTTCCTTCTATGTATTGGTATATAATTTTACACATATAGAGAGAGGTTTCCAAAGTTTGTCATAGTTAATACACTAAGATAATAATATTAATATTTTCCTTCTATGAATTATTAATACACTAAGATAATAATATTAATATTTTTGTATGAAGTACAATAAGATAACTAGAGTCTATATATTAACACGTTTAAGTATGCGACAATTCCATCCATTTAGGGTAAGATTTAATACGACTTATTCATTAATATAAAACAAGCCACATTCGGTGAAAAAGAGAGGGATTAAGGACAAGTAGCGTTGGCACATAGAATTATTAATACGAGTAACTGAAAATTGACAATTTTAATTGAAAACTGGACTTTTCTGCAAAATCAGTATTGAGTCTACTTCGAATTATTTTGTTGAATAATATAAGAAATTAAGTATGATGTATTAATAATTCATTTTAATTTTATTTTGTCATATAAGTCCTTTTCGCTTTTGTCCCAAACTTTTGCACCTCACCGATTGCAACATTAAGTTATTATTTTTGGTAATTTCAGGATCAAAGAGGAACTGTTAATTATTTTGTGGAACGAAATGCAATTTTTCTCAAGCTGTGGGATCATTTTACCAATTTGATATATTCAAATCTAATAAGAAAATTGAGCAATGATCCCCTTAAATAAGTTTTTATTAAAAATTCAATGTTTATTTTTTACTCAACACAATCTATTTTACCAAATTTTGTTAGCTGGTTTCTATTTTATTATACATCTATATGATCCAAAACATGGCCACTAATTAATTTGCGCGCTATTATAAGTTACTTTTTTCAGTTTAGATTAATGTTTTGGTAAATATTCCGAAATATTCTCACAATTACTTTTTGGAAAATGTTAATAAAACTTTTTTTTTAATATCAATTGAAGTATTAAAATAATTCTACTCCAGATAACCTTGTCACTTCAAATTAAATCCCCTCTGCTCCTTCAAGAAATTACTCAATATAATACTTTTATACATAACTTAATAAGAATTTTAATTGTTATTCAATATTAAATTAGTTTTTGTGTAAAAATAAAATTGAATAATATCATGCTAATTAATTATTACAATTCTATTTATGCAAATATACGAACACAACACTCAGATATTTTATGTAACTAGTAAGTATCATGTTTACTGAGCGTGAATCATATGATTTTGTTAAAATTGTATACGTAGTTATAGTTAAGCTTAAAGATGTTAAAAATTCAAAATTTATATAATAATTTGATAAAGTGAACTATTTATTTTAAAAACTAATTATTTGAAAAATGATGTATTAGTTGACATGAAAGAATTAATTAATATTTGAATGAACAGAGTTTGAAATAAAACTAAATAAATAAAACCAATCTCATAAATTGGTAATTCGTGAGAGCGTTAATAACCCAATTGAATAAGATTGGACTTTAATGTATGGGTAGGAAAAAATTGAAAACAAATAATGGGTTAAATACGAAAAGAAATAAGATATTGGAGCTGGAGAGAAGAGGGCATTTTTTAAAAGCTGATCATTCTATTCTAATGGTGGAGCCTGGAGGGGACGACTGAGAATTTCCAATTGTTTGCATGTTTTACTTGCTATTTCTAATGAATCTTTCTTAAGAAATGGAAGAAAAAAAATGTAAGTATCATAAAAGTGTATATTTTTAGTTATGTGGGGTCAAAATTTTCAAATAAAATTTCAATAGGATTATATCTAAAATAAGCAACAGATTTTATGAGGCCAAATTCCAAAACTTAAATTTGTAGGGTGTTTTCTTATTTGTTTAGACGCTTAATAAAACTCAACTTTCAACTCATAGTTTTCTAGTACAGTTAGTAACAGTCAATTCTTAATTTATTAACGCAAGAAAATATTTCAACTCCTAATATATCAAGTAAACCAGTTAACTATTGGCGTTGTTTGTTTATGTTTTCAAAATTTATTTTTAATTTTTTAAATTATAAAATATAAAATAAACTTAACAAATCAAATTCTCATCCAAATTCTCCTTTTTTTTCAACTCTACTTTCCAATCTCCTACATAACTAACTATCAATCATATATACAACATTTCACACATTTTACCAATCAAATCAATTATTATTACACTTTATCTTTCATACTTTACAACTTTTTTATTTATATTTCTTTATTTTTTATTAACATAATCATTATATACACAACTAACACAATTATTCTATACATCATCCATCAGCCTATCACTATTGATTTGACATATTTTACAACTTTTAATCTATTACTAAAAATATAAATAAACAACTATTATTTTCATACGAATTTCTATAATACACAATTTAAAATTTCAAAATTTTATCTCAAAAACATAAACAAACAAAACCATTAATATTATTATAAATACGTTGAAACTTACTTAACACATCTACAAATAATTTAATATAAAATCTATGGAAATAATTTTTAAATTCAAAATCACATTTCATCAACTTTTCATGTAAACATATTTATACTTGACATTAATTATAACTTTAATTAAAAATATCAATCTTTTAATTTAAAAAAAATTAAAAAGGATTTTTTTTTGGTAATTATCATGTTAAAGCCATTAATTATGTGAAAATATTTAGTATATTTAATATTTTAAAAATAAAGTTTTTTACTATATGATTCATAAATTCAAAACAAACATTTTAGAAAAAAGAAAAATAATTTTAAATTCAAAAACACATTTCATCAACTTTTCGTGTAATTAAACATATTTATATTTGACATTAATTATAACTTTAGTTAAAAATATCAACCTTTTAATTAAAAAAATATAAAAAATGGAAAATTTTAGGTTATTATTATGTTAAAGCAAAAAATTAAATATATGAAAATATTTACTATTTAAAAATATTTTTTAATATGCAATTCATAAACTCAAAACAAACATTTTTTAGAAAGAAAAAAATCAACTGATCAATTTTTAACTTAATATGTCGAAAAAGTTGTTAATCTTAATGTTTTGGTATTTTCGAATAAATGTTTTTACAATGAGTTTTTGATTTTGAAATATTATATGGGTTCGTTGGATATGATTTTTTGGGGGAACTTTATATATTTTTAATTTAAAGGTGATAAAGTGCTTGTCTTTCTAATTTGAGTTGGGCTTAAGCCTTGTGTACTATTAGTAAGAATCCCCGTCTTCCTAACTAAGCTTGTACTTCGACAAATATAGTGTAATTGACTTCCTAGTTTTATGAGTTTAAAAAATGTACATTAGTTTTCTTCTACCTAATTTGTCAAAAATTTCTTATAACAAAAGGAATGTTTTTTTTTTTTAAATAAATTATGTGATAAATTGACTCAAAAACAATAAATTTAAAGGAAATTAAAAAAACTATAAAGTGAAAATTGTGTTTAAAAATTGATGGAACAATCCAAGTAAAACAACGAATAATAAACCGACCGCCAAACTTCAGAAGAAACAAAAAGACCGGGTTTTTTGTTGATTGGTGCAAAGTTGCAGAAAATTGGCCTCACATCAAGCCATATATTTACGGAAGCAAACAGGGACGATTTTGAAAAAAAATTCAACAATGACAAAAAATTGAAAAAAAGTTTGACGGACAGACCAATTTAGTACATTGTTTATTTAATATGCAATATATGTATACGTTTAAATACAACATACCCCTTGTCTGATACAATTAAATAACTTATAATTGATATCATACAATTCAAAAATGCTATTCTTTTAAGTTTATACAATTAAAAAATATAATTCTTTTAATTTGTTAATTAATAATATGTTAATTTATTTAGATTAAATACTTTGTGGATTTTTTAAGTTATAAATCTATAATTACAAGATTAAAATAATTTCTTAGTTTATATAATTATATGTAAGATCTAAATAAATATTATGCTTCTTCAATTTAAACAACAAAATACAAGTTTTAAATTATTTCGAATTTTGAAGACTTGAATTTAATAAAGTCATAAGAAAAAATAAAAGAAACCATTGGGTAAGTTAATATCGTACTTAAGTTTGGGTAAGTACTCTGAAGTAGTATTTTCATGAGGGATTATTATGATACCTTTTAAGTTTTGGGAAGAGGGTACATAGAAGAGTAGTAAACTAGTAATACTTCATGGAGGCATTTCATATTTAACCTTTATGTGTATCTCTAATCTATATTACATATATCTTCAAAACAAAACAAAACAAAAAATATGTTTGATTTGCGCCCTTTTTTTCATTTTTTATAATTTATTATGTAAATTCTTATTTTTAAAATAAAAGGATATTCAATATTAAGCCTGAAAATTTCAGGCATAGTATAGATTATCCTTTTATTTATAGAGTTTAAGATTTATACGGATATATGATTTAGTTATTTAGTAAATGTATGCACAAAAATGTGTTTCTTCAAAAAAGGAATCAATTATTTGTTCTCATAAAACAAAATATTCATGCATAACACGATTAATTACAAACCAAGTCCTCTTATATACATATATATTATGCATACAGGAAGAAAATGATCGTGTAAAAGAAAATAGGCACTACCAGAAATTAGTACTATTAGTGGTAAATAAATAGAGGAACATCCAAAATAAACTATTTAGTAGAAATATCATAATATTAAATATAATCTATGTTATGAGTACATTCACAAATTAATTCTTATACAAAAAATTGATTAAAGTATTTATTAATAGAGTTGTAGTTAGATTTTGGATGATCAGATTAAATGTGAGATATTTTAAAATTTATGAGATCACATATTTATAATTTATAATGAATGAAACTAAAAGTAAAGGATAAAAATGGAATTTTCCTTCACTATCCAATGGACAGCAATATACCAATAGGGAGATAATCACTACAATAGTAGGGAGATAATCAGTAGAATAATGAGAGGGACACGAAAATAGCATGACACTGAGACTATTGCTAATGCTAAGAGAGAGTCTAAGAATTAGACTTTAATGCCAGTATTGATAAATGTATTAAGTTTCTAAGTCTTTGCCTATTTTTAGTTCACAGGAGTACTTATCTTCCTAACAACAATTGTACTACATCAAACTGTAGAGTAATTAAAATTGAATTTAAATCGTGGCGTACTTATAGTTGGTACTAATTAATATCATCTTCTTAATTAAAACTGTACAAAAACAAACTGTTGAATAATGAATACTAATTTTTATAACAAATTAAAAATGAGTTTAAGTAATGTGCGTGAAGTTGAAGTTTCCTTAAATTGATAAACTTACTAATTTTAATATCCATTATTATGATTGTATGAGAGTTAATACTTAATGGTATTGATGTAAAAATATTCTTTATAAGAAATATTTTCAAGCCAATTTTAATAAATTAGTTTCTGTTGTATTATGTGGGTAGAAATCAATTATTAATGATAGGCTAGGCACATCTTAAAGATGCTATTTTTAAAGGTATATATTTCTTCCACACGGATGTATATAGTTTCGAGAAATACACCTTCTAGGATACAAAGCCTACAACTTTGTTTCAAAAGCTACACTCTTTGAAAACTCTTTAGAGCAAGAACTCGACCAAGAGACTCAAGAAAACATAGAGAGAAAGAAGAAAGAAATATTTTGAATCATTTTCTCGGTCAAAGTATGGAAGTATTTATAAACTTCCAATAGATGCCACAAATAGACACATTTTCACCCGAAATGGTATCTCTAATTAAGAGACACCTCTTCGGTCAAATAACATGACCAATGGACCAAAACAATGTAAAACACACCATTTCACGGTTCAAAACCTTTCACTAAAAGAAACAACCGTTCGTAACCGGCCCACCATATATTAATATTTATTTATTTCTTTTTTTCTTAAATATATATAATATATTAATATGTAAATATACAACAATCCTCCACTAATTTATATATAATAGAAAATACAAAAATAAAACAAAAGACTTGGTCTTTATACAACAAATGGCCATGAAGTGGATGAACCTTTAACTTATGGTTGAATATGAATTACTAAGAAGACATATCCTCGCTATATATGAGTTCTTGCTCTTTTATACTTGGCAACACGTTTAAAATGGGCCTTGTGCTAGATCCTTGTTTTCACAAGTACTCTAGGATTCTACCGATGTTGATCCATAAGAAGCGGCCTCTCACTTCTCAACTTGTATAGGTAGACTCATCAAGAATGTCCACACGCATTCCACTTAGCTATAAGTCTATTAAGAGTTTATTAATAACTGAACCTACTCTTTTTGTGGTATAATAGTGCATAGACCAGATATGGAACTTTGAAAATAATGGCACCCCCACTATTTTTAAGTTATGCACTTGAAATGTATCCATATTTCCATTTCACAAATATTTTGATTGAATTGCCTTTTTAACTATCATACATAGGGTAACAAGTACGTAACTTGTACCATAAGATACAGTTGGTTTCAACCAAGATATTCTTTTATCGGTAATAGTCCCATTCTCCCATAGTCTTAGTTATATTTTCTTCAGATAACAGTTTTGTTAGTGGATAGGCTAACATTTGTTTAGTTGAAAGGTATTCAAGCACTACCTTTCCTTTTTTTTTAACCATACTTCTTATATAATTATACCTCATAGCAATGTGCTTGATATGGCTCGTCATTCTTTCATTTATAGTTCGGGTTATACTAGATAAACACCCACCATCAATATGGTTCGGTTTGTCAATCAATAATTGGCTTTGATCATCACTAGCATAATTCGACTTACCACATTAGTGGTTGTCCCCTCCAAATGGAATTGATTTATCTTCATTTCGATTATTGTTAGTACACCAACACTAGATTTGGTTTGACCAAATTCTCCACAGCTTTAAAGTCATTTTCTCGAATTTAATTTCGGACGTTTGATCGACTTTCTCGATTTTACTCCAATAATTTATATTCTTCATTCTTGACTAAGTTGTGTACTATGCACAATAAGACATTTCCATTTCTTCTCTTAGAAAGGTTCGTTTCATAATATGAAACATCTGGAACTATTCTCACTTCGCAACCTTATAGGTTTATAGTGATGATATTCCACAACATTGGTTTTAAAATTCTTAAAACCAAACTCAACTTTCTTTCATTAAATGAAACCATGTGCCATT
The DNA here is from genome assembly GCA_963669365.1 of Verbascum thapsus. NCBI lineage: Eukaryota > Viridiplantae > Streptophyta > Magnoliopsida > Lamiales > Scrophulariaceae > Verbascum > Verbascum thapsus. Next base: position 7,763,143 of record OY770120.1, read on the forward strand.
TTTTCTCACTAATTATATCACTTTTATAGTGAAAATTGTGAGCAAAACCTCTAAATAATGTGCAATAATTATTCTTTTAGATAAAATTGAATTCTTTGAATAAACGTCACTATCACACGAAAAGAACATGCCTCTAATTTAAATCGTCTATTTAAAAATATGCATTTCTTCATTCATTGTGAACAGACTTTATTCTAAAGTATGTCAAACATAGTAAAGAACCACACTTATTGCATTTAATCAAAAGTCGAAAGAAATTTTCTAAAACCATTACTTTATATATGCATCACAAAATAAAGTAATGCTAAGCATGTGCACATTTATTCTATATCGAGAATAAATCATAAATATATAATACACTTAAATATTATATGTCCCACATGCTCACAACAAGCTCATGATTACAAGGAATGATCATCTTAATCATGCTTCATATATTAGGCAAGTATAGTTATTTATTCTTTCTCAAGAATAAATCACAAGGATAAAATATTATTAAATATTAAATCACATATAGCATGTATGCTCGAATCCATACATCATTGTTGCAGAATAAAATATTAAAACACATTTAATATTATGAACATCAAATGTAACAAGTGAAAATAGATAATTTATATTATGAACTTATCTCATTTGTTTGTAACCAATATTTCGCCTTTAATAGCTTCCACATATTTGATAGAATTTTGACACCATTGATGTTTGAAAGTTCCTTCGATCGGTTTGAATTTTACTACAACAAAATATTCAAACTCAAATTAGTCATGACATAAATAAGATCGTAAATTATGACAGAAAACAAAATTAAATGAAAATTCTTCTCTTGATTTCATCATCTTTCCATCTCTTCACCCTTGCATCAGCTTCCTTGCTCCAGCGTACGTAATTCACACCATTGAGAAGCTCTAATTTATCTCCCTCATTTAGTTGTGCTTTGACAAGAACTGACTCAATTTCAGAATATTTATATACCTTTAAAATTATTGTATTATATGGGTAGAAATCGATTCTTAATGATAGGCTAGGCACACCTTAAAGATGCTATCTTTAAAGGTATATATTTCTCCCACACGGATGTAGATGGTTTCGAGAAATACACCTAAGATACAAAGCCTACAACTTCGTTTCAAAAGCTACACTCTTTAGAAAACTCTTTAGAGCAAGATCTCGACCAAGAGACTCAAGAAAACATAGAGGGAAAGAAGAAAGAAATATTTTGAATCATTTTCTCGGTCAAAGTGTGGAAGTATTTATAGACTTCCAATAGATGCCACAAATAGGCACATTTTCACCCAAAATGGTATCTCCAATTAAGAGACACCTCTTCGGTCAAATAACATGACCAATGGACCGAAACAATGTGAAATACACCATTTCACTGTTTGGAACCTTTCACTAAAGGAAGCAACTGTTCGTAACCGGCCCACCATATATTAATATTTTTTATTTCTTTCTTTCTTAAATATATATAATATATTAATATGTAAATATACAACAATCTCCCACTAATTTATATATATAGAAAATACAAAAATCAAACAAAAAACTTGATCTTTATACAACGAATGGCCATGAAGTGGACGAACTTTTAACTTATGGTTGAATATGAATTACTAAGAAGACATATCTTCGTAATATATGAGTTCTTGCTCTTTTATACTTGGCAACATGTTTAAAATGGTTGTTGTGCTAGATCCTAGTTTTCACAAGTACTCTAGGATTCTACCGATGTTGATCCATAAGAAGCGGCCTCTCACTTCTCAACTTGTATAGGTAGACTCATCAAGAATGTCCACACGCATTCCACTGCTATAAGTCTATTAAGAATTTATTAATAACTGAACCTACTCTTTGTGTGTTATAATAGTGCATAGACCAGATATGGAACTTTGAAAATAATGGCACCCCCACTATGTTTAAGTTATGCACTTGAAATGTATCCATATTTCCATTTCACAAATATTTTGATTGAATTGCCTTTTTAACTTCATACATAGGGTAACAAGTACGTAACTTGTACCATAAGATAGAGTTGGTTTCAATCAAGATATTCTTTTATCGGTAATAGTCCCATATTTCCCATAGTCTTAGTTATCTTTTCTCCAGATAACAGTTTTGTTAGTGGATCGGCTAACATTTGTTTAGTTGAAAGGTATTCAAGCACTACCTTTCTTTTTTTTAACCATACTTCTTATATAATTATACCTCATAACAAGGTGCTTGATATGGCTCGTCATTCTTTCATTTATAGTTCGAGTTATACTAGATAAACACCCACCATCAATATGGTTCGGGTTGTCAATCAATAATTGACTTTAATCATCACTAGCATGATTCGACTTACCACGTTAGTGGTTGTCCCCTCCAAACGGAATTGATTTATCTTCATTTCGACTATTGTTAGTACACCAACACTAGATTTGGTTTGACCGAATTCCCCACAGCTTTAAAGTCATTTTCTCGAATTTAATTTCCGACGTTTGATCGACTTTCTCGATTTTACTCCAATAATTAATATTTTTTATTCTTGACTTAGTTGTGTACTATGCACAATAAGACATTTTCATTTCTTCTCTTAGAACGGTTTGTTTCATAATATGAAACATCTGGAAGTATTCTCACTTTGCAACCTTATAGGTTTATATTGATGATATTCCACAACATTGATTTTAAAATTCTTAAAACCAAACTCAACTTTCTTTCATTAAATGAAGCCATGTGCCATTTTTTCTCACTAATTATATCACTTTTATAGTGAAAATTGTGAGCAAAACCTCTAAATAATGTGCAATAATTATTCTGTTAGATAAAATTGACTTCTTTGAATAAATGTCACTATCACACGAAAAGAACATGCCTCTAATTTAAATCATATATTTAAAAATATGCATTTATTTATTCATTGTGATCAGACTTTATTCTAAAGTATGTCAAACATAGTAAAGAACCACACTTATTGCATTTAATCATAAGTCGAAAGAAATTGTCTAAAACCATTACTTTATATATGCATCACAAAATAAAGTAATGCTAAGCATGTGCGCATTTATTCTTTATCGAGAATAAATCACAAATATATAATATACTTAAATATTAGATGTCCCACATGCTCACAACAAGCTCATGATTACAAGGAATGATCATCTTAATCATGCTTCATATATTAAGCAAGTATAGTTATTTATTCTTTCTCATGAATAAATCACAAGGATAAAATATTATTAAATATTAAATCACATATAGCATGTTTGCTCGAATCCATACATCATTGTTGCTGAATAAAATATTAAAACACATTTAATATTATGAACATCAAATGAAACAAGCGAAAATAGATAATTCATATTATGAACTTATCTCATTTATTTGTAACCAATATTTCTCCTTTAATAGCATCCATGTATCTGATAGAATCTTTGACACCATGGATGTTCGAAATTTCCTTCGATCGGTTTGAATTTTACTACAACAAAATATTCAAACTCAAATTAGTCATAACATAAATAAGATCGTAAATTATGACATAAAACAAAATTAAATGAAAATTCTTCTCTTGATTTCATCATCTTTCCATCTCTTCACCCTTGCATCAGCTTCCTTGCTCCAACGTACATAATTCACACCATTGAGACGCTCCAATTTATCTCCCTCATTTAGTTGTGCTTTGGCAAGAACCGACTCAATTTCAGAATATTTATATACCTTTAAAATTATTGTATTATGTGGATAGAAATCGATTCTTAATGATAGGCTAGGCACACCTTAAAGATGCTATCTTTAAAGGTATATATTTCTCCCACACGGATGTAGATGGTTTCGAGAAATACACCTTCTAGGATACAAAGCATACAATTTCGTTTAAAAAGTTACACTCTTTTGAAACCTCTTTAGGGCAAGAACTCGACCAAGAGACTCAAGAAAATATAGAGAGAAAGAAGAAAGAAATATTTTGAACTATTTTCTCGGTTAAAGTATGGAAGTATTTATAGACTTCCAATAGATGCCACAAATAGACATCTTTTCACCCGAAATGGTATCTGCAATTAAGAAACACCTCTTCGGTCAAACAACATGACCAATGGACCAAAACAATGTGAAACACACCATTTCACGGTTCGGAATCTTTCACTAAAGGAAGCAACCGTTCATAACCGGCCCGCCATATATTAATATTTATTTATTTCTTTCTTTCTTAAATATATATAATATAGGAAAAATCCTAATTGTAGTCCCACCCGATAGGCCATTTTCAAGTCAGTCCCGCGCTTTATGAGTTTTTAGAAAGTGTCCCAATAATTCCGATTTTGTTGCAAACTTGGTCCCACAGTTTTGTCAAAGTTCATCATCAGTCCCATAGCTTCGAAAAAGTTCCAATTGGTCCCATAAACTTGAAAATCAGCAGAACAAGTCCCATTTCCGTTATCTTTTCCGTTAAAGTTAACGGAAGTTTCAAAATAGTCTCATACTTTTTGAAAAATTGGGAAAAAATTACATCTTTTCATCTTTTAACTTGATACTTAACACAATCTTGTCCAACAACCAAGAATCAGGCCCAACATGCTTCCGAAATAAAAGTAAACATTCATAAATTCATACCTCTGTTTGACCTCCTTATTACCGGGTATTCCAAGCCTATGGTTTTATGGACTCGTTCCAACCACTCGACCGCAGACGGTGGTTCGTGAGTCTTAGCTCCTTCTGCAATACAAAGCACAACCCTATTTCGTTTCCTACCTTAGGGCGTAGGGGGTATTACAGGATAAATGTTTATTTGAAGTTCTGGGAAACAAGTTGAACAAAAGCCTCAAACTTTTATTGATGAATAAAATTAAAATTACATAATTATATTATACTCTGCTATTGGAGGAGATAACTTTTTAGCCTCTCATATGAGGACTTACAGATTGGGGGAAATTCTCATACACTCGAAATTTAAAATACAGAAAATAAAATATTACAATAAAGGAAATGATATTATTTTTAGAAGATTATAGACTTGGAAGGGAATATGTTGAGAAGAGTTGGAGAAATTTTCTGATTATCTCCATCTGCTTCAGGCCTTCTCTTTTTATAGCCTTCAACCACGGATTCCAAATGTGGATTCCAAACTTGTAAAATATTTGCCGACGCTCTTATCTTCTTTTATCAAGTGGCTGGTCCCTCTTCTTTATCTTTGTCTGCCATTTCTTTGAAAAAGTTGTGGCTGATCTTCTTTCTTTTTGAAAGGCATGGCTCGTTGTTTTTGTTTTTGGCCAATCCTTATCATGAGGGCGTCATTGCGTTCACCATCTTTTTTGTACATTTCATAGCTGTATAATAATTTTTTTGTTCACCTGTCCAACTTTTCTTAAAATTAAATTTTTTTACAATTGTAATTTTTTCATTAAGCCTAATTTAATTAGACTCTTCTTTGCCTCTTATTACATTTAAGAGGTTTTACCGAGTTTTATGAAAACCCCTCGGATAGCTTCTCTTTTTACCCTTATCCTGTTTGGCTTCGGGCTTTTCCTTTGTAACCCTGATCCTGGTTCCGAATAAGGGTTTGTCCTGGAACTCACAACTTAGGCATATGCGATTATGCCATTGCTCAACATACATCATGTTGCATGTCTTCTTCCGTGTCTTCTCTGTTGCGGGTAACTTATTTTTCCAAATTAACGTCCTCTTTTGTTCGAAAAGGTTTTCGCGAATTCGGTACTTTTTCCTGTCATAAAATTTAACAGGAATGATCCATTTATTTTATCGGAAAAAATCTTAAATGGATACTTGACTTTGTCCATCTAAATTAGACAGACCCAAAATCCCCAGGCTCTTCGGGTAGAGATTTCATCTTCACTAATTGAGACTACCAGGGGTGCTTCTCTCATTTCGACCTTGACTTTGTGGAAGGCCACCATATCGGGTCTTTGTAGTTTCATGAAATGAAATGCTGGATGAGACCCTTTTCCTGCAATTTTTGGAGCTATTGATAAAATTTTTATCTCCAGAACATCTCCTCGTTTTAGATGTGGATTGTTCTGCCATGAATCATACACAGCTCCACTTATCCATTCCGGTAATTTAGAGATTTTCGGAAAACCTGGTGCCATAGTATGTATTGAGGCAAGTGCCCCAAAATCATATCATTCTCGGACCTCATTGGGTCTAGATCTTTCGAGCATCCAAACCCTGAGATATTTCCCTGATGTATCAATCAGAGTTTTTCCATGATTTATTCCTTTTCTCGAGTCAAGTTTCTCCCATGATCTTTGGTAAACCTACCAATATAAATTAATTTCATTAGTATTAACCTTAGAGGTGCCTGTCTGTGGCCTAAGGTTAATCTTTCCCTCTTTAACCGCCTAAGGTTAATCTTTCCCTCTTTAACCGCAGAGGTGCCGGGTTGACTTGAAGCTACTGGAGATTTCTCTTCCTGTAGTTCAATTGTTTCCCATTTATCAGAGTCTGATATGGGACTCATGCAAGCAGTATTTGAATTTGCCGCTCCAGGTATAGCGCCCTATACTCTAAACGCGTGGTTAGAGGCCCGCTCTCTTAATTCTCGGGTCATCACTAAAGTAGATGCCTTTCGAATCGATTCTTGCAATGCCTCAAACAAGGATCCTGAGGCATATATTAAACTCCTGATTGAATTATGGACAATATCCAGATTAACTCGTATTTGTCCAACTACCTTAGCGTTAACTGATAGCTGGCCAAAGTGCTTGTCTATTTTCCCTGAGATGCCTATACCTCTTAAGGATGGAATCTGCTTCAGATGTTTCTATCTCTTGTTAGAAAATATGCAAGTATAGTTTCATGAGATTTCACAATGATAATATCAAAACAATAATATTGACATTCTGCTTGCCATCTCATAATACAAGTCTTTTCTATTTTTGATTCTAATTTGTTTTTTAGAAAGGCTTTAATATTCGTTTTATCAACTTTTAAAATAAACTTCTTTGCTAAGAGAAATAATGACCATTTTTTAAAAGATTTCCAAACAACAAATAATTCCTTTTCATTACTATGCCAAAGTGCGGCTTGTTGTTCCGTGAACAACCCTCCTGTACATCTACAAGGTTATTCCCCTGTAGTAGTCTTTTTCATTTGTACCGCTGCCCAATGAAAATCATTAGCGTCTGTATAAACAACTAAATCAGCATTGTCCTGAGGAATTGCGAGTTTTAGTAAATTATTACAAACTTGTTTTAGCTCTCGAATTCTTTGAGTGTGAATTTCTTCCCACTTCCACTTTGCACTTTCTGTTTCTTTTAAAAGAGGTCGAAAATCCTTTCTGTACTTCGCAAGGTTTTTGATAAAGATTCCTGCGAAATTAACAACTCTTAGAAAACTTTGAAGTTGTTTTTTATCTTTAAGAATATCAGGAAAATTGCGTATTTTTTCCACGATGTGTTCTTAAAGTTCAATACCTGCTTCGTCAATAAGAATACCAAGAAATTCAACCTTATTGACTCCAATAATTGCTTTCTTTTCAGAGAGCACTAATCCGTCCCTATGCATTGAAAAAAATCTCTAAATATTTAATATGTTCGTTCATGTTTAGATGCAATCAAAATATCATCAATATAAACAAATATAAATTCAAAATAATCTTTAAACAGATTATCCATTTTTCTTTGGTATATCTGTGGTGCATTGGCAAGGCCCATAGGTAGCACGTTCCAGATATATTGACCTTGTGGTGTAGAAAATGCTGTATATTTCCTAGATTCATTTTCTAACTTAATCTGATAGAAACCAGATTTACAATCGAATTTTGAAAACACTTTGGCTCCTTTGATGCAATCAATTAAGTATTCTCTGCTTGGGCAATAGTAATCATCAAACTCTAGTATCTTGTTTATACCCTGATAGTTGATTACTAATCTAGCTTTTCCCCTTTTTATTTCACCATGATTTCTTACAAGGAAACCAGGGCTACTATAAACCGAGACTCCAGGTTCAATGAGTTTAAGATCGATATGCTCTTTGATAATCATTTGCATATCTTTCTTATCCATCATATTCATCTGGATAGGCTTCTATCGAACATACTCATACTTACGTTAGTCCTTAACCTTTAGAGTAGCTTCGATCTTTTTTTTTGTTCCACCAAGCCAAAGGATCCTCATTGTAATTCCTTTGGATTAGCTTTTTGACATGTTCGAGAGAGAGCTTATTCTCTTCGTCCATATACCAATCATGTTTCTTGTCTTCTAAGGCGTTCTTGAAGAAATATATTTCTTATTTAGTGGCCTCACTGTATCCTTCACTACAGAAACCTTGGTGTCTAAAAGACAACAGTGCTTCACCAAATTTTCTTTTATCTTGCATTTTAGGATTAGTCAATTTGGCCTCATTATCACCACGTTTGCTGCGAAAATTTATTGGCATAATGCGATTAAATGCCTTTTCTCGCTGCAGAACCTGAATCTCACTTCCACAGTTAGTGGTAAAGATTAATAAATTTCTCTTATTATCTTGCACATATCTTGCAAATGTTTGGATAAAGTTATTACCCAACAAGATATCTACTCCAGTATCATGAAAGTAAATTGGAGGCATTTTTACCTTAAACCAAGGTGTTCCAAATGCTCCTTCCATCATATTTTTGTTTCTCGTTTATCTTTATTGAGTATAAGGATTTTTCTCGAAAAATCTCTACCTGCAATAATAGGTAAGGTTTTCGTAGCATTGCTAGGAAAGACTCCGGGTTTTGCTGTGCAAATACCTGAACCAGAATCAATATACGCAGAGAAATATTCTGTCTTATATTGATCATAAATAATACCAATGGCTAGTCTCAACTCTAATGAGATGACCATCCAAACTAAATTCCATACCTTTCCCTTTGCTGCCCCAAGGTTTATGTTCCTCAAGGAAGCTTAAACCCAGGGTAACTACTCCTGGTTCTCGTCCTGCCAACCTTGCTAGAAATACTTCTTGGCCCGCCATTTCTAGCATACCTTCATATTTGCCGACCGTAGGTTGCTGCAAGTGATATAAGTCATCACAAGGAAAATAATTTTCCATTTTCGTAATGTCGAATAGTACCTGCACTTCTTTCTATCCTTCAGGGCATCTAAATTTTACATTATCCACCCTAATGGCTTGCGGGGTCGAATCAATAAGCAATTCTTTTCCCTTCAAGCCTTGTATCCTTTCTTCTGAGAAAGACATCCGACTATTAAATTCCATCATAGTATTGAGTGTTCTGTTTAAGATGGGATGGTCTTTAATGATAATGTCGACTCCCCCAATTCTAGGTATTTGAATTGGATCTAGTGTCATAACTTTAGCAAATTCTTTAAAGATTAGAGGAATTTCAATATACTCTTTCCGTAGGAAAAGATCCGAATGATGTGTGTTGGAAAGTGCATATGCTATTCTATAAGTTATAAAATACGGCCTATTCCCTTCTTTCATAAGATCCTTTCTTTTGAAATCTTGATGAAGGGTTAAGACACGTTTGAAATCTTGGTCTGCTAGGTTATATGCAATTCTTGGATGAATATCAAACATAAGTTTTCCTGCATATAAATTCCCTACCATTGTACCAAGGAAGCCATCTCTTAGGTTATTGATTCTCCTATCCATTATCGATAAATGGATTTCCGAATCAATTCCTTCTTTAAAAGTTACTTTTATGACAACTTCAATGGTTCCTATATGGATCCATTTCATGGTCACTGCTACTTCCTCTCGTAGCCTGCCTAATTCTTCAAGAATTTTTTTTAGGAATTAATTGCATATCCATCACATTTCTCGTAAATTCCATCGGAATTGCAAATTTTTCCGAACTTACCTTGTATATGATGTGATGTTTTCTCTGGTTTAGTCCTATTTGATTTAGGACTCGGCTAAAACCTCCAATTCTAAAATCATGATATGGTTCAATATTGAAATTTTGCCTCATAATTCTTTTCAATGTTCGGTTTGAAACCGACATTCTTGAAAAGAATCCAGAAAGGCTTTCAGAAATTTGAAGCCTATCTCCTTCACTGTACTCAGTCTGATTCGGTTGATGATCCATCCGAATCTCCTTCAATTTCTTCGTCATATACACTTTCGTCTGAGGGAAAATTTTCGAATTGGTAGATAGGTACCAGGCCGCCATAAAAGACTACATCCAATATATCAGCCGTAGCTTCAAATTGGCGTGTTTCTCGCTTTTGCGGACAATCCGGGGAGATATGTCCCTTTGCTCCGCACGTCCAGCAGTTATAGTCTTTGAAACTTTCATTAGCTCGTTTGTGAGCTCTTTTGAAAGTCCTTCGAGTTGGAGTCCGGTTACTGGATCTTTTATCAGTTTGTCTATATCCTTGTGAGGAAGCCCTCATAGGTCCTTGCCGTTGGCCCGATTTATAAGATCGACCCTTAGTTTTGGACCACCATGATCTTCGTCTAAACGAAGGTTTATTTCTGTAACCCCTGTTGTCGGTGTTACTCTCCTTCTTTTCTGTAACCTCTTAGTTTTGCATGTTCTCTCTGGTTTTCTCAGAGTTATTTTCATCGAAGTATCCATCTCCGATGAAATGAAGCTTTATAAGCCTTTCGAATCTTTCTGCTATGGTACTTTTGGATTCTCCGGCTAAAACTCCTTGCTTGGTCATGTCAGGTGTTTGGTTCCATCCCACCTTGACTGATCCCTCTAGACTCAACTCCATCAATCTGACGAAATTTTGTTTGTCGAGTTTTAGAGTGGTGGCTGCTATTTTCATGGTAGCTACCCATTCATCGATTATCTTTTCAATATTTCAAAAATCAATGACATCCAGATTCAGAATAGTTCCATAAGGGTGCAAGGGCTGAGACATTATCCTAGCCCATGGTGTATTTTCTGGTATCCTTTTTGGATTTCTCCCTGAATTCTCTTTGAGACGCGTTCCACCAAAAGTTGTTGTAGCATTAGTGTGGAAATCCACACCTTCATGCATCGTGCTATCCTCTGGAGGATCATTTGATGCCTACTTCCTTCCGGAGGTGGTAACGCCGGTGGCACAATTGTGCTTACCTCGTTAAGCTTGACATTAACTAAATCTACCATCCCAAGTTGGGAGAAAGATTCAGCTAATTTTTGTAGATCAGATAGATCTACTCGTGATACTTCCATTAATTAATCCTACTGAGGATTTCATTAATTCTATCTTCTTGTGTTTTGGGCACGGAATTTCCGTTGCCTTACCTTTCTGGTGCAAAAGAGGCACTGGCCCAAAAGCATCACGGATTCGTTCACTATTGGAATTCCAATACGACCCTTCCGTTAATCGCTTAGATCTGAGATCTCTTTCTTCAGATCTATAATCGAGTTCTTCAGATCTGGGATGATCTGTAATATCTCGTCCATTTTCTGGTTCAATTGTTCTATTTTCATAGGTAGATGGATCAACCTATGACCATAATCTTGAACCATTTTCTGAACTTCTCTAAGATCTCGGGTAATCTTAGAAGTATCAGTTTTAGTATCGATTTCTATCCATGTTGGACAAAATTCTCTCTTTTCGTAACTCGTTGAACATTTGTTCGAATGTTCCATTCTTATTTAAATCTCCTCCGTTAGAGAGTGGAGTAATAAAATGCAATAATAATTAATTATTTCATCAATAAAACCTAAGGTTCTGATACCATTTTGCGGATAGATCACAAAATTGTTGTTAAGTTACAAATATCAAGATCTAAATGTAATTGTTCCCTGAAAAACTCAATTTTAAAACTTTTAACGAAAATCAACAAACGGGACAAAGGTTAAAATCTTACGGGACTAACGTTAAAATCCTACAGGACTAACGTAGATTAACCGAAGGACCAGATTAGTAAAATTAGCGATTATTAGGACTATATTAAGAAAAATGTAAAGCTTGGGACTAACCTGAAAACCGACTTATCCTGTGGGACTACAATTAGGATTTTCCCTATAATATATTAATAAGTAAATATACAACAGTTTGGTCATAGTTTTAATATTTATTTTGACAAGCTCTTTTCCAATATTTGAGCAGTCAAAATTTTGTGAGGAAAACAACTAATATCAGCGGCGAAAATTTCAATATCATCCTTGGAACAAATTGAGTTCTCCGGGAGTGAAGTTAAATCAAATCCTTATAATTTGTGGATAAAAATTATAGTTTTTGGTCTTACATGTTTGACCATATTTTTCAATTTTGAGTCCATTTGTGAATCTCTCATTGTCTCTTATAACTTTTAAAAATTCTCAAATATGATCTTATCCCGTTGAAAAATTAAAGGTTAATTTCATTATGGTTTCCTTCGGAGAAGTTGGATGTGAGTGCAACACACAAAATCTCCCCAGAATAGAATTGTCGCGCTAAATATCGATGAAAAATTATGTTCAGACCAAATATGACAATCTTTAAACGTTAAAGACATAGTATGAAAATCACGTGAAGAATGTGATTAAAATTGAAAAAAATCTAACATATGGTGATCTTCCCTAATTTGTATCATACATCTAGGAGATTGTCTAATATTAAACAGATTGTTGGACTTTTTATTGCCTTTCAGCTTGGAGAAAATGACAGTATTACGAGGCCTTGTAAACTTCGAACTAAAGCAACACAAAACATCATAATATTTCACGCGAGATGTAATATTTCTCCTTGTTTATAATAATGTTAGTCCGATACTTTATTTTAATTATTATAAATTATATTTTGCCTCTTCAACTAAACAAAGTGTATTAAACAAATCCTTTAATAAATATTAGGAGTCTCTTACCCCTGAAAAATAATTTTAAAAAATTAAAAAAACATATAGATTTAGTCGGGACGTTCATAACATGGCATAATTATTATCTTCTTCACTATTTTTTATTTTTTTTTTCTGATTTTTTTGGGCGTAAGTGACAATTATATTTGATTAAGGAGGTGTTTGACATAATTTGTATAGTTTAATGGTTAAAATACACTTAAATAATAAAAATAAAATATAGGACTAATATTGATTAAAACAGGACTAACGTTGCAACTTTATTTGAGAGATTGTTTTCAAAATTTTATAAAGCGTGAGACTAAAACTACAATCGTGAAAAGCATGATACAATACGATAAACTTTTAGAGCTCAATATTGACTAGATTCGAGGTTCCAATTTGAAACTGAATAAATTTTATTTAGTCTCAGAACTTAGAAACTTTAATACATAGACAAACACAAATGTTAACATGCAAATAACACAATAATGACACACCAGATTTACTAATTCTATAGTTTAACGACAAATCAGTTAAAAAATTCAGATTTTAAACATCAACAGAAATTAAATGTTACCAAGTGATCTAGCCCATAAAATATGAATCGACCAAATCAAGCCAAGGCTTGTATAAGACCAAATTGGGTCGTAAAGAGTATATAGACTGCACTCAGGTCACAGAGCTACCTACGTACCTTTTACTAGGATCAAGTCTAAACGTAGTTCAATATGGAAAGTATGGTCATTAACGAGGTACTTAACTCAGTATTAGAGATGAGAACGTACTGTCAGATCGTACAAATTAATACGGATATGTTACTTAATCGGTCAAAAGTCCAGTTCATCTCATTAATGAGAGCTATTTATAGAACTGTACATATTGTACAGATGGTTAGGTGACATGTGGGATGTCTTACACGTGTCCATAGGTGAGTGTCCCAGATTAATCGGGTCATGCCCATGATTGACCAGGTCACTTATAATCACGGGATTTAGTAGTGTTTTGCAAATAAGTATCTTTTAATTAGAGATCTTTATGCAAATAACCACAATTAGATGTAGGGTCGTACCATACGAGGGGAGTCCCCCAGATACGACCTTGTGTATTATGAGTTTCCACTATATATCATTAAGTCCCCAATTAATGGGTTAATATTACCAATTTAATGCATTAATTAATGTTTTATGGGATTCAGCCCTTTAATGATTATTACTGCAGGGTGTCAGGCTCCTCATTTCATGCACCATAGTATTTTTGACACGTGGACTGTCATGCGAAGCGTCTATTCTTATGAACCGTTGGATAATTTTTAAAAGATCAATCTGATCCGTTGCTTTGGCGGTTTTACCTAGGTATAAATACACCCATTTTCCAGTTTATTTTTACTGTTTTAAACACTAACCTAAACTTCCTTCAACCTCGTATTCACAGCAAGGAGATTCGTACTACTACTCGTTCCATCCTCTACGACCTAAGTAATTCGGTATTTTCCTTCTCTTTCCTTTAGTTTTTATAATCATAGATCGTGAGGGGTCTGAGAGTGTTGATGTTGTAGGATCCCATGAAATATATCACCTTGATGGTGGTTCGAATTTTGGATCCTCAGAGTCTACGGGATCAAGTAGTAGGTCTTCCGTAGATGGTTCAGCGTCGTTACCCTCTCTGGATTTAGAGAGGAACATAATATAAATGACGATTTATTTCCTACTGCTCTCCAAGAGAGTGATAGAGTGAAGTGTTGAATATGTGATCCACAATTAGTGAGGGTAGTATACATCAAATCTCTAGAAAATACCATATTCCAGCTAATTTCGGGGCTTTGGTTCCTAGATCTTAGGATCGTATTCATACTCCTCCCCCCTCATTATCGTACATTTTACATAGCCCATCTAATGGCAGGATTACGATTTTCCCTACATCCTGCCATTATCGATATTTTAAACCATCTTCGTCTTTGCCCTTCTCAGCTGCTGCAAAATTCGTACCGTCATCTAACTTACTTCATAGTACTCATGCAAGTGCATAATTCCGAACCTAACATAAGAAATTTTAATAAATTCCTGTGCATAAATCGATGTAGATCAAACTCGGAATTAGGTTTCTATTATCTCACCCCACAGAATGGATACCGAGTGCAAGCCACTCCAAAAGATCCCTATGGGGCTTGAAACGATATGTACTTCTATCTTGTGATGCCCGACGAAGCACCTTGGGGAGTGCTTCGTAAGTGGAACCTTAATGTTCCTACGAGGTTAAGAGTTGGTTCCCCGACTATACCCGAAAATAAAATTAAAAATATTTTAGAGTGGTATTATAGTCCCCAATTGATATCCGAGTTTATGCGACGATCTTGCAGACTCAATGCTGCTGATGTCGAGCCTGTTTCTGATATAGGTAGATTATTTATTATTACACTTTCATATATTAATTCTATGCTTCGTTTCTGACACATGTGTGTTTGTCTTTGTTATAGCTATGTCGTTACGTGCATCTCGCATGAGGAAGACCGACGAGGCTCGCAGGGTCCCGCTCAGCCTCAACGTCCTACTGCTCGAGGGATACGGATCACTAAACCTAACGACCCTCAAGTCTTGGTTGGTGATCAAGATGTTAGAGCTACGACTCGTTCTAGATCTACCACTATTGCGAGTCCTGCAGTTCCGGCTCCTCCTACATCTCGTCCCGCTCCTCCTTCAGAGCAGTCGAGGGTTCAAAAGTGCCCTTGAGTTGATCCCTCGAATATTGCATCATCTTCATCGGGGCCTCCTTTCATGGCTCCACCCCTGGGTCTTATGACACGAGCGAAGAGGGCGGTATAAAAGAAATCCTCGATAAATTGGAGGCCTTGTGCTTGTCGGATTTCATGGAGCTAAATCTTACTTAACGGCCACCCGTCAACGAGAGTAATACTCCCTTGAATCTTCAGCCTCGCGTCTACGAGAAAAGCAACATTCTTCTTGACCCCATTGGATATATTGCCATGGAGCTATACTGTCACTCCATGCTACCCCGTGATAAAATGATGTTTCTCAAGCATGCTCATCCATAGATTGAGAAGGAGGCCGCATCGTTGACATGTCGGATATATGAATTTAGTTATTTAATGCAATCCATATATAGTCGTACAATTGTTTATTGATATTTGATGCATTATTTTTTGGTTATTTTGCAGATGAACCTTTGCACTCACCAGCTTTCACTAACGCGCTCACACTATAAGAACGAGTGTGTGGAACTGGAAAAGAAGTTGAAAGATTATAAGGATGGCGTGGAGGCTGAATTGATTACTAGCCGTGATGAGGTGAAAAAGGCGGAGGAGGGCTTGAAGAAAGCAGAAGCTGACCTGAACACTGCACAGTTGCAACTCATTCAGGTACAAGAAGAGTACAAGAAGTTGAAGGCGGAAGACTTGGAACGCCAGAAATAATTTATTCTAGTTTGTAACTGAGGCCGAGAAGAAGCAATCCTACGAGCTTGGCAGAACTGATGGGACGAGGCACTACATCATGTCCTCCCAATTCCAGGCGCATCAGAAGGAAGTTGTTCTGGAAGTTCGTGAGAAGACTATTAGAGACTTCCTTAAATTGGAACAATTGGACGAGCTCATGATGTCCAAGGCTATGAACGACCATTTGGATGGATTTTCAAAGGTCTTGGACTTTCTAAAATGAGATGGCATCCTCGCCTCGAATTTTAAGGTAGAGGATTATGCGACCGAGCATGGGGATAAGGACACTTTACGACCCTCACTAACTCCCGACGAGGTTGAAGAGTTTGTTGATTTCCCAAAATTCAAGAGCATCATCGAAGTTGTGGAAAGGGAGAAGCAACGAGCTCAGCAAACCGAGGCTGTGGAGGAGCAACAAGCTCAACATACACAGGCTAGCTCGGAGTTCATGCGAGAGCTGGAGTCTACCATCGACTGAGGTCAATCTGCTGACGGTGCAACCACAATGAATGACCCTGAAGTTGAAGAGGTTCTTGTTCAACAAGGTCGAACTTACCTGGCTCTGATTTCCATCGTAGTGCCATCTGAGAATGAAATGTCCACTAACGATCCTGCTGCTGAGAACAAATCTTACTTTTAATTTATATAAGTTTTTGGGTTTTTATATTCTTGAGTCGTAGTACTTTGGGTTCCAGACAATGAACTTGTAAGTTGCAAACTTTTTGTTGAATGTTGAAAATTTATTAAGTGTTTTGTTTCGTATGCTTGCATTATTTTCACAGTTTTATCCAACTTGTGATATTATTGTGTTGATACAACCAATATTCGTTTAAACGAGCTTAAGCACAACATTCAATAATACGACTTTAAGCATAGAATTTACGTAAATTATTTACATTCCATGGTCGGGGTAAATCTTTTCCCTTCAGATATTGTAGCCTATAAGTCATATGTTTTGTGACTTTAGTGATCTTGTATGGTCCTTCCCAATTGGCCTCAAGCTTCTTTATAGTCTGTTGTGATCATAGCTTCGGATCCATATACAAGGCAGAAAGGGGTCTATCCCGTAGATGATCGAGGAGTTGTTCGATAAGCCCATAATACCCCAGGTAATTCATCTGTCCATCGTACTCGTTCTCCGTCCACTCTCGTCTTTATATATTGCAATAGGATACGATTCGCTACTTCAGTAAGGCCGTTTGCTTGAGGATGTCCTACCGAGGTGAAGTGTTGGTTGATTTTTAACTCCTTGCACCAATTCGTTATATTCTTTCTGTTGAATTGTGTGCCATTATCAGAGATCAATGTTCGTGGAATACCGAATCTGCAGATAATATTCTTATAGATGAAATCCATTACCCCATTTTTTGTGATTCGTGCTACAGCTTCAGCTTTAATCCTTTTAGTGAAGTGTTCCACCACAACGATGATGAATTTCTTCTACCCCTGTGTTGGTGGAAATGGTCCTGCATATCAAATAATTGTAACTTTAGAGTAATTCGTATAGTACAACGTGTGTAAAATGTGAATTACAATTTTGAACCTAGGATATCAATTTACCATTGATCAAATGGATATGCGATCTTAATCGCTTTCATTGGGGTTCCTGGTTTGTGGATCGTATTGGAATGTAATTGACATTCTTTGCATCGTTGTGAAAAATTGCCCGCATCTTCAATCATTATGGGCCAGAAATACCCCTGTCGTAGGATTCTTTGGGCCAACGAACGCCCAGCGGAATGCTTTCCACAGCTTCCCTCGTGGATTTCTTTCATGACATTGGTTGCTTCATCTGGAGCAAGACATCGTAGTAAAATCCCAGAGACAAATCGTTTGTGCAACTCATTGTTCGCTATAATGAATCCCAAAAATTTGTGTTGGACCCTTTTTGCTTCTAGTTTATCTTGCGGTAGCTCCTCTGATACGAGGTATCGTATAATTGGAGTTCTCCAATCATCAGCGTCGTCAAGCAACGGTGCTACAACAATGTTTTCTACTATTTCTGCCTCGATTAGTATCGTTATCTTTCAACTTTTAACACCGATTGCCAAATTTTTCCAATGCATCAGCTCTCTTCCCTCGGAACTTGTAAAAGTTCTACTTTTTCAAATTTGAGCATTAATCCCTGGACTTTTGTTAAATATTTGCTCATAGTTTTTTTTCTTGCCTCGTAAGTTCCTCCTACTTGTGTTGCAACCAATTGAGAATCAGTAAATATGTGGAGATAGGTCACTTTAAGAGATATTGCTAGTTTCAGTACGGCTATCAGTGCTTCGTACTCAGCTTCATTGTTTGTGACATCAAAGTCTAATTTCACTGCAAACTCCATGTCTTCTCCTGTAGGTGATTGCATCCAAACTCCTACCCCACCTCGTTTGGCCATCGACGAACCATCAACATGCATGAGCCATGGTTTTGTTGAGCCGTATCTAAACTCATAACATTGTTATCGCCATTTCCACCAAGAATTTTGCAGTTGCTTAGGCTTTAATTGTTGTTCGAGGCTATATTCGATACTGAATTCTCCTAACTCAATGGCCCATTTAATCATTTGTCCTGAAACATCCGGTTTCGACAACACATGTTTCAATGGTTAATTAGTTAATACCACAATGTGATGTGAATGGAAATATGGTCGAAGCTTTCGGCACTCGTGATGAGTGCCAGTCCCCATTTCTCAATATTTATCTATTTAAATTCTATTCCTTGCATTAGTTTACTGACATAGTAGACGGGCCGGTGTTCTCCATGTAGTGCTCAAAGTAACACCGAACTTATAGCCACTTCTGATACCGCTAGGTACAAGTAAAGTGGTTCGTTCAGGACTGGTTTGGTCAGTAAAGGTGGTGACATCAGATATTTTTTTAGTCTCGTGAAGGCTCTTCACATTCTTCAGTCCACTGAAAATCCTTCATGTGTCATAATATTTTGAAAAAATGAAGACCCTTGTCAACTGACTTTGAAATAAAACGATTCAAACTTGCCATACGACCTGTTAGCCTCTGTACATCTTTGATAGTTTTTGGTGTTTTCATTTGCAATATAGCCTCAAATTTTTTCGGATTCGCTTCGATACCTCGCTCTGTTATGAGGTAACCAAGGAACTTCCCTTCTCGTACTCCAAAGGTGCATTTTGAAGGATTTAATTTCATTCCGCATTTATTCATTATGTTAAATGCTTGTTTTAAATGTTTTAAATGATCATCTTCTTTTGTGCTTTTTACAAGCATGTCATCAATGTACACTTCCATAGAATGGCAAATTTCATTTTTAAACATCGTATTTACGAGGCGTTGGTAAGTCGCTCCTGAACTTCTTAGGCCAAAGGGCATTACGTTATAGCAATATTCGCCCTTGGCCGTTATGAATGACGTTTTTTCACAATCCTCTTTTGCTATCATTATTTGATTAAAACCTTGGAAAGCATCCATCATGCTGAGTAATGCACATTCAGTAGTAGAATCTACGAGTAAATCTATATGAGGCAAGGGATAAGGGTCACGAGGACAAACTTTGTTTAAATCAGTAAAGTCGATACACATACGCCATTTTCTATCTGCTTTAGGAACTACAACAACATTTGATAACCATTCAGTAAATTATATATCATTGATGTAGCATACATCTAGTAGTTTCTTTACTTCAGTCTTGATGATGGTATTTCTGTCGGGGCCGAAGTTTCTTCTCTTCTGTTGTACTGGCTTAGCATTCGGATCTACATTCAGACGATGCTCAATTATGCTCGGGCCTAAACCTTTGAAATCGGCGGCTGTCCATGCAAAGATATCAGTGTTGTTCCAAAGGAAACATATAAGCTCGTCTTTGACCTTTGGACTCAGTTCTCCATCGATTTTCCTGACCTTCTCTGGGTCGTCGGGAAAAAGTTGGATAATCTTTTTTTTAGTTGGCTTGATTGAAGTATCCGTTGTTTCTGATTTATATTTTCCTCTGCCCTTTTTCTTCTTCTGAACCTCTAGCAATTCTTTTTCCACCTCGTTGATCTTTGAGATTAGATCAGATGCTACATGATCAATGATATTGGTCTCATGAGTTTCCCTTTTCCTTTTCAGATTCCTCGTTTCTAGGGAGGTCGTATAACACTGTCTTGCCTCCAGTTGATTTCTCCTCATCTCACCAATCTCGTTTCTCGTTTTGAACTTCAGCTTCAAATGTATAGTTGACACTATAGCCTCGAACTTGTTGAGCATGGGTCGTCCCACTATCATGTTATATGCAAACGGAGTGTCAACCACCAAAAAGGTGATTCACATCGTTTTCCTTTTTGGGGCAGTTCCCAAGGACACATCTAACTCAATCGACCCTTTGGGCATGATTTGTGAGCTGGTAAATTCCATCAAGGGCGTATTTATGGGTCATAAATCCGGTGTTAAGCTCCACTTTCTATAAGACATCCTAGAAAATTATATCGGCCGAGCTTCCAGTGTCAACGAGAACTTTATGGATCGCATAGTTCGCTACGTCCGTAGTGATTACCATAGGATCATTGTGTGGTAGCATCATTCCTGCTAGATCATCATCGGTAAACACAATGGATTCATTTGTTCGAGTTACAGTTAGAACCTCCTGATGCCCTTTTCGATGGTGTTCAGTGCATATTTCACGCAGCCTTCTCTTTCTTTCACTTGAAGAGTCTCCTCCTTCAAGTCCTCCAGATATCATGTATATATTCCCCCTATGGGGTTGGTTTCGCGTTTCATTGGCACAATGATTTGTTGCCTCGTTCTGATTCTCATTATTTCGCCGATCACTCCAGCCCTACCTATCATTTATGCATCCCTATCATTCCTTCCTCGTTCACGGTATTCACGCCTTTCTACCAAACGACTCCCTAGGTCGTTCTCGATTTCTCACCTTAGATAATTTATGTTCCACAAAGTCGTGTTGTCGTTTCTTTACCAAGTTAGTGAGCAAAAAAAAAGGGAAAAAAAGGCAGGAAATTTTTTGATCGTTTCGTTTGTTTTTGAATTAGTCTCTCAATCTCGTCCTTCAACTGGAAACAATCCTCTGTTTCATGCCCCCTTTCTCGATGAAATTCACAGTATTTGTGCAGCCCTTTCTTAGTCACATGTCGTAATGGTTTAGGCCGAACTATTTGCTCGGAGTATCGAGACTGCTGAATCGCCATTAAAGCTTGCTTTCTAGATGCATTCAGAGGATTATAGTGCTCGTATTTCGAGACTCGTTTACGATGCTTGTGAGGCTTATGACCCTGATGATCATTTTTGTCCTCATTTCGACCCTTGCGCGGGTCGGCTTTTGAGAACTTTTCAGTACTTTCGGAGTATCCACCCTTTCTATCCCTGCGCGGATAGTTTGTAGGGTAGTTACTCTCAGTACTTTTCAGTTCATTCATTTCCTCTTGATTGATGTATTAAGTGGCTAACTCCATCATTTCCTCATGGGTTTTTGGAGTCTTTCGTGCTATTGCATTAGCGAACGGCTCTGCCAGCAGACCTTGTAGTAGAATCCCGACCATCAACTCGTGGTTTAATTCTGGGAAATCAAGAATTTCGTGGCTAAATCGGTGAATGAACTCTCTCAGAGTTTCCTTTGGTTCTTGCTTTAGTCACATTATCATTGATATGGACTTTTTGGTTCTCTTGTTGATGGCAAAGTGATTCTCAAATTTTCTGATCAGATGGGAATACGAGACAATCGAACCTCTGCTTTGACTCGTAAACCACTCTTGAGCTCGTCCAATCAGGGTTGATACGAAGATCCTCGCATTAACAACATCTGATTTGGTCCTGAAAAGACATTAACAGTTTCAAATGAAGTTACATGAGGGATTGGGTCTCTAGTACCATCGTATTTTGGCATGATCGGCATCGAAAAGTTCTTATCTGGCAGTTCCATCATAATTTCTTTGGAGAATGGTGCGTTACGAGCCATCAGAGCCGTAACGTTTCTTACTCGTCTTGGAGCATCTTCAGTAGTTTCAGGAGTTAAATTGGTCTCCTTCACTCTTCCTGTGTCTTTTTCCTGGTTGAGTTCCTCTTCAAACAATCTCCGAGGCACTATTGGAGCCTTCTCAGCTCGAGCTCGCAGCATCTCCTCCACTTTCAATTGGACCTTACGATCCAATTCCTCTTGAGTCAAAGTGATCATATTGCTCGAGCCAACTCCTACATTCCTCGCTAGAGGTGTCTCTTCCATGCTCGTTTCTTGATTGTCCATTGCAGCAGTAGAGTTCATGATTTCAACGATCTTTAAGTAGGTTCCCACAGACTGCGCCACTTGATCTAGCTCGTAAAATGTGAATAGACCAAATCAAACCGAGGCTCGTATAAGACCAAATTGGATCGTAAAGAGTATATAGACTACACTCAGGTTCACTGAGCTACCTACGTACCTTTTACTAGGATCAAGTCTAAACGTAGTTCAATATGGAAAGTATGGTCATTAACGAGGTACTTAACTCGGTATTAGAGATGAGAATGTACTGTCAGATCGTACAGATTAATACGGATATGTTGCTTAATCGGTCAAAAGTTCAGTTCATCTCATTAATGAGAGCTATTTATAGAACGGATGGTTAGGTGACATGCGAGATGTCTTACACGTGTCCACAGGTGAGTGTCCCATATTAATCGGGTCGTGCCCATGATTGACCCGGTCACTTATAATCACGCGGGTTTGGTAGTGTTTTGCAAATAAGTGTATCTTTTAATTAGGAATCTTTATACAAATAACCACAATTAAATGTAGGGTCACGAGGGGAGTCCCCCAAATACGACCTTGTGTATTACGAGTTTCCACTATATATCACCAAGACTCTATAATGGAAATTGGAACCACACACATATTTCCTGCTATAAGTACAATATTCTTTGAACATCTTAAAAAGACAAATATTGAGAAAAAGAAATTATATACGGACAAAATAGTAACCAAAATATATGTTACTAATGATGTACAGGATTAAGAACCATTGTAGTTTAAGCTCATACAGAGTTTATTTATTTAAATGAGTCCAAATAGATCAAAATGATAGATTTAATATTAGTCATTTTCAAATTATGTTTATATTATCAATTATCTCATTAACAATATTTTTAAAATAAAGTAAATATTTTAATAATTTAGGACTTTTTTATGTTTGGGTGGTATTTTTTGAGACACTATAACTTGATAAATAAAAAAGAATATAAAAACTTAAAATTCTTGAATTTGTAATAGACAAATTTAAAGACTATAAATATATTCTGTACACATCAAAAAAAAAATTGAATATCATTACAATACACAAAATGTTTTTTTACAACGAAAGACTTGGAAGCTTTGCTAGTCAGAACTCAGAACACAGCTTTACTTTTCTTATAAATAATAACATTAATAATTAATAATAATGAAAATTGGAAGGGTAAAGCAATATTCCCATTAAAAATGTCAAATGGGTTGACCCAGCCCGCTGGACGTGACCCGTGGGCCGTGATGGGCTGGGCCAGGCCGACCCACAAAATTTGGTGGGTTGGGCCGGGCTGGCCCACGTAATTTGATGGGCCGACCCAGCCCACAATGGCCCAGCACATCCCATGTATTGAACAAATTTCGTTTTTGGGAGTTTAATTATCAATATACACCACTAGCCCAATGGTTTTAAGTTTTGAGGGCCCCTCAAAATGCTACAGCTTTTTGTTAGGGTTAATTTGGTCAAAAGACAGTTGAGAATGAGATATGTATATTATTAGTTATATTAGTCTAAATAAAAGAAATATAGAAAATCTATTTTTTCCAAAAATATTTACACGATTGGGCCGGGCTGGCCTAGGCCCACAAAAAAGTGGACCTGGGCTGGGCCGGCCCATAAAAAAATTGACTGCCTGGCCCATGATGGGCCTGGGCTGGGCCTCGCGTGATATTTTTGTGTTTCATATTTTAATTCAATATTTATCATTTTCGTACCCATTTTGTTAGTGTTTTCTATTTTAGAAAAATTAACTTGAACGAGATTAGACATTTTAATTTTTTAAAGAATATAATTACTTTATGGCCCCGTTTGTTTGACAGTGGATTGAATCAAAATTAGGAATAGATTTCTGGTAATTTGATTACTTGAAATCAATGTTCGGTTCAAACACATAGAATAAGAAAATGAATAAGAAATAGGGCAAGGATATATATTTTATTCTTTTTTTTTATGTTTGGTTCAAACACATAGAATAAGAAATTGAATCCAAAATTAAAGATCTTGACTTAAATTCCCTTATTTCAAACCATATTTGTATAATCTAATTTTAAATTTTCAACCATAGTAGAAATATTTAATATTTTATATATGCATATGTGTATGTATTTACACATATATATTTAATTTTGTTAAAACTAAAAAATAAATAAGATATCAATTTTGTTCAATTGCATTATCCTCGTTTAGAAAAATAATAGTTAAATTGAACATGCTTATTTTTTGATTGACATATTGTTTGATTTTTGAAAAATATTGATACATAAATGAATTTTTCATACAATAATGCACTGATAGCTATTTTAAGCCAGAAACATATTATTCTTAATAAATAAAATACATTGATAATATGTGACCAACAACCATTTCAAAATACTATCACAAAACCACATAACAATTTTTCAAATTCATTCAATAAATAAACATCGAATATAATGTAAGTCACGATCTATTTTGACAATAAAAATATAATCAATTAAAAATACTAAACTATTTCTCCATAAATAATAACTTAAATGAAATGCATAAATAAATAACTATTTTTTGCTGATTTTTGTATTATATTTGATATAGAGGTAGTAAAGGCATTAAAGTACTGTATTTATGATTCCCTTGATATGGTAATCACAATACCTCAATAAATAAGGGATTATGATTTCTTTTTTGGGGAGGAATATTGTAACGCCTGCAATTATGTTAACTATTTTTATATGAATTTTAATGATAGAGTTATAATATTAATTAATAAGATGTTTAGAGTATAGTCAATTATATCCTTATTGCCAAATTATATGGGGGACTTTTCTGTAATTATGATTGGTTCCATACCACTTAGTAATTTAAGGAAAAGGCTTAAACCTATTTTAAATAATATCCTCACAAACAAAATAAGGGGAAGAAAGAAAGCATTACGTGACGGCGGCGGTTCCAAATAGAAGTGAAGATATCTCTGTACGTAAGTGTGTTCTCCTGCTAATCCAAATGAATTGTGACATTAAATTAATGGTTTTTGATGTTAATAATAGGAAATTATGTTATTAGACAATAGATAAATAGTGGGGCACTCATATAAAGCATAGTTCTCCCCTGCTGTTTGACCCCTTCACATAAAAAAATTATTTTATTAAGCTATGGATTTCTTCTGGGACAAGAATTATTTATATTAGTTATTATTATGAAAGTGAATATAAACAACTCAATTTCTATGAAATGATAATGGCATATGATGAATAAGGCTTTCTTGTTTTGCTGATTAGTTTATCAAGTTTAGTTGTGGGGTTTAATGTAAGTACTAAAACCATGATGTAGAATGCTAGCAATGGGTAGAATCAGTTTCATGTATGTGATTTACTTGATGAGTATGTTTACTGATTTGACTAATTCTTCCTAATAATAATAGGATACTCATTTACTAATTGTCAATGTTGATCTAGATTGATTAAGAACACGCGAAGCTAATTCGAGAATTTGATATCGCGAGTTCGGGAAGCTTGAGGCAAGTGACTTTTTATGGTTTTCTTTTGTTTTATAGAGTTAAGCGTGACTGATGGATATATGAAGAAATAGTTGATTATATGTATATGACATGTTTCGTGAAGTTGATATGTACATTGGTAATTGGTGATAAATCGTTATTTCTATTAGCTTTTGAGTATATGTGTGTAGTCGGTATTCTCTGGACTCACTTTATGTCCCCGGGGTCATCTGCGTGCTCTTCGGTCAAGAGCTCATCTGTTCGTCCTCTTGGCCAGGGGTCATCTGTTCGTACCCTTCGACCAAAGGGTTCATCTGTTATATTTTTGCTTTGGATATCTTTGTTATCTTGGTCCCATACGTGGTACTGCTTAGTCACTAAGAGACGATATTTTATCTTGTTATGTTTGACCCGGTAGGAGAGTAGCAGAAGAAAAACATAAAAAGATGCTTGTTGAGTATGTGACTCACCCTTGTAATGTTTTATCTTTCCACAGAAAATTAATCCTCTTGGACGTGAGGAGTTTAATTGGAGTCTTTGTTCGATGCGCTAGATGGATCTTTTAGTTCTTAGAGTTTTGACGCCTTATCTTTAAATTTGAGATTTGTGAACTTCTTACGTTATTTGAATTTGATTTCATTCTTTTAGGTATGTGGATGATTTTGGGATTTGTATCTCAAATGTTCTGTTTTGCAATTGACAAATTTTTCCTTATTAATTGATGAATTTATGGTTAATAAATTATTTGTCATTTGCTTATCTTGGGATTTAGTTTTCCTTTGATCTTATGCATTAGTGGCTTCATGTCACCGCAATAGCTTATCGCGTTGACATGGCCATGTCATGACCCGAGCTGAGGGCGTGACAAAGAGGTATCAGAACGAGTTTCTTAATTTGAAACAAACTGGGACCATGTCAGTGCTTCAATATGCTAATAAGTTTAATGAGCTTGGTCGCTTTTGCCCAATTTACTTGAATTCAGAGGAGAGTAAGGTGAATAGGTTTTGCCAGGGTCTAAGAAGGGAAATTCAAGATAGAGTATCTTCCCATCTTGATACGAAATACAAAGACTTATTGGAGCGGGCTCTTAGAGTTGAGGAAGATCTGAAGACCTTTGAACATTATACTGAAGAAAGAAAGAGGCCAAGGGTGGAAGGGTTCCATCATGTTCAAAATATGACCAGCAGTTACAGTGGAAATAAGAAAAATGAAACAACGCGTGCTATCTCACAGGGCAAGGAATGTGATCGTTGTCGAAGAGTTCATACGGGTGAATGTCGTTGGAAAACTGGTGCTTGCTTTAGATGTGGCCGATCGGATCATCGCATTAAAGATTGCCCATTCATGAGTGATGAGCCTGCTAAACCAAAAGACCAACCTAAGAAAAACAATGCTCGATTATTTTCTTTGACTGAAGAGGATGCCAAGGCTACTAATGATGTGGTGACAGGTACCATTACTATACAATCAGTGAATGCCTATGTATTGTTTGACTCTGGTGCTTCACACTCTTTTATATCTATGATTTTTGCTGCATCTTTGAACTGCATATCTGAGAAATTAGATGAAATAATGCATGTTTCTACCCCAATGAAGAAGTCAACTATTGCTGATAGGATCCTCAGGAATTGTATTATTGGGTTAGGAGAGAAACAACTAAATGCCGACTTGATACGATTAGACATGAACAATTTTGATGCTATTTTAGGTATGGATTGGTTATCATCTAACCATGCTCATATTGATTGCTTTGGTAAGAAAATCGTCTTAAAAGTCCCAGGAGAAAAAGAATTCATTTATCACGGCCATCACTCTATTGAAATACCTAGACCGTCGAAACCTCATATTATTGTTATTTCTGCTATCCGTGCCTTTAAAGCTATGAAGAAAAGGAGTACTGGATACCTTGCACATGTTGTAGATACTAAGCGGGAAGGTACACGGCTAAGGGATATACGAGTAGTAAATGCATTTCCCGAAGTCTTTCCCGATGAATTACCCGGTTTACCTCCAAATCGAGATATTAAATTTGAGATTGATTTGGTTCCAGGATCTGGACCAATATCAAAGGCACCGTATCGTATGGCTCCAAGTGAGTTACGAGAGCTTAAGGTTCAACTTCAAGAGTTGCTTGATAGAGGATTTATTCGTCCTAGTGTATCTCCTTGGGGAGCACCAGTGTTGTTTGTTAAAAAGAAGGATGGTAGTATGCGTTTATGTATTGATTACCGTGAACTAAATAAAATAACAGTGAAGAATAAATACCCCCTTCCACGGATCGATGACTTGTTCGATCAGTTGCATGGTTCTAAAGTATTTTCTAAAATTGATTTGAGATCCGGTTATCACCAATTGAAGGTTAGAGAGGGAGATGTGTCAAAAACCGCCTTTCGGACCAGGTATGGTCATTATGAGTTTTTAGTCATGCCTTTTGGCCTAACCAATGCTCCTGCGGCTTTCATGAATTTGATGAATAGGGTTTTCCATAAATACCTTGATCTTTTTGTTGTAGTTTTCATAGATGACATCTTAGTTTACTCAAAAAATGAAGAAGATCATGCCGAACACTTGAGAATGGTGTTGCAGACTCTAAGAGATGAGCAACTTTTTGCTAAATTAAGCAAATGCGAATTTTGGCTTAGTAATGTAACATTCTTAGGACACATAGTATCTGCAGAGGGGATTTCTGTTGATCCTACAAAAATTGAAGCAGTAGCCAATTGGCCTCGTCCGACCACTGTAACGGAAATTAGAAGTTTTCTTGGGCTTGCAGGTTACTATAGAAAATTTGTCCAAGGGTTTTCCCAGATTGCAATTCCTCTAACTCGTCTCACCCAAAAGGGAGTGAAATTTGAATGGAACTCAAAATGTGAGCAAAGTTTCAGTGAGTTGAAGCAAAAATTAGTTTCTGCGCCCATCTTGACATTGCCATCTGGTACAGGAGGCTTTGTAATCTATAGCGATGCATCAAAAAATGGTTTGGGGTGTGTACTTATGCAAAAGGATAGAGTTATCGCTTACGCCTCACGTCAGTTGAAGTCTTATGAAGCAAATTATCCGACGCATGATCTGGAATTGGCAGCTATGGTTTTTGCCTTAAAGATTTGGCGACATTATCTTTATGGGGAGAAATGTGAGGTCTATACTGATCACAAAAGTTTGAAGTATTTGTTTACGCAAAGAGAACTAAATATGAGACAAAGAAGATGGTTAGAGCTATTGAAGGACTACGATGTTACCATAAACTATCATCCAGGGAAAGCTAATGTGGTTGCTGATGCACTTAGTAGGAAGTCCTCTAGAATAGCTGCATTATTTACTAGGCAACAAAGAATTTTAAAAGAATTAGATGAAATGGAAATTGAAGTCGTGGTAGATTGTTCAAAGGAGATTATGAGTTGTTTGATTGCGCAACCCACTCTAATTAATCGCATTAAATCATCTCAAAGTGAGGATCCCGAGTTGTACATAATTATGGAAGAGGCGAGGAAGGGGTTACGACCAAGATTTCAATTTCATGAAGATGGGTCTTTAAGGTTTGATAATAGAGTATGCGTTCCAATTGATCCAAGAATAAGAGAAGAAATTTTAGCGGATGCTCATAAGTCACGGTTTTCTATACATCCAGGTAGCACTAAAATGTATAGGGATTTGAAACCTCATTTTTGGTGGAAGTGCATGAAGCAAGATATAGCAGAGTTTGTGGCCAAGTGTTTGACATGCCAACAAGTAAAGGCCGAACATCAGAGAATAGCAGGTAAATTGCAAACTTTGGAAATACCTGAGTGGAAATGGGAACACATTACTATGGATTTTGTGTGTGGATTGCCGAAAACAAGGGAGAAAAACGATTGTATATGGGTAATTGTGGATAGACTTACCAAATCTGCTCACTTTCTACCGGTCAGACAAACGACTCCACTTGATAAACTAGCTGAAATTTATGTGGATAATATTTTATGTCTACATGGAGTACCAGTGAGCATTATATCAGATCGAGACTCTAGGTTTGTGTCTCGCTTTTGGAGGAGTTTACAAGGAAACCTTAAAACAGAACTAAAATTTAGTACTGCTTTTCATCCTCAAACAGATGGTCAATCAGAGAGAACGATTCAGACGCTAGAAGATATGTTGAGGGCCTGCGTGATGGATTTCAAAGGGAACTGGGATAAGTATTTGAAATTGGCAGAATTTGCATATAATAATAGCTTTCAATCAAGCATCGGAATGGCTCCTTATGAGGCTTTATACGGGAGGAAATGTAGATCTCCTGTGCACTGGGATGACATCGGGGAAAAGAAAATACTAGGACCCGACCTAGTACAGAGTGCTATAGAAAAGATTCCATTAATAAAAAGACGACTTCAAATAGCACAAGATCGACAACGGAGCTGGGCGAATATGAAAAGAAGACAATTAGAGTTCAAGGTTGGTGATTTGGTTCATCTAAAAATTTCACCGACAAAGGGAGTTATGAGATTTGGTAAACGAGGGAAGTTAAGTCCTCGATACATAGGACCATTTGAAATCCTTGATAAAATTGGTGAAGTAGGCTACAAATTAGCACTACCACCAGAATTGTCTAGGGTGCATAATGTATTCCATGTATCCTTGTTGAAGAGATATGTGCCTGACCCAAGCCATGTGTTAGAATATGAACCATTAGAAGTACAAGAGGATCTGACATATGAGGAATTTCCTATTCGGGTGGTTGAACGTAAAGAACAAGTTTTGAGGCACCGCACAATTTCATTTGTGAAAGTCCAATGGTCAAATCATTCTCCGGGAGAGGCTACATGGGAAGCTGAGGAGGAAATGATCAAAACCTACCCACATCTTTTTAAAAACGAAGGTACATATGTTAACCTTTTAAAGTTTCGGGGTCGAAACTTTTTATAAGGGGGGTAGAATGTAACGCCTGCAATTATGTTAACTATTTTTATATGAATTTTAATGATAGAGTTATAATATTAATTAATAAGATGTTTAGAGTATAGTCAATTATATCCTTATTGCCAAATTATATGGGGGACTTTTCTGTAATTATGATTGGTTCCATACCACTTAGTAATTTAAGGAAAAGGCTTAAACCTATTTTAAATAATATCCTCACAAACAAAATAAGGGGAAGAAAGAAAGCATTACGTGACGGCGGCGGTTCCAAATAGAAGTGAAGATATCTCTGTACGTAAGTGTGTTCTCCTGCTAATCCAAATGAATTGTGACATTAAATTAATGGTTTTTGATGTTAATAATAGGAGATTATGTTATTAGACAATAGATAAATAGTGGGGCACTCATATAAAGCATAGTTCTCCCCTGCTGTTTGACCCCTTCACATAAAAAAATTATTTTATTAAGCTATGGATTTCTTCTGGGACAAGAATTATTTATATTAGTTATTATTATGAAAGTGAATATAAACAACTCAATTTCTATGAAATGATAATGGCATATGATGAATAAGGCTTCCTTGTTTTGCTGATTAGTTTATCAAGTTTAGTTGTGGGGTTTAATGTAAGTACTAAAACCATGATGTAGAATGCTAGCAATGGGTAGAATCAGTTTCATGTATGTGATTTACTTGATGAGTATGTTTACTGATTTGACTAATTCTTCCTAATAATAATAGGATACTCATTTACTAATTGTCAATGTTGATCTAGATTGATTAAGAACACGCGAAGCTAATTCGAGAATTTGATATCGCGAGTTCGGGAAGCTTGAGGCAAGTGACTTTTTATGGTTTTCTTTTGTTTTATAGAGTTAAGCGTGACTGATGGAAATATGAAGAAATAGTTGATTATATGTATATGACATGTTTCGTGAAGTTGATATGTACATTGGTAATTGGTGATAAATCGTTATTTCTATTAGCTTTTGAGTATATGTGTGTAGTCGGTATTCTCTGGACTCACTTTATGTCCCCGGGGTCATCTGCGTGCTCTTCGGTCAAGAGCTCATCTGTTCGTCCCCTTGGCTTGGGGTCATCTGTTCGTACCCTTCGACCAAAGGGTTCATCTGTTATATTTTTGCTTTGGATATCTTTGTTATCTTGGTCCCATACGTGGTACTGCTTAGTCACTAAGAGACGATATTTTATCTTGTTATGTTTGACCCGGTAGGAGAGTAGCAGAAGAAAAACATAAAAAGATGCTTGTTGAGTATGTGACTCACCCTTGTAATGTTTTATCTTTCCACAGAAAATTAATCCTCTTGGACGTGAGGAGTTTAATTGGAGTCTTTGTTCGATGCGCTAGATGGATCTTTTAGTTCTTAGAGTTTTGATGCCTTATCTTTAAATTTGAGATTTGTGAACTTCTTACGTTATTTGAATTTGATTTCATTCTTTTAGGTATGTGGATGATTTTGGGATTTGTATCTCAAATGTTCTGTTTTGCAATTGACAAATTTTTCCTTATTAATTGATGAATTTATGGTTAATAAATTATTTGTCATTTGCTTATCTTGGGATTTAGTTTTCCTTTGATCTTATGCATTAGTGGCTTCATGTCACCGCAATAGCTTATCGCGTTGACATGGCCATGTCATGACCCGAGCTGAGGGCGTGACAAATATTCTCATATTTTAAGAAATTAGATACATTCCATAATACCAAAAAATGGTACCAAATAATGTTATATAATTTTTGGGAATCATATGCCCTATTTAGATTATATTACCTGACAAACAAACGGAGCCTATCATATTTAGAGAGAATGGATTACCTAATTTTATGATTAAATAAAATAGAAAATTTTATCTAAAATAAGTAGATTTTTTTTATTCAAAACCTCAAATCTTCTTTCACATTTTTTGCGAGAAAAAAAAATAATGAAGAAAAATTAACATTAATATAAGTCTTATGTAGTTTCTTCAAATCTTACATATATATTATTACTTAATTTTTTATGATAAAAAGGACGTACTGAGGTTCTTTCTTTCTTGCATCTATAACTTTATTTTTTACAATATTACATTTACATTTTTTAGGTAAAATATTAAACTGAATTATAATTTTATTCAAATTAAAATGCATATTATGCTTAAATTAAACTAAAGGATGTTAGACAAATACTCTAATAGTAGGTGCCTAATATTATGATCAATCAAAATGAATTTGTACATAAAAAGTGGATTGACACTTGAATATCATTTTCTTTTAGTAACAGCTGTTAATTGTGATAAGTGTAAGATAGAGACATTAAATTTTTTGGGGTAAAATCAAAAAAACACCACCTGTAAAATATTTTATTGGTTGAAAACTCTTTATGAAAAAAGTATAGATTGAGAACCCCCTGTGTAATTTTAAAATTGCACACTCTCCATTTCTTTCAATTTACTTTAACACCATTAAATTTTTCATAATATACCTGTTATACTCTTCATACTTAATCAAGTAAAATATTATATTTTATTTATTTGACTTCCATGTGTGTGTATAAAAGAGCGAAGCCGTAAGAGAATTTAGAATTTCGAATATTCCTTCAAATTTTGAAAAAAATTAAAATAGTAGTCAAAATGTATTTAATCCAAAATATCAAAAAGTGCGTTCATATTTTTCTTTTTTAAATTGCAAAATCAATTCGTATTTTTGATCAAACTATTAAATTTTTTATTGTATTTTCATTTTTCTAAGATCCCAAATTAATATTTTAGAATTTTGCGAGAAATTTAATTTTATCGCTTCCTTTTTATATGATTAGGACTTGATAACTCATTTGAATAAAATAATTAAAATTAACGAGTTTTAATTCATAAATTTTATTAAGAAAAAAAGAAATAGAAGAAGAGGAGGAAAATACTGTATTATGCAATTTTTTGGGTATAAAAATGAGTGAAGATGAAGTTAATAAGTACAAGACATAAAGGGACACAAATGCCTTGACGTGGTTGTAAATGAAAAAATAATGAAAACTATTGTTAGTATTGGGTATTATAAATATTTATAGACACATAAAATTAACAAAAATACATTATTATTTATAAACAGGATAAGTAAATCATAAATGGCTTTCAAATTTCTAACGACTAATATTATATACAACACATAAAACAAACGTTGTGAAGTTACATAAAATATAATCCTCATTTTCGGAGCTTATCCTGCGAAATATAGAGAACAAATTATGATGTAATATATGAATTATATACGTTTAAATAATTCAGGATAAAAATATTTTCTTCGCCGAAATAATCACAACCACCGATGCGGTAATATTAATTTTTAAATCTTTTATTTTATTATTTATAGTTTCTAAGAAAAATAAAAGAAATGCTTTCACATGTATTTTATCAGTACACATTTTATAATTTATTCTCTAGTCACTGCAACGCACAACCAAGTTAATTTTAATATAACTTACAAAGTACTATAGTTTTCATTTATATTTTAGTTGAATGTGTTTTTTTGAAAGTAAAGCAAAATTTCTTTTCAGAAATATTTGCATCATAAATAAAACTTGAAAAAGAGTATTATCATTAATGAATGTCTACAAAAGCACTAAAACATCAAAAGCAACACTATCATTGTTAACAAACATTGCTAAGAAAATTTGAAGCAACTAAGATAATTAAGGTTGAAAAAGTACTTTGTGTAAGCAGAGAAAAAGTATGATTAGACACATAACTCATTGCTTGTCTAAATAATTTAGCAAAAAGTCGAACAGTTTGATCAATAAAAATTACAATAGTTAGATAAGAGAATAAACTAAAGTATTACTATTATTTATATCAAATGTATATCACTAACCTAATCTACCAACTTAATCTATCTGAACTTTTAGCTTGTCTTACCTTATTGTCTAAGAAGCCAATTTTGTAAAATTGGACAAAACAAAATGAAACAATTATTGTAATACTATAAATAACAAACTATTCTTGATCTATTAGAACTTGAACATAAACAAAGTGGAAACAAAGTAGATGTATGAAAGTATTCTTGATGTTTATTGATATGAACTTGTATTATGTTTGAAGTACATCAAAGGGTATTTATAGGAGTACAAAAATAGGTGAATCACTTTGATGAGTCATTCACTCAATGACTCATTCATTAGGTGATCCATAAAGGTGATTCACATGTGACTCATCCACATTAGGTGATGCATGTAGGTGTCTCACCTACTAGCTACCAAGTGACTCATCTCTATTAGGTGATCCATGAAGGTGACTCACAAGTGACTCATCCACACTAGGTGATGCATGTAGGTGTCTCACCTACTAGCTACATAATATTCCCCCTTGGATGATTCACCGTTCCAAAAATAACTCGTTAAAATCTATCAAATGCATATCAAGTCCCTCCGATACTACCATACTTATCAAGTATCGGAATGCAATAGCATCCATAACAGGGGAATATATTTCTTCGTAATCAATTCCAGGTCTCTGCGAGAAACCTTGTGCTACAAGTCTCGCTTTATAGGGAACAACTTCATTTCTCTCATTACGTTTTCTTACGAATACCCATTTGCAACCAACAGGTTTAACATTTTTGGGTGTTTGAACTACGGGTCCCAAAACATTACGTTTAGTGAGAGAGTCTAATTCTGCTTGAATGGCGCTCTTCCATTCTAGCCAATCATGTCTTTCACGACATTCTTCTATAGATTGTGGCTCACAACCATCTGTATCCATAGCAACCTCAGTAGCTACTGTAAATGAGAATTTATTATCGACAAGAACTTTGTTACGATCCAATATTTCATTCTTGTATGCAAAATTAATAGAAATTTCTTCATTTCTTGGGCCCAACTCCTTTTCAGGGGAATTTTCCTCAACAAGAGGAAGTAAGTTTGGAAATGAGGATCGTTCATTTATAGCCTCATCAGGAGCACTATCTTTTGTCGATTCTGGTTGACCTTTCCTTTTTCTAGGAGTAGAATCTTTTGAACGAATGGGACGTCCACGCTTCAAGCGTACCTTAGATGACTCATTTGCTGGAACAGATATCACCTGCCCAACTGGGATAAAAGTACGTACT
Organism: Verbascum thapsus; assembly: GCA_963669365.1. Taxonomy (NCBI): domain Eukaryota; kingdom Viridiplantae; phylum Streptophyta; class Magnoliopsida; order Lamiales; family Scrophulariaceae; genus Verbascum; species Verbascum thapsus. The sequence goes on from OY770120.1 coordinate 7,798,955, forward strand.
GGGACATTTTTAGCAGGTATGTATGATTTAGTTATTCTTGCTGTATCAACAAATGCATCTGGTATTTGATTAGCAATATTTTGAAGATGGATAATCTTCTGCACTTCAATTTCAGATTGCTTTGTGCATGGATCAAGATAAGACAGAGTAGGTACATACCAGGAAAGTTTATTTTGTTCTTCTAGTGGCTTAAGATCTCCCTCTAATGGTGGGTAAATTGTCTCATCAAAGTGACAATTAGCAAAACGAGCTATGAATATATCACCTGTTAAAGGCTCAAGATATCTAACGATGGAAGGTGAGTCAAAACCAACATATATGCCTTTCTTACGTTGTGGACCAAATTTAGTACGTTGTGGGCCAAATTTAGTACGTTGTGGAGGTGCTACAGACACATATACACAACAACCAAAAATGCATAGATGAGAAACATCTGGTTGATGGCCCAAAACAAGTTGTAAGGATGAGTATTGATGATTTCCAGTAGGCCGAAGTCTAACTAAGGCAGCATCATGTAAAATAGCATGTCCCCATGTAGAAACGAGCAATTTTGTTCTCATTAACTGAGTCTTGCTATTAACTGCAAATGTTTAACAAATGATTCAGCTAGACCATTTTGGGTATGAACATGAGCTACAGGATGTTCAATATCAATACCGGTAGATAAGCAATATGCATCAAATGTTTTTGATGTAAATTCGCCAGCTCCATCTATCCGAATAGACTTTATTGAAAAGTCTGGGAAATGTGCACGTAATCTAATAATTTGGGCAAGAAGCCTAGCAAATGCAACATTTCGTGTGGATAAAAGACAAACATGTGACCATCTAGCAGATGCGTCAATTAGGACCATAAAACACTGAAATGGTCCACACTGAGGGTGGATAGGTCCACATATGTCTCCATGAATCCTTTGAAGAAAAGTTGGCGATTCAAGAACAACCTTTGTCAATGATGGTTTGAGGATCAATTTTCCCATAGAGCAAGCAAAACAATTGATATCCCTCGTTAACAAAAGCTTCTGGTTTTGTAAATGATGTCCTTGAGAATTTTGTACAATTCTACCCATCATGGTAGATCCTGGGTGTCCTAGTCGATCATGCCAAAGTTTGAATATTGTTGGGTTATTAAACTTCTGGTTTATAACACTGTAGGATTCATTAGCTTTTATTGTTGTAAGATACAACCCAAAAGAGATAGCTGCAAGCTTTTCAACAACACGCTTGTGGCACATGTCTGATGAAATGATACATAAGTATTCTTTATTATCTTCATTAATTGTTTCGAGATGATATCCATTTCGGCGAATATCTTTGAAACTTAACAAATTTCTCAACGATTTAGGGGAATATAAGGCATCATCGATATTCAATTATGTACCTTCTGGTAAGATAATATTGGCTCTCCCGAAACCATCTATTAAATTTGTTGAACCCGAGATCGTATTTATTTTTACCTTATATCCTTTCATACTAGAAAAGTACTTATTACTACGGAATATTGTATTTGTTGTGCCGCTCTCTGTCAAACAAATATCTTCACCGTCAAGATTGATTTTTGATAGATTACTTCTGGAATCCATCTCCTTAATAACAAACACAATACATGAACAACAAATAGTTGATAAAAAGTACATATTTCAAACATTAATTTATACATACAAAAAGATGTTATCTAGACCAAGCAAAAGAAAATTTAGAACACAAGACTATACAACAAAATATTATAGATTCAAAACTAGTACACATATCTAGTTAAGTTCACCATCCGAAATTTTCAGAAAATCAGATTTCTCCCACTTGTCATCTTCTAACTTTGTAACAAAATCAAGGTCCAAGTGAGGAGCACTGGTCGAAACATCATTTATTTCGATAAGATTTATCTCAATATTAGTTGATGGCCGCTTCAAGGATGCTTGATATAAATTAACAAGATGTCTAGCAGTACGACAGGTACGCGACCAATGCCCGGTTACACCACAACGGTAACAAACATTTTCCTTGTTCTTTACGAGCTTGTCAGACAAATCTTTTCCTTTCTTTGGCTTTTGCTCTTTCTTGATTATCCCATCTTTCCACTGCTGATGGTTTGGCCTTGTCCAAGAATTCTTGTAAGAATTATTTTTCTTACCATACCAACGTTTGCCTTTACCTTTATTATAACCTCGTCCATTACCACCATAACTCGTTGTTGCATGTGCTTCAGGCAAAGCAACAAAGCCAATGGGACGAGATTCATGATTTCTTAATAATAACTCATTATTTTTTTCTGCAACAAGCAGACAAGAAATCAAATCCGAATATTTCTTAAAACGACGTTCTCGATATTGTTGTTGCAAGAGAACATTCGAGGCATGAAAGGTGGTAAACGTTTTCTCCAATAGTTGTTCCTCCGTTACACTTTCATCACACAATTTCAGCTGTGAGGTGACTTTAAACAACGCAGAATTATATTCAGATACTGATTTAAAATCTTGTAAACGGAGACTCAACCAATCATTTTGAACTTCAGGGAGAAAAACCATCTTCAAGTGGTCATATCTATCCTTTAAGCAATCCCAGAGAACCTCAGGATCCTTAATAGTAAGATATTCAGATCTTAACCCATCATGGATATGATGACGAATAAATATTAAAGCCAACGCTCTATCCTGCTGGGATGCAACGTTTCTTGCTTTAATAGTATGGGATAGATTCTTAGCTTGGAGATGTAACTCTGTATCTAGAAACCATGAGATGTGGTTGTTTTCAGAAATATTTAAAGCTTCAAAGTCTAGTTTAGTTAAATTAGATGACATAATGATAAATTTAAAGATACCTTCTTCTTCAAAGCTTGATACAATTAGAGCTAACTCGTGCTGATAACGTATTGTAATACTATAAATAACAAACTATTCTTGATCTATTAGAACTTGAACATAAACAAAGTGGAAACAAAGTAGATGTATGAAAGTATTCTTGATGTTTATTGATATGAACTTGTATTATGTTTGAAGTACATCAAAGGGTATTTATAGGAGTACAAAAATAGATGAATCACTTTGATCATTCATTCACTCAATGACTCATTCATTAGGTAATACATAAAGGTGATTCACATGTGACTCATCCACATTAGGTGATGCATGTAGGTGTCTCACCTACTAGCTACATAATAACAATCTATTATAGGTGCATCAACGGGATAAGATTTTCTATTCCAAATTCATATGTTATCTATTATTTCATCAACACCTATATGAAAAGTAATCAATCTATAAAAAACCATTGAAATGTTAAAAGGAAAGATAATAATGCATTTTGTAGCGGATTACTTTGAATCTATCTTTACAACACCACAAACTAAACAGATTGATGCTTTTTGAGTGTGGTCCTTATGATACAACCATGTCTATATAATTCTGGTACGAATAAATAGCCAAAAGCATAAATGTAATGAAGAAACTAAAAATATGAGGAGAGAACATTACTTATGTCATACCGTGTAATGTCAATTGAAGCAATCGAGAAATACTCTAATTTGCATATGCAATGGTAACACAGACTTAATTTTGCCTGCATCATAAAACAGAAATGAAGATTTTTTTCAAAATCTCTTACAATGTGTTCTCTCTTCATTTATGCAATAAAAATGTGAATCAAATACTACTAAATCGAATCACTAAATAAAAATATGAATCAAATTCTGATCAACTTCTTTGGGTATAGATGTAGTGAAAAACTCATTATCGGTTCGAAAAACTAAATTGAAAAATCACTAACCGAATGTACATTCGAAATCATCAAATTAGGTAAAAGGAAAAAATGACTAAGAATAACATATAGCCAATAACACAAAATAGTTAAAAAAGTCATTGAAAACATTAATTGAATGAAAAATATGTCTATATAGATAAGTACAACTACAATCTAATGTTTAAAAAGATTATAACACATTTACGCAATGAAATTAAAAACAAATAAGAAAAAGAAACAAAATAGATTAACTTGAATCATCTTCTGTTTGGTGCAACAACAAAATTAAGCAGAGTACATGCCAAATAACTTATGAAATAAAGAATTTAAAATACATTCACAAACCACAATTAAAAATAACAAATTGAATACGTAGAACTGATTGATTAAAGAAAAGTATTTCCACAAACTCGTGTCTATGTAGTACATATACTTTTCAAACTGAATAACAAAATCCAAATATAAATTCAAGATTGAAAGTGACAATAAATTTTGGTAGATTTAGAGAGAGAGAGAGTACTGATAATAAACAACGAAAGAAAATGTACTACCTTGCCGTTGGTCTCTGTTTTCAGATAGAGAGTAAGGACAACAAACAAAGAAAGAAACTATACTTACCCTTTACCTGTATTGTGGATTGTGTGAGGAACGTGAACTTTGAGTGAATTTGAAAATGAGCACACGTATAATTAGATTTATATATTTAAATTTTAAATAATCCTTCCTTAATTATGGATAAAGATTGGTAACTATATCTAAAGTTTAGGAAGGTGGATTAGAAAATGGTAGACGGTTGAGATTGTAGAGAAAACCAACAATTTAATTTTTTTTAAAATTGTTTTATATCAAAAATTATATAAAATTAGAATTTAGTGTTTTATGAGATTTTGGAGGGTCAACAAAAATAACCAACAGCCTTCCTATATATATATTAATAGATTAATAGATAATAGATATCTATCTATTATATCTACTATATTATTATAGCAAGGTTACAGTTTTTTTTTCCTTAGTGCTAATTTTCTAGATTTTTGACATTTTTTTAATATTAAATATTTGATTAACCACCAACCCCACTCTCTTCAACAACCCCACGTCTACCACATTTAACTACTCCCACTAATTTATTACTTAACTTCCTTTTCAAATTTTAAATTTTAAATTTTACATAGAATTATTTTTTCTTTATTATCCCAATCTCAATTACCTCCAATAACTTCCCCAAAATTTCTGCGTATCAAAATCAATTTTTTACAATTCTTGGCTTTGGCAACAGTGAGAAAAACTTGGTTGAGTGATGAAACGTATTTGGGGTTTTGCATATGGAACTCCGAAAGGGCATCATGGCTGTTGATTTCCAGATACCTGTTGAGGGTTTTTTCAATTGGTTTTTGGGGTAGGGTTTTTCCAATTGGTTTTGGGGATTGGGTTTTGGAGTTTGAATATCGTGGATTTCTGAAAATGTCTAAAAGATCACCTGTTCGAGAGGGTCTCGAAATGAGAGTTGATGTAGCCGAGGTTTTCGAAACCATAGCTGCTGCTGCACACTAACTTTGTTTTTTAGTTTTAGAATTGACATTGTTATTATAAACTTTGTTAACTTTGTTTTTCATTCGATTCCAATTCCCTGCTATTTATTAACTTTGTTTTTCTGTTTCAGAATTGATTCCCTGCTAAACGTGAAAATCCTCTCCCTAATCGGAGCATCACCGGAGAAAGTGACTTTGGGTCCGCCGGGCGTGAGCTTGAGCACGGCCGTGGAAATATCCGGTATCCTGGATATTGGTTTAACCCCACGTGTCAACTCCGCAAAGTTATTGAAAAAATTCCAGAACGAAGTCCCGTCGGTAACGGCGTGATGCCGTGGAAATATCCGGTGTCCTGGATATTCGTTTAACCCCACGGGTCAACTCCGCAAAGGTATTGAAAAAATTCCAGAACGAAGTCCCGTCGGTAACAGCGTGATTAACGGTGCATACACTCAACGCAAAACTGTTACCGCCATGGATGTCGTTTATGTTCTCAAGAGACAGGGGCGCATTTTGTACGGTTTCAGTGGTTAGGTTTTTAGGTTATTATTTACTTTGTGTAAATGTTGTGTTTCTGAAAGATTACTGTTTAGCGTATTGGTAAATGTTGTTCTTTTATATTGCGTCTTTGAACTATTTAAATGTTCATTTTGCATTTTATTTTGACTGTCGATTGATCTGAATAATGTTTACATCTTCAAGACATAACTACGTTCTCTACATACAAAACTACAGTCTTTTTTTTTTATTTTTGAGCTATAATATAATATAAATTGCTTAGATTTTTTTTAGATATTTATGATTTTTCTATATAATTTTTATAATAATAATAATGTAATTTTGTTGGTTTGATGTGTCTATGGCTATTTTGGTGTATAATATCACCGATAATGTTGTATTTCATTCTTTTAGATTTAAAATTTACATCTCGATTTTGTAATAAAAGAATATAATCCCATCATATTTTTGACTTTTTGTTGACCAAATGAGATAGAATTTTCTTAAATACTATAACTTGAGCCTAAAAATAAGAAAACTTATCTACGTGATATTATTAACTCATCCCTTTCAAGTTTCAAGTTCCATTCTTTTCTTCCACTATCTATTATCTCTCTTTCTTCCTCACATGAGCATGTACGGGAAGAACTCACAAATTTTTTATAATTTATCTTGCTTTGAGATTTTTCTTTCTTTTTCTATTTGTACTTTAATTTAAATAAGAACTATTTCATAAAGATAGTTGGTTATATCATGTTCATTTGCTATTTTCTGCGGATATACATTATTATAAATCTTTTTTGGTCCATCCATAATTATTAGTGTAGTTGCATTTTTTTTACTTTTATTTTTTATTCTTTTCTGTTCTATTTTTTTAGTTTTTTTTTTCTTAATTATATTTTTTTTTCTATGTCCAGTATTAGTTTGGTTATCCAAAAGGTATTCAATTTTAATATTTTTGTTTTTGTTTTTTCTCTTTTTGTTACTGTTTTCGGCTTTTCAGCAGTTTGTATCAATTGATAATATCTTTCATATATACTGTTTCTATTTATATATAGTAGAGCGGTTTGTTAACTCCAAGTAATTATTGTTTTTTGAGTTAATGCTAATTAGTTATATTATTTTTTAAATTTCGTGCCATGTGTATAATGTAAGCTCAATTAGTTATGACTACATCCTTATACAATCCGAATCACTTTTTAATTTTGCTAGTTCTATCATTACAAAATTTACAGGCCGAACAATCTAAAGATATTTTCAAATTTAACTTGCACAAGGTATATCTATATTTGAAATGTATAGCCAACAATTATCAAAATTCTATTGTCCACGATTTTGATAGGTATGAAAGTCTGTCCCTACCTCATTACTTTCTTGTCAATTTTTGAAAGCATTTCCCTTCGTATTGCTATTTTATTTAATATTTCCTTGAGTCATTAATGGAGTTGAATAGGTGAGGCCTGAGGATTCCCCAATTATCACCAAATTTATGTCAGTTTGTAATAATGATATGACTATATGTGGATTTCACTGCACTATTTTTATTCTTACATTTTATATGTTTTTCTAATACCTTTATAATTTTACTGCATCTTTCACTAATCATAATAAATATATACTAACCTCTACAAACCACTAAATACTCAAATTGGGTCTTAAAATATGCATGGGTCTATGAATGTTAAGAGTTTAGATTACGTATTTTATTTCACTATAGCACCAGAATTACAATTTATAAGAAGATGTGAGAAAAATATGAATGTGATATGGTAAATTGATTGTTGTTTATTAGAGATGGCGAACTTAGAAAGAAAAACATATTTTTGAATTGAGATTAGAATAAAGTATAAAGTGTTTTTTCATTTTTAAATGCCAATTAAAATACAAACGAGGCTTCGAAAACACAAAATAAACAAAACCTAAGCATTTGATTTTCATGTAAGTTTAGATATATAATCAAATATAATTCATTACGTCATTAAATTTCAAACATTTTGATTATTCGAGATTGTAGTTGCATTTGTTTGCTTAAGATCGATATTCAATGGTTAAATACTTATTACAATATCGCAAATTTTGATACCATGGGTAGTCTCAATACAAACTTGGACTGCTCCATAGTTATTTATCTAATTTATTCAATATCCTTTTCTAAAAATTATCATTTTCTTTCAATTTCAGCATGGTTTTTAGTGGCACAAATATGTAACTTCACCAAATGAATTGATTAGTTTAAGATTAGAATTAGTTTTGGATTTTCATTAGGAGAAAAAAAGACCATAACTAATTAACTCAAATAGTTTTTTAATTCTTGAAGCTACTAAATTAAATACTATAACAAAAATATTCACATTGGATGTAATAAACAAAACTATTCACATTAGATGTAATAATTTCATAAAAATTTTCATGAAATTCAAACTTTTGATATGTTTATTTTAAACTTTAATAGGACATGGTCTTTATTCCAAATTATATTTCAACTTTTGATCAGATTTGTAGATGTTTGATACGTGGTGGACTAATTAGGCTACTCATGATAATCTGATTTCTTTTTCCTTACATTTAACTTAAAGTAATAAATATTTTCAAGCAAACTCTTATTTCTGTCCATTGGTGATCAAATTATATTAGGAATCCAATTCACTTAATTTGTTAGGTGCATGTGGTATTCTTGGTATATGCTAATTATTTTTATTTTGATGGAATGAATATGATGTATGTCAAAGTGTATTAAAAGATGTAAAATTGACATACATTTCTGACTATTTTACTATCTAGAATTATATCTTTTAGAAAACTATATTTATATTTATAGTCGAATTTATTTTGTACATGATTTCTAAACTATTTATTATTTCTATTTCTGGTGCCTTTAAATGTGAGGCTTGAAGAGCCGTCTACTGAATATAATTTCAAATTTAAGAAGTGATGGATATCTACCCATGCAAAACCATACAAACAAGACGAATCCTTTGATCATGAAAGATGGGCCAATTACAAGAGCACGGGCTAAGAAGATCAAGGAAGCCATGATGGTTCTTGTAGCTAAAATAAAAGAACAAGTCCAAGAGGCCTCTTCAATGGGCCAAATGATGAATATTAGTCAAGTTGGTGGGCTAGAGTTTTAATGAAGAGTTGGGCTTATTTCTTATCCAAAATTAAGGCCCAAGTTGAAAGATGAGTTGGGCTTATTTTCTTATCCAAATAAAGGACCAAGTTGAAGGATTTTCGTCCATATTCCAAAGGCATATAAAAGTGTCTCTTTAAGATAATAAAATGCATTGTTTTAGTGCTTAAAGGAATCTTAGAACATAGTGTACTATCAAGGGATCTTTTGACTAGTTTTTGAGTGAATAAATGTGGTAAATGAAGTGTCATCAAGATGTTTAGGGTAAAAGTGGTCAAAAGTGTAATGAAAATGTTTTCAAGCATCTTAAGAGTCTTTTGTAGCCTATAAATAGGCCATGTAAACATTTGTAAATCATCAACATTTTAAGTACAAAAATTCCTTGAATTTACTATCTCTTGTGAGAGTATTTTCTTTTGAGAACTTATCAAGATTCTTGAGCAAGATCTTGTGGCGTTCAACATACCGAGGTTCTTGGCTCATCCTATATAGCCAACGGATCGAGGTTTTTAAGCTCTATATAAGATCAGACCAGATTTTTCGATTTTGGGGAGATTCTCATTTATACGTTGGGTTCTTAGATCATTATATCTAATGGGTCCTTTGTCGTATCCACGTCAGTTTGGTATCAGAGCAATCTGGTATTGATCTGATTTTTCTTTTATCTTTGTTCTTGTGCAAAAAAAAAAAAAAAGGGAAGAAAAAAAAAAGAAAAACAAATCGAAAAAAAAAAAATTCGAAAAAAAAAAATCATTGTTGAGTTAGTACTACCCTAAAGAATCAATTTCAAGAATTCCTTGCTCCCTACATCTATAGGACTAAGGGATTGTTGAAGGTTTTAGAAATTGTTCAAACTTGATTTTGTTCTCAAAATTTGAGTGGTAAAAGGCTTGAGTGGTGAGTTCATTAGAGAGGAGGTAAAAGCCAAAGAGTGATACACGAGTGGATCGTGAGGTGTCTTTTGAGTGATACACGAGTGACTTGTGAGAAAACTATATACCATGGAGGAAACACACAATAACCCACAAGAAGCTTTCACACTTCAAGCTATGCAACAACAATTTGCAAGATTGAGTGTAGTTCTTGAAGGCATCACGGATCGGCTAGAGAGATTAGAACAAGCTGCTCCAAGGGAATGTAGAAATCCTAATGTACCCCAACAACGTAGATATGAGGAGTGGGACGAGGAGGAAGAATACGATGATATTGGGGCTGCTCATGAATTCCAAAGGTGAGGAGGTAGAAGAAGGAGAAATGATGAAGTGGATCGAGACTTGGGGAACATCAAAATAAACATCCCTACTTTCCATGGAAGAAGTAATCCAGAAGCCTACTTGGAGTGGGAAAAGAAGGTAGATTTAATTTTTGACTATCATAATTACTCCGAGGAAAAGAAAGTACGGCTTGTAGCTATCGAGTTCACCGACTATGCTAGAGTATGGTGGGATCAGTTAGTTACAAATCGAATGCGATATGGAGAAAGGCCGGTTGCTACATAGGCTGAAATGAAGTCAATCATGCGTAAAAGGTTTGTGCCATCACATTACTTTCGAGAATTATATCAAAAACTTCAATCTATGACTCAGGGCACAAAAAGCGTTGATGAATACTATAAGGAAATGGATTTCCATGATTAGAGCAAATGTTGAAGAAGATCGGGAGGCAACAATGGCTCGTTTCCTAAATGGGTTGAAACGAGAGATTGCTAACATTGTGGAACTTCAACACTATGTGGAGCTTGAAGACATGGTACATACAGCCATGAAAGTGGAAAGACAACTGAAGAGGGAGGGCTGTTTGCAAATGAGTTATCCACAACGTTTCCAATCTTCAAGCAAGATGAGGAAAGGTGGACCCAAGGCCACCTTTGGAAGTACATCAAAATCACAAAATGAGACATCAAGAGCCAAGTCTAGTGAGGCTGAAAAAGGAAAAGGTAATATCACTTCATCTTCTCGAAGTCGTGATATCAAATGTTTTTTTGTCAGGGACATGGGCATATTGCATCTGAGTGCCCAAACAAAAGAATTATGATCCTTAAAGACAATGGAGAGATTGAATCTGAAGTTGAAAGTGAAGAAGAGAGTGACGAGGAAGTGGAAAAAGTTAATGCTGAATCGGAAGAACTTTTGGTAGTAAGAAGAGTTCTAAACATGTAAACAAAGTTTGGAGAAGCGGAACAACAAAGAGAAAATATCTTCCATACAAGATGTTTAGTGCAAAAGAAGGTATGCATGTTGATTATTGATAGTGGGAGCTGTACCAATGTGGCTAGTATGGATATGGTGGAGAAATTAAATTTGTCTACATCAAAACATCCTAATCCATATAAGCTTCAATGGCTTAATGAATGTGGAGAAATTTGAGTTACTAAGCAGGTTTTGGTGCCATTCTCTATTGGGAAATACGAGGATGAAGTTCTATGCGATGTTGTACCAATGCATGCAAGTCATATTCTTTTGGGAAGGCCATGGCAGTTCGATCGGCGAGTGGTATATGATGGATACCTTAATCGTTTTACATTGAAGCATAAAAATAAAACAATCATACTTATATCCTTAACTCCACAACAGGTTCATGAAGATCAAATCAAAATGTCTCAAACAAGAAGAGAAAAAGAGGTTGTGGAAAGAAAGATAGAAAATGAGCAACAAAATGTGAGTAAAAAAAAGAGTGGAGAGAAAAATAAGAGGGCTGAATTGAGTGTTCCCGAGGAAGAAAAGAAATTGGAAGTAAGTGAGTCCACAAAAAGAGTGAATTTTTTTGCTAGAGGGATTGAGTTAAAAAGAGCTCTTGTTGAAAAAAAGAGTGTGTTGGTGTTGATACATAAACAATCATATTTAAGCACTAACGAACTAACATCTTCTTTGCCTAGTTCTTTTATATCTCTGTTACAGGAATATGAAGATATTTTTCCGGACGAAGAACCGAATGGTTTACCACCATTGAGAGGCATTGAACATCAAATCGATTTTATTCCCGGTGCAACACTTCCAAACCGACCAGCTTATAGAGCTAATCCCGAGGAAACAAAAAAAATTCAAAGACAAGTGGAAGAGTTGATGACTAAAGGCAAAGTTCGAGAAAGCATGAGTCCATGCGCTGTACCGGTGATTGTGGTTCCAAAGAAGGACAGAACATGGAGAATGTGCACAGATTGTCGCGCTGTCAATAAAATCACGGTGAAGTATCGCTATCCTATTCCTAGGTTAGATGATATGCTTGATGAATTATATGGTGCTTTATTATTCTCTAAAATTGATTTGAAAAGTGGATATCACCAAATACGCATCAAAGAAGGTGATGAATGGAAAACTGCTTTCAAAACAAAATATGGTTTATATGAGTGGTTGGTAATGCCATTTGGCTTAACTAATGCACCGAGCACTTTCATGAGATTAATGAATCATATTTTGCGTAACTTCATTGGAAAGTTTGTTGTTGTATACTTTGATGATATCCTTATCTATAGCAAAAGTATAGAAGAACATCTTGATCATGTGCGTATTGTGCTAGACACCTTAAGAAAAGAATCTTTGTATGCCAATCTTAAGAAGTGTTCTTTTTGCATGGAAAAAGTTGTTTTTCTTGGTTTTGTTGTAAGTGCTCATAGGATAAGGTTAATGCTATTCTAGATTGACCAACTCCTAAAAACATTGCTGAAGTAAGAAGTTTTCATGGTCTCGCTAGTTTTTATCGAAGATTTGTTAGAGACTTTAGTACCATTGCAGCACCACTAAATGAAATTGTGAAAAAAGATGTTGGATTTCATTGGGGAGAAAAGCAAGAACATGTATTTAATCTTTTGAAAGAAAAACTTACTACTGCTCCAATTCTTGCATTGCCTAACTTTAACAAAAGTTTTGAACTTGAATGTGATGCATCTGGAGTAGGTATAGGGGCTGTTTTATTGCAGGATGGAAAGCCGATTGCATACTTTAGTGAGAAGTTGAAGGGAGCTCAATTGAACTATCCAACTTATGATAAGGAATTGTACGCGTTGGTAAGAGCATTGGAGACGTGGCAGCATTACTTGTGGTCTCGAGAGTTTGTTATCCACACCGATCATGAATCTCTCAAGTACCTCAAAGGGCAAGGTAAGCTTAGTAAGAGGCATGCTAAGTGGGTGGAATTCATTGAATCATTTCCCTATGTGATTAAGTATAAAAAAGGGAAAGAAAATATTGTTGCTGATGCCTTATCAAGAAGGCATGCATTAATCACTACATTGAGTTCTAAACTTTTAGGTTTTGAGTCAATTAAAAAACTTTATGCTAACGATTCTGATTTTGCTTCAATTTATTTGGCTTGTGAAAATGCTGCATTTGAAAAGTTCTATAAGCATGAAGGATATTTATTTCGTGAACGTAAACTATGCATTCCTAAATGTTCTATGCGTGAATTGCTTGTTAGAGAAGCCCATGGGGGAGGGCTAATGGGGCACTTTGGAATACATAAAACTTTGAGTGTTTTGAATGATCATTTCTTTTGGCCTAAAATGCGTATTGATGTTGAAAGAATTTGTGAAAGATGCATAACTTGCATGAAAGCTAAATCAAGAGCGCAACCACATGGATTGTACAAACCTTTACCTATACCAAATGAACCTTGGGTAGACATATCCATGGACTTTGTTTTGGGTTTACCAAGAACAAAGAAAGGTAAAGACTCTGTGTTTGTGGTTGTTGAAAGATTTTCCAAAATGGCACACTTCATTCCATGTAATAATACCAATGATGCAACTCATATTGCTGATTTATTCTTTAAGGAAATTGTTCGTTTGCATGGAGTACCAAGGACTATAGTGAGTGATAGAGATGCAAAATTTTTGAGTCACTTTTGGCATGTTTTGTGCAGTAATTAGGAACTATACTTCTATTTTCTACTACATGTCACCCCCAAACAGATGGACAAACTGAAGTTGTCAATAGAACATTGTCTCAATTGCTTAGAATTTTAATTCAAAAGAACTTGAAAAATTGGGAAGATTGTTTGTCCTTTGCTGAATTTGCATATAATAAAAGTGTCCATTCTGCCACTAATCACTCTCCATTTGAAGTTGTATATGGTTTTAATCCTGTAAGTCCACTTGATCTTATTCCAATACCTATCGACGAACGTGCAAGCCTTGATGGAAAAGCTAAAGCTGAGATGATTAAGAAATTACATGAAAAGGTGAGACTCAATATTGAGAAGTGAACTGAGCAGTACGTCAAGCAAGCTAACAAAGGCTATAAACAACTCATCTTTGAGCCCGGCGATTGGGTTTGGTTACACTTGAGGAAGGAGAGATTCCCAATTAAGAGAAAGTCAAAATTGCAACCAAGAGGAGATGGACCATTTCAAGTGATTGCAAGAATCAATGACAATGCCTATAAACTAGACCTTCCAGGTGAGTATAGCGTAAGTGCAATTTTCAATGTCACTGATCTTTCTCCTTATTTTGGTGATGTAGATTCGAGGACGAATCCTTTTGAAGAGGAAGGAAATGATGGATATCTACCCATGCAAAACCATACAAACAAGACGGATCCTTTGATCATGAAAGATGGGCCAATTACAAGAGCACGGGCTAAGAAGATCAAAGAAGCCATGATGGTTTTTGTAGCTAAAATAAAAGAACAAGTCCAAGAGGCCTCTTCAATGGGCAAAATAATGAATATTATTCAAGTTGGTGGGCTAGAGTTTTAATGAAGAGTTGGGCTTATTTCTTATCCAAAATTAAGGCCCAAATTGAAGGATGAGTTGGGCTTATTTTCTTATCCAAATAAAGGCCCAAGTTGAAGGATTTTCGTCCATATTCCAAAGGCATATAAAAGTGTCTCTTCAAGATAATAAAATGTATTGTTTTAGTGCTTAAAGGAATCCTAGAACATAGTGTACTATCAAGGGATCTTTTGACTAGTTTTTGAGTGAATAAATGTGGTAAAAGAAGTGTCATCAAGATGTTTAGGGTAAAAGTGGTCAAAAGTGTAATCAAGATGTTTTCAAGCATCTTAAGAGTCTTTTGTATCCTATAAATAGGTCATGTAAACATTTGTAAATCATCAACATTTTAAGTACAAAAATTCCTTGAATTTACTATCTCTTGTGAGAGTATTTTCTTTTGAGAACTTATCAAGATTCTTGAGCAAGATCTTGTGGCGTTCAACATACCGAGGTTCTTGGCTCATCCTATATAGCCAACGGGTCGAGGTTTTTAAGCTCTATATAAGATCAAACCACATTTTCGATTTTGGGGAGATTCTCATTTATACGTTGGGTTCTTAGATCATTTTATCTAATGGGTCCTTCGTCGTATCCACGTCAAGAAGGGTTTGAGTGGCATCACCTTTCTAGTGTGTAGTGTTGTGTTGCTTGAGTTTTTCAATAAAAGGAACTATTCTTTTCTTAGATGGGCTACTAATTATTCTATTCTTTGAGTTCGTTTTGAACTTTAGCATGCGTTATACTTTTATGTGTTAGTCTTTTTTTAATACCAAAAACTTTTATAATGACATGTCGTGCATAGCACGAGGCACACGCACTATATATGTATTATTCAAAAGGGGTTCTTAAAGCCTTAGACCAAATTCAAATCCTAATTTTTTGGAATTCGATTTTTTTAGTTATTTAGAACAAATCAATTGGTTGGTTGGATGCACTCACTATTTTTAAAAAGTGGAATTTTAGTCAATTAAATGGTCAAACAAATTTGAATTTCTTTCCACGTATAATTATGTTAATTCTGGAATAAAAGAGTTTTTTCAATGAATTGATTGGAATTTTCCCACTTAAAGACATTGATTTTAATTTATAACATTTCTAATAAAATGTAGTGATTCTCAAATTATCTCTATATCCTAAAAAAATTATATTTTTCAGAATATGTAATTTTCTTCTTGCTTACAAATTCCTATGTCATGATCGACTCAATGGACGTTGTTGAAGACAAATCCTTTTCTATCCATGTACTTCTTGAATTTTTTTCTTTGACTATCAAGTTAGTATGATTATTATCTTCTTCTGTGATTTTCATTGATTTTCAGGGAACACTCGAAGACATATAATAGATAAAAGACGATAGACTCTTCATATGTAAGTAAATATGTTTTCTTCATTATTATCTGTTTTATCCCCGAATTATTTTTTAGCATTTTTTTGATATTGTTTTAATTGTTTATTTCAAGAGAAATGTCAAAGTAATCGAATAGATATCACATTGGTATATAGTAATTTTCCTAATACTCAATATGTAAAGTGTATACATTGGTATACAGTAGTTTAACATTTATGCTTTGTTTCATTTCACGTTTTAGTTTCTCGATAGATCTTTTTTTTTGTTGGGTAATGGGGAATTACAAAGAATATATAGAGAGAGGTACATGTGAGCATAAATAATTTGGTACATGGTTACATCTTCGGGAAAATCCTAATTGTAGTCCCACCCGATAGGGCCATTTTCTAGTCAGTCCCGCGCTTTATGAGTTTTTAGAAAGTATCTCAATCATTTCGATTTTGTTGCAAACTTGGTCCCACAGTTCTGTCAAAGTATCATCAGTCCCATAGCTTTGAAAAGGTTCCAAGTTGGTCCCATAAACTTGAAGATTAGCAGAACAAGTCACATTTCCGTTATCTTTTCCGTTAGAGTTAACAGAAGTTTCAAAATAGTCTCATACTTTTTGAAAAATAGGGAAAAATTACATCCTTTCATCTTTAACTTGATACTTAACACAATCTTGTCCAACAACCAAGAATTAGGCCCAACATGCTTCCGAAATAAAAGTAAACATTCATAAATGCATACCTCTGTTTGACCTCCTTATTGCCAGGTATTCTAAGCCTTCGGTTTTATGGACTCGCTCCAACCACTCGACCGTAGAAGGTGGTTCGTGAGTCTTAGCTCCTTCAGCAATACAAAGCACAACACTATTTCGTTTCCTACCTTAGGGCGTAGGAGATATTACAGGATAAATATTTATTTGAAGTTCTGGGAAACAAGTTGAACAAAAGCCTCAAACTTTTATTGATGAAATAAATTTAAAATTACATAATTATATTCTACTCTGCTATTGGAGGAGATAACGTTTTAGCCTCTCATATGAGGACTTACAGATTGGGGAAATCCCCATACACTCGAAATTTAAAATACAAAAAAGAAAATATTACAATAAAGGAAATATATTATTTTTAGAAGACTATAGAATTGGGAAGGGAATATGTTGAGAAGAGTTGGAAATATTCTGATGATCTTCCATCTGCTTCATTCCCTCCTTTTATAGCCTTCAGCTGCGGACTCTAAAGGCGGATTCCAACTTGTTTAATTTTGAATACGTCATTGCTTACGTATTACCCTTTGTTTTTGTCCCCCACTTGTTTGAGTGGGTGATCAATAATTCTCCCACTTGCTTGAGTGGCTCCTTCATAACTTGATGGGTCAAGGTCTTTATTTATTGCTCGTGACATGTCCTTGTCTTGATGCCTTTTTTGTATTTTACAGCTGTTTTTTTTTTCAGCTGTTGCTTTTTTCAATTACATTTTCACAATTGTAATTTTCTTATAAAGTCTAATTTTAATTAGACTCTTCTCTGCCTCTTATTACATTTAAGAGTTTTTACCGAGTTTTCTAAAAACCCCTCGGTTGACTTGCCTTTTTTTCCTTATCCTGCTTAGGTTCGGGCTTTTCTTTCGTAACCCTAATCCTAGTTCCGAATAAGGATTTATCTTGGAACTCGCAACTTGGGCATATGCGATTATGCCATTGATCAACATGCATCATGCTGCATGTTTTCTTCCATGTGTTTTCCATTGCGGGTAACTTGTTCTTCCAAATTATCGTCCTCTTCTGTTCGAAAAGGTTTTCCGCGAATTCGATACTTTTTCTTGTCATAGAATTTAACAGGAATGATCCATTCATTTTATTAGAAAATATCTTAAATGGATACTTGACTTTGTCCATCTCAGTTAGATAGACCCAAAATCGCCAAGCTCTTCAGATAGAGATTTCATCTCAACTAATTGAGACTACCAGGGGTGCTTCTCTTGTTTCGATCTTAACTTTGTGGAAGGCCACCATATCGGGTCTTTGTAGCTTCATGAAATGAAAAGCTGGATGAGACCCTTTTCCTGCGATTTCTGGAGCTATTGATAAATTTTTTATCTTCAGAACATCTCCTCGTTTAAGATGTAGATTGTTCTGCCATGATTCATACACAGCTCCACTTATCCATTCTTGTAATTTAGAAATTCCGAAAATCCTGGTGCCATAGTATGTATTGAGGCAAGTGCCCCAAAATCATACCATTCTCGGACCTCGTCGGGTTTAGATCCTTCGAGCATCCAAACTCTGGGATATTCCCCTGATTTATCAATCAGAGTTTTTTCAGAATTTATTCCTTTTCTCGAGACAAGTTTCTCCCATGGTCTTTAGTAAACCTGCCAATGTAAATTAATTTCATTAGTATTAACCTTAGAGATGCATGTCTGTGGCCTAAGGTTAATCTCTCCCTCTTTAACCCCAGAGGTACCGGGTTGACTTGAAGCTATTGGAGATTTCTCTTCCTGTAGTTCAATTGTTTCCCATTTATCAAAGTCTTATATGGGACTCGTGCAAGCAGTATTTGAATCTGCCACTCCAGGTATAGAGCCTTGTACTCTAAACGCAGGGTTAGAGGCCCGCTCTCTTAATTCTCGGGTCATCACTGAAGTGGATGCCTTTCGAATCGGTTCTTACAATGCCTCAAACAAGGATCATGAGGCATATATTAAACTCCTAATTGAATTCTGTACAGTGTCCAAATTAACTCGTTGTATTTGTCCAGCTGCCTCAGCGTTAACTGATAGCTGGCCAAAGTGCTTGTCTAGCTCCTCAAGGTTTTCCCTGAGATGCCTATACCTCTTAAGGATGGAATCTGCTTTAGATGTTTCCATCTCTTGTTAGGAAATCTGCAAGTTTATTTTCGTAAGATTTCACAATGATAATATCAAAACAATAATATTGACATTCTGCTTGCCATCTCATAATACGAGCCTTTTCTATTTTTGATTCTAATTTGTTTTTTAGAAAGGCTTTAACATTCGTATTATCAACTTTTAAAATAAAATTTTTTGTTAAGAGAAATAATGGCCATTTTTTGAAAGTCTTCCAAACAGCAAAGAATTTCTTTTCATTAATATGCCAAAGTGCAGCTTGTTGTTCCGTGAACAACCTTCCTGCATATCTACAAGGTTCTTCCCCTATAGTAGTCTTTTCCATTAGTACCGCTGCCCAAAGAAAATCATTAGCGTCTGTATAAATAACTAAATCTTCATTGTCCTGAGGAATTGCGAGTTTGGGTAAATTATTACAAACTTGTTTTAGCTCGCGAATTCTTTAAGTGTGAATTTCTTCTCACTTCCACTTTGAACTTTCTGTTTCTTTTAAAAGAGGCGAAAATCCTTTATGTACTTCGCAAGGTTTTTGATAAAGATTCCTGCTTAGAAAACTTTGAAGTTATTTTTTATCTTTAAGAATATCTGAAAAATTGCGTATTTTTTCCACGATGTTCTTGAAGTTCAATACTTGCTTCGTCAATAAGGATACCAAGAAATTCAACCTTATTGACTCCAATAATTATTTTCTTTTCAGAGAGCACTAATCCCTCCCTATGACATGCATTGGAAAAAATCTCTAAATGTTTAATATGTTCGTTTATGTTTTTAGATGCAATCAAAATATCATCAATATAAACAAACGTAAATTCAAAATAATCTTTAAACAGATTATCCATTTTTCTTTGGTATATCTGCGGTGCATTGGCAAGGCCCATAGGTAGCACGTTCTAGATATACTGACCTTGTAGTGTAGAAAATGCTGTATATTTCCTAGATTCATTTTCTAACTTAATCTGATAGAAACTAGATTTACAATCGAATTTTGAAAACACTTTGGCTCCATTGATTCAATTAATTCGATCACTGATGCAATGATAATTCAATGTTTTATAGATAAATCGGCTATAGTTATTAACAAGCTCTAATAACCTAGTCTTTCCTTAAGTCGTCGATAACCAAAACAAGCTCTTTGATTACTTCTCTTACCAATTAGACAACCCTAAACAAGCTCTTAGGATTTAGTCTATCGATAGCATGCACGTATTAGAAAGACACCGATTCTAGCCAACAAACGCATAAGCTCGGTTTATTTATACCAAATTACTAATTCCCATAACGACTAATCAAAAACGTTTCCATTATCAACGTCGCTAACTGCTACAAAATTAGGGTTCACCAGTCACGGATTTAGTCCTAAATAGCTAAATACGATTTCAAAGATTACATAATTGATCAGGTTATCTAACCTATTGAAATATATTATCAACAGAGCTCAGAGAAAAAGTAAATACCTAATAATAGAGAAATTATGGCACAATTCGATCTCACAAATTTAAAGAATCAAACCTTGATGAATCCTCGACTAGAAGTATGAGTTTAGCAACTCACAATCAAAAACTTCTACAAAATATTAAATTCGAAAACTTTGATAAGGGGAAAAAACGAAACTTGAATTAAAATAAAGTGAAAGATGTCTTGTGGAATAGAATTCCACATACTTATAATAGTAGAATCCTAATCTAAAAGCTAACTAACCAAGATTAGGATTCTAACAAACTTAACAAAATCAAAATCTTGCAAAATCTAGAAATAAGGAAATAAAATCCTAACAAATAAAAGGGAATAAATCCCAACAAAGTGTCTTTAACAAAAATAAAACGGATATAGAATCCGAATTTGACAGCTGGGTAACCGAATCTTGGGTCCAAATCTTCAGATTGAATTTTTCCCGAATTTCCCGCTTTTTGGTTTTTCAGGCAGAAGCATTTGGAGATTTAAGCGTGGGCACGCGTAACTCTTCTAAGTCTTCTGCTGCCCTCTTTCGTCAAACTCTTTTCTTCGTCCTTTTTCCTCTTTTTCGTCTCATTTGATTCTTTCTCCTTTTAATCTTCATAAATCCAATTATCAACCTAAAGTCACAAAATAAGAGGAGTAAACGTAACAATCAACCCGACTATAGACATGTAAAATATGCACAAAACACGACTTAACATAATTCCTTTGGATTAGCCTTTCAACGTGTTCGAGAGAGAGCTTACTCTCTTCGTCCATATACCAATCTTTCTTGTCTTGTAATGCGTTCTTGAAGAAATATATTTCTTCTTTAGTGGCCTCACTGTATCCTTCACTACATAAACCTTGTTGTCTAAAAGACAACAGTGCTTCACCAAATTTTCTTTTATCCTACATTTTAGGATTAGTCAATTTGGCCTCATTATCACCACGTTTGCTACGAAAATTTATTGGCATAATGCGATTAAATGCCTTTTCTCGCCGCAGAACCTGAATCTCACTTCCACAGTTAGTGGTAAAGATTAATAAATTCCTCTTATTATCTTGCACATATCTTGCAAATGTTTGGATAAAGTTATTACCCAAATAAATATCTGCTCCAGTATCATGAAAGTAAATTGGAGGCATTTTTACCTTAAACCAAGGTGTTCCAAACGCTCCTCCTATCATGATTTTTGTTTCTCGTTTACCTTTATTGAGTATAAGAATTTTCCTCGAAAAATCTCTACCTGCAATAATAGGTAAGGTTTCCATAGCATTGCTAGGGAAGACTCCGGGTTTTGCTGTGCAAATACCTGAACCAGAATCAATATACGCAGAGAAATATTCTATTTTATATTGATCATAAATAACACCAATGGAAATGTATATAGAGAATGGGCTAGTCATTCTACTCTGATGAGATGACCATTCAAAATGAATTCCATACCTTTTTCTTTTCGTCCCCAGTGTTTATGTTCCTCAAGGAAGCTTTGACCTAGGGTAGCTACTCCTGGTTCTCGTCCAGACAACCCTGCTACAAATACTTCTTGGCCTGCCATTTCTAGCATACCTTCATATTTGCCGACCGTAGGTTGCTGCAAGTGATATAAGTCATCACAAGGAAAATAATTTTCCATTTTCGTGATGTCGAATAGTACCTGCACTTCTTTCCATCCTTCAGGCATCTAAATTTTACATTATCCACCCTAATGTCTTGTGGGATTGAATCAATAAGCAATTCTTTTTCCTTCAAGCCTTGTATCCTTTCTTCTGAGAAAGACATCCGACTATTAAATTTCATCCTAGTACTGAGTGTTCTATTTAAGACAGGATGGTCTTTAATGATAATGTTGACTCCTCCAATCCTAGGTATTTGAATTGGATCTGGCGTCATTACTTTAGCAAATTCCTTGAAGATTCGAGAAATTTTAATATATTCTTTCCGTAGAAAAAGATCTGAATGATGTGTGTTGGAAAGTGCATATGATATTCTATAAGTTATAGAATACGGCCTATTCCCTTCCTTCATAAATCCTTTCTTTTAAAATCCTGATGAAGGGTTAAGACACCACTGAAATCTTGGTCTACTAGGTTATATGCTATTCTTGAATAAATATCAAACATAAGTTTTCCTGCATATATATTCTCTACCATTGTACCAAGGTAGCCATCTCTTAGGTTATTGATTCTCCTATCCATTATCGATAAATGGATTTCCAAATCAATTCCTTCCTTAAAAGTTGCTTTTATGACAACTTCAATGGTTCCTATATGGATCCATTTCATGGTCACTGCTACTTTCTCTCGTAGCTTGCCTAATTCTTCAAGAATCTCTTCTTTAGGAATTAATTGCATATCCATCACATTTCCCGTAAGTTCCATCGGAATCACAAATTCTCTCGAACTTACCTTGTATATGAGGTGATTTTTTCTTTGGTTTAGTCCTATTTGATTTAGGACTCAGCTAAAACCTCCAATTCTAAAACCATCATAAGGTTCAATATTGGAATTTTGCCTCATAATTCTTTCCAATGTTCGGTTTAAGGGAAAATCTTCGAATTGGTAGATAGGTACCAAATCACCATAAAAAACTGCATCCAATATATCAGCCATAGCTTCAATTTGGCATGTTTCTCGCTTTTGCAGACAATCCAGGGAGATATGTCCCTTTGCTCCACACGTCCAGCAGTTACAGTCTTTGAAACTTTCATTAGCTCGTGTGTGAGCTCTTTTGAAAGTCCTTCGAGCTGGGGTCTGGTTATTGGATCTTCTATCAGTTTGTCTAGATCACTGTGAGAAAGCCCTCATAGGTCCTTGCCGTTGGCCCGATTTATAAGACCGACCATTAGTTTTGGACCACCATGATCTTCATCTAAACGAAGGTTTATTTTTGTAACTCCTGTTGTCGGTGTTACTCTCCTTCTTTATCTTTTTCTTTTGCTCGCTCGTTTCCCCAATAATTGTTGGGAAATCATTGTTTTTGCAACAGAGAGGAGTTCTTTTCATCTTTCCTCTCAGCTTCTTCATATTTTTCTGGAGTGAAGCTTGAGCACACCAATCCTTCAATTTGTCTTTAAGGAAAGACATTCTTCTAGCTACCGAATCCAACTGCCCTTTAGGCACCTTATAGGTTTGTATCAGCATTTCTCGCCATGGGCTGCAAATCTTGGCGAAGAACAACGGTGCTGCTACGTCTGTTGGAACTCCACTTTGAAAGAAGTATTTGCGAAACCAATAGATATATTCATCTATTGCGCAAATATTTCTTAACTCCATTCCAAAGAGAGCTTGCATGTTCTCTCTGGTTTTCTCAGAGTTACTTTCATCAAAGTATCCATCTCCGATGAAATGAAGTTTTATAAGCCTTCTGAATCTTTCTGCTATGGTGCTTTTGAATTCTCTGGCTAGAACTCCTTGCTTGGTCATGTCAGGTGTTTGGTCCCAACCCACCTTGACTGATCCTTCTAAACTCAACTCCATCAATCTGACGAAATTTTCTTTGTCAAGTTCTAGAGTGGTGGCTGCTATTTTCATGGAAGCCACCCATTCATCGATTATCTTTTTGATATTTTTAAAATCAATGACATCCAGATTTAGAATAGTTCCATAAGGGCGCAAGGGCTGAGACATTGTCCTAGCCCATGGTGTATTTTTTGGTACCCCTTTTGGATTTCTCCTTGGATTCTCTTTGAGACGCGTTCCAATGAAAGTTGGAGTAGCATTAGTGTGGAAATCCACACCTTCACGCATCGTGCTATCCTCTGGAGGATCATTTGATGCAATACTTCTTTCTGGAGGTGGTAATGCCAGTGGCACAATTGTGCTTGCCTCGTTAGGTTTGACATTAACTAAATCTACCATCCCAAGTTGGGAGAAAGATTCAGCTAATTCTTGTAGATCAGATAGATCTACTCGTGATACTTCCATTAATTAATCCTACTGAGGATTTCATTAATTCTATCTTCTTGTGTTTTGGGCCGCGGAATTTCCGTTGCCTTACCTTTCTGGTGAAAAAGGGGAACTGACCCAAAAGCATCATGGATTCGTTCACTATTAGAAGTCCAATATGACCCTTCCGTTTATCGCTTAGAGAGATCTCTTTCTTCAGATCTATAATCGAGTTTTTCAGATCTAGGATGATCTGTAATATCTCGTCCATTTTCTGGTTCAATTGTTCTATTTTCATAGGTAGATGGATCAACCTATGACCGTAATCTTGAACCGTTTTTGAACTTCTCTAAGATCTCGGGTAATCTTAGAAGTATCAGTTTTAGTATCGATTTCTGTCCATGTTGGACAAAATTCTCTCTTGTTTCATTCTTGTTTAAATCTCCTCCGTTAGAGAGTAGAGTAATAAAATGCAATAATAATTAATTATTTCATCAATAAAACCTAAGGCTCTGATACCATTTTGCGGATAGATCAGAAAATAATTTTTAAGTTACAAATATCAAGATTTAAATGTAATTATTCTCTGAAAAGCTCAATTTTAAAACATTTAACAAAAATCAACAAATGGGACAAAGGTTAAAATCTTACGGGACTAATGTTAAAATCCTACGGGACTAACGTTGATTAACGGAAGGACCAAATTAGTAAAATTAACAATTATTGGGACTATATTAAGAAAAATGTAAAGCTTGGGACTAACCTGAAAACCGGCTTATCCTGTGGGACTACAATTAGGATTTTTCCTTACATCTTCATATTGTATGCTATTTGGAATTTGAAAAATAGATTTTAATCCCAAAAGAATTTATCTCAATAATAAAAAGCTAAACATCGTCAATCTCAACTAGACTTGTGCATATATGATAGGGATTTTTTATTAAAAGTTTTGATGATGACAAGATCGACAAAATTGTTGAACCCCTAAAAAATTGAAGTTTCGTTTATCATAGTACACTTTGTACAAACGATAGGATGTTTGAGTTGTAATTTGTAGTATATGTATTTTTCTTTGTCTTATTGTTTTGGTTATCTTGAACGAGCTTCAGGTACAAAATCAATTTGGTGCTCAAAGCGTTGGTATAATTCTATGTGAGTCTATTAATGTGACGAGGTTGAAGATTAACAATCCAAGTTGACCAACTCATCAAATATCCTGGCCAACGACACCATTATATAAGGAACAACTTAAACCATGTCAAAGACTTGAGTACTTTGTTAACAAACGATTGAATATTATATGTCTACTCTGATGCATTTAATGTTCAACAAGCATTTATTTTAAATGCATTTAATGCGTATCAAAAGTATTAGATGTAGATATTAACGTGAAACTACGGCCAGCACCTACCAAAACTTCAGGGATTCATCAACCACCTATCTGACCGGTTTTGAGCGAGTGATTCTGTAACATCCCATTTTTGAAAAATCATATATAATATATTTTTGCATATAATTGCATATAAATATTTTTCTTGCTAATTCCTTTAATGTTTTAGATGAGCTTTACGTTTGATCGAAAATAACGAGCTAATATTTTCTTAAGTTTGAAAAGTCTTGCATGATAGCTACTCAAAGAGATCGAGTTCGATCATGATGCACTGGACATGCAGATGTATTTTTGAATGAACGAAAAAAAATAGATAAGTTGCATATAAAATAATTGCAATAAAATATATATACATATATAATATATATAATATATATAGAGAGAGAGATAGAGACTTATGTTTATATAAGTGGGAATAGTAGACATACAAGATAGGTGTCTAACTTAGAAGCATCCACACCATTACATGACATTATGTGTCAACACTTAATTTTTCTTCTACTATGACTCATCTTGGGAAACCATTTAAGCTTGTTCTTATGTTTCTATTGCTACACAAACCTCTATCTCCCTTCTCTCTACCATCTCATTTCTCTCAAGCAAACCTTCATTTCTCCTTCAAAAATCTTCTTTTCCACAAAGGAGTAAATAAGCAAGAGTATAGCAAGTATAAAGGGGAAAGTAAGATCAAGTGTAGTGATCTTCAATCAAGCATTAAAGAACTTTTTGTTAAGTTTTCAAGAGGTATCTCTACTTGTTGCTAATCTTCATGCCATTTCTTCTTTAGGAATATGATTAGGTTGCTAAATATTGTATTGCATGTATGATCTAAAGAGGGATGTCTACTAATGTGATGAGTTTGGTTGCGTATGTTGATCTATGTGGTTGATCTTCAAATAAATGTCATTTTAAGTGTTGATTGTGCAAATAGATGTAGAAATAGGCTTTGCATGTTTAATTTTCTTACTCAAAATTATTGCTTGTATGATTTAAGAGTGATTTCCAACAAGTGTGATTAATTTTGTTGGATATTTTGTTCAATATAATAGATCTTCAAAAATGTCATTTTGAGTGTTGATTGTGAAATTGCATGTTGAAATAGACTTTTGCATGTTTGATTATCAAATCTAAACTTCTTGCATGTGTAATAATATGAGATAAGGTGACTTTATTGGGGATGACTGGTTATAAAACTCTAATTTATATTTTTATTAAGGAAATATGTGAGTTTGGACAACTTGTGAAAATTCTAAAAAATTCAGTCCATTTTGCCGATTTTTATAAATTTTTATAGTTGGAGTTTTAAAAACCTGTTTCAGTATGTTTTTCTATATGACTTTAGGAGTCTATGATTAAAAGTTGGTGATTTGTGGAATAATACATGAATTACAATGAATTTTCACAGATAGTTCAACTGAATTGGATTCTTGTGATTTTAGACTCTAGAAGAATAAGTTTATAAAATTGATCGATTGGAATTTTTCGAAACTGTTTTATTATGTTTATATACATGATCTTAGAAGTTTAAATTATATATTTCAGAATGTTTCAATAACTATACGATTTATGATAAATTTTTAAAAGACCGACGGATTTTATAGCATTTCCAAACGAATTTTGGGTATGATAAATTTTTTATTAAAGTTTATGTGGTTTGAAATTATATCCACTATTTTAGCATAATTAAATAAGAGATTTTCAGTAAATTCATGATTAATTTTATGAATTTTGGATGAATATATGAATTATGGAAATTGTTACAATGAAGAGTACATTTAAGCCATAAGTTGATAGTTTAAAATCAATTTGTGTTGCTATGATTTAAAGTGCTATTAGGCATATTTGAGACACATCCATGATAACACTAAATGAAGAGATTAGAAGCATATATATATATATATACATATAGGTATGCACATGTTTTTGAAATGTGTTTTAAAATCTAAATGTTGATGAACGGTCGAGTGCAGTACGAGACAACTGGACACTTCAGGAGCTATCCCCACATATAAGTGAAACGTCAAGTGGGTAAGTTTATTTTTAGTTATATTGATTAGAACAACTCTTATGCTGGATGAGATGAAACGACATGATAAAGTACAAGGTTGACGAACCTTGAAGCAGACCAGGTCTTCGAACCTTGGAGTTAGGCCAGGTTGACGAACCTTGGAGTAGACCAGGCATTCGGATCTTAGAGTTAGGCCAGGTTTTCGGACCTTGGGTGGTGCCTTCGAGGTATTAGTTAATCTCTTCAACGCAAATCCAAGTAATTGTTATCTACTAAGATTTTTCAAATCTTACGTTGCTAAGTTTAATACTTTTCAGGTCCAACTTACGACGAAGCGGATGAATAGCTGACTGTATGCATTTTCCCTAGAAGCATATATATATATATATATATATATATATATATATATATATATATATATATATATATATATGTTACGTTTTTAATGTATGACAATGTGTATAAATCCGATGATGCTCGATATTTTGGGAACTACAGTTTTTGTTTTAAGTAAAGAATTTCATGTGTTCATAACAAGGTTTTGATTTGAAAATGTGGGTATAACACGAGTTAGTTGTATGGTTATATTTTAAAGTCAAGAAAAAATACTTGTGTTTTCATAATGAAGTCTTCCGCTGAATTTATTTATGAAATATTTTTATATTTCTTGGAAAATATCTTTCTCATGCTTAAGGTCACGGTGGCAACTCAACTCCTATTAAGTTAGGGTATCAGAGCCGAGGTTGTATTTTTTCTTCCTCGGACTGTAAATCAAAACGTTTTCTTTGAAATAATGTCTAACTCTTTGAGTTTCTACAGAGTGTCTTTTCTAGGACATGTGATCACATCACAGGAAATAGAGGTTGACCCTGCAAAAGTTGATGCAGGTCTGAGCTGGAAGACTCAAATTAATGCAAATGAAGTTCGTAGTTTCCTTGGTCTTGCAGGATACTACAGGAGATCATCAAAAACTTCTCGCTTATCGCAAAACTACTTTTGCACCATACGAAGAAGAATGAGAAATTTATATGGAGTTCTGAATACGAGTCCAGTTTCCATGAGTGGAAGCAGAAGCTAACTTTAGCGCCTGTCCTAACGGTGCCCGATAGATCTGAAGGGTTTGTAATTTACACGGATGCCTCTAAGTCAGGACTTGGATGTGTTCTAATGCAACATGGGAATGTTATAGATCACGCATTCCAACAATTAAAAGTGCATGAACAAAACCACCCAAGACACGACTTAGAATTGGCTGCAGATGTCCACGCATTGAAAATTTGGAAGCATTATCTATATGGAGGAAAGTGTGTATAGAGGAAAGTGTGAAATATACACTGATCACAAGAGCTTAAAATATTTCTTCACACAGAAGGAACTCAACATGCGCCAAAAAAGATGGTTAGAACTGGTGAAGGATTACGATTGTCTCATTCACTATACCCAGATAAGGCGAACGTTGTGGCAGACGCATTCAGCAGGAATGAAGAAGGCGAATTGGCATTATTGCCTACTCAATATTGGCGATTGATTATAGAACTTGGCAAAATGAGATTAACAGTCGTTGAGGCAAAACAATCAATGGTAATGATAGCCACATTATCAATCCAGCCAACCCTGAGAGAGTAGTTGATAGAAGCTCAGAAGAGTGACAAATTCCTCAATTTAATGCGGAATAATGTTTAAAGAGAAGAGATTAGAGATTTTTCAATAGAAAAGGATGGAGCCCTGATGTTCTGAAGTAGAATTGTGTGCTGCAGAATAAAGAGATACGGAATGAGATAATGAAGGAAGCTCATAACACACCCTACATTGTGCATCCTGGGGAGACAAAGATGTATAGAGACCTCAAACCGAAATTCTGGTGGAGAGGAATGAAGAGGTCAATTGCACAATTTATTAGCAGGTGTCTTACTTGTTAGAGAGTCAAATCCGATCATCAACGATCTGTAGGATTGATGAATCCATTGGAAGTGCTGGAATGGAAGTGGAAACACTTAACGATGGATTTCATCACGGGTCTATCAAAAACTCCTAAACATCATGACGCTATATGGGTAATTATTGATAGAATGGCCAAGGTGGTTCGTTTCATTTTGATCAATATGACGTATTCCATGGATCAACTAACAAGGTTATACATTGATGGAGTAGTGAGACTACATGGAGTACCAGCTTCAATTATGTCAGACCGTGATTCATGGTTCACCTCAAGATTTTGGAAGAGTTTGCAGTCAGTAATGGGTACGAAACTAAACTTTAGCCTTGCTTTTCACCCGCAAACAGATGGCCAATCAGATAGAACACATATAAATTTGGAGAATTTACTTAGGATATGTGTGTTAGACTTTGGAGGAAGAAGGGAAGATTATTTGTCCGTAGTAGAATTTGCTTACAATAAAAGTTATCAGTATTCTATTAAGATAGCACCGTATGAAGCACTTTATAGAAGAACTTGTCGGACACCAATTCATTAGGATGACGTTGGAGTAAAGAAATTACTTGGTCCAAATTAGTGGAAAGATCTATGGAAGTGGTCAATAACATCAGAGAAAGGATTAAGGCTTCTCAATGTCAACAGAAATCATATACCGACATGCGGAGAAAGGATTTGCACTTTGAAGAATTAGATAAGGTATTTTTGAAAGTTGCACCTATGAAGGAATAATTAGATTTGGGGAGAGAGGGAAGTTAAAGCCAAGATATATAGGACCTTTTGAAATCGTGGAATGAATTGGAAATGTGGCATATCGACTAGCATTAACCCTAGGGTTATCTAAAGTTCACGACGTCTTCCATATGTCAATGCTTCGAAAATACATAATAGACCCTAATCACCTCATTAGACTTGAAGATCATGAAATCAATAAGGACCTCACCTACGAAGAGCGGCCTATAAGCACTCATAGAAGAAAGACTAAGATTATGAGAAACAAGGA
This sequence comes from Verbascum thapsus, assembly GCA_963669365.1. NCBI lineage: Eukaryota > Viridiplantae > Streptophyta > Magnoliopsida > Lamiales > Scrophulariaceae > Verbascum > Verbascum thapsus. The sequence continues at coordinate 7,829,414 of OY770120.1, forward strand.
GATACCGCTTGTCTTAGTACAGTGGGGTAATCACGGAAAAGGAGAAATGACATGGGAACATGTTAATGTGTATTTTGTACACGTTTCTTATGTAGTATGTTGCATTAATTGTTGCCTTTTTGTCCATATCTCATAGTTTTATGCTTCTTATGATATATCTAGGTGTTTGGAGGAGAATGGATTGAAAAGATGATGAAAAGCGCTGAAAGATTGGACTAGAGCAGTTTGGGAGGAGCCGAAAGCTCACAAGAATTAGGCGTGACCATTCTAGTCACGCTTAAAAACAGCAAGTTTTCGCACTTTTGGGCAAGGAAAATTCGAGACTTAGACTTTTTGGGCCATTTCGACTTCTAGTGAACATTTTTAGTTCCCAATATGTTAGGGAATTGTTTTATTCTATGTTTAGGATTTTATTTTCATGTTTTGAACAATCCTAGTTAGATTAGGATTCTTAAAATCCTATTTCCTTGTTAGTTAGGATTCTCCTAGGCTATAAATAAGTGAAATTTTATTCCACAAAAAGACCTTTTTTTTACTTTAGCTTTCACGTTCGTTGGTATTGAGCGGGGAATCCAATTTTATCAATTTTGTAAGACGTTTTTGATTATGTGTTGCTAAACACATAATTCTAGTCGAAGGATTTTAAGGTTTGATTTCTTTTAATTTCGTGAGATTGCTTGTGCTTGTATTTTCATAGTTCTTTGAGTATTCACTCTTTCCCGGTGCTTTGTTGATAATATATTGTAACTGATTAATTAATCCGGCCAATTAGTTGATCATTAGAATTACATTCCGCTAATTAGGGCCCAAATTCGTAATTGTTTGGTAAACCCTAATAATTGTGGCAATTAATGACGTTGATTATGGACAAGTTTTCAATTAGTCATTATGGAAATTAGTGATCCAATTTAATAAAATAAGTCCGAGAGGTATGACTCTTCGATTAGAACGCTCCATAGCTCGCGTGTTTATTGATCGGAATTAGTGTTTTTCTAGAAATTGAATGCTATTGATACATTATATCCTAAGAGCTTGTTTAGGGTTGTTTAATCGATAAGGGTAGTAATCAAAGAGCTTGTTTTGATTATCAAAACTATAAGGAAAAACGAGGTCGTTAGAGCTTGTTAACGGCTATAACTAATTTATATAAGAACATTGAACTATTTTATTTGCAATAGATGATCGAATTATAGAATCAATACCGAAAGATCCGAAGAATAGAATCTCACCTCTCATTGAATTTGAAATTTACCTTTTTGCTTGCGTTTTTAATTGCGTTTTGAATTGTTTTAGTTAAACAAATCCAAAATCCCCCTTTCAATCAATATTAGTAATTTAGGAATTGAATCTACACTGTTCCCTGAGGATCGACCCTACTTATCGCTAGTTATAAATCTTTTCGAGTAGGTTATTTTATTTTTGTTGGATTCGACACCCACCAAATTTTGGCCCCATTGCCGGGGAACAGTGTTATATATTTATTTGACTTGCTACTAATATTTTTTCTGTTTTAGTTTTGTATGCCTAGGAACCTTCGTGCAGGTGAACTCGAATACGATCCCGAGATCGAGAAGAGAGCTCGTCGGTCACGTAAGGAAACGAGGCAACGCAACCAATCCATTCCACGCACTTCGTCATCCAGAGAAAACTTCGCGTTGGAACGGACCGATTCTTCTATTTCAGAGGAAGAATACGAATCAATGGCTAATCCTGCCCCCGCTAATGCCAACGCAGCGCCTGCTAATGGTGCAAACACTAATGGCAACGAAAGGACTCTGAAGGATATGGCCATGACAAATCTGAATCAACAACCTCTCTACATTCCCTACCTAATCTTGATGTAGACTTTGAATTAAAATCTGAACTTATTCACTTACTACCTATTTTTCATGGTTCTGCAGGAGAGGACCCACATAAGCATTTGAAAGGATTTCACAAGGTCTGCTCAACTATGAGGCCAGAAAATGTGACCGAGGACCAAATCAAACTGAGAGCCTTCCCTTTCTCTTTAGCCGATAAGGCTAGGGATTGGCTTTACTTTCTTCCTTCCGGTTCGATCACTACATGGAATGAGATGGAAACACAGTTTTTGGAACGATTCTTCCCAGCATCTCGAGTATCGAATGCTAGAAAAGAAATCTGTGGAATTCGACAGTTTATTGGCGAAACTTTATATGAGTACTAGGAACGTTTCAAACAACTAGTCACAAGCTGTCCACAACATCAAATCCCTGATTAGCTTCTTATCCAGTATTTTTACGAGGGACTCACGATCATGGACATGAATCTAATTGACACCACTCAGTGGTGATGCACTGATTTACAAGACTCTGATTGAGGCAAGAAACTTGATTTCGAGTATGGCTTCAAATTCCCAACAATTTAGTATTCGCCAAGATAACGGTCCTAAGGAAGCGAATGAGGTAAACGTGCCATTACTTAATCAACATATAAATGATTTGACATCTATGGTGCAAAAAGTGGTTCTAGGTAACACTCAACAAGTCAACTCATGCGGAATTTGCTCCGGAATCGGCCATACAACAGATGTATGCCCTTCGGCCCAGACTCAGACTCTTGAGCAAGCTAATGCAGCTGGTTTTCCCGGACCTGCACAATGAAAATATGATCCTTTCTCAAACACGTACAATCCTGGATGGAGGGATCATCCTAACTTGAGTTACGCTCCACGACCACATTACCAAAAGCCACAAGGACCTCCGTTTCCTCAATCGACTCAGTCGCCAGGTAATTCTTTAGAAGATATGGTTAAAATTTCGATGACTAACACTCAACGTCTTCAACATAATACCGAGCAATTCCAATAAGGCATGCAACAATTCCGGAACGAAACTCAAAACACCATAAAGAATTTGGAAAATCAAATGAGTCAGATGGCCACAACTATGAACGAATTGGTAAGCCAGAATTCGAACAAGCTTCTATCACAAGTCATCGTGAATCCAAGAGAGAATGTAAGTGCCATTACTTTGAGGAGCGGAAAAGAATTGAAAGAACCCGAACGAACCTCAAAGCACGAAGAGGAGAAGGAGTTGGAAAAGAAAGAAAAAGAGCCTACTACGAAAAAACCAACGTTTGTGATACCACCTCCTTTCTCGGGCCGATTTGCCAAGTCAAAGAAAGAAGAACAAAATAAGGAAATACTCGAGACATTCCGAAAGGTTGAGGTAAATACCCCACTTCTCGATGCTATTAAGCAAGTACCTCGTTATGCAAAATTCCTTAAGGAATTGTGCACGACCAAGAGAAAGCTTATAGGCAACGAGAAGATACATGTAGGAGAAAATGTATCTGCTGTGCTTCAAAATAATTACCTCCGAAGTGTAAAGATCCGGGTATGTTCATGATTCATTGTAGGATAGGAAATATACGAATTGAAAAATCCATGCTAGACTTAGGAGCTTCCATTAATGTCATGCCACGTTCAATTTATGAATCACTGAATGTAGGGAAGTTAAAAGAAACCGGTGTTATTATACAATTAGCTGATAGGTCTCATGCTTATCCTGATGGTGTTCCTGAGGACATCTTAATTCAAGTTAATGACCTAGTCTTCCATGCCGATTTTTATGTAGTTGACATGGGTCATGATGAGTCTAGTAATTTTATTTCTATCTTGCTTGGTAGACCATTCATGAAAACATCTAGAACCATAATTAATGTACATGATGGGACTCTCACCATGGAATTTGATGGACAAATTATAAAATTTAACATATATGATTCCATGAAGTATCCTCCTGACTATCATTATGTTTTTGGTATAGATGTTATTGACCCTTCGATGCAGACTATGTTTGAACCTGAGTATGGCGATCCATTGCAAGTAATTTTGACCACTAACGACTTGGACGAGAAGGAAGAGCAACTTAAGCCAAACCGAGAACTCGAAGTGAAGAAATCGGACATTGATTCTCTTCAATCACTTTCTCTTAATGTTTCTCGTATTTCTTTACATTCATCAACTTCTAAAACACTTCCATCTATTGTGTAGGCACCGAAGTTGAAAATCCAAGAGTTAGAGGAAATTCATAACAAAACAAACGAGAATTCGAAGATCTACAAGAATAAAACGGAACCTTTTCGTGATAAGACAATCTCAAGAAAGAACTTAGTCATAGGACAAAAAGTTATTCTTTCCCATTCTCGCTTCAAGTTATTTTCGGGTAAGCCACGTTCCCGTTGGATTGGACCATTTATTGTCATTGACATTTTTTCCTATGGTGCAGTTTATATTCAAAACCCAACCACACGAAAGATTCTCAAGGTGAACAGGCATCATTTGAAATCTTTTTGCGAAGGATCTAAAAAATACGATGTCGAAACAACGGAATTGGAACCACCAAATAATGCTACATAACTTTGTAGCATCGTCTAGGCGAAGATGTTAAACAATGACGCTTCTTGGGAGGCAACCCATGCTAGTTTTTAATTTTTTGTTTTTTTATTCAAGTGTTTTTCTTCTTAAAAGCCGAAAGGTCACCGAAATTAAGCGTGACCAGCTAAAATTGGTGAGCTTTCGGCATTTCTGCTTGTTTTTGCCTTAGTTTTTTGTTTTTCTTATAAAAAAAATCCAAAAAAATCCAAACAAATTCGAAAAAAATCATAAAATCCAAAAAAATTCGAAAAATAAATATATTTATATATGTATTTCCTTAAAACAAAAATATTTTACCTTAAACACTTTTATTTCAAAACACCCTAAATCACTTTGCAAAACACAAAACCCCCAATTTTTTCCAAAACCCTAATCTCCCGCCGCCTCTAATCATCTTCCCTGTTCGAAATTTTTATGCAGCGCCACCTCACACTATTTATCGCCGCCGTGAACCAGCATTTTCGCCTTTTCTATCTCTGACTACAATGGGTGGTGTATTCTCTCTTGCCATCTTCGTTGCTAAACCCCACGACGAGAATCCTTCACCACCTCTGCAATTGCGCTGCCTCAACTGTCTCTTCCTCTCACTCCGAACACTCTGCTTCAGCCGCCGCCACACCATCATCGACGCACAGCCGTATCCCTCCTGCTACAACCTCGGCTGCCCCACAAATTGCTGAAGCCCGACTAGACGCCACCGAAAACACCTCGGCATCACGACCGAGTGATGCCCTAGGGAAGTCATCCTTCCACTTTTTGTTTTTCACTCTTATGCATTATCAGTTTTTATATGCTTTACATTGAGGACAATGTCTACTTTAAGTGTTGGGGGATGATTTCCAATTGCTTTGCATGTTCTCTGGTTTTGTTTAATTTTGGCACATGTCTTTGGTTTTTGTTTACTTTTGGCACGTTAAAATGTTTCAAATTTTCTTTCGCTTTGTGATTGTAAAGTATAATTTTCATAGATTGGTTGACCGAGTCTAGTTTGTATGATTTGACCGTGCGAATGTTGATGGATTCTCGTGCAATATGAATTTTGATTGCTAGCATGACTTTGAATGAGAACGATAGAACTGCATGTTTTAGTACGACCAACCCAACCATGTGAGCTTTTTGAAGCCTTGTTTTGATTGTATATCCATGAAATTTTCCTTTTCTTGTGTGAATCTTGCATGTTAGTGCATGTTCTAGAACTTGCTTTGAACCATTTCAAGATTACATGATTGTGTGCACATTCGAAAGTGATAAAGGCATTAGGATTTAGCCACTTAGCCATATGAGCTACCCTTTAATTTTTCTCTAGTTAGCCCATTTGAGCTTATTTAGCCTATTTGTTGTTTTGAAAACCCGAACTTTGAGCATTCACCATTTTTATATTTATCTCTTTGTTTTACCCGTCCGAAAAATGAGCTGAACATCGAGATTTACCAATATGTGTTTGGGAATTCAAAAATAATGATGTATTTCGATTAAGTGTGGGGGAACCTTTGGAAACGAAAAAGGTGGTTCCGAAGAAAAACAAAAATCAGAACCAAATAGAAAAAAAAATCAGAAAAGAAAAGACAATAAAAAAAGAGAAAAGAAAACGGGAGAAAAGCCGAAAAAGAAATGACAAAAAGAACGAAAAGAAATTAAGCGAGTCCCGAGAAAGGATGAAAATATAGGTAGTTGGGTCCTTGTTGCAAGAATTACCCAATAACATCTTGATATTCTTCAAAAAATTACGGACTTAGTCTTTCATTACCTTTTCATTCGGACCCCGAGCCCAAGCCCCGTTACAACCTTGAATAAAAAACTTGATTCGTTTGTGCATATTTTCGATAGTAGTGGCGATTTTGGTGTAAAAACAGGCTTATGGGATCGCATTAACGTGTTAAGAATTGAGCGATACATGAAATCCCTATACACTAGTGGTTGGGGAGGATTGTGAGAACGGTCGTCTAATTTCGTGCATTTTTTTAAAAATGAAATTGTTGTGTTGGTTTTTGGTTCATTATGGTATTGATTTCTTCGATATTTGCATGTGTCAACTAAGCATTCTCGATTTTGTCCTTCGGTTCATGACGTTATATTTCTACTTGATCAAGTGTTGAAGTTTGTTGATATATGCGTTGCCTAAATGTCAAACATTGCCCGAGACGCGCAATAGCTCAAGTGTGGGGGTGTTTGTTAACGTGTATTTTGTACACGTTTCTTATGTAGTATGTTGCATTAATTGCTGCCTTTTTGTCCATAACTCATAGTTTTGTACTTATCATGATATATCTAGGTGTTTGAAGGAGAATGGATTGAAAAGATGATGAAAAGCGCTGAAAATAACGAAGATTGGACTAGAGCAGTTTGGGAGGGGCCGAAAGCTCACAAGAATTAGGCGTGACCATTCTGGTCACACTTAAAAACAACAAGTTTTCGCACTTTTGGGCAAGGAAAATTCGAGACTTAGACTTTTTGGGCAAATTCGACTTCTGGTGAACGTTTTTAGTTCCCAATATGTTAGGGAATTGTTTTATTCTATGTTTAGGATTTTATTTCCATGTTTTGAACAATCCTAGTTATATTAGGATTCTAAAAATCCTATATCTTTTATATTTCCTTATTAGTTAGGATTCTCCTAGGCTATAAATAAGTGGAATTTTTTTCCACAAAAAGACCTTTTTTTTACTTTAGCATTCACGTTCGTTGCTGTTGAGGGGAGAATCTGATTTTATCAATTTTTGTAAGATGTTTTTGATTATGTGTTGCTAAACACATAATTCTAGTCGAAGGATTTTAAGGTTTGATTTCTTTTAGTTTCGTGAGATTGCTTGTGCTTGTATTTTCATTGTTCTTTGAGTATTCACTCTTTCTCGATGCTTTGTTGATAATGTATTGTAATTGATTAATTAATCCGGCCAATTAGTTGATCATTAGAATTATATTCCGCTAATTAGGGCCCAAATCCGTAATTGTTTGGTAAACCCTAATAATCGTGGCAATTAATGACGTTGATTATGGACAAGTTTTCAATTAGTCGTTATGGGAATTAGTGTTTTTCTAGAAATTGAATGCTATCGATAAATTAAATGCTAAGAGCTTGTTTAAGGTTGTTTAATCGATAAGAGTAGTAATCAAAGAGCTTGTTTTGATTATCGAAACCATAAGAAAAAACGAGGTCATTAGAGCTTTTTAACGGCTATAGCTAATTTATTTAAGAACATTGAACTATTTTATTTTTAATCGATGATTGAATTATAGAATCAATACCGAAAGATCCGAAGACTAGAATCTCACCTCTCAATGAATTCGAAATGTACCTTTTTGCTTGCGTTTTTCATTTTGTTTTGAATTGTTTTAGTTAACCAAATCCAAAATCCCCGTTTCAATCAATATTAGTAATTTAGGAATTGAATCTACACTGTTCCCTGAGGATCGACCCTACTTATCGCTAGTTACAAATCTTTTCAAGTAGGTTATTTTATTTTTGTTGGATTCAACACCCACCAGAACGCGAATATGAGATTCGAAAATCTTAACCCGAACTGTTTCCCAAGTAAGCCCAAAATTTCAAGGACGAAATTTTTAAAAGGAAGGGGGAGTTGTAACACCCCATTTTTGGAAAATCATGCATAACATATTTTTGCATATAAATACAATTTTTGTTTATAGTTTATTATTGCTAATTCCTTAAATATTTTAGATGAACTTTACGTTTGATCAAAAATAACGAGCTAATATTTTCTTAAGTTTGAAAATTTTTGCAGGATAGCTACTCGAAAAGACCGAGTTCGATCGTGATGCACTCGACATGCATATGTATTTATGAATTAACGAAAAAAATAGATAAGTTGCATATAAAATAATTTCAATAAAATATATATATATAGATATAGATAATATATAATATATATATAGAGAGAGAGACTTATGTTTATATAAGTGGGAATAGTAGACATACAAGATAGGTGTCTAACTTAGAAGCATCCACACCATTACATGACATTATGTGTCAACACTTAATTCTTCTCCAACTATGACTCATCTTGGGAAACCATTTAAGCTTGTTCATATGTTTCTTGTTAAGTCGATATTTGTACATACTTTACATGATCATTATTAGGATATTTGGCATATTTGAGCTTCGTATTCGATGGACTTATGTTGATATTGAATTACTAGGTGATGATATAAGGAATGAAGGCAAAGAAGGCTAAATGAGGCGAAAAAGGAAGAAAACCGATTGGAAACAAAAACTGGACAGCCGAACCGTTTTAAGACTTAAGCGTGCCCACGGTTAATCCCACAAAGGCTTCGGCTGAAGGCAGGACTGCTGGACGTTTTTAAGACTTTCCTACTGAAATCCAGATTTACTTTGGATTTGTTACTTCTCGAATTATTGGGATTTATTCCCTTGCTTTTGTTTTAGATTTATTTTCATATCTTGAAAGATTCTGATTTTGTTTTAGTTTGTTAAGTTTGTTAGAATCCTAATTAGTTACCTTTTTGGATTAGGATTCCTTTATGTTTATAAATATGTGGAATTTTATTCCACAAGACACCTTTTAGATTAATTTTAATTCCAGCACACGTTTTTTCCCTTACATGGAGTTTTCGATTTTTATTAATTCTTGCATACGTTCGATTATGAGTTGCTAAACTCATACATCTAGTCGAGGATTCATCAAGGTTTGATTCTAATTATTTGTGAGATCGAATTGTACTTAGTTTCTTCGTTCATCGGGTATTTGCTTTTTCTCTGATCTTTGTTGATAATATATTTCAATTGGTTAGATAACTTGATCAACTATTTAATCGTTGGAATCGTATTAAGCTATTTAGGGCCCGAATCCGTAATTGTTTGGTAAACCCTAAATTTTGTAGCAATTAGCGACGTTGATTACGGACAAGTCTTCGATTAGTCGTTAAGAGAATTAGTAATCTAGTCTAAATAAACCGAGCTTGTGTGTTTGTTGGTTAGAATTGGTGTTTTTCTTATTCCTGAATGCTATCGATAGGCTAAATCCTAAGAGCTTGTTTAGGATTGTCTGATTGGTAAGAGGAGTAATCAAAGAGCTTGTTTTGGTTACCGATGACATAAGGAAAAGTTAGGTTGCTAGAGCTTGTTAGTAACTATAGCCAATCTATTTGATAATGTTGAATTATTATTGCATCAATGATCAAATCATAGAATCGATACCGAGATAATCCGAAGACTAGAATTTTCTCATCATATAAAAATCCGAATTCTACTTTATTTGCTTTATTCGCTTTATTTGCATCTTTAATTTTGTCTTTTAATTTCAATTTAGTTAAAAATCTCAAAACCCCCTTTTTATCAATATTAGTAATTTAGAAATTAAATTTTACACCATTCCCTGTGGATCGACCCTGCTTATCACTGATTACAAATCTTTTTGAAGTAGGTTTTTATTTTTGTTGGATTCGACACCCACCAAAATTTGGCGCCGTTGCTGGGTATCGGTGTTATATATTTATTTCCGTTGTTGCTAATATTTTCGTTTTAGTTTTGTTTTGTTAGTTTTTGCATGCCTAGGACCTTTCGTGGAAGTGAATTCGAATACGATCCTGAGATCGAAAAACGAGCCCGCCGACTACGAAAAGAGACTAGGCAACGTTACTTTACTACCCCGTCGGTTTCATCATCCAGGACCAAATCTGCGTTTTCTTTTGACGATTCAGAAGAGGAAAACGAATCAATGGACAACGCTGCTCATGCCGCACCTCCTAATGGTGCCAATGCCAATGCCGATGCTATTCCCAACGTTGCCGAAAGAACATTGAAAGACATGGCCATGCCAAACCCAAATCAACAACCTCTTTGCATACCCTATCATAATCTTGAGGTAGATTTTGAATTAAAATCTGGATTGATTCACTTACTACCTACTTTTCGTGGTTTTGCAGGAGATGACCCGCACAAACATCTAAAGGAATTCCACCTGGTTTGCTCGACTATGAGGCCAAAAGATGTGACAGAGGATCAAATTAAGTTGAGGGCTTTTCCGTTCTCGTTAGCTGAGAAAGCCAGAGATTGGTTATATTTTCTTCCTTCGGGTTCAATAGAAACATGGACTGAGATGGAAAAGCAATTCTTAGAGAGATTCTTCCCAGCATCTCGAGTTGCAATTGTAAGGAAAGAAATCTGTGGAATTCGTCAGTTTACGGGTGAGACATTATACGAGTATTGGGAACGTTTCAAACAGTTGGTTGCTAGTTGCCCACAACATCAAATTCCAGACCAACTCCTTATACAGTACTTCTACGAGGGATTAATGGTCACGGATAGGAATCTGATAGACGCTGCGAGTGGAGGGGCATTGATTTACAAAACTTACACCGAAGCGAGGAACTTAATTTCGAATATGGCATCTAATTCCCAACCGTTTAGTCTCGACAAGAACACCCAACAAAGGAAACGAATGAAGCCACTATAGCATCACTCAATCAACGCGTAAACGATATGACTGCCCTCATGCAAAAGATGGTTATAGGAAATACACAACAAGCCAATATGTGTGGTATTTGTTCTGGAATTGGACACATGGCCGAGGTATGCCTCAACGCTCAAAATCAGGGCTTCGAGCAAGCGAACGCTGCTGGGTTTCAGGGGCAACGAAAATACGATCCTTTCTCGAACACATATAACCCTGGATGGAGGGATCACCCCAACTTGAGTTATGCACCACGGCCACCTTATCAAAAACCTCAAGGACCTCCGTTCCCTCAACAAGCCCAACCCTCGGGTATGTCCGCCGAAGATATGATTAAAGCATTGACCGCCAATACTCAACAATTCCAACAAAGCGTACAACAGTTCCAACAAGGTCTTCAACAAGCCCAACAAGAGAATCAAAACGCTATTAAGAACTTGGAGAAACAATTGGGTCAAGTAGCCACCGCCGTAAGCGAATTGGTGTCCCAAAGTTCAAGTAAACTGCCGTCCCAAGTCATAGTAAACCCAAGAGAGAATGCCAATGCAGTTACGTTACGAAGTGGTAAACAATTAGAAGAAGCCGAACCGTTTCAGAAGTTAAGCGTGCCCACGCCTAATCCTCCAAACGCTTCTGCCGAAAATTCTTCGAAACGGGAAATTGAGAAAGAATTGGAAAAAGAAGATGAACCTGTTGTCGAGCAGAAACCTATGAAATTTGTGATTCAACCACCTTTCCCAGGTCGATTTGCCAAGTCAAAGAAAGAGGAGCAAGAAAAAGAAATACTCGAAACATTCCGAAAAGTTGAGGTAAACATCCCACTTCTTGATGCTATTAAGCAAATACCTCGTTATGCTAAATTCCTTAAGGAATTGTGCACAACGAAGAGGAAGCTTATAGGCAACGAGAAGATACACGTAGGTGAGAACGTATCCGACGTACTTCAAAAGAATTACCACCTAAATGTAAGGATCCGGGTATGTTCACAATTCCTTGTAAAATAGGTAATGTTCGAATTGAAAAAGCTATGCTAGACTTAGGAGCCTCAATCAATGTTATGCCACGATCTATTTATGAATCACTTAACATAGGAAAATTGAAAGAAACCGGTGTAGTTATCCAACTAGCCGATAGGTCTAACGCGTACCCTGATGGTGTCTTAGAAGATATTTTGGTACAAGTTGATAACTTAATATTTCCTGCTGATTTTTATGTGGTCGATATGGGTCATAATGATTTTGTTAGTTCCGCACCTATTTTACTTGAAAGACCATTTTTGAAAACATCTAGAACAAAGATTAACGTAGATGATGGTACTTTGACTATGGAATTCGATGGTGACATTATAAAATTTAACATATATGATTCCATGAAATACCCTCCGGATGTTCATTCTGTTTTTGGTATAGACGTTGATGATTGTCTAGCGCAGGTTATGTTCGAGTTAGAGAACGAAGATCCAATACAAATCGTATTAACCACGACTGATTTCGAAGGAAAGGGGCTGGAATTCGAGCTCAACAAGGAATTGGAAGACGCCAAATCAGCCCTCGACTCACTTCCTTCTTTACCTTTAAACGTTTCTCGTATTTCATTACCAATTTCTACTTCTAAACTTCTTCCTTCAATTGTGCAGGCACCTAAACTGGAACTTAAGAAGCTTCCCGAGCATCTTAAGTACTTATATCTCGGAGAAGGAGAGACTTTGCCAATGATTGTATCGAACAAATTAACTCCAAGAAGAACAATTAATACGATCATTACGAGATTACAAGGAAGCAATCGGATGGACCATAGCCGACATTAAAGGGATTAGTCCTTCCATATGTATGCATCGTATATTGATGGAGGAAGGAGCTAAACCGAAAATCCAAGCACAAAGACGACTTAATCCACCGATGATGGAAGTGGTAAAGAATGAGGTACAAAAGCTTCTTGACGCAGGTATAATCTATCCAATTTCCGATAGTGCTTGGGTAAGTCCCGTACAAGTTGTTCCTAAGAAAACGGGTATCACTGTGATCGAAAATTCAGAGGGTGAGTTAGTTCCAACTCGTGTTCAAAACGGTTGGAGAGTTTGTATTGATTATCGAGGTTTAAATACTTCGACTCATAAAGATCACTTCCCCCTCCCTTTTATTGATCAAATGTTAGAGCGTTTAGCCGGTCGTTCCTACTTTTCTTGTTTAGATGGATATTCAGGTTTTCACCATATCCCGGTTGCACCGGAAGATCAAGAGAAAACGACATTCACTTGTCCTTTTGGCACATTCGCGTATCGAAGGATGCCGTTTGGCCTATGCAATGCTCCGGCGACTTTCCAAAGGTGTATGGTTAGTATATTTTCTGACTACGTCGAAGACATCATTGAGGTATTTATGAATGATTTTACGGTACATGGTGATTCTTTCGATTCATGCTTAGCCAACCTTAGGAAAATTTTAGAGCAATGCATCAAATCGAACCTTGTGCTTAATTATGAAAAGTGTCATTTTATGGTAGAACAAGGCAATATCTTGGGTCACATTGTGTCATCTAGGGGATTAGAGGTCGATAAAGCAAAAATTGACGTTATTAAGACTTTGCCTTATCCCACGAATGTGCGGGAGATTCGTTCTTTTCTTGGACATGCAGGTTTCTATCGACGCTTCATTAAAGACTTTGCAAAGATTAGTAGACCCTTGTGCAACCTATTGCATAAGGACGTCCCATTCGAGTTTAGTGAAGAGTGTCGATGCGCTTTTAATACATTGAAGGATCTATTAACCTCTGCACCCATCGTGAAACCGCCAAATTGGAATCTTCCGTTCAAAATAATGTGTGATGCAAGTAACTATGCCGTAGGGGCTGTTTTGGGTCAAAAAGTGGACAAATCCCCTCATGTTATATACTACGCTTCGCGAACGTTGGATGATGCTCAATGCAATTATTCAACAACTGAAAAAGAACTTTTTGCCATTGTTTTTGCTTTAGAAAAATTTCGTTCCTATCTGCTTGGCACTAAAGTTATTGTTTATTCTGATCATGCAGCTCTTCGCTACTTGTTGACCAAGAAAGAGGCGAAACCCCAACTTATACGATGGATCTTATTGCTTCAAGAGTTCGATTTAGAGATCAAAGATAAGAAAGGAGCCGAGAATCTTGTAGCCGATCACTTAAGCCGCCTCATCAATAGTGAAGAGCCGAATCCATTGAGAGATGAGTTTTCCGATGAACACCTCCTTGCAATACAATCGACATATCCATGGTACGTTGACATCGTTAATTACTTGGTTACCAAAACTTTGTCCGACGACTTATCTCGAACTCAAAAGAACAAAATTAAAAGCGAGTCTAAGTATTACGTATGGGACGAACCCTATTTGTGGAAACATTGCACGGACCAAGTGATTCGTAGATGTGTTTTTGAGGCCGAGGTATCTTCTATCCTTCGTTTTTGTCATACTTATGCTTGTGGTGGACATTTTGGTTCAAAACGAACCGCTCAAAAGGTTCTTGAGAGTGGTTTGTTTTGGCCAAGTATATTTCATGATTCACATGTGTTCTGCAAATCCTGTGAAAATTGTCAAAAGACGGGAAATTTAGGACATAGAGACCAAATGCCATTAAACCCTATTCATGTGTGCGAAATTTTTGATATCTGGGGTATTGATTTCATGGGTCCTTTTCCCCCTTCTTTTGGATACAATTATATATTACTTGCTGTGGATTATGTATCTAAGTGGGTTGAAGCTAAAGCTACTAAAACTGACTGTGCTAAAGACGTTGTGAATTTTGTAAGGTCTCAAATTTTTGTTAGGTTCGGCACACCGAGGGCGATTATCAGTGATCGCGGTACTCATTTTTGCAACAAAGTGTTCGAAGCCCTCTTGAAGAAGTACAATGTCACGCATCGAATCTCTACCGCTTACCACCCACAAACAAACGGTCAAGCCGATGTATCAAATCAAGAAATCAAGTCTATACTCGAGAAAACGATTAACCCAAATAGAAAAGATTGGAGTATACGACTTGATGATGCACTTTGGGCTTATCGTACGGCCTACAAAACACCTATAGGAATGTCTCCGTTTCGTTTAATATTTGGTAAACCATGTCATCTCCCCGTTGAGTTAGAACATAGAGCTTTCTGGGCAATCAAGCAACTCAATATGAATATGGATGACGCGGGACACCATAGAAAGCTACAACTACAAGAATTAGAAGAAATTCGGAACGAAGCATACGAGAACGCTCGGATCTATAAGGATAAGACGAAAGCTTTACGTGATAGGACAACTTTGAAGAAGGACTTTGACATTGGACAAAAAGTCCTTCTCTTTCATTCTCGTTTAAAACTATTTCCGGGAAAATTGCGTTCTCGTTGGATTGGACCTTTCATTGTTATTGGTAAATTCCCTCATGGTGCCGTTGAGATTCAAAGTCCGACAACCGGTAAAATTTCAAGGTGAATGCACATCGATTGAAACCTTTCTACGAAGGATTTCAAGCTCACGATGTTGAAACAACGACGTTAAAACCACCAAGCTATGCTACATAACTTTGTAGCAACGTCTAGCCGAAGACGTTAAAGGATGGCGCTTCTTGGGAGGCAACCCATGCGTTTATTTATTTCATGCTTTATGTTTTTCGTGTTTTTTGTTAAGACCGAACAGTTTCAAAAATTAAGCGTGCCCACGCTTAAAATGCGAAACCGTTCGGTCTGACCTAAAGTTTTTTTACGAAGCGTTTCAGAAGTTAAGCGTGACCACGCATAACTTCACGAACCCTTCGTCCTTGACCCTCGTAATTTTACCGAAGCGTTTGACTATTTAAGCGTGCCCACGCCTAAAAGTCTGAACCCTTCGGCAAAAATCACTTTGGTTGCTCGTTTTTTTTTTATTTCCTTTGCTTCTTAAAAAAAAAAAAAAAAATCGAAAATCAGCAATTGAAATTAGGGCTTTCAATTTTTCCCCCCCATTTTCTAAAAACCTAATTACACTTAAAACCTAACAAATAAACCCCTAAAATTAAAAACCCTAAATTCATACCTTCATCGCGCCCCCTTACCGTCTCTCTTACGATTTGCAGGTCTTCGAAACACCACCGCCGCCGTCGTCTTCAAACCACCTCCATGGGCGAAATAATGTCCTCTCTCACAGGCGCAACTCCTCCACCACCAACAGCGCAACCACCGTCATCCTCACCCCCTACCCAAACCACCCCGATCGATCTACCTGAAACGGAACAAACACCACAACCGCCGTCCGCTACTCCTCATCCACCAGTCACCACTACCACACCAACTAACCCTACCATTGAAACAGATAACCCTGCTGCTGCACCGCCACCTTCTGAACCTTCCGCCGACGACGACACCTCCGAACACTCTACCTCGCCAACACCATCACCACCCCGACGACCAGCACTACGCCACTCTACACGAACAACTTGGCGATCAAACCCTAAGGCTCCGCCCACTTCGGCTGACCACCCACTGAACCTCGATTTTTCGCCGAATCCGCAACCTGAACCACAGCCGCCTTGCCGCCGCCCTGTATTTGACCCCAAGCCGGTATCGAAAATGCGCCGAGGGCTTTACCAAAAGCTATTCCCTAACGGACCACCACCGCCGATGGATTGGCGAGTTGACCCCTTGTCTGCCACCGCTGCACAGCCGCCATCACCTTCAACAGCTCCAAGCACAGCTCCTGCTTCTGAACCAACGCCTACTCCACAACCGACTACGTCCACTGCTACTCCAGAAGCGACCCGTGTCGCAGAGCCATCTACTTCACGTCGCCGGTCTCAACCCGCGACTCCCACTGATGCCCCTACTTCCAAACGCCGCCGCGTTGATACACATGCTGTACCCGTCGCCCCTGCGCCTTCACCGCAACCGGAAGCATCAAACCAGGTCCCTGGACCTAGTTCATCAAACCCCCCTGCTCCAAACCGCACTGCCCCATCCTCGGCTCAGCAGCCTACTCAAAGACGCACCCGTCTCGGGCTGGGCACAAGTACACTACCACATTCTACCACCCCTGGTGGTCACGTCTCATTCCGCTCAGTCGAGGATCGCCAAAGGTACAATGACATTTCGACACGTCCAATAGTGCCCTGTAAGTATATCCATTATGAAACTTTAGATTTGTTGAACGTGCGAACTGAAATTTTGGGCTTAATTGAAAATGTGGGGTTATTGCCGTATTTTTCTGTACGCTGTCCAGCCTATGTCGAACTCACGAGGGAATTTTACACTACTTTCTATTTTGAAAAGAAAACAGGCCTCACTTTGTCGACCCCCGAAGTTATCAAATTTCGTTTAATGGGCAAACACTTTTCATTTTCTATAACTGATTTTAACATCGCCCTCGGTTTTCTTACTGCTGATATTGCAAAAACACCTCAGTACTTGAATTCTATAATTGATTACATCGATGATTTTGAGCCGTTCAGTCTTTGGAAAGAGTGGTCGACTTGTCCATTCTCCTACAACTCGAGCTCTTCCAAGAGTTGCCATTTGAAAGACCCCGTACTTAAACTTTTACAACGCTTCTTAGCTTTTAACTTTTCGGGTCGAAGGGATACCTCGGGTACATTGACAAAGGCTGAATTTTTTATTTTGTGGTGTATGAAAACGACAACCTTTCTTAATTTGGGTGCGTGGTTAGCCCAACAATTTCAAAACGTTTTAAATCGATCACGACCACTGATTTTAGGCTCTTTTATCACCCACCTTGCCATGTCACTTGATCTTTTGGATGTGCAGACAACAAACATGCGGGTCGCTTGCGAGATGGAACCAATGAACCTCGCATGCTTGTTGAGGATGGGCCTCGTCATACAAAACCGTGATGGTTATACCTTTGCCGCTGCCGGTTCCCGAACACCAAGAGCTGCAGCTTCACGACGAAATCGTGACCGAGCAGCTGCCCAAACACCCACGGCTGCCCCTGATTCTGCTGACCCCGAGACTCCACCCACGGCTACACCTTCCATCGAAGCCCGTCTTGAAGCCATCGAAGCCCATCTTGCCTCGCTAGATGCCAAACTCGACCAACTACTCGCTCGCCGAGACATCACGACCGAGTGATGTCCAAGGGGAGTCCCCCTTCCTTGTGCTTTTATCTTTTTACGCATTTCCTCGTATCATTTCGCTATTGCTTTTACATTGGGGACAATGCACGCTTTAAGTGTGGGGGAGTGACTTCTCATGCAATTGTGCTTCTTGTGTCTTTGTTTGATTTACTATTACTACGTGTAATTTTTTTCGTGTAACCTTTTTCGATTTTGCATTTGCTTTGGTACTTTAGAATATGGTGCTTGTGATTTCTATGAACTTGTTGAATTTGAACAATATGGCCATGTTTTAATTGAATTTTCATGCCGTATGAGATTTTTGCTAGCATAACGATCAAATGAAAACGGTAGATTTTCACGTTTTAGTACGACTTATCCATGCCTTGTGAGACTTTGAGCCTTTTTGATTAAATGGATCATATATGACATCTTTCTTTCTTGTGTGATACTCGCGTATTTTTGAAAATTCTAGAACTTGTTTTGAACCACGTCAAGATTACGAGAGTTTGTGCATAATTGAAGATGATAAAGGCATATAGGATTTAGCCACTTTCCCAAATAAACCGTACCCTTACATTATCCACTAGTGAGCCCACTTTGTGCCTTTTAACCGTCTTTTCTTGATTAAACCCCGAATATGAGCCTTTACCGTTTATTTCTATCTTAGTCTTAACCGTCTAGAAAACGAGTCGAGCATTGAGATTTTTGAAGTTTGGGACCGAAAGTCAAGAAAGTGATGTTTTTGAATAAGTGTGGGGGCATTCGTGGAAAATACAAACGGTACCAATCAAAAATTGAAAAAAAAAAAAAAAAAAAAGAAGAAGAGAAAAATTCAGAAAAATTCGAAAAGAAAAGAAAAGGAAAATAAAGGGAATGAAAGAATATGTATCAAAAAGAAAGAACGAAGTATCGAGCCCTCGAAAGAATGAAAATGAAGGTAGTTGGGTCCTTAAAAGCCGAATACACCCAATAATGTCTCGGTGCTCGATGAACTTTTTGGACTTAGCCATTTTAGACCTTTCTCTTTACTCCTACCCCGAACCTTAGCCCCGTTACAACCCTTAATAAGACCTTTTGATTCTTTTATGCGCATTCTCAAAAGTAGTGGCGATGTTGGTGTATAACCAAGCCTATGGGATAACATTGACACGTTGAGTCTTGAGCGAAACACTTTATACCCTATACACGAGAGAATTGGGAGATTGAGAGAAAAGTCGACTAATTTCGTGCATTTCTATTTGTGAAAATGAGTTCGTTGTGTTGGTATTGATTTATTATGGTATTGGAACCCTCGATTTTTTTGCATGTGCCGTCTTGTCAAGTTTGATTTTTGTTTATTAGTGCACAACCTATATTTCTGATTTGTCGGGTGAAGCAATCTTGAGTGGTTACATTGCTTAATTTCAAACATTGTCCGAGGACGTACAATTGCATAAGTGTGGGGGTATTTGTTAAGTCGATATTTGTACATACTTTACATGATCATTATTAGGATATTTGGCATATTTGAGCTTCGTATTCGATGGACTTATGTTGATATTGAATTACTAGGTGATGATATAAGGAATGAAGGCAAAGAAGGCTAAATGAGGCGAAAAAGAAAGAAAACCGATTGGAAACAAAAACTGGACAGCCGAACCGTTTTAAGACTTAAGCGTGCCCACGGTTAATCCCACAAAGGCTTCGGCTGAAGGCAGGACTGCTGGACGTTTTTAAGACTTTCCTACTGAAATCCAGATTTACTTTGGATTTGTTACTTCTCGAATTATTGGGATTTATTCCCTTGCTGTTGTTTTAGATTTATTTCCATATCTTGAAAGATTCTGATTTTGTTTTAGTTTGTTAAGTTTGTTAGAATCCTAATTAGTTACCTTTTTGGATTAGGATTCCTTTATGTTTATAAATATGTGGAATTTTATTCCACAAGACACCTTTTAGATTAATTTTAATTCCAGCACACGTTTTTTCCCTTACATGGAGTTTTCGATTTTTATTAATTATTGCATACGTTCGATTATGAGTTGCTAAACTCATACTTCTAGTCGAGGATTCATCAAGGTTTGATTCTAATTATTTGTGAGATCGAATTGTAATTAGTTTCTTCGTTCATCGGGTATTTGTTTTTTCTCTGATTTTTGTTGATAATATATTTCAATTGGTTAGATAACTTGATCAACTATTTAATCGTTGGAATCGTATTAAGCTATTTAGGGCCCGAATCCGTAATTGTTTGGTAAACCATAAATTTTGTAGCAATTAGCGACGTTGATTACGGACAAGTCTTCGATTAGTCGTTAAGAGAATTAGTAATCTAGTCTAAATAAACCGAGCTTGTGTGTTTGTTGGCTAGAATTGGTGTTTTTCTTATTCGTGAATGCTATCGATAGGCTAAATCCTAAGAGCTTGTTTAGGATTGTCTGATTGGTAAGAGGAGTAATCAAAGAGCTTGTTTTGGTTACCGATGACATAAGGAAAAGCTAGGTTGCTAGAGCTTGTTAGTAACTATAGCCAATCTATTTGATAATGTTGAATTATTATTGCATCAATGATCAAATCATAGAATCGATACCGAGATAATCCGAAGACTAGAATTTTCTCATCATATAAAAATCCGAATTCTACTTTATTTGCTTTATTCGCTTTATTTGCATCTTTAATTTTGTCTTTTAATTTCAATTTAGTTAAAAATCTCAAAACCCCCTTTTTATCAATATTAGTAATTTAGGAATTAAATTTTACACCATTCCCTGTGGATCGACCCTGCTTATCACTGATTACAAATCTTTTTAAAGTAGGTTTTTATTTTTGTTGGATTCGACACCCACCATTTCTATTGCTACACAAACCTCTATCTCCCTTCTCTCTACTATCTTATTTCTCTCAAACAAACCTTCATTTCTCCTTCAAAAATCTTCCTTTCCAAAGGAGTAAAGAATCAAGAGTATAGCAAGTATAAAGGGGAAAGTAAGATCAAGTGTAGAGGTCTTCAATCAAGCATCAAAGAAATTTTTGTTGAGTTTTCAAGAGGTTATTTACTTGTTGCTAATCTTCAACCTATTTCTTATTTAGGAACATGATTAGGTTGCTAAATATTGTATTGCATGTATGATCTAAAGAGGGATGTCTACTAATGTTGTGAGTTTGGTTGCATATGTTGATCTATGTGGTTGATCTTCAAAAAAAAAGTCATTTTAAGTGTTGATTGTACAAATAGGCTTTGCATGTTTAATTTTCTTACCCAAAATTATTGCATGTATGATTTAAGAGTAGTTTCCTACAAGTGTGATTAAATTTGTTGGATATTTTATTCAATGTAATGGATCTTCAAAAATATGTCTTTTTGAATGTTGATTGCGAAATTGCATGTTGAAATAGACTTTGCATGTTTGATTATCAAGTCTAAACTTCTTGCATGTGTAATAATATGAGTTAAGGTGGTTTCATTGGGGATGATTGCTTATAAAACTCGAATTTACATTTTTATTAAGGAAATATGTGCGTTTGGGCAACTTGTGAAAATTCTGAAAATTTCAATCCATTTTGTCGATTTTTATACTTGGAATTTTAAAACAAAACTGTATTAGTATATTTTTCTATATGAGGTTAAGAGTCTACGGTTAAATTTGGTAATTTGTGGAGTAATACACGAATTATAGTGAATTTTCAAAGATATTTCAGTTCCGTATTGGATTCTTGTGATTTTAAACCCTACAAGAATAAGTTTTTAAAATCGATCGATTGGAATTTTTTGAAGTTGTTTTACTATGTTTATATAAATGATCTTAGAAGTTTAAAT
The DNA here is from genome assembly GCA_963669365.1 of Verbascum thapsus. Classification (NCBI taxonomy): domain Eukaryota; kingdom Viridiplantae; phylum Streptophyta; class Magnoliopsida; order Lamiales; family Scrophulariaceae; genus Verbascum; species Verbascum thapsus. The sequence continues at coordinate 7,851,102 of OY770120.1, forward strand.
TATAAATTTCAGAATATTTCAATGACTATATGCTTTATGGTAAATTTTCAAAAGAACGACTAATTTTAGAGCATTTTCAAGCGAATTTTGGGTATAATAAATATTTTATTAAAGTTTATGTGGTTTGAAATTATATCGATTGTTTTAGTATAATTAAATAAGAGATTTTCAGTAAATGCATGCTTAATTTAATGAATTTTTGATGTATATATGAATTATAGAAATTGTTACAATGAAGAGTGCATTTGAGCCACAAGTTGATAGTTTAAAATTAATTTGTGTTGCTATGATTAAAAGTGCTATTAGGCATATGATTCAGAACTTCAATAACCCTAGAACATATGATTCAAAAACAATCGATCTTATCTAAGCAAATTAAAACCCTAGAAAGCATCTTATTCATTAAAATATTTTGAAGAAGCTTTTAATAGTCTTATTGAAGTTCATCCTCAGAAATTCGAATCCCAGAGTATCCATTCCGGATATTCATTCATCTCTTTCCTAAAAGAACCAAATTGTATTGAATATCTCCTAAGTTGTTTGATCTTTTATCAAAACAAACAAACCCTTTTTTGTATGAAAAACCCCATCATTTTTTTCAAACTAAGTGTGAGGAAACAAGAAGAATATCTGCTTATTGCTGAGTGATTGATGCGGACCACTGAAGATCTCGGAGTAGATGCTTGTGTAACGAATGAGCTCAAGTGATTTATTTTTTTATTTACTGTATTGGAGAAGTCTCTATGTGATTCTTCAGATTCATCATAGTGAATTCTTTCGTAAAATCAAAGAAGAATGACGTAGTTGGGACTATACTACCCAATGAACCTTGAAAACTCTCTCCTTACGTATCGCTTTGTCATTATTATTTATTCATTTATTTCATTTAAACAAGCGACCAAGTAATAAAGATTTCATAAAACTAATCAACTAAGTTAAAACGTTTAATATTCGCGAAAAACCAAAAACTAAAATACTTATGCTGCATATTAACTCTGATCTAAGTGTTGGACACTATAACACATTGTAGCGTTTATAACCAACGTTAAGTTTTAACTCTTAAAGTCTTTGAACTAAAAACTAATTGATCTGTCAGCGTTGAGATTTCTTCAGCAGCAACAACTGAGCGTTTAAGCATGAATTTTTTTTGAAGTTAGAAATACCTTCAGGGTCTATCCAACCCCTCTCCTAGACTCTTTCGTGTACCACTTGGGACCAAAACTATGAATGACTACTCTCACCTTCTAATATATATTGTCTAATATTTATAAATTCGATCATTTTAGATCTTCATATAATATAATTATCCCCAATACATATATAGAAGTCCTTATGTACTTTTGTTCAAATAATGTACTTTTTATATATTATATTGAAATTAATATGAGTCGTGCATAAAACAGGTTACACGCTAGTATATGACTTATAATATGATTTATTTACTTATTTCAATTTCAACTTGACAATTTTTTTATAACAAAAAGAACGTTTTTTTTACAATGATGCTATACTTTTTATAAAGTACTTTTTATAAATTTATTGAAAGTAATATGAGTCGTACATAGCACAGGTTACACGCTAGTATATGACTTATACTATGATTTATTTACTTATTTCAATTTTAATTTGACAATTTTCTTATAACAAAAAGAACGTTTTTTTTTTATAATGATGCTACACCTTTTTATAATAACATTTTTATTTTGGAAAGAGTTTTGAAGTTTGTCAGTGACTAGAGACTTATTGGTGAGATAATTTACAGTAACAAATTCTTGCCACAATGATTGAATCAACAAGGGAAAAACATTTCTTACTGTCCGTAAGATATTTGAACTTACAGACGATCATTAGCTACTAAATTTGTATAGCCAGTTCCCACATAAAATAATTAAGAAATAATCTCAATTGTATAATTATACATAACTTCACACATGTTTTAAAATTTGAATGAATTCTAATTACTTATTATTAATATACGTTGTCTGGTAAAAATTTAATAGTAACAGTGGACATTCTTATTTAATTTTAAAATGAATCTCAATATTATAATATTTAAAATATATTTTTTATCAAATAAATATTAAAAAGTTAAAATTCAAAATAAGTGACTATGCTATAACAATTATCATTACTAATTCATGTATAATAATTTAGTTATTTTGCATTATAAACATACGATTAGTAAATGTATAAATTACTACTATATTTATTTTATAATTGAAAAAAATATTATTATATAGTATTAATTCATGTAAATTGATAAATTCAATGCCTTGTTAATTTTGGGGTGAATTAATTAAATAAGAAAATGAGGTGGGCTTTAGTGAATTTTTTTTATTAATTATATTATTATCTGTAAATTTCTAATCTCACAGAAATCTGTGAGATTAGCATGACCCAATCACCAATTATATAGATTGGTAAGCATAGATGGTTATGGCAAGACCCCTATCACGAAGCCAAAATACTTGGACAGACATAATATTAATGTCACTTGCAATTTTTTCTCACTAATGTGTTCTCCTCAATGGACAAGAAATAGACCAACAAAAAGATAATTTTCACTAGAACTAATGATATTGATTAGAAATTCATTCTATCAAGAGAAATATAGTAAAATCAAATACAATTTATATACGAGGGTATTTATGAATGAATTATTTTTAAAAATTGATCAAAATATTAACTAATTGAGTTGATCATTAGATTTTGGAGGGCGAGATTAAACGAAAGATATTTTAAAAATTATAAGATTAGATATATAAAATATAACATAAAACTAAAATTTAATTCGCCCAAAGTCGTAAGATAAAATGGGCAATGAGGGGGACATAATATTAATGTCACTTGCAATTTTTACTCACTAATGAGTTATCCTCAATGGACAAGAATATAACAATAGGATGATAATCACCAGAATAATGAGGGGGACCAAAATAATACAATAGAAACCCGATAAATTAATACTCGATTATTTAATAAACTCTCTAAGATAATATTTTTGGCCGCTCCCAACTCGGGGATAGGGTGCTAAATTAATAAACTCGCTAAAATTATAAGATAATACATTTTTGATAATTTCTATAGACCTCATATAAAATATAAATTAATAATTCCTTATATACTACATATTACATGAATGATTTAAGATGGAAAGCCATGTTGTGTGTATGATTTGTTTGTGTTAGCATATTTTGATCTTATATTTATATAAAATATTTTTTAATGTCCATTAAGTGATACACATTGAAGACAAGAAGCATAATAAGGTAGGAGATTGAAGAGTACATTCAAATTTGGCCCTTCATTTGATATGCGTACATGCATTATACAATAATTAATGAAAGATTGAAAAGTGTTTGTAAATTGAGTATTTCATTGTAAATTAATAAAATATTAATTAGTATATAAATTAATAATTATTAATTTATCGATTAATTAATAACTCTTTTAATTAATAAATTTTGGTGGTCACATGCGTATTAATTTATAGAGTTTTTACAGTATAACAATGACACTTATGCTAGGAGAGAGTCGAAGAATTTGACTTTAATGCAGTACTAATAAATGTAAGATATTTATAGATCTACATAACTAAATTATGCTTCTAAGTTTTTGCCTATTTTTAGTTCAGAGGAGTACTTATCTTCCTAATTACAGTTGTCCTGCATCAAAACGTAGAGTATTTAAATTGATTTTAAATTGTTGCGTACTTTTAGTTCGTACTAATATTAATCTTTCTAATTAATATTGTACAAAAACAAACTGTTGAATACTGTTCTTTATAAGAAAAAATAGTTTAAGTTAATATGCGTTTTCTTTAATTGATAAGCTAAATAATTTTAATATCTATTATTATGATAGTAAGATAGTTAATAGCATTTATGTAAAAGTAATCTTTATAAGAAATTTTCAAGTGAAAGAAGGCAATTTTATAAATTAGTTTGATCTTGGTTTTAGTATTTATTTTGACAAGCTCTCTTCTTGGGATAGCAACCGCCCCATCGGTTTCGGTTCTTCAATGCTAAAGTGGTTCCAGTTTTGATTCTTGTTCCAACTAAACGGTTTTTAGACGGTTCCGGTTCTGGGTCTTACGTGGGACAGACTCAGAACCACCTTAATTTTTATTTTTTATTTTCTTTTTACTAAAATTAATGTTGAATATTTTACAAAATATTAAGATCATTCAACCAGTCAAAATCAATTGAAATGTTTGTTAGGTTATTTCGTTGAAAAGGAAATTAATTATCAAGTCCACAAATTTATGAATTTTAAATCGATTATTTCAAGTGTAATTGTCCCTCAATCGTTTATTAAATAAAAATATGTACTAATATATTGGATTTGTTTTCGACCGATTTAAATGAAATTGATTTACATAATACGTAGGTCAAATTAACACATATACTAATGTCATAAACATAAATGATACATTCATTTGATTTATTGTTAGATCTTCCAAAGTTTTATGTTATTACGTAAAACTATTATATGTTATATAAAACTAATGTATTATTGTAAAAGAAATATAAAACCGTCCTAATTTTTATGTTTTTATTTTGATGCAAAAGATGTAAGAAAATTACGTGCTATGTTTGTATTTACACAATTTTATTGTTATTTGCATGTTGAGCTAATTTTGTGAAGTTAACGTAATTTTGTATAGATTTATGAAGAGACTATATAAGTTCTTAATTTAAATATTTTATATTATGTATATCAATGTAATTTAATTTGATTGCATTTTACTATCATATTGATACTGTGTGTTCACATTAGATGTAATATTCACGTTAGATGTAATAAACAAAACTATTCACATTAGATGTAATAATTTCATAGAAATTTCCATGAAATTCAAACTTTTGATATGTTTATTTTAGACTTTAATAGGACATGTACTTTATTCCAAATTATATTTCAACTTTTATTCAGATTTGTAGATGTTTGATACGTGTAAATGGAGGTGGACTAAGGTTACTCATGATAATCTGGTTTCTTTTTCCTTACATTTAACTTGAGTAATAAATATTTTCAAGCAACTCTTATTTCTGTCCATTGGTGATCAAATTATATTAGGGATCAAATTCACTTAATTTGTTAGGTGCATGTGGTATTCTTGGTATATGCTAATTATTTTTATTTTGATGGAATGAATATGATGTATGTCAAAGTATATTAAAAGATGTAAAATTGACATACATTTCTGACTATTTTACTATCGAGAATATATATTTTAGAAATGAACTATATTTATATTTATAGATTCTGTACATGATTTCTAAACTATTTATTATTTCTATTTCAGGTGCTTTTGAATGTGAGGCTTGAAGAGCCGTCTACTGAATATAATTTCAAATTTAAGAAGAGTTTGAGTGGCATCACCGTGCCAGTGTGTTGTGTTGCTTGAGTTTTTCAATAGAAGGAACTATTCTTTTCTTAGATGGGCTACAAATTATTATATTCTTTGAGTTCGTTTTGAACTTTAGCATGTGTTATACTTTTATGTGTTAGTCTTTTTTTAATACCAAAAACTTTTATAATGACATGTCGTGCATAGCACGAGGCACACGCACTATATATGTATTATTCAAAAGGGGTTCTTAAGGCCTTAGACCAAATTCAAATCGTAATTTTTTGGAATTCCATTTTTTTAGTTATTTAAAACAAATCAATTGGTTGGTTGGATGCACTCACTATTTTTAAAAAGTGGAATTTTAGTCAATTAAATGGTCAAACAAATTTGAATTTCTTTACACGTATAATTATTTTAGTTCTGGAATAAAAGAGTTTTTTTTCAATGAATTGATTGGAATTTTCCCACTTAAAGACATTGATTTTAATTTATAGCATTTCTTATAAAATGTATTGATTCTCAAATTATCTCTATATCCTAAAAAAATCATATTTTTCAGAATATGTAATTTTCTTCTTGCTTACAAAGGGCAAAATACAAATAACTCCCACTTGAAATATTTTATTGGCTGAAAACCTCTATGAAAAAGATATTAGCCTAAGACCCCTGTGAAATCTTCAAATTACATAAAACCCCCTGTGAAAAAAATATAGTCTAAAAACCCCTGAAATTTTTTCAAATTGCATGAACCCCCCTGTGAATAAAATATAACCTAAATTAATTGTTGAAACATTGAAAAAAATTTACCACTACGAAATATAACTACATTGAAAATAAATTATTGGATAAAGTTTAAATAATATCATAAAACTTGATTATTTGTACTATTAATTAATTTAAAAAATTTAAAAATTTTATAAGGGGTTTTTAGGCTATATTTTTTTCACAGGGGGGGTTCATGCAATTTGAAAATTTCACAGGTGGTTTTTAGGCTATATTTTTTTCACATGGGGTTTCATGCAATTTGAAAATTTCACAAGGGGTTTTTAGGCTATATTTTTTCACAAGAGTTTTCAGCCAATAAAATATTTCACGTGGAAGTTATTTGTATTTTGCCCTGCTTACAAACTCCTATGTCATGATCGACTCAATGGACATTGTTGAAGACAAATCATTTTCTATCCATGTACTTCTTGAATTTTTTTCTTTTACTATTAAGTTAGTATGATTTTCTCTTCTTCTGTGATTTTCATTGATTTTCAGGGAACACTCGAAGACATATAATAGATACAAGACGGTAGACTCTTCATATGTAAGTAAATATATTTTCTTCAATATTATTTGTTTTATCCCTGAATTATTTTTTTAGCATTTTTTTGATATTGTTTTGATTGTTTATTTCAAGAGACATGTCAAAGTTATCGAATAGATATCACATTGGTATACAGTAATTTCCCTAATACTCAATATGTAAAGTGTATACATTGGTATACAATAGTTTAATATTTATGCTTTGTTTCATTTCACGTTTTAGTTTCTCGATAGATCTTTTTTTTTTGTTGGGTTATGTGGAATTATAAAGGATATATAGAGAGAGGTACATGTGAGCATAAATAATTTGGTACATGGTTACATCTTCATATTGTATGCTATTTGGCATTTGAAAAATAGATTTTAATCCAAAAAAATTTATCTCAATAATAAAAAGCTAAACATCGTCAATCTCAATTAGACTTGTTCATATATGGTAGGAATTTTTTTATTAAAAGTTTTGATGATGACATGATCGACAAAATTGTTGAACCCTAAGAAATTTAAGTTTCATTTATCATAGTACACTTTGTACAAACGATAGGATGTTTAGTTGTAACATTTAGGTACAAACGATAGGATGTTTGAGTTGTAACATTTAGTATATGTATTTTTCTTTGTCTTATTGTTTTGGTTATCTTGAACGAGCTCTAGGTACAAAATCAATTTGGTGTTCAAAGCGTTAGTAGAATTCTATGTGAGTCTTTTAATGTAACGAGGTTGAAGATTAACGATCCAAGCTGACCAAATCATCAAGTATCCTGGCCAACGACAGCATTATATAAGCGACAACTTAAACCATGTCAAAGACTTATGCCAAATACTTGAGTACTTTGTTAACAAACGATTGAATATTATATGTCTACTCTCATGCATTTAATGTTCAACATGCATTTATTTTAAACACATTTAATGCGTATCAAAAGTATTAAATGTGGATATTAACATGAAAGTACGGCCAGCACCTACCCAAACTGACATTTATAGCATAACTTCAGGGATTCACCAACCACCTATCTGACACGTTTTGAGCGAGTGATTCTGTAACACCCCATTTTTGGAAATTTATGCATAATATATTTTTGCATATAAATACAGTTTTTATTTATAGTTTTTTATTGCTAATTCCTTTAATGTTTTAGATGAGCTTTACGTTTGATCGAAAATAATGAGCTAATATTTTTCTTAAGTTTGAAAAGTCTTGCAGGATAGCTACCCGAATGAAAAAAATAGATAAGTTGCATATAAAATAATTTCAATAAAATATATATACATATATAATATATATAGAGAGAGAGATAAAGACTTATGTTTATATAAGTGGGAATAGTAGACATACAAGATAGGTGTCTAACTTAGAAGCATCCAATACCATTACATGACATTATGTGTCAACACTTAATTCTTCTCCTACAATGACTCATCTTGGGAAACCATTTAAGCTTGTTCCTATGTTTCTATTGCTACACAAACCTCTTTCTCCCTTCTCTCTACCATCTCATTTCTCTCAAACAAACCTTCATTTCTCCTTCAAAAATATTCCTTTCCAAATGAGTAAATAAGCAAGAGTATAGCAAGTATAAAGGGGAAAGTAAGATCAAGTGTAGTGGTCTTCAATCAAGCATTAAAGAACTTTTTGTTGAGTTTTCAAGAGGCATCTTTACTTGTTGCTAATCTTCATGCTATTTCTACTTTAGGAATATGATTAGGTTGTTAAATATTGTATTGCATGTATGATCTAAAGAGGGATGTCTACTAATGTGATGAGTTTAGTTGCATATGTTGATCTATGTGGTTGATCTTCAAATAAATGTCATTTTAAGTGTTGATTGTGCAAATAGATGTAGAATAAGCTTTGCATGTTTAATTTTCTTACCCAAAATTGTTGCATGTATGATTTAAGAGTGATTTCCTACAAATGTGATTAAATTTGGTGGATATTTTGTTCAATGTAATAGATCTTAAAAAATATGTCATTTTGAGTGTTGATTGTGATATTGCATATTGAAATAGACTTTGCATATTTGATTATCAAGTCTAAACTTCTTGCATGCGTAATAATATGAATAAGGTGGCTTTATTGGGGATGATTGGTTATAAAACTCGAATTTACATTTTTATTAAGGAAACATGTGAGTTTGGGCAACTTGTGAAAATTCTGAAAAATTCAGTCCATTTTGTCGATTATTTTAATTTTTTATACTTTGAATTTAAAAAAACTGTTTTAGTATATTTTTCTATATGAGGTTAGGAGTCTATTGTCAAATTTGGGGATTTGTGGAGTAATGCACAAATTACAGTGAATTTTCAAAGTTGGTTCAACTGAATTGGATTCTTGTGATTTTAAACTCTAGAAGAATACGTTTATAAAATCGATCAATTTTTCGAAAATGTTTTACTATGTTTATATACATGATCTTAGAAGTTTAAATTATAATTTTCAGAATGTTTCAATAATTATACGATTTATGATAAATTTTTAAAAGATCGACTGATTTTAGAGCATTTCCAAACGAATTTTGGGTATGATAAATATTTTATTAAAGTTTATGTGGTTTGAAATTATATCCACTGTTTTAGCATAATTAAATAAGAGATTTTCAGTAAATGCATGATTAATTTAATTAATTTTGGATGAATATATGAATTATGGAAATTGTTACAATGAAGACTGCATTTAAGCTATAAGTTGATAGTTTAAAATCAATTTGTGTTGCTATGATTAAAAGTGCTATTAGGCATATTTGAGACACATCCATGATAACACTTAATGAAGAGATTAGAAGCATATATATATATATACATATAGGTATGCACATGTTTTTGAAATGTGTTGTGAAATCTAAATGTTGATGAACGGTCGAATGCAGTACGAGACAACCAGACACTTCAGAATCTATCACCGAATCTAAGTGAAACATCAAGTGGATAACGTTTATTTTCAGTTACATTGATTAGAATAACTCTTATGTTGGATGAGATGAAACGACATGATAAAGTACAAGGTTGACGAACCTTAGAGTAGACCAGGTCTTCGGACTTTGGATGATGCTTTCGACGTATTGGTTAATCTCTTCAACGCAAATCAAAGTAACCGTTATCTACTAAGATTTCTCAAATCTTACGTTGCTAAGTTTAATATTTTCCAGGTCCAGCTTACGACGAAGCGGATGAGTAGCTGGAATGTTCCTAGAAGCATATATATATATATATATATATATATATATATATATATATATATATATGTTACGTTTTTAATGTACGCGATGTGTATAAATCTGATGATGCTCGATATTTTGGGAACTATTGTTTTTTTTTAAGTAAAGAATTTCATGTATTCATAACAAGGTTTTGATTTGCAAATGTGGGTATAACACGAGTTAGTTGTATGGTTATCTTTTAAAGTCAAGAAAAAAAATACTTTTGTTTTCATAATGAAGTCTTCCGCTGAATTTATTTATGAAATATTTTTATATTTAATGGAAAATATTTTCCTCATGCTTAAGGTCACGGTGGCAACTCAACTCCTATTAAGTTGGGGTTGAGGTGCTACAGCGTGGTATCAGAGCCGAGGTTGGGGTTGGGGTGCTACAACGTGGTATCAGAGCCGAGGTTGAGTTTTTCCTTTCTCGGACTTGAAATCAAAATATTTTCTTTGAAATAATGTCTAACTCTTAGAGTTTCTAAAGGATAAAAATTAGAATTTCCTTAAAATTGATATGTCAAAAAGTTTAATAATAGGGAGTCCGCAGCGTAGCTAAACATCCAAATCGTACCAAGGTAAGTATATGTGTAACGTTTTAAAGTTCTCTATGAAAGATGTTTTACGTGAATGAATGCATATGATGTTTTATGTGCTATGTTACGAGTAAGATGTGATGATGAACATGAAAGAAGATCATGAATCCATGTTAAGAAAGGAATATGCATGTTATGAGAAGTATGAAAAAGTATGCCTTACATGCCTTATATTTGTTATCGTTCTCTTTAATTTTATTAGTTACAAATGATTATTTATATCTCTATCCAATCTTTACCTTTATGTTTGGATGAGAAAATTGTTTTAAGAAAAAAATACATACATTATTTTTACAAATACACTCCCCCTGAACCGTACAACTAGAATTGGAATTGGAGTTGACTTGTCGTCCGATGATAGAACTTACTTAGGATAGATCGTGATGAGGCACGTAGGCTGCATTTCGAAGGAGAGTTTTAAAATGCTTTGCTAACTTGTAGAGTAGAACTATGACTCACCCACTAGGGCACAAAGGAATATACAACAAGTAGAAAAGAGGTAGAACGATGAAGAACAACCTCTTGGACAAAACGTTAATGCTGATATGACAAGAGACTTTCTTTGCTCAGTTACAAGAATTTATGCAACACCGATCTGCACCTGCCCTAGATAACCATGAAGAATACCAGTTCAGGCCGAATCACATAATTGAGTAGTTCACGCATTTCCAGCCACCCAGATTCATAGGAAAGGAATGACCAATGGCTACCGAAGAATGGATTGCTGCATTAAAGAGAATTTTTTAGCACATGTAATTGTCAGAAACACAAAATATTTCATGTGCAAGGTTTCAACTAGCAGAAGATGCCAGGAAATGGTGATAGTCTCATAAGAGGACATTGACGGAGGAAGCAAGATGTACTTTAGAATGGGAGGAATACAAGAAAATCATTCTAAATCATTATTTCCCACAAGTCCTGAGGGATCAAATGCAAATTGAATTTATGAACCTTCGCCAAGGAACCAACACTGTCACTGATTACGAGTGCAAGTTTAACTCACTTCTCGATATGCACCACATATAGACAATACCAATGATCGAAAGACATGCAAATTTGAGAGGGGCCTCCGTCCAGAAGTTGGAGGGATAGTATCCGGTCTGAGGTTGCCACATTTCAGGGATGTATTCGAGAGGGCTTGTATAGTTTCAATGAGTTTAGGGTAGGAGAATGAGCAGAGGTCGATGGTGAATCAATTGAAAAGAACAGGAGCATCGTCTATGGGACCAAGATGTAACACCACAGTTAGAAATGTTTGATCCATCATTGCTGGACCCCAAGAATAACACCACTATGCCTGAATTGTAACAAGAACCATCAAGGAGAGTGTTTTTGGGAAAAAGATATATGTTTTCGCTATCATCAACCAGGCGAGCTAATAAGTGTATTAATCGTACGAGCATACCAAATCGAAGTGGCAAGGCTCCCGCACCACGACAAGAAATTTCTCAAAATTCGAACTTGAGACGTACACCAGCATATGTTTTGTTCGATACAGGAGCATCACACTCTTTTATATCTGATAACTGTAAAAAGAAGATTAGACTAGATTGTGAAAGAGATGTGAATCTAGGAGTTGGATTACCTTCAGGAGTAAAAAAATCAAGAATTTTAGCCAAGAACATTAAGGTGACGTTGGACTAGTACGAGCTTGCAGCTGATTTGTATGTAATAGGGATGAAAGGTTTCGATGTTATACTGGGAATAGACTGGTTGTGTAAGAACCAAATTGTAGTTCGTTGTGAAAAACGAGAAGTAGATTTAGAAACACCAAGTGGCCACTATTTTACCTTCTACGGAGTTGGAACACGAAGACATATACCAACTATATCAGCAATGAAGGCAACCAAGTTATTGACTAGAAGAGGATGTCTAGCATATCTAGTAAATATTGTAAAAGTTTAAGAAAAGAAATTGACACCAGCTGATGTTCCAGTTGTAAAGGAATTTCCCGATGTCTTTCCAGAAGACCTATTCGGGAATTCCACCTGATCGACCTGTGGAATTCGCTATCCATCTGATTCCAGGAGCTGGACCAGTATCAAAAGCTCCATGCCGTATGGCGCCATACGCTAAAAGAGCTATAGGAATTGAAAGTTCAAATACAGAAACTCTTGGATAAGAAATTTATACAACCAAGTGTCTCACCATGGGGAGCACATGTGTTGTTCGTGAAGAAGAAAAATAGATCAATGAGAATGTGTATTGATTACCGAGAGCTTAATCGATTAACTATCAAGAATAAATATCCACTACCCAGAATTGAAGACTTGTTTGATCAATTGAAGAATGCAAGTGCTTTTTCCAAGATCGATCTTAAATCTGGTTATCATCAGTTAAAAGTCAAAGTGACATTCCAAGACCACGTTCAGGTAGGGGTGTAAACGAGCCGAGCTCGAGCCGAGCCCGATGATTTTCCCGGGCTCGAGCTCGAGCTCGAATCTCAAAATATGAGCTCGAGCTCGAGCTCGTCGAACTCAATTTGGAGGGCTCGAGCTCGAGCTCGGTAGTAACTAATTCAGTTCGGCTCGCGAGCTCGGTTCGAACCCAGGCTCGCGAGCCCGAGCTCGAATCGAGCTCGCAAATTAAAATGCAGAAATGCAGAAGCTTCATCAAACCAATTAAATGGCTGAGCACATTGAATTGATTTTCTCAGAAATTAAAAAGAAAATCGTCAAATAAAACTAACTACATAATACCCGAATTTATGGAACCCAAAACCCTACTTTCGATGGTGATTCCGGACGATGAAGAGAGGCGGACGACGGCAAGAGTGGAAGGAGAAGACTCCGGACGATGAAGAGAGGCGGACGACGGCAAGAGTGGAAGGAGAAGACTAGGGTTTTTAATTTGGGAAAGCAGAACTGCAGAAGTCGTGGGTTGTGTTCTGTTTCTTCCAAGATTCCCAAATCCCATTCTTTTAGTTTATTTATTAATTATTAATATTTAATATTAATATAAAAAAAATTAATTACAAAAAGCTCGCGAGCCGGGCTCGCGAGCTTTTTTCGAAGAGTGTTAAGCTCGAGCTCGAGCTCGATTGAGAGCTCGAGCTCGAGAAGCTCGGCTCGAGCTCGAAAAACTCAAGCTCGAGCCGAGCTCGTTCGAGCCGAGCCGGCTCGGCTCGATTTACACCCCTACGTTCAGGACCCAATATGGTCACTATGAGTTTACTGTAATGCCTTTCGGAGTTATCAATCCACCTACAGTGTTCATGGATATGATGAATCGCATATTTCATGAGGATCTAAATAAATTTGTCATTATATTCTTCGACGATATCTTGGTTTACTCGAAAGATACAAAACAACACGAGGAATATCTTAGAGTGGTACTAGAAGTTTTACGACGATAGAAGTTATATGCCAAGTTTAGCAAGTGCGAGTTCTGGCTAAACAGAGTGTCTTTTCTAGGACATGTGATCACATCACAGGGAATAGAGGTTCATCTTGCAAAAGTTGATGTAGTTCTGAGCTGGAAGACTCAAACTAATGCAAATGAAGTTCGTAGTTTCCTTGGTCTAGTAGGATATTACAGGAGATCATCCAAAACATCTCACGTATCGCAAATCTACTTACACACTATACAAAGAAGAATGAGAAATTTATATGGACTTCTGAATACGAGTCCAGTTTCCATGAGTTGAAGCAGAAGCTGACTTCAGCGCCTGTCCTAACGGTGTTTGATGGATCTGAAGGGTTTGTAATTTACATGGATGCCTCTAAGTCAAGACTTGGATGTGTTCTAATGCAACATGGGAAGATTGTAGCTCACGCATCCCAATAATTGAAAGTGCATGAACAAAATCACCCGATACACGACTTAGAATTGGCTGCAGATGTCCACGCGTGGAAAATTTGGAGTCATTATCTGTATGGAGGAAAGTGTGAAATATGCACTGATCACAAGAGCTTAAAATATTCTTCACACAGAAGGAACTCAGCATGCGCCAAAGAAGATGGTTAGAACTGGTGAAGGATTATGATTGTACCATTCACTATACCCAGGTAAGGCGAACGTTGTTGCACATGCACTCAGCAGGAAAGAAGAAGGCGAATTGGCATTATTGCCTACTCAATAATGGCGATTGATTAAAGAACTTGGCAAAATGAGATTAATTGTTGTTAAGGCAAAACAATCAATGGCAATGTTAGCCACATTAACAATCCAGCCAACCTTGAGAGAGCAGTTGACAGAAGCTTGGAAGAGTGACAAATTCATCAATTTAATGGGGAATAATGTTCAAAGAGAGGAGATTAGAGATTTTTCAATAGAAAAGGATGGAGCTTTGATGTTCCGAAGTAGAATTGGGTGCTGCAGATAAAGAGATACAGAACGAGATAATGAGGGAAGCTCATAACACACCCTACATTGTGCATCTTGGAGAGACAAAGATGTATAGAGACCTCAAACAGAACTTCTGGTGGAGAGGAATGAAGAGGTCAATTGCACAATTTGTTCGCATGGGTCTTACTTGTCAGAGAGTCAAATTCGATCATCAACGATCTGCAGGATTGATGAATCCATTGGAAGTGCCGGAATGGAAGTGGGAACACTTGACGATGAATTTCATCGCGGGTCTACCAAAAACTCCTAAACAACATGACGCTATATGGGTAATTATTGATAGACTAACTAAGGTGGCTCGTTTCATTTCGATCAAGATGATGTATTTTGGATCAACTAACAAGGTTATACATTGATGGAGTAGTGTGACTACATGGAGTACCAGCTTCAATTGTGTCAAACCGTGATTCATAGTTCACCTCAAGATTTTGGAAGAGTTTGCAGTCAACAATGGGTACGAAACTAAACTTTAGCACCGCTTTTCATCCACAAACAGATGGCCAATCAGATAGAACAAATAGAAATTTGGAGGATTTACTTAGGACATGTAAGTTAGACTTTGGAGGAAGTAGGGAAGATTATTTGTCCGTAGTAGAATTCGCTTACAATAATAGTTATCAGTCTTCTATTAGGATAGCACCGTATGTAGCACTTTATAGAAGAAGACGTCGGACACCAATTCATTAGGATGAGGTTGGAGTAAAGAAAGTACTTGGTCCAAATTAGTGGCAAGATCTATGGAAGCGATCGGTAAGATCATAGAAAGGATTAAGGTTTCTCAAAGTCAACATAAATCATATACTGACTTGTGGAGAAGGGATTTGCACTTTGAAGAATGAGATAAGGTATTTTTGAAAGTTGCACCCATGATTGAATAATTTGATTTGGTAAGAGAGGGAAGTTAAAGCCAAGATATATAGGACCTTTTAAAATCATGGAATGAATTGAAAATGTGGCATATCGACTAGCTTTAACCCCATGGTTATCTAAAGTTCACGACGTCTTCCATGTGTCAATGCTTCAAAAATACATAACATACCCTAATCACCTCATTAGACTTGAAGATCATGAAATCAATAAGGACCTTACTTATGAAGAGCAGCCTATAAGAATTCATAGAAGAAAGACTAAGATTATGAGAAACAAGGAGATACCGCTTGTCTTAGTACAGTGGGTTAATCACGGAAAAGGAGGAATGACATAGGAACGCGAATATGAAATTCGAAAATCTTACCCCCGAACTGTTTACCTAGTAAACCCAAAATTTCGAGTTGTAACACCCCATTTTTTGTAAATCATGCATAACATATTTATGCATATAAATATAATTTTATTTATAGTTTATTATGGCTAATTCCTTTAATGTTTTAGATGAGCTTTACATTTGATCGAAATAACGAGCTACTGTTTTATTAAGTTTGAAAAGTCTTGCAGGATAGCTACCCGAAGAGACCGAGTTCGATCGTGATGCACTCAACATGCATATGTATTTATGAACGAACGAAAAAAATAGATAAGTTGCATATAAAATAATTTTAATAAAATACATATATATAATATATATATAGAGAGAGAGACTTATGTTTATATAAGTGGGAATTGTAGACAACAAGATAGGTGTCTAACTTAGAAGCATCCACACCATTACATGACATTATGTGTCAACACTTAATTCTTCTCCTACTATGACTCATCTTGGGAAACCATTTAAGTTTGTTCCTATGTTTCTATTGCTACACATACCTCTATCTCCCTTCTCTCTACAATCTCATTTCTCTCAAACAAACCTTCATTTCTCCTTCAAAAATCTTCCTATCCAAAGGAGTAAAGAAGCAAGAGTATAGCAAGTATAAAGGGGAAAGTAAGATCAAGTGTAGTGGTCTTCAATGAAGCATCAAAGAATTTTTTGTTGAGTTTTCAAGAGGTATTTTTACTTGTTGCTAATATTTATCCTATTTCTTCTTTAGAAATATGATTAGATTGCTAAATATTTCATTGCATATATGATCTAAAGAGGGATGTCTACTAATGTGATGAGTTTGGTTGCATATATTGATCTATGTGGTTGATCTTCAAAAAAATGTCATTTTAAGTGTTGATTGTGCAAATAGATGTAGATATAGGCTTTGCATGTTTAATTTTCTTACCCAAAATTATTGCATGTATGATTTAAGAGTAATTTCCTACAAGTGTGATTAAATTTGTTGGATATTTTATTCAATGTAATGGATCTTCAAAAATATGTCTTTTTGCGTGTTGATTGTGGAATTGCATGTTGATATAGACTTTGCATGTTTGATTATCAAGTCTAAATTTGTTGCATGTGTAATAACATGAGTTAAGGTGGTTTCATTGGGGATGATTGGTTATAAAACTCGAATTTATATTTTTATTAAGGAAATATGTGAGTTTGGGCAGCTTGTGAAAATTCTAAAAATTTCAGTCTATTTTGTCGATTTTTATAAATTTTTATACTTGGAATTTAAAAAAAAAAACTATTTTAGTATGTTTTTATATATGAAGTTAGGAGTCTATGGTTAAAATTTGGTAATTTGTGGAGTAATACACCAATTACAGTGAATTTTCAAAGATAGTTCAGTTCCGAATTGGATTCTTGTGATTTTAAACCCTAGAAAAATAAGTTTATAAAATGGATCGATTGGAATTTTTTGAAACTGTTTTACTATGTTTATAAACATGATCTTAGAATTTTAAATTATAAATTTCAGAATGTTTCAATAACTATACGCTTTATGGTAAATTTTTAAAAGAACGACTGATTTTAGAGCATTTCCAAACGAATTTTGGGTATGATAAATATTTTATTAAAGTTTATGTGGTTTGAAATTATATCCACTGTTTTAGCATAATTAAATAAGAGATTTTCAGTAATTGCATGATTAACTTATTGAATTTTTGATGAATATATGAATTATGGGAATTGTTGTAATGAAGAATGCATTTAAGCCATAAGTTGATAGTTTCAAATCAATTTGTGTTGCTATGATTAAAAAGTGCTATTAGGCATATTTGAGACATATCCATGATGACACTTAATGAAGAGATTAGAAGCATATATATATATACATATAGGTATGCACATATTTTTGAAATGTGTTTTATAATCTAAATGTTGATGAACAGCAGTATGAGACAACCAGACACTTCAGGAGCTATGCCCACATCTAAGTGAAACGTCATGTGGGTAACGTTTATTTTTAGTTACATTCATTAGAATAACTCTTATGTTGGATGAGATGAAACGACAAGATAAAGTACAAGGTTGATGAACCTTGGAGTAGACCAGGTCTTCGAACTTTGGAGTTATGCCAGAATGACGAACCTTGGAGTAAACTAGTTCTTCGAACCTTGGAGTTAGGCCAGGTCTTCGGACCTTGGATGATGATTTCGACGTATTGGTTAATCTCTTCAACATAAATGCAAGTAACCATTATCCACTAAGATTTCTCAAATCTTACGTTGCTAAGTTTAATATTTTTCAAGTCCAGCTTACGATGAAGCAGATGAATAGCTGGCTGTATGGACTTCCCCTATAAGCATATATATATATATATATATATATATATATATATATATATATATATATATATATATATGTGTGTGTGTTACGTTTTTAATGTATGATGATGTATATAAATCTGACGATGCTCGATATTTTGGGAATTACTATTTTCGGTTTAAGTAAAGAATTTTATGTGTTCATGACAAGGTTTTGATTTGCAAATGTGGGTATAACACGAGTTAGTTTTGTATGGTTATCTTTTAAAGACAAGAAAAAAAATACTCATGTTTTTATAATGAAGTCTTCCGCTGAATTTATTTATGAAATATTTTTATATTTCTTGGAAAATACATTTCTCGTGCTTAAAGTTATGGTGGCAACTCAACTCTTTTAAGTTGGGGTTGGGGTGCTACAGATTCATACTCGTCAAACTGAATGGTCTCAACGAATATATTTTAGTCCTTACCTATAAATAGAACTTCAATAACCCTAGAACATATGATTCAAAAACAATAGATCTTATCTGAGCAAATTAAAACCCTAGAAAGCATCTTATTCATTAAAATATTTTGAAGAAGCTTTTAATAGTCTTATTGAAGTTCATCCTCATAAATTCGTTCGAATCCCGAAAAATCCATTCTGGATATTCATTCATCTCTTTCCTAAAAGAACCAAATTGTATTGAATATCTCCTAAGTTGTTTGATCTTTTATCAAAACAAACAAGCCCTTTTTTGTATGAAAAACCCCATCATTTTTTTCAAACTAAGTGTGAGGAAAGAAGAGAATATCTGCTTATTGCTGAGTGATTGATGCGGACCACTGAAGATCTCGGAGCAGATGCTTGTGTAATGAATGAGCTCAAGTGATTTATTTTTTTATTTATTGTATTGGAGAAGTCTCTATGTGATTTTTCAGATTCATCATAGTGAATTCTTTCGTAAAATCAAAGAAAAATGACGTAGTTGGGACTATACTACCCAACAAACCTTGAAAACTCTCTCCTTACTTATCGCTTTGTTATTATTGTTTATTCATTTATTTTATTTAAACAAGCAACCAAGTAAAGATTTCATAAAACTAATCAACTAAGTTAAAACGTTTAATATTCACAAAAAACCAAAGACTAAAATACTTATGCTGCATATTAACTCTGATCTAACTGTTGGACACTATAACACATTATAGCGTTTATAACCAACGTTAAGTTTTAACTCTTAAAGTCTTTGAACTAAAAACTAATTGATCTGTCAGCGTTGAGATTTCTTCCCCGGCAACAAACTGAGCGTTTAAGCATGAATTTTTTTTGAAGCTAGAAATAACTTCAGGGTCTATTCAATCCCTTTTCTATACCCTTTCGTGTACCACTTGGGACCAACAATATGAATGACTACTCTCACCTTCTAATATATAATGTCTAATATTTATAAATTTGATGATTTTAGATCTTCATCTAATATAATTATCCCCAATACATATATAGAATTCCTTATGTACTTTTGTTCAAATAATGTCTTTTTATAAATTATATTGAAATTAATATGAGTCCTACATAGTATGGGTTACACGCTAGTAGATGACTTATAATATGATTTATTTACTTACTTCAATTTCAATTTGACAATTTTCTTATAACAAAAAGAACGTTTTTTACAATGATGATATACTTTTTATAATGTACTTTTTATAAATTTATTGAAATTAATATGAGCCGTACATAGCACAGGTTACACGCTAGTATATGACTTATAATATGATTTATTAACTTATTTCAATTTGAATTTGACAATTTTCTTATAACAAAAAGAACGTTTTTTTTATAATGATATACCTTTTTATAATAACATTTTTATTTTGGAAAGAGTTTTGAAGTTTGTCACTGACAAGAGACTTATTGGTGAGATAATTTATAGTAACAAATTCTTGCCACAATGATTGAATCAACAAGGGAAAACTTTTTTTACCGTCCGTAAGATATTTGAACTTACAGACGATCCTTAGCTACTAAATTTGTATAGCCAGTTGTCACATAAAATAATTAAGAAATAATCTCAATTATATAAATTATACTTAGCTTCACATATGTTTTAAAATTTGAATGAATTCTAATTACTTATTACTAATATACGTTGTCTCGTAGAAATTTAATAGTAACCGTGGACATTCTTATTTAATTTTAAAATGAATCTCAATATTATAATATTTAAAATATATTTTTTTAATCAAAGAGATATTAAAAAGTTAAAATTCAAAATAAGTGACTATGCTATAACAATTATCATTACTAATTCATGTATAATAATTTCGTTTTTTGCATTATAAAATACAATTAGTAAATGTATAAATTACGTGTAGCACCCCGACCCCAACTTAACAGGAGTCGAGTTGCCACCGAGACTTTAAGCGTGAAAAAGATATATATACATAGTATTCATAATAAATTTCAGCGGAAGACTTCGTTATAAAAACACGAGTATATTTTTTTTTTCTTCTTAAAAGCTAACCATTCAAAACGAACTCGTGTTATACCCACATTTGTAAATCAAAACCTGGTCATGAACAAATGAAAATTTTCATACTTAATCCGATAAAGTAGTTCCCAAAATACCAAGTGTCAAATTTCTACGAATTAACATACATTAAAAGCGTAATATTCATATATATATATATATATATATATGCTTCTAGGGAAAGTCGACACAGCCAGCTACCCATCCGTTTCGTCGTAAGCTGGACCTGAAAAGATTTAAACTGAGCAACGTAAGATTTGAGAAATCTTAGTGGATAACGTTATTAACTGTCACTTTGAAAAGAGTAACCGATATGTCAAAAGCATCATCTCCAAGGTCCGGAGACCTGGCCTAACTCCAAGGTCCGAAGACCTGGTCTACTCCAAGGTTCGTCAACCTGGCCTAACTCCAAGGTCCGAAGACCTGGTCTACTCCAAGGTTCGTCAACCTGGTACTTTATCATATCGTTTCATTTCAATCAACATAAGAGTTATTCTAAACAATATAACTGAAAATAAACGTTACCCACTTTACGTTTCGCTAAAGTGCGGGGATAGCTCTTGAAGTATCCGGTCGTCTCGTACTGCACTCGACCATTTATCAACATTAGATTTTAAAATATATGTGTTTCAAAAACATGTATATACATATATTTAGATATAGGTAGTTTATTATTATCCATTAAACTCGAGTGGTTAAACAATAAGAAATTACATTATATATTTATATTTATATACTCATAACCATAACATCTTTAACTTAAAACCTATAGAACATAGACACAAACTTTGTAAAACATTCTACAAAATTTCTAAAATCAATTAAAATAATGAATTTGGCTTTTACTTACAAAACATATAATTTATCATGAATAATTTTAGAACAACCAACCCGAACTAAAATAATTTTATAAATTATTATATTACTCAAAAATTTCTAAAACTTTATGAAACACTTAACAACACACACATTAGAATATAGTAAAATTTTCAGAAAGATAAAACATCTAGAACTATTTCAAATAAATTCAAAACCATGTAACCTTAAAATTTCGATAGAGTACCGGGCAGTTTATAATCAAAGATTTTTAGAAAATCACACACAACTCAAAACCTTTCAAAAGTTTCTACATATATTTAGACATAATATTAAGGTTCCATAAAAATTAACATGAAGAAATTCTCCCATTTGATTACCTAAACAATATCGAAAAGTTACCATATAAAACTGTAATTCAAGCGAGACTATTTTTGAAAATTCGTCATAATTCATACACAACTCCAACAATCACCAAAGTTTTACCATAGACTCCCAACATCATATATAACAACATACTAAAACAGTTTGTCAAAATTCCAAGTAGAAAAATTTATAAAAATCAACAAAGTGCACTGAAATTTCAGAATGTTTTTACAAACTGCTCAACTCACATATTTTCTAAAATAAAATACACTTCCAAGGTTTTTTTTTTAACCAAACATCCTCAATAGAAATCACCTCAACATCATAATATCACACATGCAACAAATTTAGACATGATAATCAAACATGCAAGGTAAAATTTTAACATGATATTTCACAATCACACACAAAATGGCACATTTTTTTTTTCTTTTTGATCTATCACATTTAACAAAATTTTCACAAATTTCATCATACTTCTAGGAAATCACTTTCAAATCATACATGCAATAATTTTAAGTAAGAAAATTAGACATGCAAAGCCATCAACACTTAAAATGACACTTATTTGAAGATCAACCAAAAAAAGCAAATCATTCAACAAAACTCTTCACTTTGTGGGGATTTATCTTAAGAAAACACATGCAATGAGTTTTTGTAAAGAAATCATACATGCAATAATTTTAGGTGAGAAAATTAAACATGCAAGGCCATTTTTCACATCTATTCACTCTACCAACACATAAAATGACACTTTCATAATCAACACTTAATGATATGTATATATACACATTATATTGAACAAAGTAAGACATAAATTAATGGAAATTCATAAATTTTTACCTCTAGTCAAAGAAACAAAAGGCTTATTTACTTGATAGCTTTGAGAGAAAAATAGTCTTGCACATGATGTTGAAAATGGAAGAATGATTTTGTGCACTAACTATTTTGTATCACTACTTTGCATGTAAGGGTTGAGGTGTCTTAACTCTAAGATGGCTAGGTGGAAAACATGGAACAAGGTTGGCCAAGTGTAGGACAAATGTTAAATTTAGGTGAAATTGTCCCCTAATTTAATGTATTAATATATAATATATAATTTAAAACTTTGGACTAGCTTTATAGGAATATTATGTTAGTCTATATTCTATTTGTCTTGGTCCATTACCTTTAGAAAAAGCCAATGACAAAAATGGATAGCACAAAATAAAGAACCTTAGTCAAAAATAAAATACTAAAATAGCTACTAATTAAAGTGGTTAGTGGAAAACTAGGGACTAATAAGATCAATTTTGGCCCAACATTTACATAATTAATTGCAAAATAAAAATAAAAATGGATTCTTTCAAAAATTTATAATTTGCTCCCATGAATATATATATATATATATATAGGTAATATAATTTTGATCACAAAGCTTTATAAAAACGTTTCGTTTCGAGCGCATCACAATCGAACTCAGTCACTTCGGGTAGCTATCCTGCAAGAACTAATCAAACTTGGAGAAAATTTTTAGTTCGATATAAACGTTTAAACGGAAAACTCAGTTAAACATAAAATGAATTACTAATAATAAACTAATAAATAAAATTGTATTTATATGTCAAAATATGATATGCAAGATTTTTCCAAAAATGGGGTGTTACAACTCCCCCCTCCTTTTTAAAATTTCGTCCTCGAAATTCTAAGCTTACTAGGTAAATAGTTCGGGGTAAGCTTTCTGAATTTCATCTTCGCGTTCCCATGTCATTCCTCCTTTCCCGTGACTGCCCCACTGCACTAAGACTAATGGTATCTCCTTGTTCCTCAAAATCTTAGTTTTTCTTCCATTAATGCTTATAGGCCGCTCTTCGTAGGTGAGGTCCTTATTGATTTCAAGATCTTCAAGTTTGATGAGGTGACTAGGGTCTGGTATGTATTTTCGAAGCATTGACACATGGAAAACATCGTGAACTTTAGATAACCCTGGGGTTAAAGCCAGTCGATATGCCACATTTCCAATTCGTTCCAAGATTTCAAAAGGTCCTATATATCTTGGCTTTAACTTCCCTCTCTTTCCAAACCGAATTATTCCTTTCATGGGTGCAACTTTCAAGAATACCTTATCTCCTTCTTCAAAATGCAAATCCTTTCTCCGCAAGTCGGCATATGATTTCTGTCGACTTTGAGAAGCCTTAATCCTTTCTCGGATCTTACTAACCACTTCCACCGATCTTTCCACTAATTCTGGACCAAGTATCTTCTTCACTCCAACCTCATCCCAATGAATCGGTATCCGACATCTTCTTCCATAAAGTGCTTCATACGGTGCCATTCCAATAGAGGACTGATAACTGTTATTGTAAGCGAATTCTACTAAGGACAAATGATCTTCCCAACTTCCTCCAAAATCAAACACACATGTCCTAAGTAAATCCTCCAAAGTTCTGTTTGTTCTTTCTGATTGGCCATCTGTTTGCGGGTGAAAAGCGGTGCTGAAGTTCAATTTCGTACCCATTGCCGACTGCAAACTCTTCCAAAATCTTGAGGTAAAACGTGAATCACGGTCTGACACAATTGAAGTTGGAACTCCATGTAGTCGCACAACTTCATTAATGTACAACTTTGCTAGTTGATCCATGGAGTACGTCATCTTGATCGGAATGAAACGAGCCACCTTGGTCAGTCTATCAACGATTACCCATATAACTTTGTGTTGTTTAGGAGTTTTCGGTAAACCTGTGATAAAATCCATTGTTATATGTTCCCACTTCCATTCTGGCACTTCCAATGGATTCATCAATCCTGCAGGTCGTTGATGATCAGATTTGATTCTCTGACAAGTAAGACATCTGCTAACAAATTTTGCAATTGACCTCTTCATTCCTCTCCACCAGAAGTTCTGTTTGAGGTCTCTATACATCTTTGTCTCTCCAGGATGCACAGTGTATGGTGTATTATGAGCTTCCCTCATTACCTCGTTTCGTATCTCCTCATTCTTCGGTACACAAATTCTCCCTCTGAACATCAAAGCTCCATCATTCGCTATCGAAAAATCTCTAATTTCATCTCTTTGAACTTTATTTAGCATTAAAATGAGGAATTTGTCGCCCTTTTGGGCTTCTATCAACTGTTCTCTCAGGCAACTGTTCTCTCAGGGTTGGCTGGACTGTTAATGTGGCTAACGTTGCCATTGATTGCTTTGACTCGATGACTGTTAGTCTCATTCTGCCAAATTCTTCAATCAATCGCCATTGTTGAGTAAGCAATAATGCCAACTCGCCCTCTTCTTTCCTGCTAAGCGCGTCTGCCACAACGTTCGCCTTACCCGGGTGATAGTGAATGGTACAATCGTAATCCTTCACCAGTTCTAACCATCTTCTTTGGCGCATGTTGAGTTCCTTTTGTGTGAAGAAATATTTTAAGCTCTTGTGATCAGTGTATATTTCGCACTTTCCTCCATACAGATAATGCCTCCAAATTTTTAATGCGTGAACAACTGCAGACAATTCTAAGTCGTGTGTTGGGTAGTTTTGTTCATGCATTTTCAATTGTCGCGATGCATAAGCTATAACCTTCCCATGTTGCATTAAAACACATCCAAGTCCTGACTTAGAAGCATCCGTGTAAATTACAAACCCTTCAGATCCATCGGGCACCGTTAGGACAGGCGCTGAAGTTAGCTTCTGCTTCAATTCATGGAAACTGGACTCGCATTTAGAAGTCCATATAAATTTTTCATTTTTCTTCGTAAGGTGTGTAAGTGGTTTTGCAATACGCAAAAATTTTTGGATGAATCTCCTGTAGTATCCTGCTAGACCAAGGAAACTACGAACTTCATTTGCATTAGTTGGAGTCTTCCAGTTCAACACTGCATCTACTTTCGCAGGATCAACCTCTATTCCTTGTGATGTGATCACATGTCCTAGGAAAGACACTTTGTTTAGCCAGAACTCACACTTGCTAAACTTGGCATACAACTTCTCTCGTCGTAAGACTTCTAGCACCACTCTGAGATGTTTCTCGTGTTGTTTTGTATCTTTCGAGTAAACCAAGATATCGTCGATGAATATAATAACAAATTTATCTAGATACTCATGAAATATGCGATTCATCATATCCATGAACACTGCAGGTGCATTGGTAACTCCGAAAGGCATTACGGTGAACTCATAATGACCATATCGGGTTCTGAATGCGGTCTTTGGAATATCACATTCTTTAACTTTTAACTGGTGATAACCAGATCTAAGATCAATCTTTGAAAAAGTACTTGCATTCTTCAATTGATCAAACAAGTCTTCAATTCTGGGTAGTGGATATTTGTTCTTAATTGTTAGTACATTAAGCTCCCGGTAATCAATACACATTCTCATTGATCCGTCTTTCTTCACGAACAATACATGTGCTCCCCATGGCAAAGCACTTGGTCGGATAAATTCATTATCCAAGAGTTCCTGTATTTGAAGTTTCAATTCTTGTAGCTCCTTTGGAGCCATACAGTATGGAGCTTTTGACACTGGTGCAGCTCCTGGAATCAGATCAATGGTGAATTCCACAGGTCGATTAGGTGGGATTCCCGATAGGTCTTCCGGAAAGACATCGGGAAATTCCTTTACAACTGGAACATCAGTCGGTGTCAATTTCTTTTCTTCAACTTTTACAATGTTTACAAGGTATGCTTGACATTCTCTTCTAGTCAACAACTTGGTTGCCTTCATTGCTGATATAATTGGTATGCACACTTCGCGTTCCGCCTCCATAGAAAGTGAAACAATGGCCACTTGGTGTTTCTAAGTCTATCTCTCATTCTGCACAATGAACGACAGCTTTGTTCTTACGCAACCAGTCCATTCCCAGTATAACATCGGAACCCTTCATCCCTGTCATTGTTTCTTTTGTCTCATCACATTGCCCTGGCTGTTCCTCACACAGGTCTTCATTTTCCTCTGCGAACTGAACTTTTGGCAAGGCATTCAGTTTGGCCTTACCTCTAAAATTTGAATTTCGAGGAATTCCTTGTCGTGGTGCAGGAGCCTTGCCACTTCCACTTGGTAAGCTCGTACGATTATTACACTCATTAGCTTTGTGGCCCGGCTGACGACAGCGAAAACAAACGCCATTTCCCCACAAACACTCTCCTCGATGGTTCTTGTTGCAATTCTGGCATAACGGTGTTGTTCGTGGGGGTCCAGCAATGGTGTGTCGAACACTTCTAACTATGGTGCTACTTTTTGGTCCCTTAGACGGTGCTCCTTTCCTTTTCAATTGATTCACCATCGGCCTGTGCTCAGCATAAGCCTCCGCCAATATCTTCTCAAGGGTCTATATACGGATCTCCCAATTCATCGCTCGTCCTACGTAGCGATGTGTCTTAGCCTCCAGCTCAAAAGCCTCTCTCACCCCCGCCTCATGATGCTCCACCGCCTCCTGTAGGCTCAAGCAGTATGCTCGAAACTCCATCTGTGCACCACCCTCATGGCCATAAACCAGTAACTGCCTGAACACCGTCCGAGCTATGGCCCTAAACCTCGGAAGTACTCTGGCCCTAAGATGTTCAGCTGCCTGAATATCAGTGTCTTGCATTCCGTATGCATGAGCTCTCCTACGGCAATCAGTGATCCTAGCTATGAACTCTCGGATGTCCTCCCACCCGGTCTAGTAGCAAGTCCTATACTCTGACTCCAAACTCAGCCTACGTGTCTCCTCACGATTCATCCTAAGTAAGTTTAATTATCGGACGACAAGTCAAATTCTAGTTGTATAGTTCGGGGGAGTGCATTTGAAAAAAAAAGTGTATGCATTTTTCTAAAAATAAATGATTTTTTTTTCAAACATAAAGGTAAAGATATAAATAATTATTTTACAAATAAAAGTGAAGAGAACAGTAACAAATACAAGGCAAAATGGTTCATACTTTTAATAACATACATTCATATCTTATTATTGACTTATGATTTTTTTTTTCTTTCATATTCATTATCACATCTTTCTTGTAGAATAACACATAAAACATCATATGCAAACATTCAAATAAAACATCTTTCACACAACCTTAAAACGTTACAAATATACTTACATTGGTACGATTCGGATGTTTAGCTACGCTGTGGACTCCCCGTTATTAAACTCTTTGACATACCAATTTCAAGATAATTCTAAAATTTATCCTTTAGAAATCTAAGATTTAGACATTATTTCGAAGAAAACGTTTTAATTTACAGTCCGAGGAAGGAAAAACCCAACCTCGGCTCTGATACCACGCTGCAGCACCCCGACCCCAACTTAACAGGAGTCGAGTTGCCACCGAGACTTTAAGCGTGAAAAAGATATATATATATATATATATATATAGTATTCATAATAAATTTCAACGGAAGACTTCGTTATAAAAACACGAGTATATTTTTTTTTTCTTCTTAAAAGCTAACCATTCAAAACGAACTCGTGTTATACCCACATTTGTAAATCAAAACCTGGTCATGAACAAATGAAAATTTTCATACTTAATCCGATAAAGTAGTTCCCAAAATACCAAGTGTCAAATTTCTACGAATTAACATACATTAAAAGCGTAATATTCATATATATATATATATATGCTTCTAGGGAAAGTCGACACAGCCAGCTACCCATCCGTTTCGTCGTAAGCTGGACCTGAAAAGATTTAAACTGAGCAACGTAAGATTTGAGAAATCTTAGTGGATAACGTTATTAACTGTCACTTTGAAAAGAGTAACCGGTATGTCAAAAGCATCATCTCCAAGGTCCGGAGACCTGGCCTAACTCCAAGGTCCGAAGACCTGGTCTACTCCAAGGTTCGTCAACCTGGCCTAACTCCAAGGTCCGAAGACCTGGTCTACTCCAAGGTTCGTCAACCTGGTACTTTATCATATCGTTTCATTTCAATCAACATAAGAGTTATTCTAAACAATATAACTGAAAATAAACGTTACCCACTTTACGTTTCGCTAAGGTGCGGGGATAGCTCTTGAAGTATCCGGTCGTCTCGTACTGCACTCGACCGTTTATCAACATTAAATTTTAAAATATATGTGTTTCAAAAACATGTATATACATATATTTAGATATAGGTAGTTTATTATTATCCATTAAACTCGAGTGGTTAAACAATAAGAAATTACATTATATATTTATATTTATATACTCATAACCATAACATCTTTAACTTAAAACCTATAGAACATAGACACAAACTTTGTAAAACATTCTACAAAATTTCTAAAATCAATTAAAATAATGAATTTGGCTTTTACTTACAAAACATATAATTTATCATGAATAATTTTAGAACAACCAACCCGAACTAAAATAATTTTATAACTTATTATATTACTCAAAAATTTCTAAAACTTTATGAAACACTTAACAACACACACATTAGAATATAGTAAAATTTTCAGAAAGATAAAACATCTAGAACTATTTCAAATAAATTCAAAACCATGTAACCTTAAAATTTCGATAGAGTACCGGGCAGTTTATAATCAAAGATTTTTAGAAAATCACACACAACTCAAAACCTTTCAAAAGTTTCTACATATCATTTATACATAATATTAAGGTTCCATAAAAATTAACATGAAGAAATTCTCCCATTTGATTACCTAAACAATATCGAAAAGTTACCATATAAAACTGTAATTCAAGCGAGACTATTTTTGAAAATTCGTCATAATTCATACACAATTCCAACAATCACCAAAGTTTTACCATAGACTCCCAACATCATATATAACAACATACTAAAACAGTTTGTCAAAATTCCAAGTAGAAAAATTTATAAAAATCAACAAAGTGCACTGAAATTTCAGAATGTTTTTACAAACTGCTCAACTCACATATTTTCTAAAATAAAATACACTTCCAAGGTTTTTTTTTTAACCAAACATCCTCAATAGAAATCACCTCAACATCATAATATCACACATGCAACAAGTTTAGACATGATAATCAAACATGTAAGGTAAAATTTTAACATGATATTTCACAATCACACTCAAAATGGCACATTTTTTTTTTTTTTGATCTATCACATTTAACAAAATTTTCACAAATTTCATCATACTTCTAGGAAATCACTTTCAAATCATACATGCAATAATTTTAAGTAAGAAAATTAGACATGCAAAGCCATCAACACTTAAAATGACACTTATTTGAAGATCAACCAAAAAAAGCAAATCATTCAACAAAACTCTTCACTTTGTGGGGATTTATCTTAAGAAAACACATGCAATAAGTTTTTGTAAAGAAATCATACATGCAATAATTTTAGGTGAGAAAATTAAACATGCAAGGCCATTTTTCACATCTATTCACTCTACCAACACATAAAATGACACTTTCATAATCAACACTTAATGATATGTATATATATACACATTATATTGAACAAAGTAAGACATAAATTAATGGAAATTCATAAATTTTTACCTCTAGTCAAAGAAACAAAAGGCTTATTTACTTGATAGCTTTGAGAGAAAAATAGTCTTGCACATGATGTTGAAAATGGAAGAATGATTTTGTGCACTGACTATTTTGTATCACTACTTTGCATGTAAGGGTTGAGGTGTCTTAACTCTAAGATGGCTAGGTGGAAAAACATGGAACAAGGTTGGCCAAGTGTAGGACAAATGTTAAATTTAGGTGAAATTGTCCCCTAATTTAATGTATTAATATATAATATATAATTTAAAACTTTGGACTAGCTTTATAGGAATATTATGTTAGTCTATATTCTATTTGTCTTGGTCCATTACCTTTAGAAAAAGCCAATGACAAAAATGGATAGCACAAAATAAAGAACCTTAGTCAAAAATAAAATACTAAAATAACTACTAATTAAAGTGGTTAGTGGAAAACTAGGGACTAATAAGATCAATTTTGGCCCAACATTTACATAATTAATTGCAAAATAAAAATAAAAATGGATTCTTTCAAAAATTTATAATTTGCTCCCATGAATATATATATATATATAGGTAATATAATTTTGATCACAAAACTTTATAAAAACGTTTCGTTTCGAGCGCATCACAATCGAACTCAGTCACTTCGGGTAGCTATCCTGCAAGAACTAATCAAACTTGGAGAAAATTTTTAGTTCGATATAAACGTTTAAACGGAAAACTCAGTTAAACATAAAATGAATTACTAATAATAAACTAATAAATAAAATTG
Organism: Verbascum thapsus; assembly: GCA_963669365.1. Taxonomy (NCBI): domain Eukaryota; kingdom Viridiplantae; phylum Streptophyta; class Magnoliopsida; order Lamiales; family Scrophulariaceae; genus Verbascum; species Verbascum thapsus. Next base: position 7,882,311 of record OY770120.1, read on the forward strand.
TATTTATATGTCAAAATATGATATGCAAGATTTTTCCAAAAATGGGGTGTTACATTACGACTATATTTATATTATAATTGAAAAAAATATTATTATATAGTATTAATTCATGTAAATTGATAAATTCAATGCCTTATTAATTTTGGGGTGAATTAATTATATAAGGAAATGAGGTGGGCTTTAGTGATTTTTTTTATTAATTATATTATTGTCTTTAAGTTTCTGATCTCATAGAAATCTGTGAGATTAGCATGACCCAATCAACAATTATATAAATTGGTAAGCATAGATGGTTATGGCAAGACCCCTAGGACGAGGCCGGAATACTTGGACAGACATAATATTAATGTCACTTGCAATTTTTTCTCACTAATGTGTTCTCCTCAATGGACAAGAAATAGACCAATAAGAAGATGATTTTCACTAGAACTAATGATATTGATTAGAAATTCATTCTATCAAGAGAAATATAGTAAAATCAAATATAATTTATGTACGAGGGTATTTATGAATGAATTGTTTTTAGAAATTGATCAAAATATTAACTAATTGAGTTGATCATTAGATTTTGGACGACAAGACTAAACGGGAGACATTTTAAAAATTATAAGATTAGATATATAAAATTTATAACATAAAACTAAAATTTAATTCGCCCAAAGTTGTAAGATAAAAGGAGCAACGAGGGGGAGATAATATTAATGTCACTTGCAATTTTTCCTCACTAATGAGTTATCCTCAATGGACAAAAATATAACAATAGGATGATAATCACAGAATAATGAGGGGGACCAAAATAATATAACATTGAGACTTATGCTAGGAGGGAGTCGAAGAATTTGACTTTAATGCAGTACTAATTAATAAATGTAGGATATTTATAGATCTACATAACTAAATTATGCTTCTAAGTTTTTGCCTATTTTTAGTTCAGAGGAGTACTTATCTTCCTAATTACAGTTTGTCCTGCATCAAAACGTAGAGTATTAAATTGATTTTAAATTGTTTTGTACTTTTAGTTCGTACTAATATTAATCTTTCTAATTAAAACTGTACAAAAACAAACTGTTGAATACTGTTCTTTATAAGAAAAATGAGTTTAAGTTAATATGCATTTTCTTTAATTAATGATAAGCTAACTAATATTAATATCTATTATTATGATAGTAAGATAGGTAATAGCATTGATGTAAAAATAATCTTTATAAGAAATTTTCAAGTGAAAGAGGCCAATTTTATAAATTAGTTTGGTCTTGGTTTTAGTATTTATTTTGACAAGCTCTCTTCTTGAGATAGCAACCGCCCCGTTGGTTCCGGTTCTCCAATGCTAAAGTGGTTCCAGTTCTGGTTCTTGTTCCAACTAAAAGGTTTTTAGACGGTTCAGGTTCCGGGTCTAGCCTGGGACAGACTCGGAACCGCCTTAATTTTTATTTTTTATTTTCTTTTTACTAAAATTAATGTTGAATATTTTACTAAACATTAAGATCATTCAACCATTCAAAATCAATTGAAATGTTTGTTAGGTTATTTCGTTGAAAAGCAAATTAATTATCAAATCCATAAATTTTATAAATTTTATAAATTTTAAATCGATTATTTCAAGTGTAATTATCCCTCAATCTTTTATTAAATTAAAATATGTACTAATATATTGGATTTGATTTCGACCCATTTTAATGAAATTGATTTACATAATACGTAGGTCAATTTAACACATATACTAATGCCATAAACATAAATGATACATTCATTTGATTTATTGTTAGATTGTCCTAAGTTTTATGTTATTACGTAAAACTATTATAATGTTATGTAAAACTAATGTATTATTGTAAAAGAAATACAAAACCATCCTAATTTTTATGTTTTTATTTTGATGCAAAAGATGTAAGAAAATTACGTGCTATATTTGTATTTACACAATTTTGTTGTTATTTGCATGTTGACCTAATTTTGTGAAGTTAACATAATTTTGTATAGATTTATGAAGAGACTATATAAGTTCTTAATTTAAATGTTTTATATTATGTATATCAATGTAATTTAATTTGATTGCATTTTAATATCATATTGATACTGTATGTTCATATATTGGTTATAATGATGTTTATGTCAAGTTATTTTCTTATATAAATTCAATTTAGCTAAGTGAAAAGTGAAACAAGGCAAAAAAGAATTTTACATGCGGTTACGGTTTCGGATCCGGAACCGCCCCGTTGCCGACAACCCTACTCTCTTCCAATATTCAAGCAGTCAAAATTTGTCTGATTCATAATTTCGTGAGGAAAACAACTTGATCAGCTGAGTTAGAAAATATCAATTGGAACTAACTGAGTTCTATGTGAGTGATATTAAATCAAAACCTTATAATTTGTAAATAACAATTGCAGTTTTTGGTCTCATATTATTTACCATATTTTTCAATTTTTCATTTGGCGTTCTCACATTGTCTCTGGTAACTTTTAAGATTTGAGAAATTTTGTCTTATCCAAATTTTTCGTTCAAAAATTAAAGGTTAATTCCATTATGGTTTTCTGCGGAGAAGTGGGGTGTGAGTGCACAAAATATTCATGAAAACTAGCTTGTCAAAAAAATTAATTAATGGAGTTGCGTTAAGTTAGAATGGAAAATTCAGTTTGTACCAAATAGGATAATCTTTAAAACTTACAAGATATAGTATTAAAATCAGAGATTAAAATTGAAAAAGATAAAAAGTGATTTTGATATGTAACTCAATTGGACTACCCAAACGTTGAGCCCAACCTAAAGATTATGTAATGGAAGATTAAAATGGGTTCTATATCCATTAGTGTTAGTAGATATTTAATTGACTTATTCTTAGTTAGTTGGCAACTTGTTTTATCTTAGTGGATGCCCTACGTGGGCTTATTTCCCTTAGTGGTAGGCTTATCAAGTAGTATTTATATTTTGTATGAATTTGGACTATGTTTATGAAAAAAATTATCTCCTCCTTTATTCCTTTTATTGTATTTTCTGAGAATTTGGAGTGCGTTTCCGGAAACATAACAGATTTTCCCTAATTTGTCTCAAAGAAACTTAAGCGAGTCAAAAGGTGAAATACTGTGTGGATAAGAATGAGAGTATTACGAGACCTTGTAAATGTCGAACTAAAGCTACGGAGGCATTCCAATATCTATCTATCTATCTGTGTCAATCAATACAATATGTTAGTGTATTGTATACGATAGTTTTTGGCCCGTTTTATGTATTGTATAGGGCTCCGTTATACTTATCATATACTGTATATCGTTTTGATATTCAATAATATATTGAGTACTTATACCTTACCTATATCCCGGTTATAGAATCGTCAAATTCTGTGATTCTTCTTTATGTCGACTTTATATGATAAAATTAGATCTTCTTAATTACCTTGTTCCATCTAATAAAGATTGAGACCAACACAGTTGGATGCAGAGTGTATATATATGATATATATGCTTACGTTGTAAAGCCGTTGAGTGTATATTTCCCTTGTTTATTAGTTGTTGGTCTTCATCTATGCTACACAAGTGCAATTTCATCTTACCGCTAGTATCACACTTTTGCTTATTTCATGTTAATATATTGAAATCCTCATCAAATAAAATCGTGGCACTATCTTAATCGATTCTTTATAACAAGAACGTACTAAAAAAACCAATATTCCTTGATTCACTTTGATCTACGCCTTTTGGTTTACTCTGTTGCCGCAAAATAAAGTTCTTCACTTTTAGAATTTGCTTTATACCGTTACTAAAATAAACATTTGTCTATATTTTCGATATTTGATAATTCTCATCGATTCCTGTGTAATCATAAATGAAATCAGGTGGCATTAATACTTTATCTTCTGTTAACTCACAGATCTTGAGTTTGTACACAATTTGGAATATTAGTTTTGAATAATTTTCAATTCAGAATCACTAGAATGAAGTAAAATTATATCTTTTTATTCTGTCAGAGCTTGATACTCTCTCTTTATGTATATTGTAAATTGTAATGACTTTTAATGATTCATTTAAGGTTAGAAGTTAATTAAATAACTACTTGAAAGTTTTATTCGCTAGCTAATGGGGCTCCAAAATATATATGTATATAGTTTGCATGTGTTCATTTATTTTGGTGCATATTTGTTTCATGTAGAAGTTCAACTACAGGTAAATTTACATGTTGATATACTGAATAGTGAATACTAATGAAAAATTTGAGTGTTTATGCATTCAACTGCCAGTGTCCTACAACTCTTAAAATTGAAGCATTAAATGGAGACTGATTCTTTAATCTGTTTGCAAATTGATCTTGAATTCAGACTTCTAGTAAAAATGTTTATGTTATGACTGTAGTGTAGAGATCGGATCTAATTATGTTAGTAGGAAGTCGATAAATAATATACTTGTCTATTTTAACCAATCTTACTTGATTTAATCGAGTAAAAACAACATGTAATTAGTGTTAAAGAAAACAGTTGAAAGGGAAGGGGAAGTAAGTGCTTAACAACATCGCTAATTAATTAAAAAAATTAGTAATTGCATTCTATGAGGTCGTTCCTTCAAAGTTCATCATCCATATTTCTAGAAAATACTTTTAAATGACCTCCTTGATAACATTTCTCTAATTTGTCCTAATTTATCTAATCTAATACTAAAAATTTCTGCTAATTTTTCTCTATTGAGTTATGGAGCCTGAAAGACACTGTAAACCGGGCCACATATATAGTTAGAATTCTTTTCAGTTAATTTTAGTCTTTACGTAATCTATTTCCTATTAGGTTACGTATATTGTATAAATAGCCTTATTTTTTCATTATAACATTCTTACGAAAAATATAGTGAATATCCTGGCTTGGCAGCGTCCCCAAACGTAGTTAGAATTTTTTTGACGAACTGGGTAAACAATTCGTATGTTTTTTATTGTTCTTTTCTTTCTTGCGATTATTCATTGGCATCATATTCCTAACAATTGGTATCAAGAGCTCCAGGTCGAATGGGAGCGGATATGATGGGTGAAGGAAAAATGCCAATTGAAAAGTTTGATGGGATGGACTTTGGGTTTTGGAAGATGCAGATCGAAGATTATCTGTATGGTAAAGATTTGTATCAGTCCCTGTGATAAGCCGTCGGATATGAAAGACGAATAGTGGATGGTGCTTGACAGAAAGACGATGAGTGTAATTCGTATGTCGATGTCATGGAACGTTGCGTTCCATACGACGAAAGAGACCACTACCAAGGGTATTCTGAAGATTTTAGCAGACATGTAGGAGAAGCCATCAGCGGCAAACAAGGGGCATCTGATGCGGCATCTCTTTAACTGACTATTGTGGTGGTTGAGCATCTTAATGAGTTAAATTTGATAACAGCCCAATTGAGCTCAATTAAGATTGATTTTGATAACGAGGTTAAAGCCCTAATTCTTTTGTCTTCTCTACCTGAAAGTTTGGGTGGAACGATTACCGTTGTTGGTGCTTCAGCAGGTAAGGAGAAGTTGAAATCTGACGAAGTAAGAGATCTAATTATGAGTGAAGAAATTTGCAGGAGAGAATCGGGTATAGCTTCGGGATTAGTTCTGAATACAGAAAATAAAGGCAGATCGGAATCAAAGAATTCAAACAGAGGTAGTTCAAAATTGAGAGGCAAAAGTAAGACGAGGAAGGACCTGAGTTCGATAAAGTGTTGGAAGTATGAGCAACTTGGTCATTACAAGAACAAGTGCACGGCACCCAAGAAGAATGAAAAATCAACTAATGCAGCAACTGAAGACATTAGTGACGCTTTAATATTGAGCGTGAGTAGTCCATTGGAATAATGAGTTTTGGACCCTGGAGCATCGTTCCATTTTTGTAGTGATGCTGATATAATGGAACATTATACTTTCGAGGATTTCGAGAAGGTTTATCTTGCTGATGATGAGCCTTTGAAAATTGTGGAAAAAGGAGATGTTCGAATTAAAACATCGAATGGAAGCGTATTACAGTTGCATGATGTGAGACATATTCCTGGTTTGAAGAGGAATTTGGTCTCTGTATGACAACTAGACGATGATGGATACATTGTGACTTTCGGTTGCAGTACCTGAAAGATAACCAAAGAGTCCATGATACTGGCTCGAGGTAAGAAAAGAAAGTACATTGTATATGACAACTAACATCAATGACTGTATTTTTCTTGCAAAAAAAAATGGTAATACAGATTTGTGGCATTGTCGACTTGGCCACATGAGTGAGAAGGGGATGAAGGAGCTTTATTCGAAAGGTAAGCTGCCAGTCCTCAAAACAGTTGATGTTGGCTTATGTGAGGACTGTGTATTTGGAAAACAAAAAAGAGTGAGTTTTTCGAAGGGAGGCAAAACCTTGAAGAACGAGAAGTTGGAGTTAGTGCATAGTGACTTATGGGGACCTACACCAGTTACATCTTTTGGTGGAGCGTCATATTACATGACTTTCATTGATGACTCCACAAGAAAGGTATGAGTTTATTTTCTAAAATATAAATCTGACGCTTTTGATGCTTTTAGAAAATGGAAAGCCCTTGTAGAAAATGAAACAGGTCTGAAAGTGAAGTGCTTAAGATCTGACAATGGTGGAGAGTATGAACTCGCTGAGTTTAAGGAATACTATGAGTTGAACAATATTCGCATGGAAAAGACTGTGAGAGGAACCCCTCAATAGAATAGGGTTGCAGAACGTATGAACAGAACCCTGAATGAACGTGCTAGGTGCATGTGATTGAAACACGGGTTGCCGAAGATGTTTTAGGATGATGCACACACTGCTGCTTTCTTGATTAATAGGGGACCATCAACTCCGTTGGGTAATGGCGTACCGGAGGAGGCTTGGAGTGGTAAGGAGGTAAATATGTCGTTTCTTCGTGTATTTGGGTGCGTTTCATATGTTCGTATTGATGTTACTGTTAGAAGTAAGTTAGATGCTAAATCTGTCAAGTGTAAGTTCATTGGATATGGTGGTGATGAATTTGGTTATAGATTTTGGAATGAACAGAATCGAAGATAATTCGTAGTCGAGATGTTATATTCAATGAACAGGTTTTCTACAAGGATAAGTTGGGAGAACCACAAATTGATAATTCGGGTACTTAGGCTAAAAATCCTGAGGTTATTGAGTTAGATATCTCTAACTCGGGTGGAAGCAAAGTTACGCAGAATGATGAGGTAGCTACTGAGGCATAATCGAGTACGCCGACACTTCCGCTGTGGAGATCTAGCAGACCGCATCATGTACCAGGTATTCGCCTTCTTTACATTACGTATTATTGACTAATAGTGGTGAACCTTAATGTTATGCAGAGGCTAGTAAATGTGAGCATGGGGGCAAGTGAAAACTTGCGATGGATGACCAGATGAACTCTCTAAAGTCCAATGAAACTTAAGAACTTGTTGAGCTTGCAAAGGGAAAGAAAGCTTTCGATAACAAGTGGGTTTACAAAACTAAAGAAGAGGTGGATGGAAGCAAACGTTACAAGGCAAGACTGGTTGTGAAGGGATTTCAGTAGAAATATGGTATTGATTATACTGATGTTTTTACTCTTGTTGTGAAACTGGCCACTATTAGTTTAGTATTGAGTATGGTTGCTATAGAAAACTTGTTGTAAGAGCAGATGGATATAAAAACGGCATTCCTTCATGGTGATGTTGAAAAAGATATTTATATGATGCAACCAGAAGGGTACTCGTCTGAAGGTAACCTTGAGTTAGTGTGTAAGCTCAAGAAGAGCTTGTATGGTTTAAAACAAGCTCCAAGACAGTGGTACAAAAAGTTTGATGGATTTATTCATGAGATTAATTTTGTGCGTTGCAATGCCGACCATTGTTGCTACTTCAAGAGGTTTCACAATAGTTACATTATTTTAATATTGTATGTTGATGACATGTTAATAGTAGGATCGTGTGCTCAAGAATTGAGCAAGTTAAAGAAGCAACTGTCTGAACGATTTGCTATGAAGCATCTTGGAGAAGCAAATCAAATTTTGGGTATGCGGATTAATCGAGATAAGGTGGCAGGGAAGTTATATCTTTTGCAGACTGAGTATATCGAAAAGATTTTGAAAAAGTTCAGTATGCATGATGCAAAACCAGTAAGTACTCCAGAACAAAGAAAGCCTTATATTTTGAAGGCAAAAGTGTTGAATTGGAAGGACTTGTCAATGCTGATTTAGTGGGAAGAAAAGAAGTACAACCGGGTATGTGTTTACTTTGGGTGGTACAACAATTTCTTGGGCTTCTAAATTGCAGAAAGTCATGACCTTGTCTACTGCAGAAGTTGAGTATGTAGCAATGACTAAGGCCAGTAAAGAGATGGTATGGTTGCAAAACTTTTTGGGTGAATTGGGGGAAGGATCAAATGAATAGTGTTCTATACAGTGATAGTATGAGTGATATTCACTTAGCAAAGAATCCAGCATTTCATTCGAGAACTAAGCATATTGAATTGAAATATCATTATATAAGATATCTCTTGGAAAAGAAGATCTTGCAGCTGATGAAGATTTGAGGAACTGAGAATCCTGATGATATGTTGACTAAGAGTGTCACCTTTGAGAAATTGAAGCTATGCATGGCTTCAATTGACCTCAGAAACTGAGTAGAGAGACTCGGTGTTGCCGGGACCATTATGGGCTATTAGATGGGGAGATCGAGAGATGGTTACTTTTGAGTTCAGTCTCCAAGTGGGAGATTGTTGAGTTATGGAGCCTGAAAGACTGTAAGGGTATTTTAGTCTTTACGTAATCCTTTTCCTATTAGGTTACGTACATTATATAAATAGCCCTATTTTCTCATTGTAACATTCTTACGAAAAATATAGTGAATATCTTGGCTTGGTAGCTGTCATGCCCCATTTCACCTACCTACTAGTATAATTAAGTTAAACTTCAACTCATATAATTATTTATAAACAAAAACTAACACTCCAATAATATGATTAGGAGCTCTACAAATCAAATAAGAGTACAAGATCACCAGTGAAATAGGACACAACCTTTCTCTCTATATATCTAATTTTATCTAAATATAATTAACTGATACTCCATGTTGATTGTGTTTGATTCACTTTAACGTAACTAGCCCAAGCCGTCTTTACTAAGATGAGTTTGCACTAGAGTTCTTTTGAAACTTTATTCTTCGATCTCCTAATATCTGCTCTAACCTACTTCATCTTCATATTCATCTTCATCTTGTCCTGGGAAGGGGAGACACGAGTGATGAGCTAGTATGCCCTGTGAGTGCTGGTGTGTGTACGTGTAGGTTATGCATGTATGTGTCATATCATCCTCGTGATGAAAGTTCATACAATCAATAGTATAATAGTCATGAAGTAATTAACATTTCATCAAACTATAATGATATTGAAACAAGAATGCTTGCAAGTAATATGTTGTTGCCGACATCCTTATAACCCCCGATGGTTGGTCCTTATCTCTCCGGACAAGGCGCGACCTTGCTAGTAAATGCATATCCCGGAAATATGCCAATCAATAAAACCTCACCGGACATCTAACACTCCGCATCATGAACAGGGGACTTGAAGAGTGGATACCCCTGAACTTTTAAGACTAGCAAGCCCTACCTGCTCAGCCGAACACAGCTATATCCACCTCCACAGTTTGGGCCCTCAAACAAGCACATCACAATCAATCTCACTTGTAGGCACTTTATCACATAGTACAAAGCACTACATCGTAGTTCAATTAACACCTCATTACAATTAAATATACACAATACAACATATAAATCCGATCACATAAATATTGCCAACATTATATATAAGATGTATATACCACGTGATTGCACACTGTATGAATGTTGATGACAAATACGATAATAATGTAACTCTAAACGTAAATAAAGCACTCACGATATTAAGGACTTATTCAGATATGTAATTTGAGTCTAATGGGCCCCCTCGCGAACATAACCTCTTCCAGACCATCGTGTACATGGCACAATTATATTTCTACATACAATGAAGAAACAAATGTGTTGATCCCTATAAATAATTATCAAAAGAGCACATAATTTACCGATTGACATAAAACCATTTAAGTTAATTAATATATCATGACTTCATAATTAGTTAATTCTTTTAGTAGTTTTCGTATCATCAGATATTTCATTATTAACAATACAAATGTAAAGCTCTTATATGTTCATTAGAAATTTAATAAGCTAAATGATCATTTCCTACATAGTTGTTATTTGTAAATAATAGTATTTTTGAGAGGGAACTAAGAATACGTCTAATCATTATGAATAAATTAAAGAGAAATAATCATAAAATACTTTAATACTAATTAATTAGTTATCAACAATAGTGAATCCATTAACATCCAACTAAATAGCCATTTTAACTCTAAATATAATTAACTATAGGTGTATCAGTAAAACAACCAAATGAAGCTAACTAATAAAATATTACATGTCATAATTAATCATGGAAACGATCTTAGTTAATTATACAATATCAATTAACTAATTAACGCATGCCTAACCAGTAATGAGATAATCAATTACCAACCTTAGTATTTTCTAATGATCACCAAGTAAAAGCTTCTATTTTTTTATTATATTTACAAAGTTAAGGTATGAATAATTTAATTATCTTAATCACTACTAGTTGTTATTCAAAGAACTCATAAAGAATACTTTAATTAGAAAAGACAGGAAGGTAAATAAAATCAAGAGGTTACCAGAGAAGATAAGTCGATGAGGTAATATAGTTTGAGGCTTTATATGCATTTTTTTACAATTATTAACCAATACCTATATATATACATCTTTTGTTTGTGTTATAAAGTTTACATGTATATAGGTGGCATCTCCTCAAGGTGATTAGTGGCAAAGCATACTGCATGTCATGCTAGTATACATATATATAGGTGGCATCTCCTCAAGGTGATTAGTGACAAAGCATATTGCATGTCATGCAGCCCTCAATACTCATCCCTTTCTTATGAAAGCTTGTCTTTCAATATTTATATATTTTTAGTTTAAGCCCAAAACTTTAGGCAACTTCCATTTTAGTCCAAAACTTACTAAAAATCTTTAAAGTAGACTTAAAACGTGTAATCTATTTAAAATGTGGTCAGTAAATTACAATTCGGTATTTGATGTTTAGAAACCCTATTAGACCTTTAATCCTAGATTCATCTTAATACGGCTCTTATTAAATAATATGTAACAAAAGTAGATATCTGGAGAAAATGTTTGAATAAATCTATGCAACTAAAATTATAGTTAGACAACACTTTAATAATGTGAAACGAATACAATTCTAATTACTCAAATGAATGGATTAAGATATAGACCAATCACACTAATCCCTCTAAATTAAAATGATAAAAGTTACTATGACTCAAATTAACACTTGAAAGTATGGGATATCACAGCAGCGCACCTAAATGTAGTCATAATTCTTTTGACGAATTGGGAAACAATTCGTGTATTTTTTATTATTCTTTTCTTTCATGCGATTATTTATTGTCATCATATTCCTAACATTCTCGCTACAAGTTAATTTGTCTTGTTCATGGTGTGATGCACTTCTCTCATGCAGTTCTTCTATAAACAAATTTGAGAATTCATTAAATCTTGTTTTTAACATATTCTGCATCCAATAATACTTTCATTGCCTTGAATTGTTTGAGTAATTTGACTTGGCAAAATATTTTCTCTTCATAAATGTTTAACTCTGATTCATCATATTCAACTCTGAAAAGAATATACAGTATATGTATTTTACAATATTGTTTAGTAATCTTAAAATCCTGACTTTTCCATTTTGTCTTTTTCACAAAAAAAGAAGCAACTTTGATTTGATTTATCATTTGGCCATACATGTTCGCATAACTTGAGCAGATTATCTAAATTCATGGTTATATGTTCGTCCATATTGTCTACCTTGTTCATCCTTAAACAATATCCAACTTCTAAATCCCGTAGAGTTTTAAATATATCTTCCCACAAATTATTCGTATAGTCCTTCATTTATTGAATTCACATCTTGTGTCTTTTTATCAATTATTCTCTAACTTAGTTTACATTTTTTTTTTTTTTTAAGAAAGGACACTTGAGGTGGAAGAGATGGAATGAAAAGAGCTGTTTTTTTAAGCAAGGACACTTGAGTTTAATTCTTTAGCAAATGCCATACAAGGAGGAAATTTGCTCCAATGTAGGTTAACTAATCTCGGTCATATTTATCGTCGAAGAAGATGACCTGTTTCGTAAATATTTTGAAAGTCGACTGACCCTTGTGAATTCTTTTTTTTATCCAATGAGTTTAACCGTAATAGTCACATTTTCTTTGGACTTGTTTTCTGTTACCATGTTGTGTCTTCAGTTATAAAAAATAAATAAAAATCATTTTTACCAAGTTTCTACCTTGATACTCATGGGAATGTTTAAATATTACTTTCGTGACAATGTAATAAACCTATTTCAACTTGTATAAGACTAAAACTTACTTTTCTTAACCTACCAAGGCTTTGCTTGATGTCTCTTTTCCTTGCAATGGTGTATCTTCTATTAATGGTCAATTCAGTTCCACGACACAAACGTTTTCCTCACTTTTCATACATCAAATGATCAAAAGTCTTTTGGTTAAATTTTCAGGCCTAATACTGGTAAACTTATTTACCTCTTGACAATGTCTTGCTTTTTCATGTACCCTTTTTGAATTTGTCAAAAACTTTATACATTAGATCCTCTTTCTTGATTTCAATCATTTAACTGGAACATGCATTTTGGATGAAACGTAATTGAATGAGTTTTATTCTCTTGACTATTAGATTGAGTTGTGACAGCAACATATGTAATTATATTTTCCTTACCCATATAATTTTGTACGACGTACTTGAAAATTTACCTTGTCCACCAATTCTCTAACAGATTCAATTGTCCCATAAGTAAGAACCTTTTTTCCTTTAAAGCATTACCCGATTGTAATCGCTCCTTGTTCAAACTCATATGAACCTATCTCAAAACAATCAGAACTTTAAGTCTTGCCTTAGGTCTATGCATGTTTTCAAACTAGGCTTAGTTCATTATTCTAGTTCAAAAATGATAGGGTCATTGGTTTGGAGAATTGTAAGAACTTAAAGAGATTCGTGAGAAAATGAAAGTTTTGAGGAATTAGAGGGAATCGAGGACCGAATTCTTTTAAGGGAGGAAGAGTGTGATACCCGTATTTTTAAAATAGGTAAATTAGTATATTATATATAATATATATATATATATATATTTACAAATTTAAATTATAAGATTAGTTGTTGTATCATTTTGGTTTAGTCGAATTTTGGTTCATTCTATTAAATGGCTTAATCAAATGCAGGGCACTTATTCCGAAATGTATAGAGGTAATTGCTCTAATTGACATTTCATGGTATTTGATTTTATTTGTTAGATTATTGTTTGAATTCAGGTCTAAGTGCATGAGGTCTTAAATACAAGTTAAAAATAAAATTTAGTAGACCTCAAGGACTTATTTGTAATTTTACAAAATCTGATAAATGAAATAGACAGTAATTAATGTGGCTGGAGGACACGTTCCACTTGTTGCTGGTATTTACCTTGTGAAGTTGGCACCTCATGTACATGCACACATATAGCTTAGCCTAGATAGATAGATAGATAGATAGATAGATAGATAGATAGATAGATAGATAGATAGATAGATAAACATAGCTTGAATTATTCTTTTCTTCACCAACAAGTACTTTTCTTCTACTCATTTCTTTAACTTATTTATTTAACTAAGTTAAATCACTAATTTTTATTTACTTATTTTCTTGGTCTTGTTAATTAGTTACTTAAGAAAGACGAAGAGAGAGACAAACAGATGGAGGAAATGAAGGAGGAATCTCGACAGATGAAAGAACTTCTTCAGAAAATGCTTCAAGAAGTGGGATTTCCAAACCACAAGTATCCTAGTGGATCTGGGCATGGGAAGTAAATTTGTTATCTCTTACTTTTTGTTGAATGTTGGATTTGGATTGAGATATTATTACTGATATTGTGTTAATTGTTTTATTAGTGATGTGAATGACTTATTTTGTTATGCAGAAGTGATTATGATATTGTGTTGAATATTTTTGGTTGATTTTATTAGATTAATTGTGATTTTGGATTTGATTAGATTAATTGTGACGAATTTAGAGACGGGATTATATATAAATTAGAGAGGGGATTATATATAAATTAGAGACGGATTTAGAGACTGAATTTTAGAAAAAATTAGAGACGGATTTAGAGACGGGATAAAGACCAAACTTAGACACCGAATTTGAGACGGATATTGAGTCGGAATGGCCACAAAATATTTGTGGCGGAATCAGAGATGGAATAGTTTGATATCTAGTGACGAAATTGGTGTCGGATTAGAGACGAAAATAGGTTGATATTTAGTGACGGAATTGGTGTCGAATTAGAGACGGAAATAAGTTGATATTTAATGACGGAATTGGTGTCGGATTAGAGACGGATTTAGAGACGGAGTATGTGTAAAAAATAGAGACACAGTAGTGAACGAAATAGCGACGGATAATGTCCGTCACTAAAATTAGTGACCGATTTTCGTCCGTCTCTGATCAGCGTCCAAATGTTTAGCGACCAACCCTAGCGACGGGCATTTCCGTCGCTAAAACCGTTTAGAGACGAAAAACAAATCCGTCTCTGATACCCTGTTTTCTTGTAGTGTGGTAGTCTGATTATTTCTTAGAAATTGAATTACATGATTACATGAGCATAAATCAGTTAAATTGATTAGTATGTACTAATCTTATTATCTTCATGTAACAAATATGCATCGATTAGATTACCTTTGCCTTATATACGACTAATTAATGCCAAACATAATTTTATCAATTGTGAACCAACTAGTGCTAAGCTAGTTTCATTAAAGTTATAACATATCAAATTGGATATTAGATAGTTAACTAAATGAAGTTGTTATTATAGAAATAGAAATGTTACTTGACTACTGATATCAGCTATAAAGGGGGCTAGGGTAAGTAATATTTACTAAATGATAGTATATGATGCAATTTCTTAAATGGCTACAGATATGAAGGACATTTAAATACGATGAGCCTTGCCTGCATGAGCCAGCTTGAGATAGATCAACTTGCCTTGGTGTATATGTGAGTGCTTTATTTACGTTTAGAGTTAAGTTATTTTCTATTATCTTATCTCATTAGCATTTACATAGGTGCAGTCGTCGTGTAGTATATGCATCTTATGTGAATTGTTGAGAATATATGTGTGATTGAAATCATGCATTTGATTGTAATGAGATTTTATTTAAATTTCATTGTTCTAATTTTTTGGAATGTGTTGTATGTGATAAAGTGCAACGATATGATATTGATTGTGATGTGATTGTTTGAGGCCCATATTGTGAGGGTGGATATTGTTGTGTTCGGCTGAGCAAGCAGAGGCTTGTTAGTCTTAAACGTACATGAGTCTCCACTGTCCAAATCCCCTTATACATGATACGGAGTGATACATGACAAGTGAGGTCTTATGATTGGCATATTTCCAGGATATGCATTTAATGGCAAGATCGCACTTTGTACGGAGATATAAGGGCTAACCATCGGGGGTTATAAGGATATCAACATCAACATATTACTTGCAAGCGTTCTTGTCTATCATAGTGGATGAATTGATTGAATTACTGTATAATTCTTATAATATTGCTTATATAAACCATGCATCACGATAATGATATGACTCATACATGCATAACCCCGCATGTGCACACACTGACACTCATTGGGCTTACGAGCTCACCATTCGTGTCTCCCTTTCCCCATGTCAAAAGTCAAAAGATGAAGATGAAATAGATGGGAGCAGAAGAACTCTAATGCTGACCTATCTTAGTGAAGACGGCTCGAGATAGTGACACTAAAGTGGATCCAATAAATTAACGTGGAGTATCAGTTAAGTAGATGAAACTAGATCGGTAGAGTGAAAGGTTGTATCTTATTTCACTAGTAATCTTGTACTCTTATTTGATTTGTAGAACTCTTAACCATGTTATTGTTGAAGTGTTAGTTTTCATTTAAAAAGATAAATTATATGAGTTGAAGTTTTATATAATTATACTAGTAGGGTGGTGAAATGGGGCATGGCAGTCACCATCCCCGAATCTGCATAATAGGTTGCAATATAATTTGAGTAAGAGTCACTAAAATTTTAAAAGCATCAAAACCAAATTTGAAATTAGGTACTTTACCATGGATTACTGAGGTTTTGAGACTGGACCAACTTCTCAAAAAGAAGACTGTGTTCAGCTAGAGTCAATTTCATATTTTTCATTTCTTCCATAAGTGTATCACGTTCTTCTCTAAGTGCAGCACATTCTTTATCTTTTTTTAAAAAAGTTTCCTGTAGTACACTTATACCAAAATTTGATTTGTTTGGTTTAGGGCCATAACTAAGCCCTATAATATAGGAGGATCTTTTTCCAAAAACATCATCAACATCCACTATCTCGCCTATTTTTTCAGCATCCATCCTACGATTTTCCATTTCTACCTATAATATTGCAATGAAAAAATAATATAAAAATACTATCTTATTTAAGAAATTTATCAAACAAAATAAAAAAAATGCCAATTAAGCTATCTTACAACATATGATTGCACTGAAATTGCACCTTGTTCAGGTGTGTTGCAGCGTCTCAACACGTACAATTTCAGCACCTAAACAAGTGCAGTTTCAGCCATGTCCAAGTGCTCAAATTACACCAATTCTTAGCACTTGAATCCGTATAATTAGTGCTGAAAATTGTACTTGAGAATGTAATTCCAGTACCATATAAATGCAATTTCTACATCTTAATGTATGCTGAAATTATACCTAGTATAATGTTGAAATCGCAAGAGAACAACACCTATTATGGCTGAAATTTACACATTTGTATTCATAAAACATATATATTCAGTAAACAACCATTCCACCACTTTTTCATTCCAAAAACCCTAACATATAAGATTTAAAATTTATAGAATTAATAGCCGCTAGCTTTCTAAATAGAAATTCAATCAACCATAGTTTCATGTAGAAATTTATCTATTTAGAAATTTTATATTCATAATTTTACTAATTATAATCTTAATTTCAAAGTTTTTAGATTTTTTTAAACAATTTAAAAAAATTTACAATGTATTTCTAATAATTACCATATTCAAATAAATAATATAATTATAAAGGATATTTGATATTGAAAATAAAGTTTGTATTAAATGATTTATAAATTTGACCATTTTAACATAAACAACTTTGAGAAAACAAATCAATTGATTCATTCTTCACTTAACAATTATAAATTAATTTATTTGAAAAGATGTTAATCCTAACTTTTGAAATTAAAAAATATTTTCATGAATTATTTTGGATACAAATAATTATTTTACGGGGTTTTTAATAATTTTATCTAATTTCTATTTGTTATTTTATTTTATTCAGTGAAATAAGAAATGAGCGAAAATGAAATAGAAACTATAGAAAAAAATATCGATAAACATGATATTACATATAATTGTTTACCCATAGAGGTGGAATGCCATATTCTAAAATATGAGATAGGGATGACAATGGGGCCGGGTAATGTAAATACCCGTATTTGACACATCCCGATGGGGCCGGGTCTGAGTCCAAAAGAATAGGGTCGGGTTCGAGTTCGGGTATCAAAAACTAAGACCCGGTCGGGTCCGGGATGGGTAGCGAGTCCAGCATATACCCATACCCGGACTCGCTCCGATTGCTTATTTATATAGTTTATATATTTTTTATTAATATAATATGATAAAAATTAAAATATTAAAATTTATAGTTAATTTTAGATTTTTATTTGGTAGTGAACTATTTGGAAGTTCCAAATTCAACAAAACCCTTCGCCCTCTTCACCACATATATTTGATTTTTATGTCACTGATGTGTATTTGATATTTGATTTGTTTTCACATTTGAAGTAAACTTTAATTACTTTACCTATTTAGATTTATCTATTGTGAATGATTAAATGTGGTTGATTGTTTTTTTAATGTATTTTTAGGTTTATATTGTTTTTTGTATTATTTATATTATTTTTAAGTGTATTTGTGATTAAAAAATTGGGAAAAAGTTCAAAATTAAATGTTTTAATCGGGTTCATTGGGGTAGGACCTGAACTCGTCGGGTACCCGACGGGTCCGGGGTGAGTTCGAGTCCTAAAAATCCTAACTGGGGCGGATCTCGGGTACAACATTACCCGCCTCGGAATCGTCCCATTGCCATCCCTAATATGAGATAAGATCTTTGCAAAGCGCAATACATTAGTGGAAATTGTTACAAGTAAAGCAATTAATTAAACATTAAATTTGGTTGATTCAAATTGTAATACTTAGAATATTTGAAATTTGGATCTGAAAAATGGAATTTCTTAAAGTATTGAGTTGAAAAGATTTCTTAATTAAACATTGACATTCTTTTTCAAATTAGAAAATGATTAGAAAGTTATCATACAGCTCACTACCATCGTGCCAAAATATATTAAGAATTGTATTGAAAGACATTTTAGTCATTGTTCAATATATAAAGAAAATTGAATTATCATTATCAGATTTATGAAAACAAATATAAATATTTTTTTGTTAACTAATCCCGTGTGTATGGGTTATACGCTAGTTACATTAAAAACTAATTCAATCATTTCATATATCAAATCCCAATAAATAATCTTATTTATATTATATCCACACATGACACTACGGTATCAAAATGCTCGTAAAATCTGGTCATGTGATCGGGAGCCAATTTTGATTTACTTTTGATGAAGAAGAAGATGAAGTGGAGCAAAGTGGAGGAAACTAATTAATGTGACAGAGAAGGAACCAACAGATACATAGAACAATTCCATGTCTAGGTTTATGATATGCCGTTGGGCCGAATCCAGCAGTGAAGCCCAAATTAATGTTGAAGACTTGAATTATTGTTTTGCAATTTAAAGCCCATTAGTTATTTCAATTGAATTAGTCATAGTAGTGGTTTAGTGATTTATGTTAGTGGTGATAGTTATCTAGGTTAGTGGTCAAATAGTGGGCATGTTTCCTTGGTTTTAGATTTTTAATTTGTGTATTTAAATGTTGTCACTCCATTAGAATGGGAAATGAAGAAAAAGATTTCAGAATTAGTTTTAGTTTAATTTTCTCTTTTGGAGTGTGTTCCTCACTCACATTTAGGAACATATCAATGGTGCTTTCATTCTCTCGAACGCTGCATTCATGCTACATTCACCCCGCTTATCCATGCTACATTAAACCCGCTTATCCATCCTCATGCTTTCCCGTTTTTCCCATACCCACAAACCCACTTTATGTGCCTCCCGAGCCTATCGAAATTTCAATTTCAACTACCATTCAAGATTCCATTTTCAAAATCATTGAATTATTGAATGAATTTAAGGCCGAGATAAATCAACGGTCTAACCGACTAGAGGCTTTATTGGAAAAATCTCATCAAAAATTAATGCCAAGTGTGATGAAATTCGCACCCATCTCTGCTCCAACTCCCAACCTTTCTCCTGTACAAGCCAACATCAAACCAATTCAACCCCCCAATTCACAAGTTGTTGGAGTGGCGAAAATGCAATTCCAGATTGCTAACACCTTACAACTACAACAAGGGCCCTCCACTACCAAACTTATCCCAACAATTATTCCATCCACTCATCCACACCCTTACAAACCTGGATTCTCATGCAATCAACCAAAATTACCTCAGTTAAAACCTCTGATTCCATTAACAACAAACCTATTTCATCCCAAAACAGAAATATTCCGTTTCTTTCCTTTTGACAATAAAGTGAAAGAAATTTATATGATTTTTGGTTTTTGGCCAAAATGGAGAATTAAATATTTTCTCCAAGCTACGTCTCTTTCAGCGAGTTTGGGGCTCCAATCACAACTTGGTCTTGAGGACAAGACCAAATTTGGGGAGGGGAGTATTGATATGCCCGTTGGGCCGAATCCAGCAGTGAAGCCCAAATTAATGTTGAAGACTTGAATTATTGTTTTGCAATTTAAAGCCCATTAGTTATTTCAATTGAATTAGTCATAGTAGTGGTTTAGTGATTTATGTTAGTGGTGATAGTTATCTAGGTTACTGGTCAAATAGTGGGCATGTTTCCTTGGTTTTAGATTTTTAATTTGTGTATTTAAATGTTGTCACTCCATTAGAATGGGAAATGAAGAAAAAGATTTCAGAATTAGTTTTAGTTTAATTTTCTCTTTTGGAGTGTGTTCCTCACTCACATTTAGGAACATATCAATTTAGCTCAAAAAAATTGGGGGGGAAATTAGCATATTTATTGTCACACTCACACCATGCATCTTCTTTTGCAATACTTTAATTAAAAAATTAAATGAGATAATATCACATTTAAACATTGATTATATATATATATATCAGTGGTAATAATTTTTGTTTTGTTATGAGAAAAGTTTTTATATGTTTTGTGGGGAGATTAATAGTTTATAAATTGATATATTGACAAAGAATTTGCTATTATTACAATTAATGAACGCATTTAGTGATAATTTATTATCAACTAAATTAATGAACGTATTAACCATTATCATTAAAAATAATTGCTGTGACAATGCATAATTCATTATAACTCATTAGTAACAATTTGAACATTATTACTTCAAATTGTATCATTAGTTGTTATAGTTGGACATGGATGGGTTGTATCATGTATATATTACTCCATATGATATAATGCATGTTTGCTATTTTATTATTCATGTTTAAATATATATATATATATTCGTTGTTCTTTACAATTCCTGATTGAATTAGGTTAATGTTAATAATGCTCTTACTTTGACTAAATCAATGATCTGCATATACTACGGCTATTTTATTGGTATAAAACATTATTAAATTCTTTTTGGAAATGTCCAAAAATAGTCTCTATCATTCTCTCATTTTTAAGATGTAAATGTAACTCAACTAAATTGTGTTTTTTTTTTTTTTTAAATTATGTTTTGTGTAAAAATTTATTATAATCTGGAACTCAATCAAACAAATGGTGTTTTGCCAAAATATTTATTATCTCTCAGGCGCTCAGCTCGATTTTGATTGTGCTCAATTTAAAAGTCGTAATTTAAGATATTTCTTATATTTCAACAAAACAAAATTGTTCCTGTGAAAATATATGTTACTTGAAATTCCATACTCGCAAGCAATTCACAAAACATTTTCTTACTTCGCAATTTAGATTAAAATAGAATTGTGATGTTGGGATCTTGGGTAGATATGGATAATATTTTAGTATGTAAATTAACACCCCAAATGGTGAAAGAATCGGCGTATGCCCCGAAGATAGATTGTTACGAGCCATACTTGGCATTCAAGGTTCTACTTCAAAAGAAACTTGTTTAAAACTACCTATAGGTGGTAGGGGCCAGTAACAGACGCACCTAGAATTCTATTAATGCTATAAGCATTTAAAATTCAGTAATACAAAAAGACAAAAATAAACACCGATACTAAAAGTTACAACTCAAAACATTCTATCGCTTAATACAAATTTTCTATTACAAAGCAAACTTACATTTTTCGGGTCTAACATATTTGTCTATCTTTCATCTTCAAAACTTCTAATAAAGAAATTCTTAACAAATATGTTAAATGCTTCTATTTTGTTAAGCCAATCTTTAATTTCGGAAGCATCTCCCAAAATATTAAAATGAAATTATTTTAGCCAAAATAGCTTCTATATTTTAAGACATCATAAATAATTACATCATATAGTATAGTTTGAGCTTTCAAGTCAAATAAAATTAATCTTTTATGAATCAAGTGCATCTTTCGTATCAATCAATAGTTGCTTTTTAAACAATTTACTTTATTGAATGATAACACACTTAATTAAGTAATTCTTTAAGTTTTGAATATATAATTTTATAAAACTAAAACTTATCTATATACCTGTATTATTATCTATGATGTCATGAGTTATTACTTACTTACTAAGTATTTATTTATTTATTATTTAGGTCTTGAATTTTTAATTTCTTTCTTTCTTCTAAGTATTTTATTCAATAGTTTGAGTGTTTTGATATTTTTTCCTTTATTACTATGGAATTTTTATGATCAATCAATCAATTATAAGTTTGCAACGTTTTCAGAAAAAGTGAAGTTACTAAATATTTTTATGAGACTAAATCACTAGAGTTAGTACGTGAAGGATATTTAACGTTAATCCAACATGTGAATCTTTAACGTTAATATTTATCAAATAACTCAATTTAATAGATAAAAAGAATACAATCAGCAACAGTTAAAAACAAAGAAAATGGATGCATCATTTATGTTCATCCTATGTCACTTGCTAAGAGTGAGATATAGATTTTAAAGCAAGCCACGTTTAATAATCGTGAGAGAAACATGTCATTCTGACCTTAAAGAAATGGAGAAATTTAAATAATAATTCTAAAATAAAAAACAAAAAACTACTTAAGTATCCAGTGGTAGACATTGTGAAAACTATAAAAAGTATATAAAAAAGAATAAGAAGAAAGAAATAGTGAAGCATTTGATTTCTCAAAATCTAACAAGATATATTATGTACATAAATAAAGCATGAATTTATATAAATATTTATTTAATTTCATTATTATTTATGTGACATTTCTTAAATTAACTGAGTTCTTTCAAAAATTGATTAATGCTTTCATGCCAATAAATATATAATTTTTTTATTTAATTACTTTATTAAATAAGTAATTCACTTACTTTCATTATTATATAAAATTTGAATTCATGACATCTTGTAGTTGAACTATAGCTGCATATATAAATTAAACAAATTACATTTTTCCAACTGATTGACTATGTACCCCATACCTTTTTACTAAGACAATGTTTTGAAGTTTGAATAATTAATTGAGCAAAAAATTCCAGAAATCGACGCTAACATGTTTCTTTAATAGCTCTATGTATTATAAGATGATAAAATATGAAATGGTAAGTTCATCAACACCTGAATTAATGTCATCAAAATTTTATCTGACTTATCAATAACATGAGAATGATCCTTTGCAACATAAGTAGCTTATATGATAACTTTAGCGACAGATTCCATCAAATATATCATGTGCGATTCTTTTCTTTAAAGGAAAACATTATACGGAAATCAACTTGTAATGTAAATAAAACAATTATGACCCCACAAGTAGAGATTATCTATCTATCTATATCTATTCTAAAGTATGAATGATTTACCATGTAAATCATGATTTACACTTTTTGTTATGACCAAAATATCTTCATATTCTATTAATAATCATTTAATAATGTTGTCAAAATAATTAATGTGTGCATGAACTTCAAATTAATAATAACTAAGGTTAATTATTATTATAACTTTAGATATACTAAACAATAAATATCATATATATAAAATAAATTAATAATTGATCATATTTACAACTTATTTTTAAAAAATACATCTGAAAAATTTTAATATAGCATATTATTGTAGTATTATATTATACATCATTGAAATAAAAGTGCACATGCATATTTTCTGTACAAATGGAAATGATAAATGCAATGATTTTTTTCTATGAGAGATAGAAATAAAGTTTTGACAGAAAAAATATCAATTATGCAATTTTTAACAATGTATCATATTATAAAATATTTCATCCTCACTTTCTTAATTAATGGTGAAAGTAAGTGGTTATTGAAATATTTTGAAATAGCTAACTTAGTGAAGTGGTTATTCAAACATTAGAGAATGGGACTTCTTCTCAAGAATTTAAACATTAGGAAAGTCCTTGCTAAAGAGCAAAATTTCAAGGAGGTTGATGTAATATAACCCAATCCATAGTTGACATACCGTTTTCTTAGTCTTGAACTCTTTCTCAGTTCATCAAAATATAAAAGAAGCTTTTTAGGGTGATTAGTTCGCTAAGCTTACGACAGGAAAGAGTGGCGAAAGCAAGAAAAATATGAAGATGTGCGCCTTATTAATTTACCTAATACGAATGAGTAGTTGAGCTTGAAAGAGGATCATTTGAACATTTTTATTGATTAATAAAAATATTCACTAGGTCTTGCCATTTTGTTAAGATTTAAAAAACTCATAGAAGCGAAAATAATAAGATGTGAATTTAGTATGTTACTAAAATTTGTATTATTTATTTCATGCCATGGCACATTAAAAAAACTTTAATTTCAGAGTAAATTATTTTTTAACGTAGGCCAAAAAATTGAGAAAAATATAAACATTTCAAATTTAGCTCGAATTAGAAGAACTCACAAAAAACATAAGCAAGAACCTAATTAATAAAAAGAACATAGTAACGAAAGCCATTAGAACTAACCTAAGAAAAAATCACAAAAATTTAATGAGTTCAGAATTACAAAAAGTTATAATAACATGGTTTTTAAAAGATAGATGATGGTGCTTGCCTAGCTACCAAGCCTGACACAATGATAAAATCTCCAATAACTTAATAAAAAAAATTAAATGCTAAAAACTTGAATACAAAATTTTCAAGGTGATCAAGCCAGTAATTCCATATATGGAAGCTGGCATCATGGTTGAAGATGATAGATTGATAGCGAAAGGAATAAATATATCCACTACTCTCATTGTGACAAAGTTGGGCGCCAAGTTTAAGGATCATTCTCATAAAAGCGAAACAAGTCAATTTAGAGCATTGGTTGTGGACTTGTGATGAGTAAATAAGTGGATAAAACTAAGGTTTTTGACAATATGAAGAGACATCAAGCTCAATTGGATAATCATTCATATGAGATAATTTTTTTTCATGATTGAAATGAGGTAAAAGTATTTGTAAGAATAAAATATGTTTTGAGATATGTGTTTGGTTATGTTTTTTTTAAGAAAACAAAATACATAATGATTATTATAATTGTTGTGATATGTTTTGAAGTGTTATAAATTAATTTGTGTTGATATTTATACATAATTTCTATTAAATATTTTTAATCAAACTCATGGATTTCGACGTCAAAAGATTATCATATGGATCTTCTTTAAAATGTTGTATTATTTTGTATTAAAATATGTGATTGATTTAATTTTTATGTTGAAAAATAGCCGAAAAACTCTTATTAAAGGAAAGTGTGAACTGTCAAATCATGAATAGTAAGAAAGATTTTTTTTTTTTGCAAAATAATTTTTAAAGTTATCTAGAACTGTGGGAGATTTTTCTGAAGAATGCTAACAATTGATATTTCTAAAAACATTTATTTTGAAATATTTTTTTTGTGAAATGAACCTTCTAACCAATTGAGGCCTAAATGTTATGAAAATGAAGAGGTATTGCACGGATTAAAAAAATTGATTGACATGAGTGACATAGAGCATATAAGAACAATGCAAAGACACTACATAAGAATAAGAAAGTATGCAAAGAAGAATAAGTAGTTGAAAATGAAAAATAAGGAATAAGACATACAACGTAATATCAAATGATAATCAATAAACATTAAGCAACTTGAAAGATAAATGTAAATGTTAATCCATGAACTAAAGTAAAAATAAGGTTACAATGTTCATCAAAATCAAACAAGAAAAAATTAATCAAACATTGATATAATTAAAACTTATTATTCATATTTTGTTTGTTATTTATCATGTTAGTTATTTTTTCGCATGTCATTACATTATTTGTGATCTACCACCAAGACTTTGAACTAGGGGTGTTCAAAATCAACCGAACCGAAAACCGAAAATTCGATTTGATTTTTAACTGAACCAAAAATTTCGGTTCGGTTTTTAGGCACGGTTAACCGAACCGAAAACCGAAATATATAATATATATTAATTATTATTTTAATTTATATATAATTAATAAATATTATATATTAATAAAAAATTAAAAATATATATAAAAGAGTAGGTTGAAAACCGAAGTTACAAAAAAAATTGAAAAATCGAACCGAACTATGTGATATTTCCTATTATTTCCGAAATTCGGTTATTTCGGTTAAAAATCGAACCGAACCGAACCGACTCGGTTAAAATCGTACCGAACCGAACTTTTTTCGGTTCGATTTTGCTTTATAATTTTGGAAAATCGAAAACCGAAAAAACCGAAATTTCGGTTCGGTTTTCGACCGAACCAAACCGATGCACACCCCTACTTTGAACTTTAATGTTACAGTATTTATATTATGTCGTTATCATAGCTTGAATTAGAATGACGAAACTTATCTATGGAATCAACAAATATGTGACATGTGAGTGCATATTCTTTCAATACAAGCTTGAACAATTGAGTTAGCTTTGAAATATTTAATTTTATTTATTTAAAACATTTGAATGTTGTAAAATGCTAAGTCTTTTATTCATATTTATTGTACATAGTATTATTCAAATTTATTTCTTTTTTACATTTTCTTTAATACATTCATTCAATCGCGTGCAAAGCACATGCTTTTTACTAGCGTAATTGTAATAGATAGAAGGGATTTTTTTTTATGCTTGGCCTTGATTGAATTCGAATATCTTTATCTAATTTGTGTATGCAATACATTCATACTACCTAGTACCTACCATACATAGTGCAAAATAAGTAAGTTGTAGACTTGTAGAGTTGTAGTTAATTAGCGAAAGAAAGGAAAAAGTATGTTATGAAAAGTATATCTACGCATACCAATTATTGTTTTCACAAAAAGTAGTAAATCTCCAGTAAATACCATGCACCAATAGTAGTTTTAGTAGTATGAAAAGAACTGAACAATCAACATGCTTTACAACTACAATAGTAGTAGTAGTAGTAGTAATAAATAAAGAATAAATGAATAGTTTCGTCGAAACAAGCCTCAGACCATACTGCGTCACTTTCAAGATTGACTTACATACAGCACAGGAACAAGCCCTGCCACTTTGCCATCTTGCCCAGCTCGTTTCTTCTTCACCTGAAACAGCTAGCTAACACATTAGCAAACCCCACATTAAGCGATCAAATAATAGGAAGATGTAAAACCCGATTATAACTTTTAGTTTAGGAGGATTTGTATACTGCATGCAGCCTCCGTTGAGATTACTTTGGATGATTTAAGTTATCTTGAAAATATCAGCATTTCTAACTAAATGCTATTATCCTTCTTATATCTTTCTGATCAGTAAACAGAAAAAAAGATATTGGACACAAAACTTTAGCAGCCAAGCAACAAACCATAATGCTCAACTTCAGGAAGTAATTAATAGTAGAAATACCTACCGATAATCCATTAGCGTTATTTGTATTACTCTCTCCATTCCACAAAGAATGTCTTTTCATTTGTCCCAAAATATTTGTCCATGACTATTAAATAAGTGTGTGTGTGTTTTCCCTTAAATGTCTTTTTATAACATTCTATAAAATTTAATGAGATCAAGAAAAGGAAAATACTTATTTTCCAATACTTGAACACAGAAACAAATCAATTATGTGGCAGTTAAGATTTCATTCTACACTCAAACAATGTGTGGGGGAAGTTCTTTATTGTTGACATCAAATTGAATTGTCTATTTAGGTTTAACATTTTTTATTAACTACACGTAATTTTGGGTAAAAAACGACTAAGGTTTGGCCGATTCTTATTTTAAGTCAAATATGTCATAATTTATGCGAAAAAGGAAGTAAAATTCTCTTGGCAAGTGCGTTAACTTGTCTTATCATCATACTTACATAATACCAGCCATCCACTTCATATTCAATCTCAAGTTCTTCTCCAGCTGTAAGATTAAGCTGCAACAGAAAAAAAAAAAAAAAAAAAAGGAAAAGGAAAAGAAAAAGAAGGATTGTAATATCATCCACATGCGAGACAAACACGTCCAACAAGACAATTGAACTGACCTCGTCACTGCCACCAGCAGTGAAGTCATAAAGTGCGGTCCCAGGCTGTGTACTGCCTGAGGAAGCTTGTCCCTCATCTAGACTGCGGGAACTAGAGCCAGCTAACGGATTTTCAAATGACGCATGATCAGGAGATGAATATGGTGGAGGTTCTTCTCTTATCTGCAAAAGTATCATATGTTAAAACTTGCTCACATTTTTAATGTAGACTGTGATAAAAGGAAGTTCAGAGTATGAACTGGTGAACTAGGATCCTCGTATGCGCTATATCTGCTTCCACTGGACTTTTCCTGCATAAGAAACTTAAAAGGGTCATTTCTTATACCAGCATATTTTTCTAACTATAACATGGAAAATGAAAAATTTTAAAAGCTAAGTCACATTTGACTATTTGAATCTCTTTTTCAGTCTTTGATGTTTAGGTACAGAACTAAAATATCTTTAGATTGAATGTGTTTTGGTACTTTCTGTGTATCCAGAAGTATTGGTTCTTTAATCATAATGACGATCTCTTATTTAGCTTAACTGGAAATCATATGCAATACAGCAATGGTCTTATAGTTTCCTCACCAGAATTATCCTTTGTCTTATGATAGAATTCTCCCATATACAAATATAAACAATATCTCCTTATTTCAGAAAATGACAAGTATGAAAAAAATTTGCCGATCTAGAATGCACGTTTCTTAATTTCGTCCACAGTACCAACAGTGCGGAGATGCAAATTTCTGTTATGTTTGTTAAAGCAAAAAATTATTTAGTAAATAGGAGGATCAAATTATCTAATAACTGAAATTCTGACGTCATATCATATTATAAAATGTACAAGAGTTGTCACAAGGAATTTAAATATATTACCGAAAGGGGAACACATTTGGGCAGAACTAACTAGCACTGGGATGCTGTTTGACTAAGCTTATTTTAAAGAGTTTATAAGCTCTAAGTGCTTATATTATGATTTTAGAGCAAGCTCTTAAACAAGAAATTGGGTTTTCTTGACATTTTTTTAAGCCTTAAAAACTCCTGTGAACTTATTTTATAAGCTTTTAAAATTTCTACACTAGTTGGTTAATCAAATGATTTATCAAACACTTTGTAACAACTTATAAGTTATTTAGGAGCTAAGCTCAGCCAAACACATTCTAGAAATATAATCTGTGTGCTCTGAGTTGAAAATGATATAGCAAGCAGAACAATCACCAACCTTTTCAGGCTAATTTAAATTTGCCAATATAGCGTTATAATTGGGAGAAAAAAGAGATTTTGATGCATATATATATATATATATATATATATATATATATATATATATATATACATGCCTTGGATTTGGAAGACCTAGAAGTGGATGGCTTTGAAGTGAACAATGAAGGATAGCCCATTCCTCCAAATTGGGAGGATGTGTCAACAGAATCTGGGGACGAAGATCCGGATGATCTCGCATCATATTCCTTCAGAAATACATACATATTTCAGCAATGTGAGTTTGCCTACCAAGAAGGGATATAATAACTAAGAGACCAAGGCCAAGCAATAAATCAGGATACTAACCTCCATTTCTGTTGGTTCTAATAGGGTCTTTGCCCACATATCATCATAACTCATTGAAGGTCTAGCAAAAATGTTCTCTTCCTCAACGTCAGGAGCATCTGTACCGGTATCAGCACCAGCTAGAAATTCATTCACCTAATGTGCAGGAAATGTTTCAAGAATTTGTGGAGGAGAAAGTAAGAACTTTAATCAATTTTTTATTTACTAAAAACTTATTTATAATTTTGGACTCATCTTGCCATCTTTTGAAGCTAATGAATTGGTTTTGTAAAAATTCTTTTTAGTTTTTAAGTAATAAATTTACAAGTTATAATTTAACTCTCTTTGGAATTTTTAAGATCTCTTGGCATCATCTCACAATACAAAAGAAAAACATATATTCCAAACAAAAGAAAATATAAGAAGTTTGTTTGCTTTCAAGTTCCTTGAGTATCATTTTAACTTTGTAGTGTTAGTTTTCAGATCCCTCAACTAATTTCCTTCTAGTGAAACAGCTGAATTGCTTCTCATGAAGATCATTCATTACAAAAGAACTTAAAGATAAAAGTGCATTAAAATTAATTTCAGGAAGAAAAAACAAACTGAACGAGAAATAGGGTTAGCCAAAATCAGAATTTACAAATTAATGATTTGCTGTTATTTCCACAAAATATATGGAAATGGCGCCTTCAGAATTGAACTCTTTTTATAAAATCAATCAAATTCAGAAGGCAATACTTTAATGATCTACTTTGTAAACTATATGAAGGTAAATGCATCAAATTGAACCACGAAAAGCAAAACATTTTTTAACGCAATTAAAGTACCTAAGAGAAGAAAGGCAATAAAGAAAAACTTATCCAACTCCCTCGACTTTAAGATTTTACGCATGATAGCAAAATAAAATACTATTTTGAAATAAATTCAATTGGCACCACACGGAACTTTTAGCCATAAAATTAGTAAAACTATCGCCAAAATACAAAATAATTGCACAAAATATACAAGTAAATAAGATAGAAAAACTTGACATCCGAGTTTTATATTATTTTATATACGTATGTCAAGCTGTACTATTGGACTGGAGATAGACTAGATTCTTACCCTGTTCATTGCAGGTGCATTGTTTTCCAATAAGCCATCATCACCAAGATTCGCAGCCCAAAAATTAACAAGGTCATCATCAAGTCCATTTGGCTCAGCCGGCTTTATTTGGGTATTTTCATAGATAGTATCAGGAATCCTCGGTTTGGTAGTTTCATAAATAAGGTCAGAAATACCTGCTGCAACCGCAGCATCACTGAGGCCAGTTGATGCTGATGCACTTATATTATGACGAGTGCGATATATATCAATGAGTTTTTCACTGTTACAATTGCAAAATCAAAGAAAGTAAAATAGTGAGATTGATTTCATCTCCTAGCTAGGCTCAAAAGACTTAACATCTCAAATTGTAAACAACATTATGGAACTGACTAGGAGGAATTCAACTTATGAACATTTTCTGAAGATAGTTCATGAATTACCCAAATAGTAAAAAGATTAGTGGTCCCATACAACTGATAACATAGAAAAAGAGATCCAATCGTTTCTGTCATATCAACATCAATTGGATATAAAGAATATGTATTATCAATGTTTGGATAGTAAATATTGAATAAAAAACAAAAAGAAATCTCTCTTGTGAATGTAAAAGTTAAGGATATTTGAACCACACTCTCAAAAAAATATATTCAAGAAAAACGATAAGGATACTTGTCAGTTCAAATAAACAAAGTCCAATTTCTTTGAAGGTAAAACAGAGGTCAATAAAATTGCATGTATGTGTATATACAAGGCCATATACTTATATGGACTTTCAGGTTCCAGTCAATCCAAGAATGGATCATATCCGATCCAAAGATGTATCCAACCTGTGTATGCGGAGTGTGTGAAACTGTACCAACTATCTTTGGTGTATCAATGCAGCACTGATACTCCAAAATACTCGGGTTGAGTTTCAGACACTCCAAGGACACTGGTGGGATACATACCCAACACACCATGCTCATGTCCAAACATCAAAAGAAAATAAACTTTGCGACATTTTGGCGTGTCAGGTACCTGTAAAACACAGCCAAACCTTTTCTGCAAATTTTCAAAATTTTGGGTTTAAAACTTAGAAATTAAATAAATAGACTTTAATCAGGTTTGCACAATTTACTGATTTCGGATTGATTTATACAAAATATGTATCTCTCAATTATATTTTCTTTCTCTTTTCAGCTTTCCCTAATTTTTCATTATGTAATGCTACTTTAAATGTCTTATCAACCGTTTCTCCTACATATGGAATTGGAATAACTCCAGAACACACAATTCTTTATGGCTATTACTTGTTAGTTACGGCGTTGGTCCTAAATGTCAGTTTTGAGACCTGAAAAATAATTGTGACTATTTGTATCTTCAAACTTTGTTTTAAAATTATCTCTTGAAGCAGAAAAGGACAAAAAGAAGTACCTTGTCGGCCCTAAAGGAAGATATTTTGCTCTCGGTACGTAGCAAAAGAGGGAGACAAGATCTAACAACCTCTCATGAGTTTCATACAGCTTCTTAAGTTCCTCATCTTTCCATTCCTTTTTGGCATTGTCATGATCGCGCATATCCCTGAAATTTGAAGTTAAGAAACTTTACGTGTGAATATTCTATCAAGATAGTTATCGCTAAACCAGGTAACAGGATTCTAGTTCCTTACTTTATGAGGTCATCTTGGGCAGTATACATATCATCTAGGACTTTCAACATAGGACTTATTAAAAATCCAAGACCTGTACCACTTGCTCCCTGGTCTTCACCATTACTAGTATGCATATCTGAAAACTGAGACTGTACACCACCTTGAGCCAAAGTGTGCAAAAATTCATAGATCTGTAGCCTATAAGGCTCACCAGATCTAATTGCCATAGTTGTCAGAGCTTGAGCGGCAGTAATGCGAATCTGAAACAACAAATGGACAAAAAAAGGGGTACGAGGTCAGACTCCCTTTATTCAGGAAAATTGCCAAATCACAGCAATTTGTACCTAATCAAAAGCCAAAAAGTGTTATATCATATCTTCCAATCACTATGTTCATACTGATGGTTGGAAAATTTAAATATATATTTTATTCCAGAAGTGTAAATGAAAATCAAATCGCTATTTTGAAAAGTTAATGATTGGAATATATAATATGTAGTTAATATACAATTGATACAGACAAATCTTACCGAACCTCATCTACAGTAGAAAATGATTTTTACATATTTACATTGTCCACTCTCAGTCCCCTTGCATTTTTCCCAGAATGAATTTCTTCTAATTTATTTCCCTAAAGCCATTGAAAATGAAACCGGACAAAGCCTTTTTCACATTTCATAACTAGGCATCAAGGGGAACGCGATGATTCAAAAAATTACCTCCCAGCTACCACTGAAAGCACATCTTTGGAGTCGAGTCAGAGCACCAACTAGTGTAGGATTACGGGAGCTAGCAGCAGCAACCATTTTGTCTTGATCCAACATCATCAATGCAGTACCAGGTGGGGTTTCGGACTCCCAAGCATATTCAGAAGCAGCATAATTCGCATTTTCTCCAAGGAACCAAACCTATATGTGGTTGAGACAGAAGTTAGCAAATGAGAAAATATCAATTAGTATGCACTTGATGAATTGAGGGTACCACTAGTAAGGCAGTATTTGCAATAACTGCTAAAATATATGGTTAGCTTCTAGCTGAGAAACAGGCGGTTTTCATAGGTTTGAAAAGACTGCTTCTGCTTCTTAGTCTCTTACTTAAGCAGCTTGAAGCCAAATTCAGCAGGTAGGGGGTGTTTTGAACATTTTCATCACCATAAGCATTTCTATTTTCAGGAAAGTTTGTCTTTTTTATGATAAAATTTACAGATAAACCCTTTTTTCCATACACACTCCAACTTATTTCCCACTTCTCACTATTATTTCAAACACTCTCCACTTTTACTTTATACCCTTTTCAATTTTCTGTAAAATAAATTGTTTCTCCAACTTTTCCAAGAGCAATAGCATTTGCA
This sequence comes from Verbascum thapsus, assembly GCA_963669365.1. Lineage (NCBI taxonomy): Eukaryota > Viridiplantae > Streptophyta > Magnoliopsida > Lamiales > Scrophulariaceae > Verbascum > Verbascum thapsus. Next base: position 7,915,791 of record OY770120.1, read on the forward strand.
AACACTTCCTAAGTTAAACAAACAAGATTATACTAATGGGGAAAATTAACTTACTGCTGCTTGAACTAATCTCTGGAACGCAATCCCTGATTTCGGATCAGATGCGGAAACCCTATCTATTGAGGTTAGTCCTGAGATTGAGCCAGGTTGAGGAGGTGGTAAATCAAGAACTATTGTGACAGCTTCCAGAGCCGTGTGTTTTCCATCAGGTCCAGCTCCAACCAGACAAGTCTAAGAAAATACACTGCTATTAGAGAAACAAATGAAAGAAAAAACAAAAAACAGTAACTGCTACGAGTTATCTGACTGGATCATGTAAACATACTTTCCACAGGAGCTGAAGTACATCAGCGTCGATCTTCCCTGGAACTTTAGTCGCAAATATTCTAGCAATTTCAAGAAGAGTGACTGCCAAATCTGGAGTAGCCTAATAAGCAAAATACAATAAGATAAAGAGGTGAGGATACAGAAATATGCACATGGAAACCAACCCTCAGATAAATTCGGGAATACCTAAGGTCCTTGTCACAATCTAATATTCACAAATTTTTCCCTCCTGATTTATTTCCTTTCATTACAGATTTGGGGCTGATCTGTAGAGACTATTATCCCTTCCTTATTTCACCCCCATTGTACTCTATTTATTTTTGTTCTCTGTATAGTTCCAAAACACACAGAAAAACAGAAAAATATTTATTACCGTGGACGTAGGTCTCCTTAACCTAACCACGTTAAACTCTTGTCTCTTTTAATTTTCTGTGTCAAGATTACATGCTTTCTTGTTAAAGTTTACATTCCTACATTATCTAGCACATAGATATACAAAGCGAGCGCAAGAAATCTTATTTCAAAATAAACATGCTATTGAAAGAAAACAGGAATGGAGAAGCTGAAAGCTGATCAAAAAGGGCAAGAAACTAATGGACATGTCCTTAAAATCAAAATCAGCACAAAAGAATATACAGTAAACAATCTGCACGTGATCAAGCATCACATTGCATCTGCATTATTATCCAACTCCATTCATCTCTTCCAAGCTCCAAAACTTATACAGTATAATATTGAGTTGGCTAGATAATACTTGAACATGGTTAGGAAATTCAGAAGCACTCCTATACCAAAGGCTAAGATGCATACATCCTCTAAAGGTATTCTGAGATGGTTCAAGCAAAAAATAAAAAACTAATTGGATCAAACCAAAACATTTCATTGGAAATTAGAGGTTAAAAAGGAAAATCACTTCAATAAGCTCAAATTATCTGATGCTATAAGCAACTCAACTGATATATTCCGAGAGTTGTTCATGCAATACAACAAGATGTGTCCAAGTTATGCTTCATTATAAAAAAAATGTTAAGCTAAAACAAGAAAGCTAAGAATCTGAGCATAGTATAGCAGACTTCAACTTCAATAAATTATTAAATTACCATTCACTAAATCAGCGAGATTCCAAAATTGTTGCAAACTAAACACCCATCGAATCAAGATTAAAATAACTTGAGATCTAGATCTAGCGAGTTAATAATCAATATCTCTACTGAGCTTTCATTCTTTCCTACCCAAAGCAACATAACATTGAAAAAGACTACAAGAAAAAAAAAATGTGCTGCATAGAGACGTGCAACATTAAGAATGAAAGTGCCCATGATAGGTTCCACTTACAGAAATAATAGGCAAAGAAAAAGTGTCAAAAATGGAATCTTTGTAATTCCCACATTCTGCGTACCTTGAAACGAGCATGCAGTGTGAGCAGAATATCATTCAACAAAGTTGCTGGCCAAGATGGATCTGAGAGCTCTGAGGCAATGATTGATTCTAGTTCATCAAAAGATTCATGAGGACTTTGCATCCATATAAGTGCTTTTATCACCATTGCACGAACATAAACACATTCACACGCGACTGTTGTCCGCACGACCTCCACTAGTGAAGCCAACAAATTTGCAACTGTATCCTTGGCACCCATTCGCATAGATCTTGAGGAAGCACTGCGCATACCTAGCAGCAAAAGATAGAAACAGAAAAAATTGAATAGGAAAAGTAAAGATATTATAAAGTAGAATCGTCCAATGATGTCTTAAGTGTATCAATGGACTTCAAAACAAAGTTACAGATAGCTTCTTTATACTGGAAATTTACTACATAGTGTAGGATGCTTAAGTAATTCATAAGGAATGCAGTAGCTTGCAAAGTAATCCATAAGTTTGTCATAATTCCATTTGGAGTTATGCAATTAAAAGCAAGAATCGGATTCATTTACTCCAAAAACTACATCAGAGACTACTTGGTGTGTGTATCGGTTCCACATCAGACAGCAGCTTCACCAAGTCTAAAATGAATGAATCTGACGATCAATCCCAAGAATAACAATTTCAATTCACAAAAGAAAAAACACATTTTTAAATCTTGAATCCAGAAGAATTTCAGGGTTAATTTTGTTGGAGAAGAATGAAAAATTTAGACTGACGGATGGGAGAAAAGGAACTAATTTACCAGCGCGTGTAAGATCTTCACTTTCCCTCCTATCCAAAGCAGTGGCATAAAATTATTTCTACCCTTCTCTTTTTTTTTCATTCCTTCAGAATCACTAAATAGAATGCCCGGGCAGCGAAGCATGTCAATAATCTCAGAAATAATTCTCATATTAACTCTTTCATAGAGTAATAATCGCTAACCATAACTTGAGTAATCATCGATGCAATCCACATGGAAACACTTCACAGAATTTGTGTAAGGATTCCTAAACCACCTATTAGAGATAACCTTACAGATAAAAAATCTCAGAACTATTTATTGTAGAGCTCACAAATGAGTGGTCTATCAGACACAACTGTTTCTTGGATTACTTATCATCTTGCACATAGATTAAAACCACTGCACATGCATACATAAAAATCCACAGCAGACTTGACAAATCCTAATTCTCAAAGCTGGAACAAGTGTAGAAAGTACAGAACAAGCACTTTCTCAATTCATGCCTGCTCAGAAAATGTCACGCAGTTGTCTTGATAGCAGGACACAGTGACCAGTCTCTAGCGGGGGTTTCCTCAATTCTGTCCCTCATATAGAACCTATCTGAAGTAAATGTTTTAAGCAATTTCAGCATTATAGGCTTTCACAGAAATCTTCTATTAAGATATGGATCCTGTATTAATATAAAAGTCCTGTATTAAAATTTGTACAATTTTTTAAAGGGCTTTGAAAATTCAAGGAAGCAAAGTCCCTTGAATTCCAAGTTACATATGTTTTCTCTGTTCCAGTAAAAGCCTGACAACCATACATAGCAAGCTACGTGATACTCGGGAGAATAAGGCACGAGCAGTGCCCTGAACTTATGCAAAGCAGATACAAACAAAATAATTACCATCTCAAGTTGCGAAGTGTACAGACAGTAAACTACCAAGGGTTTAAATTACAGAAAAACTCATGATCAATTAGCTATATGCAACTGAAGCATCCCATCCTGATAGTCAGTAGTTAGACACTCTTTTAAGATAATACAATGGAAATCGTTTCCAGTAATAGGTTCAGGAAATCATTAACTACCTTCAGGTGGTGGTGCAGTTGGATTTATATCGAGATCATATGTGTCATTGTTTTCATATGAACTCAATTCAGCTCCTTCATCAATATCCTGTAAACCCAATGCAAAAGCAGCAGCACGACTTTTTCCCATCTCCTGTACAACTCTCGCTGCTGCGTGCAATATAGGCCGCGAGAAACTGCGAAAAGAACTTTCCAACCTGTAAACAAAGTGTAATGATCAAATTCATCTTCAGATCACTTTCCAATAATCTGATGCTAATATTATAAGTGCATAAACATTTTTATCCATTAATATATATATATGGCATATATATGTAAAAATAGAAAAATTTATGTGTTTATAGTACAAAGAAGACATTTATAGTATATTTATATTATATATATGTATCATTTTCTATTATGTTATTATACATAGTGTAAATATATTTAGAACTCATAAATACAATATATCTCAAATTTGTACATTCTGTATCAAATGTTTATAAAGACATTTATATATATATACTATATGTTACATTTATGTACATTGTAAATACATGCGTAGTTATATAACATAATGTATATTTATCGAGATAATTTGTATAATGCATAGACACAGTCATCAAAGTTATGCAAATATAATTATCTATCAAAACAATTTTTTACACACACGTAGATATTTATGTTACAGACAGTTAAAGAGGACTAATGACCTCCGCATTACAGGCTTGATCAGTGGTTGTGGACGCTTTGTCTTTGAAGATTTATCTTTGCTGGCCTTAGATCGAATTGCATCTTTTGCTTCAGAACTTGAGCCCTTCACATAAGGTGCATCTGGAAGCTTGAGAATTTCTCTATTTAAACGGTACCACCCAGCAGCTCTTTCCTCAGTTCTGGATTGAGCGAAAAGAGGGCAAAGAATAATAAATATAAAATGGAAAAGTACATAGGTAATTATGTATCAACTGTACATGGTAAATCAGTATTTGAAACAAAAGGATCAGTTTTCTTGTGTACCTCTCTGAATTGTCAAATTTACCCAGTACACAAAGGATCGCCTCAAAACAAACTCTTTCACTAGGATCTAAGAGAAGTTGATATAGAACAGAATTGAACTGAGACTTGACATCGGGGCGTTCTGTATTTGCAACAACTTAAATCTCATTAGTATCTCATGTAAACTGTAGCATATTACCCTGGATAATGTGACACTCATCTTAAACTATAAGTACCATCTAATGCTCGAGATCTAGACACCGCTTGGCACAACTTAGCAAGCGCAACTCTAGCGAGAACATCATGCAAGTGGGTAACATCGTGCAGGGGCCCTGATGTATAGAAACTGTGATAAGGATAATTGTAAAAGGAAATGGATGGATAAGACAAGGATAAAGCCACGGAATATCGACCGTACCACCAGATTCAACATACTTTCCTGCAAAACCAGAAAATATACAAAGGTGAGGAAATAATCTAAAATTTACAATTTGAACTTAAGATGGCCATTTACATGTGTATAATGTTATTCTAGCTAGGCACTTGAGGTCAAGAGAACATTTTGCATTTTGAGGCAACGTGTTTTAGGTGAATTAGGACATTGCATTGTCGGCATGCCCAGGCTTACAAAGCTTTGTAGAACCTTTAGGGTTTTTACTAGGCTACTCTAGGAGAACCTCATTCCAAGGGGACCAACGTCTCAATGCCTTAAAATTGAAATGAAAAGGTCAATTGGTCATAAAGATTATACTGAAAGCGTAAAACTGAGAGAGGAACATAATTTCTCATTACTATAGAACTTATAACCCCAACAGATAAGCATCCTCCTATTATCTCCACTAGTTTCAATACTGATTAAGGTGGCAATGTATTTCAGTTTCATGAGCACCAGTATTTGCTTTCAGTCTTCTGTTTTAATCACCTGTTGTGCTTTACTTATCTTTTATTCTCTCAAATGTCCTTTTTACATTGTTATCTTCCATTCTTAGGAATTAAGGAAAATGTAACATGATGTCTGCGCAAATATAACAAGCTTCTCCAGAATCTTCACTAAACAGAACAATGTGTTGCCTAAAAATACTTCGCTGGAGTTCACGCATGTGTCTACTTGATAATCATAGTGCAACTGCCAAGTAAAACATCACTATGAGTTCAAAATATTCATTCTCATTCATCAAAATGTAATCATGTAATCAGATACAGTGAAACTTCAAAGTGATCACATTACCTAATGCCATTGCAACTGCGTAGGGATCTTTTGTGGCTAGTTCAGATAAAATTTCCAGCGCATGCCTCACTGCCACTGGGTCAGAGAATGAAACACTGCGATAATATACAAAATGGCTCAAGGATTGGTGTCCAAAGATACAAGAAAATGAAATTTTAATGAAAACAATTAATATAAAGATGCTTCCATTCCCCTGAAAGACTAGATTCTGAGTATTAAGGCCTAAAACATTTCAGATAACATTTAGAGTCTACTTCTGGTGACTTGAGTAATTAAGTAGTTCTTGAATTTGAAACTTAAAATACACTTTTGAAGCATGTGGAACAAAAACCAGAGTTTCTCTGAACCCCTTGTCCCTTGTACAAATTTTACCTAAAGGCAATTAAGGAATAAAAGTTTTCAGAATAGAATCAATCATGGCTGAAGTCTGAACAAAGTCCTAGTAAGTTATAGAACAGCGAGAAACTAATGTTTTTACATTCTTTTTTTTTAATAAAAAAGATGCTTCATTATCCTAATGAATCAAACTTTTCAGTGCCGATAATGGTAGCAACTCTTTGTCCAGAAAATGATGGTTTGTGCCCCTCGTGTGTCTCTTTGATTCTTCCGTTTTGCAGGATTGTAGTAAAGGAGTTTTCTTCCATACGAAATTTAATTTAATAGTAGACGATACTGCAATATCTTAAACTTAAAACCATATTACAAGAAGCATAAGGTGCTTGTAGAAAAAGATGCGTAATTTTCTTATCTTATTCCTTCAATCATAACACCTTATTTATACACAAAAGCTATCGTTTATATTAGGTAACTGAATCAATCAAATATCTAAATATCTGCCTAAATATATTATTCCTATTTTAACACTCCCCCTCAAGTTGGATCATAAATGTTAATCATGCCCAACTTGTTACAAAGGTAATTAACCCGAACCCCATTCAGAGCTTTAGTAAACAAGTCTCCTAGTTGGTCTTCTGTCTTCACATATCCTGTAGAGATTAAGTTTTCTTGCACTTTTTCTCGAACAAAATGACAGTCAATTTCAATGTGTTTTGTTCGTTCATGAAACACGGGATTAGAGGTAATGTGGAGAGCTGCTTGGTTATCACACCAAAGTTTTGCCGGCTTTGAAACTTTAACACCAACTTCTGTTAACAACTGATATATCCACATTATCTCACATGTAGACTGAGCCATAGCTCTATACTCCGATTCTGCACTTGAGCGAGATACAACATTTTGCTTCTTGCTTTTCCATGAAACCAAATTTCCTCAAAAAAACACGCAGTAGCCTGTAATGGATTTACGGTCAAGTTTAGATCCTGCCCAATCTGCGTCAGAAAAACACTCTATATGAGTGTGACCATGATTTTTATATAATATGCCTCGGCCAGGAGCCCCCTTCAAGTAACACAAAATATGTTCTAAAGCTGCCCAATGATCAACAGTTGGTGAAGACATAAATTGACTCACAGTACCAACAGCATATGCAATATCCGGACGAGTTACTGTGAGATAGTTAAGTTTGCCAACCAATCTCCTATACTTCTCTGGCTCTTCGAATAAGTTTCCATCCTTTGTGAGTTGCAAGTTCGGCTGTAACGGACTACTGCACGGTTTAGCCCCTAACTTTCCTGTCTCGGTTAGTAAATCAATGACATATTTTCTCTGAGATAAAAAGATGCCTCTTTTACTTCTGTCACCTCAACTCCCAAGAAGTATTTTAATGACCTGAAATCCTTAGTGTGAAACTGGCTGTGAAGGAATGACTTCAAAGATGATATTCCCATAGCATCACTTCCAGTGATAATAATGTCATCCACATATACAACAAGAAGAATAACACCAGATGAAGACTGCTTATAAAACACTGAATGGTCAGACTTACACTTGTTCATCCCAAATTGTGCAATTACTTGACTGAATTTTCCAAACCAAGCACGTGGGCTCTGTTTCAAACCATAAAGAGACTTTCGAAGATGACAAACTTTTCCATACTCCGCTTGAGCAACAAACCCTGGTGGTTGCTCCATATAAACCTCCTCCAATAAGTCGCCATGTAAAAAAGCATTTTTAATGTCTAACTGATGCAAGGGCCAATCATTAGCGGCAGCCAGAGACAAAAATAAATGAACGGATGTAAGCTTAGCCACAGGAGAGAAAGTGTCAGAGTAATCCACGCCATAAATTTGGGCATATCCTTTAGCGACAAGGCGAGCTTTAAGCCGAGCAGCTGATCTATCAGGATTAACTTTAATATCAAAAACCCACTTACATCCAATAGCCTTCTTACCTGCAGGTAAATTCACTAGATTCCAAGTATAATTAACATCTAAAGCATTCATCTCCTCTATCATTGCCGCTCGCCAGCCAGGATGAGACAAGGCTTCATTAACAGTTTTTGGAATAGATAAAGAATCAAGAGAGGCAATAAAAGAGCATGACGAAGATGACAAATGATCGTATGAAACAAATGATGTAATGGGATAAGTGCATTGTCGTTTACCTTTACGAAGAGCAATAGGAAGATCATTGTCTACCGGATCTGATGGCGAAGGCAAGACTGGTGCAGGACATGTAATAGGAGAAGTCTGTCGTCTGGAGTAAACCTGATGAATAGGTGGGCGTGTCGTCTGGAGTAAACCTGATGAATAGGTGGGCGTGATGGTGGTGGTGCTGGAGGTGTTAAATGTGGAATAGCGGCAGTGCCAGATCGATAGGTGACTTCATAAGCCAACAAATCATCATTCTCTGCATGACCGTCGGTACAGGTAGAAGTAGGAATGAAAGGACAATGGTCCATAAATGTGACATCAATAGAGACAAGAAATTTATTAAGTGTAGGACAATAACACCGGTACCCTTTCTGTAACCGAGAGTAACCCAAAAAGACGCATTTGAGAGACTTAGGATCTAATTTAGTAATATGTGGACGAACATTCCGGACAAAACATGTACTACCAAACAAGTGAGGTTCAATAGGGAACAAAGGTTTTGTAGGTTGTAGGACTTTGTAAGGAATATCACCACGAAGAACTGAAGAGGGCATACGATTAATGAGAAAACAGGCAGTGGAGACAGCATCAACCCAAAAATTTTTAGGGACATGTGTCTGAAATAATAGTGCCTTAGCTGTCTCAAGCAGATGTCTATTTTTACGTTCAGCCACACTATTCTGAGATGGTGTGTCAACACATGATGACTGATGAAGGATGCCATGTTTAAGCATATAAGACTGGAAGGATGCAGAAAAATATTCCTTGGCATTATCACTTCGCAAAATATGCACAGATGTGTGGAATTGTGTGTGAATTTCGGCACAAAAAGCAGTAAAATGGCTAAATAGTTCTGAACGGTTCTTCATAAAGTAAACCCAAGTCATGCGTGAAAAATCGTCAACAAAGGTAACAAAGTGACGAAAACCAGTCATAGACACAACGAGGCATGGACCCCAAACATCGGAATGAACCAACTCAAAATGAGACTGTACTCTATTATGGACCCGAGGGACAGAAGGTAGACGATGATGTTTGGCAAACTGGCAAGACCCACAGTCTAAAGAAGAGATATGGTGGAATTAAGGACAAAGTTTCTTGAGTACCTGTAGAGATGGGTGTCCTAACCGATTCTGGGCTTCAAAAGGAGTTATGACAGCCGAGCAAGAAACAGACCTAGATACTTGCTCCGGAATATCCAGAATGTAGAGACCTCCTGAGACATGTCCTTTACCAATAATTTGCTTCGTCACAAGATCCTGAAACAAACAATAATCTGGGAAGAAAGTGACACAACAATTTAGAGTACGAGTAATTTGACTGACAGACATTAAATTGAAAGAGAAATCAGGTATATGTAAAACATGTGAGAGTGAAATAGAAGGGGTAGGATGAGCAGTGCCAGAACCAAGAACATTGGACGTAGAACCGTCTGCTAACGTGACTTTAGGCAAAGAGGCGTGTGGGGTAAATTGGGTAAATAAATCGGAATTACTCGTCATATGATCCGACGCACCAGAGTCAATCACCCATCGTGAGGAAGAGCAAAGGAGGGTCGTACGTGGAGTACTTGACTCAGCAATGGTAATGATAGAATGAGATGAAGCGCTAGATGTGTCTTTATACCGAAGGAACCGAGCAAATTCAGATGCAGAGACATTAAACATCGGTTGGCCACCCATATTATACCAGTCTTCAAAACTACAAATTAAGGCTAGAACTTTTACAACGCAGCAGCCCAGATAAACAAACGCAACACCAGTCGCGCAAATCGAAAACTGATGATACCCAAATCAGAAGAAGTAACAATTTTGCAAAACGAACATCGAAGCGACCTAGAACATACCAATACGAAGCCGTCGGTGACAACCGGAGAACCGTACGCGTCCTCACGCGCCGGCGCGTGAACAGAACTGCCGAAACATACGATCAGCGCGTGTGGCTCACGCGCTGATCGGAATGCGACCGGACCGGCAGGGATCGACCGGAAATAGGATGGTGATCCCGCTGGTGTTGGCGGTGAGAAACGATCGGCACGGGAAGAGACGGCAGATCAAAAAAAAGCTGACTGTTTTCGGAAAAAAAAACTAGGGTTTCTCTCTTTTTTTTTTCCGAAAAAAAAGGGACTAGCTCGATACCATGTAGAAAAAGATGCGTAATTTTCCTATCTTATTCCTTCAATCATAACACCTTATTTATACACAAAAGCTATCGTCTATATTTGGTAACTGAATCAATCAAATATCTAAATATCTGCCTAAATATATTATTCCTATTTTAACAGTGCTCAAGGAAAAGAAACAACAAATTACCCAAATTATCAGTGAAATTCGTGAACAAAAATAAACATAATCATGAAGCAATTGCAACATAAGAATTGGTAGTTGAGTGACAACATCCAAGAACTGGTCAATAATCAACCAAATTTATGCCGTCATCAAAAGGGAAATGGAATAAGACAGAACATTCTGTGGACTAATAAGGAGAGCTATGATAATAGAAAGTCTTCAAACATGGAAAATCGGCCTTCTCATAGCTTATATGAAGGTTTAACTTCAGTTTGTAATTTTGTATTAGATTTATATTTAGTATAGGTATTAATAGCTTTTTAAATCGACTAAATCAGCTGGTCACCAGATTTTAATTGGGACAGGTAATATTTATACTTGTTTCGATTAGTTCCTTGCCATTAACACCAGTCACTTTTTGTTCAATACTTTGATACTGATACACTGACATCTGTTTGCTTACTTAGAACTTATCATAAAATTAATAGGTGTTGCAGTCCTCAATGAATGTGATGCCAAAGAAATAAACAGATTTCAAAAGGCTCATATAATCTATAAGAAGAATGGTATCCGAATCTTTAAGCAAATTAGAAAGTTACTAGACATCCTACACGGAAATGACAATATAATAATAGGATGTCTCAAAGCTATACCTAAACATGTTGAGAGAATAACAATCAATTTTGTTCAAGGTCAGTACATCATCTACATCAAGTTGGAGCCAAATTTTGGACTGCTGAGAGTTACAAATGGAAGTCTTGCTTCTCTAGCATTCTGCAAGAGATTTTCTGATTCCTTCATTAGGATCGTTATTTTCTTTTCACAATCAGAACTTCGGAATTAATTGATCTGTTTTAGAATATTATAAACTATACCAATGAAGATTTCATCGGTCGTTCTATGTGCCATCCTTAGAGTGAAAAAGAATCGGTAAATCTGAAGATATATAATGAAGATCGCAGAAAGCTTCATTACTCTGCTTCGGGGTTTGAATGATTATATGCAAGTAGATATCACCGAAAATTAGCAGCACTAATACAAGACAGATCATTTGTTGTGCTGGCATTGCTTGAGTCTGCATAATTAAATCATCAACAAAAGATAGTAAGCTAACCCTTGAACAGCACGATGAAGAAATGCTGGGTTATCTGGATCTAGAGGGAGTCTTCTCAAAGCACTTATGGCTGCGTATTGCAAATTGCTCCAAATGATAGGCTGATAGATTTACCATCCACAGGAAGATAAGAGAAACCAATTAAAATTTTGAAGTCATGATAGCACGGGAAAGATCGAAAACATCAAAGGAAACACAGATATACACTTATTGATGAACTGTGAGACCTCAAAATGGGTATAGTAAAAGAACCAAAGATGAACCAACAAAATTTTCTATAATTATATGTTGCATTGTAAACAAAAATACAAAAAAGTTAATGCATCATACATTGAAATAAAAGAATATGGTATTTCAAAAAGTATACAGCACTTCAGTACAGTATCTAACTATTCAACATAAATAGTTTTTGCATTATAGTCTGACATAAAAAACATTAAAAACCACGAAGACTATAATGGTGATTTCATAAACCTAGCCAATGATATTTTGGAGGATAACAATAACCATTAAAGATTGGAATAATGAAAAATGAAATCATTCATGAAGCCATTGAGACTGTTCTTTCGAATCTGCTTAGTGATTCAAACAAAGACTTTTTGAGGATCGTTATTATGAGTTTGAAATAAAAGGGACTAACAAAATAGGCTAAGACAGTATACATATATCTTTCTTTAGCTCTTCGGCTACCTCAAGTCAGAGGTCAACTCAAAAAAAGATAAGAGTATGACAGAAGAGCAATCAGGAGGATCATTAACCCCAAGCGAAATTTAGAATTTAAAATAAAACCTAAAACAAGAAAGATACTCTAATTTGACAGGGTTACCTCCTTGTCACCTCCCTTTGTTCCGAATATGCCTTTCTTTCGCTTTTGTGGCTCAGCAACCTGTCAATTACAATGTTTCATGCTTGAAGCAGGAATTGAGGTTTTACTTTAAGCTCTAAAATTACAGAATAACAATCTCATTTATACAATACAGCGTAACAATAGAAGCTGCAACAATAACTTTTATAATTGCAGAGCACTACCGATTACAACAACTGGGAACAATAATGATAATTACAACCACAAAAAATATAGGTATGCTAGCCAAAAGTAGCTATCATTATAGTTACAGAAAGTTCCATTTCATTTCAACAATGGGATACAAAAAAATTACCTATCCGAACTTGATGGGTTTTTGCACCTTTTCAAACTAACTATTTTTTCACATGTTTATCTCAACTTCATGGGTTTTAAACTTCCTATATAATGTAACCACTGAAATCATATAAAAGCTATACTCAAAAAGTTTACAAGACTGAATTAGTCCCAGATCTGCTGACCTCTCACTTGTAACTCAACATCCCCCGGTGGCATGTCGACCATGTGTGTATAAAATTTTATTTATGTCAGAGAAATAAAATCACGTAAGGACAAAGGGATGTGAACAAAAATGGGGAGGTTAAAGTAATCCACTCTGAGATTTTCTGCCAGACTGAATTAGTCAACATTCACGACAAATAAGAGGGAAAATAAACCAACCATATGTACGTTCTGTCTTTTAAAACTATTTTTCCATAAATAGTACCCCTCTAAGATGATAAGAAAAAGAAACCAATTTATGCCCCTATGAAGAATTACTTGATAGTGTGTGTGTGGTGCTATATGTGCAGATTTTATATCACACCATACTCGTGAATTAGTGAAAGGAAATGTGATAATCTGCAGTAAGAGTTTTCAAGAAGTAATGATCACCAATCAAAAAGCGAACAACAAAAGAAGTACCAAAAGGTTGTCTTGTAATTTGCAGCAGAAGAAAACAAGATACAACATAAGGTACTTATTAACTATGATTGAATTAATATAATACAATTTATAATTGAACAAACCTTATCCAGAATGGTGAACACAATTCCGTACAACTTGGATAAAATTTCTGAATTGCTAGAAGGAGCACAGGTAAGAGCCTTCAATGCTTGCAGTCTCCGTGCATGAACTTCAAAAGCAAGAAAGAAAAGCAATTTCCAACTTCATAAGTTTCGATATATTTATGCTAACTAACCTTTAAACAAATCTGAATTTTGTAATACATTTATGGACACTGGACAGATATCTTTAAAATTTAAAATAAAGGACAAAGGTACAAAAGTGCAGTTCTCTTCTTTTCTTGATGAATACATTGTCTCACAGTGAAAACCTGAAACTAAAAAAATTCACATAAAAGTGGGTTGCCTTACTGTTGGATAGCGCAAAACAAACTTCCCATATTTTCGAAAAGTCAAATGCAACTTACCAATTAGCATAATCTCAAGAGCTCAAATGCAATGTATTTTAGATTACATGGAAACTATCTAAATTTAAACATATAACCGCTCAAATATGGAAACTTGGAAAAACCAGATAAAGATATAGTCTGTTTGCGAGAACAGTTAAGTGGCCATGGATCTTAGTATCATATGAAATTGCTAAACAAGGTGATCAAGCTGAGTATGTCACAGAGAAGTTGTTTATTTGGTTCTCATACTAATGTCCATAATATTCTATTAGAACTCAGAACTCACCACCCTGTACAAGCCAAGGTCTCATAATACTAGCAGAATATGCAATATCAGAACGAGCAGTGAGATAGTTCTAACTAAGCAACCAATCTCTTATACTCGATTAGGTTGCATCGGTTTGCTGTATGTTTTAGCCCCCTAACTTTCTTGTCTCCGTTAACAAATTCATTCAGGCGGTTGAAAGGTTAGGGATGAGCACAAGGGTTCTATAATCCATATAAACATTTATAAAGATGACAAGCTTTCCTATATTCTCCTGAGCAACAAACCATATTGGTTACTCCATGTAGACATCCTCCATTAGATCCACATGCAAGAAGGCATTTTTGATATCTAACTAATGCGAAGGCCAATCATGAGTAACATCCGTAGATATGAACAAGCGAACATTTGTCAGTTTCACTATAGGGAAAAGGTTGAAAAGCTGTCAAAGCAATCCACACCATAAGTCTAAGCACAGCCTTTAGAAAAAAGACAGACTTTAAGGCGAGTCATAGAGCCATCAGGATTATCTTTAATCCCAAAAACTCACTTACATCAATTTGTCTTTTTACCGACATGAAAGGAATTGATCCAGAATCAAGAGAGGTAACAAAAAAACATGACAAAGAAGACAAGCGATCATAGGAAACAGAAGACGAGATGACATAAGCACATTTCCATTTACCTTAACGAAGAGCAAGAAGATGATGATCTTTATACGATGAATTCGGTGGCAGAGTAGTAACCGGTACAGGACATGTGGAGGAGGATTTTGTCGTCTCGAATAGACATGGCATTATGTGGGCGAGATGGGGTTGGAGTTGTGATGCAGTATTTAGTGGGTGATAAGTGACTTGATAAATCAAGATATCACCATTCTCTCATTTACTGACAGTATAAATCAAGATCTTGATCTAAAAAAATAGGCTGGAGAGAAACAACAGTCCATAAAAGTGACATGGTCAGACACAAGATATTTGTTAAGACTCGGACAAAAACATGGGTACCCTTTCTAGAACCGAGAGTAAACTAGGAAAACACACTTAAGTGATTTGGGATCCAACTTAGTAACACAAGCCAATCATCACTAACAAAACAAGTACCACCAAATAAGTGAGGTTAATGGAGAACAAGGACTTCATAGGAAAAATGATTTTACAGGTTCACCATGAAGAATAGAGGATGGTATTCGAATAATTGGAAACATGCGGAGGAAACAACATCAACCCAAAAACTTTTAAGGACATATGTCTGGATAAGAGTGCTCTCGTTGTTTCAGAAGCTGTCTATTTTTCTTTCACCTACATCTTAAATAAGATGGAGTGTCAATTCAAGAGGATTGATGAAGAATGTCATTTATAAACATATAAGTCTGAAAAAAGTCAGAAAAATATTATTTAGCACTATCACTCTGCAAAGGACGTAGAGGAGTATTTAATTATGTTTAAATTTCAGCTTAAGCAGTGAAGTCCGAAAAAAGTTCATAATGATTCCTCATAGAACACACCCAAGTCATGCCAGAAAAGTCAATCAACGATAAATAATGTCATGATACTACCTTGAAAGCGTATTTGAATTAGCACGATTCTAAATCTGAATTTTAGAAAAGGGCAATATGGTCATTACACACGCTGCTGGACCTTTTAATAGCTGGTTTTAGGGAGGAGAATTAGTTTTGGCATTTTGGAGAATTTACAGGTCTTGAATTTCTTCCTCTCGATTCCCTCCTCTCTCTTCTTTCTCATTCGAGCCATTACTCAACTTATTATTCGATTCTATTACTTGTATCACTTGATTGTTAATATTACTTGTATTAAAGCCTTGAATTGTGCTAATTGAGTTACGGTTGGCTAATTGAAGTAAATTGTTGATCGTGATTTGTCGAGTAGTTGATAATTGAAATGCGATTTAGGATCGATTGCCTTCGATCCTAACAAATGGTATCAGAGCGATCGATCCCGAGGTTACGAGTGCGAGAATGGAGTATTCTAGTGATCAAATTTCAGAAATTCTTGAGATGTGGAAATCTGATTTCGAGCAAGCGCTGCAAAATTTGTCCGAGAAATGGAAGAGCAAACATGAGAAGCATGAAGAACTGAAAGAAGCTGCAAAACCTACCAATTTATACATGGAGAAGACTTCTTCTCATCAAGCAGCCAAGGTGTTCGATGAAATGCCTGAGTCGGCAGTTCAATCTAAATACTTGGATTTTTTGCGAACATTGGTGGTTACGGTACATGAAACTTCATGTCCAGTGACTGTAGACACTCTACATCAAATATTTGACGTATATGGCCTAGTTGAAGAGATCAACATTATTCCTAACGTGGAAAGCTTTCAAGCATTGGTAAGATATAAATCCATGGGAAGTTCTCTTTCAGCTATGTACTCTCTACATAATCGATGCATTTATGAAGGTTGTTGTTGGTTAGATATTAAGTATTTGTCATATACTTTGTTGGAGGAAGTACTCGGAAGGCATAATTCAATAGAACAAATGCATTCGGAGTTAGAAATGAAGCTGAAATTGATGTATGCAGCAGTTAAGAAGGTTAAATTTCCTCGTAAGCTTGAACCTTCTCCACTTAATAACTCGGTAACATCTATTATATTGCGTGAGAGTTCGATTCATGTAGGTGTTGTGTTTTCAAATGAAGATTTTGTCGAACTTGGTGGTGATAGAGTTCCTACCAAAACAGTCACTAAGGTGCTTGGCGAGTTGTCTACGAAGGTGTTCGGGGCTAGAGATTTTGTAGAGAATTTTAAGAAGTATCAGTCCACAGAAGTCCAACAACTTACAACATTAGAAATGGCTTGGGTCAACTTAAGTAATTCATTTCTCAACTCCAGTACGATTGAAAGAGTTGAACATCTGGCCCCTAGAACGAATTCTTTCCATTTCGTTGTTGATCGTGCATATTATCTTACTGAAAGGAGTAGGGAAGGGAAAGATCAACTTAAGTATTTAATCAAACAACCGGAACAACCACTTCCACCACCCGAACCACCACCACCATGGAGTGCTTACAGGCTGCCACCTAATGAAACTTCTCGACATTGTTCATCATGTAGGTATTGCTATAGCAAGGTTTTGGGGTTGGGAATATGGATAGTAGGAATGTTAAAAATGGGGGCAGTAACAGTTGAGGTATCGACGGGCAATGTTGCGTATGGGGAGTTCAGTAATAATTTTGCGAGGACTGGATCAGAGGCTATTGGTTTTAAAATTGTTTCCTGCTGAATTGCTTATTGGCAGTCTAAGCAGAATGTGATGTTGCTATTGGCATATGCTAGACAGTCCTCAAAGGTTCAAGTTGAGCAAGTTTCACAAGATTGCTCCCCTGATGTGTGGGGTCATAGCTGAAGGGCAATTCATAAGGAAGGTCAACTCAGTTAAGGTGGGGATCAAATGCGAAGCTTTCGTTGTCAATGAAAATCGATGAAGGTGGAATTATATTGAGTTCATCTATCCAAAGATGAGGCCACATTGGAAGATTAGATGTAATCACCCAACAATTTATACAGATTAAAACTTGGGGACAAGTCTTTTAAAAGGGGGAGCATTTGTCATGATACTACCTTGAAAGCGTATTTGAATTAGCACGATTCTAAATCTGAATTTTAGAAAAGGGCAATATGGTCATTACACACGCTGCTGGACCTTTTAATAGCTGGTTTTAGGGAGGAGAATTAGTTTTGGCATTTTGGAGAATTTACAGGTCTTGAATTTCTTCCTCTCGATTCCCTCCTCTTTCTTCTTTCTCATTCGAGCCATTACTCAACTTATTATTCGATTCTATTACTTGTATCACTTGATTGTTAATATTATTGTATTAAAGCCTTGAATTGTGCTAATTGAGTTACGGTTGGCTGATTGAAGTAAATTGTTGATCGTGATTTGTCGAGTAGTTGATAATTGAAATGCGATTTAGGATCGATTGCCTTCGATCCTAACAAATAACAAAATATTCAAACCCAAGTATGGACATAACAGGACAAAGGCCCCAAACCTCGGTATGAACTAACTCAAAAAGAGAGCTTACTCTGAACACGAGATAATAAATAGACGATGGCATGTGGCGAAGTGAAACGACTCATAATCCAAAGATGAGACATTCTGGAACTGATGACAAAGTTTCAGTAATACAGATAGAGAAGGGTGTCGTAATCGACATTGGGTTTCAAAGTGTTATGGAGCAGATTTGGAAGAGAATCTGGAAGATTCAATTATTGATATATTTTAATTCCCTTTCCAAATTAATAGGATTTTTGTTATTTCCTTTCCTAAGTTAGTGGTTATTTTATTTTGGTAATTAGGGTTTGCTCTATTATAAATAGGGTGGCTAGGGTTTGTTATTCTTATCAAATAATTGATCAAGAATTTAGGAGCTTCTTTTGACTTTGGGATCAAGAACGATAGTCGTTCTTGGTATTTTGGGGCAAGAACATTAGTTCTTGTTTATTTATCTATTTCACCTTATTAATAAACTAGTTATTTCGTTTCTATCATTTTTGTTTCTATCAATTGGTCCGACCTGCCGGATCTAACACCCCGCAACTATGACCAATACCCGTGCTAGTAACGACTAACGAATGGACCGAATAGAAGCCGACCAGGCAGAGATGAAGGCTCACTTGTTGCAACTGGCGGTTGATCGGAAAGCCAATCAGGAAGCTATAGACAACAATTGGAAAGCTATTCAAATTCAGCTTTCTGAAATAACATTAGCAATCAAACATCTGGCAAAAGCAATGGGCGTCGCCCTCCCCAACACAGTCCCAACCCTCCACGTTGCACTTCCCCACACAACTCCAGCACCTACGCCTACGCCTACGCCCACCCCAGTTCAAACAACATCGGAATTCGCCAACAATGAGGTAGGGGAACAGGCGAGTCCCTACCGATCAAACCTTTCACCAACTTTGTTGCCTTTGTTCGACGGGACTAATTATGTAGGCTTAGCACCTGACAACCAGAAACATAAAGAAGACCAATGCATTCCATACAACTCGAAAATCGACGACAAAGAGGTGCAAATTTCTCGTAGTGAGTTTAAACTTGTTGACACAGCCATATCTTTGAAGACAGTAAAAGATACTATTCTTCAGCTTTCACCAACATCACGAAAGAAAGAGTTTGTGAACGTGGCGTCTCTTACCCGAAGCGGAATTCTTCCTATTGTCTGTCAATATAAAAAAGAGAACTTGACGGAATGTCTGCAACAATTTCCCAAGTTCAGCCTTGGGGACAAGACTGTTTTTAAGGGGGATGGAGTTGTTATGGAGCAGATTTGGAAGAGAATATGGAAGATTTAATTATTGATATATTTTAATTCCCTTTCCAAATTAATAGGATTTTTGTTATTTCCTTTCCTAAGTTAGTGGTTATTTTATTTTGGTAATTAGGGTTTGCTCTATTATAAATAGGGTGGCTAGGGTTTGTTATTCTTATCAAATAGTTGATCAAGAATTAGGAGCCTCTTTTGGCTTTGGGATCAAGAACGATAGTCGTTCTTGGTATTTTGGGGCAAGAACATTAGTTCTTGTTTATTTTATCTATTTCACCTTATTAATAAACTAGTTATTTCGTTTCTATCATTTTTGTTTCTATCACAAAGGCAGTTACGACAAACGAGCAAGCCATTGACTTGGGAACATGTGGTTGAGACCTTCTGGTACATGTCAGTTACTAATAATCTGCCTTGTCAAAAAGTTCTTAAACCAACACTAATCCAAAAAGAATGTGACAGAACAGTTGAAATACGAATAATATGGCCTGCAGACAATGAATTAAATGGCAAATCCGGTAGACTTGAGGCATGTGAACACAAAAGTAAAAAAGTATGATGAACTGTGCCGAAACCAAGAAAATTTGATGTAGAACCATTGGCTAAAGTTAGTCTGGGCAAAGATGTGTGTGGTGTAAAGGTGGTAAAATACTAGGATTATCTGTCATATGATCAGATGCACCCAAGTCAATGACACATTGGGAGGATTAGGAAATGAGACATGTATTGATATTACCTAACTCAGCTAGAGTAATGATAGGAGCAGATGATAATCTCAATATTTCCTGGATCTTAAGAAATTGAGTAAATAAATCTGCAGATTTGGTAACTGGAACTGCTTTTGGTTCGCTGCCCATATGATACTAATATCCGGACAAACCGGCCAAAAGCAGCACAAAACCACAACTACAGCCCAATTGCAGCTAACAGACGACCTACTAGTGTCAGCAACCAAACAATTAACAGCACCAAAAAGTTCCATCAACCACTCCAAAAAGTAAGCAACAAACCCTAAATAAGAAAAAGAGCAAGTGCGCGCTACCTCACCAAACAGCAAGTTGCAGCAAAAACTGACCTGCAGGCATGTGATGCCGGAGGAATTGACCAGAAGACGAGAAATGGTCACACGCGCCCACACATTCTGGCGCGTGAAAAAGTGGAGAAAACTTGTGGCGTCGTGTGAGGCTCACACGCTACTCAGATGGTGGTCAGATGTGTTGGGACTGGAGGTGAAATAAATGGTCACTACAACAAGTTGACCCGACAAAAATCGGGTGTGCAACCAAAAAAAGAGAAACCTTAGAATTTGTTTGTCAAACTAACTGGCTCGATACTGTTTGGAACAAAATAGATGAATTTTCTACCATCTTAATTCAATGTTAAGCACTCTATTTGTATACATAAGCTATCATCTAAGCCATGAAAGAAATCAATCAAATCTAAACTATGAAGGAAATCAATCAAATGAATTATATCCTCTATCTAAATATTACATTTCTATTTATAACACTGCCTGAAGTAGAAATGCGCAGCATGAGAAGTAATTTAATAATAGAGGAAAAAGTCATAAATAGGATGATCTGACAAGCATAATTAGTGACTAATACGAAAATGATGGTCAGAAGAGGGTGTATAGCTGCCAAGTTTCTTTCTTCAGCGATAAGTACAAACATTAGGTTCAAGGACTTCTTGTCATACTACATTGTTTCATTCGCCAAGTTAAAATACTGAAGACGATGATTTACCTCCAGGAGTTGAAGACAGTTGACCTGACTATCACCAGATTTTTGAACATTTTAGCTAATACAATGGCAATTTTTAAAAAAAAAATCTATAAAAAAGCAGTGTCATTAAATTTTAAATAAATGTAAAATTGGAACAAAAAAAGGAGCTACAAAACATAAGTAATATAACGGTTTATATATTCTGAGAGAGTTTATCACTCACATTCAACTTCTTCATTTAAAGCCTCCGAAGTTAACCGTTCCACTACACCAGGGACAACATCAGCTCTTGTGACCCCTCCACCTGCATCAATGTCAGCCAAAGCATCCCAATTCGGAGTAGGTATACCACCCCCTGTGCTTAAACCTTGAGAACCAGAGTCTGAGAGAATCCTTGCCAAGTAATAATAAACATACCGCAGTACCGTTCTATCCTCACACTGCTGGTCAAGCTGTTTACCATAGAAAAGGATAACGCAAATTCTTATTCATTTTCATGAAAAAATCTCAGTATAAGAAACTTGGTAGAATAGAAAAAATAGATAGAATAAGGGGTTGCAAGATAGTTTTCTCAACTAAATGATGAAACAATAACACGTGACAAACATGTATTGGTAATATACAATGAAGGAATTTTTTGCAACTAGCAAGTGTACTATGGTTCTTGAGTATGCTTCATTAGCTAATAACACTCCACCCTTGTTATAATCTCAACTTCAAACCCATTTTTCCAACTCTAATTTTCATACGATTGGCAGTTTCTTTTGAACTTTGCCTATTTGAATCGGTTAAGTAGAACATGTGATGCTTATAGCATTCACCAGAAAATATATTATCTCCTAATGTAAACAATTTTCTATAATGTAAACAATTTTCTATAAGATTGAAATAGTATAGAGTATTAGTAAATTCTATCAAAATTATCTCCTCACACTGCCCACCTCGTTATTCGTCACTTATGCCAAAATTATCGCACTCTGCACCACCACCAATCTAGAACAGCAGTTATTTGCAGACACACACACCCCTCACATTCTTGATGCATGTAGGAGCATTTCATCTGCTTCTGCTAACAAGTGCCGCTAAGCTTCCACCTCTGCTTCTGCTAACAAGTGCCGCTAAGCTTCCACCTCCATCACCATCTTCTCTTCAAGTTGTGTACTCTCTTTTTTATTTATTTCTTTCTGGGGTCCAGGTTTCAATTATCATAGCAATTCAAAAGCAAGATCACTTTGATTTAATAATTATTGTTCTTTTGTTGTTCTCTTGGTTTCGCAAATCTGTTTAATTGCATGGAGATCAACTACTATAATGGCTGATGAATCAATTAAGTTTTTCTAAGATCCAGGCTTATCTTCTCTTTTCTATAATTGTTGCTCATTTTCTTTTCAATTTAACTGGGTGTTTAGTTCAATGAAACTGATCTGAATGTCTATGCTGTAGCTGTTGAAGAAAGAAATCAATATCGCGAAAAAAATCTCGACTAATAATGGGCCATATGTGCAGTGAAAAGCTCATCACAAGTTTAAATATAATCAAGGCATCTTCCATGCAATACATAAAGATCCACATCTCGCTCCAGTCGAGTGTATTAGTTTTATGAATGCATATTAGGATGAACTATGGATACATCATACCATTAGAAGTGAAGGGGCCAAAGAAGGATCAACAGAGTTGTACACAGCAAGCTTCGGAAATACATGGTGTACCAATTGCCGCTGTGAACTTTTCTACAGATATTCACCAAAAAGGAGACATCACTCCAAGAAAATAACAAATCTGACATCAAGGAATATATGCGGTAACAACATAAAAAAGAAGAACTAGGAATAGCTAAATAATTACTTGATCAGATGTGGCCGCTAGCTCATGAATACGCCTTGCAAGTTGTGCATAAGACACAGGCTGCAAATAACCAGAACTAAAAGAATCAACAAGTGAACCATGTTGTGCCATCAAATACAGAAAATATGTAAACTGCACCAGTACAGACATATATGATTGAACACAGTGTACAATCTCAGAAGCAAGAGGAATTTGACCAAATCACACAATATACGCAATAAAATCGTAAACTTGCAACCTCTGGAAAAATATAGAATTTTCAGTGAATAACAGAGATAAAGTAAAATGCAACTAACATTCCAATGCTAATGCGTGTGCTCGTCTTATTCATCTAAAAAAGATCTCAGGTTCATTCTTATTCCATGCACGTGTACCAAAAAAGTTGTAAGCCCTCAAATTCAGAAATTACACATTCAACGAGATCATGTAAAAATCAATTGCACCTCTCAATGTAGATAAGCATCACGAATACATCGGCAAATAAACACACACACACGCACTGAAATACCCTTGTCTTATGCTTTTGGGGCATAATGTTAGCTCGGACAGGATTGAAAGCGGCCTTTGCAGCAGAGATAGTGTCACTCTGGATTTGCATAAGAGTAGCTTTCTTCGACTTGCGCTCCACCACCACAGGCACCGGCGCCCCCACCGGCGTCGTGTTCGCTGCAACGTCAATCGGCGGTGGCGCCGTAGATGAAGGAGGCTTATTCAAAGCACCGTCGGACGTGATCAGATCCATGAGCGTTCTGCCTGATGAATCCTAAAACAACAGAAAAAAAAAAAGACACAAAAAAAATATAAAAACAATGCGGCAAATGAGATATCTTGATTGTGATGTTTTCGTAACGGAGAAACGGAGAGATATGTCATAGAATTCGATTACCGCCATTGATGAAATTGTAATCGCAGAGAAAATGGATTTGCTCAGTCTTCTTGGTTAGTTCGTTACAACTGATCATTTTTTCCTCCTCCTATTAGAACAGTAATTATTTGAAAATTTACCACAATGAGTATGGGTAATGTGAAATTGCATCCTCAAATTTGAGACAATTACAGTTTGACCCTCCCATTAAGATTTTCTTAACAAAATACACCCTGGGACGAATCGAGAAGAGCAACCTGACTTGTTCAATATGGCTTCGTCCTTCTTGTTCTGCACTACATGGGGTAAACTAAATTCTTAGCAAACGAAGACCAACGAAATCAATTCTAACAGAGGATGTAAATGAATCGAGTCGAATTGAATATATTGAACAATCGAATTTTGAAAATTGAATTTGAACTTAGTTTGATTATTAATAAAGTTGATGATATGGTAAATAGCCTCGTATGCTATAACCTCGTACGATACGTACCTAATTGGCCTATTTTAGGGATAATTGCCTAAGGACCCTTAATCAATAAATACCTTAATTGCAAAACACTACTAAACCCGCGTGTTTTTCAAGAACCGGGTCAAATATTGTGTCGAACCGGGTGATCAGGAACATCCATCTATGGACACGTGTAAAGCATCCCGAGATATCCGCGATCGTCCGTACAGACTGAACAGTACCTATAAATAGCCCATTTAATATTATTAAAAGAACCTTTGACCAATTGAATAGTACCTCGACAGTACCTAGTATGATCTGACAGTACGTTCTCATATCTCTATAAACCGAGTTGAGAACCTCGTATATGACCTATTTTAATTAGTTGAACTACGTTTAGACTTGATCCTATATAAAGGTACGTAGGTAGCTCAGTCGGTCTGAGTGCAGTCTATAATCAATATACGACCCTATCCAGTCCGATACGAGTCTCGGCCTGATTTGGTCCGTAAGCATTTTACGAACAATATCAGGTGGCGCCGTCTGTGGAAAACTACTTGAAGATCGTTGAAATCATGAACTCAACCAATGCAATGGACAATCAAGATACTACCACCAATGAGGAAACCCCCTTAGCTAGAAATGTCGGGGTTGGGTCGAGCAATCTGATTACTCTAAATCAGGAGGAACTGGACCGTAGAGTCCAACTGCAAGTGGAAGAAATGCTAAGAATGCGGGCTGAGAAGGCTCCAATTGTGCCTCGAAGATTGTTCAACGAGGAACAAAATCGAGAAAAGGAAGTTGGGAGTGGAAGTGGAGCAAAAACGCCCCTGGAGATCATTGACGATGCTCCTAGACGAGTCAGAAATGTCACTGCTCTCATGGCTCGTAATGCGCCATTCTCCGAAGAAATAACGATGGAATTACCAGATAAGAACTTTTCAATGCCTACTCTGCTAAAATACGATGGTACTGGGGACCCAATACCTCATGTAACATCTTTTGAATTATTGATGTCTTTTCAGGATCAATTTGATGCTGTCAATGCAAGAATATACGTTTCAACTCTGACCGGACGAGCGCAAGATTGGTTTACGAGCCAATACAGAGGATCCATCGTCTCATATCCTCAACTGATTCGAAAATTTGAGAATCACTTTGCCAGCAATAAGAGAGCGAAAAAATCTATATCGATGATAATGGGTTTAAAGCAAAGCTCGACAGAAACTCTACGAGCTTTTATGCATCATTTCAACCAGGAAATTCTCAATTTCCCAGATTTGAACCACGATTTGATGGTTACCATCCTACTACGAGGCTTGTTAGCAGGACCGTTTGGCGATGCTATTGCACGAAAAGCCCCGAACTCCCATGAGGAGATGATGGAATTGGCAACGGAATACATCAATCAAGAATAGATGAACAAACTAAAAAGCACCAAGAGTAATCTCCCTTTGAACTATCCGAGCAAGGATAGAAGGGAGGAAAACTCCGAGGATGCTAGAAAGTACGATTCAAGAGAATAGAAATGATCGTCAGAATCATAAACCCCACAAAAAAGGCGAACGAATTTCGAAATACGAGCAGTATACACCTCTGAACGCGACGAGGCGATAGGCTCTGTTCGCTATACAGAATTCAAGACACTAAAAAAAAATTGTACGACCTAAACCATTGCAACATGTATCCAGAAAAGGGGTGGAACATTACTGCAAGTTTCACAAAGAACGAGGACACGACACGAAAGAATGTTTCCAGCTGAAAGATGAAATTGAAAAGTTAATTCGGGAAGGATTTCTACGAGAGTTCTTAGAACAAAAGATGACTGAAATGAGACGATATGACCATCAACAAGAACATGAACGACCCAGAAGTCGTTCAAGGGAAAGAAGAGACTATCGGGGAAGAGAAAGAAATCCCAATGATGAGAGAAATGACAGATATGGTCGAAATAATCGACGATAGGATACGAACTAACACCGACCTGAAATGGGGAATCAACCATTTTGGGGAAATATCTTCGTAATATCGGGGGGACCCGATGGAGGAGATTCTTCAAGTGCAAAAAAAGAAGAGGTTGAGAGAAATTCGAACTGAAACTCGAAGGCATGGGGCTCATAAAACACTGACACTGTCGCAACACAATGAGCCCATAACCTTCACGGATAAGGATTTCGAGGGAATGATGCTGCCGCACAACAATCCTATGGTAATTACGATGATGTGGCAAACTATGCAATCCACAAGGTATTGGTGGATACGGAAAGTTCGGCTGACATAATCTTCTGGGCCGTACTAGAAAAGATGGGATTGCATACGGTTGATCTACAACCTGTAAACACTCCGTTGGCCGGCTTTGGAGGGTCAAAAATTATGCCAAAGGGATCAATTGACGTTTCTCTCGGAACTGCTCCGAAAAGGAAGACGGTGAGAATAGTTTTCCTGATCGTCGATGTACCTTTTGCATATAATATGATCGTTGGACGACCGATGCTGAACAAATTCGAGGTTATTGTCTCGATATTACATCTGAAGATGAAATTCAAGACGAGAAACGGGGTCGGTAAAATGAAAGGAAACCAGTTGGAGGCTCGTCAGTGCTATATGACCTCCTTGGAACCGAGGGTCATGAAAAGAAAGAGAGAAATACCTGACATCAGCGTCACAGAAATGGTTGCAATTGAGTTGATTTCCAAGATCGACATCGAAGAGAAGGAATGGCGAGAAGCAGAGAAGAAAAAGAAAGACGGGAAAATACAAAACTGATGCTCCGGATACATCGATCAAACCCACTGAGCACAAAACTATCCAATTTTTTCCTAACGACCCTGAAAAGACAACCAAGATCGGCGGGGAATTGAGCCCGAAAATTGAGAGGGAACTCGTAACTTTCCTACGAGCTAACACGGACATCTTTGCATGGACAGCTCCAGACTTCAAGAGAATTGATCCAGAGATCATTAAGCATCAACTAAACATTGATCCGAATGCTAAGCCGGTAAGGCAGAAGCGAAGAAATTTCAGCCCTAAAAGGAATGACATCATCGACGCGAAGGTCAAGAAGCTCTTAGATGTAGGCTATATAAATGAAATTCAATTTACAGATTGGTTGGCTAATGTCGTAGTTGTACCCAAAAAAAATGGAAAATGGCGTATGTGTACTGATTTTACTAATTTAAATAAAGGTTGTCCTCGTGACGCGTACCTCCTGCCTCGTATAGACCTACTCGTAGATTCCATTGCCGAGTGTGCACTACTCAGCATGATGGACGCCTTTTAAGGCTTTAATCAAATTATGATGGCAACAGAGGATCGTGAAAAAACCTCGTTTATAAGTGCTAAAGGTGTTTATTGCTATAACGTGATGCCCTTTGGCCTAAGAAACTCCAGAGCAACATATCAACGACTCATAAATATGATGTTCGAAAATGAAATTTGACACTCAATGGAAGTATATCGATGATATGCTTGTAAAAAGCATTCACGAACATGACCATCTAAGACATTTAAAACAAGCATTTCGCATAATAAACAAATACGGCATTAAACTTAACCCCACCAAATGCACCTTTGGAGTGTGGGGAGGGAAATTCTTGGGTTACCTCGTCTCTGAACGAGGTATCGAGGCTAACCCCGAAAAGATCGATGCAATTCTAAGAATTCAAACTCCCAAAAATGTGAAAGACGTACAACGACTTACAGGTCGTATGACAAGTTTAAATCGATTTATCTCTAAATCCGCTGATAAAGGCCTTCACTTCTTTAAAATTCTTCGACACATGAAAACTTTTCAATGGAACGACGAATGTGAAAAGGCTTTTATAGACTTAAAACAATACTTGATATCACCTCCACTTTTGACAAAACCAATCCCTAATGAACCTCTATTCTTATACCTGGCTGTATCAGATGCAGCTATCAGTGCCGTACTCGTACGAGATCAAGACGGTGAGCACCGTCTAGTTTACTACGTTAGCAAGTTAATGTAAGGCGCCGAACTGAATTACTTGACCATTGAGAAGTGGGGCTTGGCCCTTATCACGTCGACCTGGAAATTACGACCATATTTTCATTCTCATCACATCGTGGTGTTAACGAATCAACCGTTGAAACAGGTTTTATCCAAACCTGATGTTTCAGGTCATATGATTAAATGGGCCATCGAGCTAGGAAAATTCAGCATTGAATATAAACCTCGTACGGCTATTAAAGCTCAAGCCATAGCAGATTTTTTGGTCGACATGCCTGTGAAAAGTGTCACGACAGACGAACCCATATCAACACGGCCCTGGCTATTGCATGTATATGGCTCGTCAATGGCCAAACGAGGGGGCGCGGGAATATGGCTACAAGCACCTTCAGGGGAAGACTTAGAATTTGCAGTAAAACTGAACTTCAATACTATGAACAATGAAGTTGAGTATGAAGCTTTGATCATGGGCCTCAAAATGATTGTATCTCTAGAAGTGGCTCACATTCGTATATTCACTGACTTGCAACTGGTCGCAAAACAAGTGGGAGGAACCTAAAAGGCTAGAGAAAAAACGATGGGCAAATACCAAAAGAAAGTTCAGGAATTAATGGAGAAATTTGAAGCGAAGGAACTCCTACAAGTACCAAGAGGAGAGAATGAGAGGGCAGACGCCCTTGCCAAATTCGGAAATCAAGCTATCGGGATAAAAAATTGATCTATCACGGTCCTAATTTCCGCCGAAGCGGAAATAATAGAAAAGATTTTGGCAGCACTGTTACTCAACGACGTCACTGATTGTAAGACACTAATCATTCGTTTTCTAGTACATGAAGAACTTCCTCAAGATGCAGTTGAAGTAAAAAGGTTACGACACAGAGCAACACGATATAATGAATGACAAATTGTATAAGAGATCCGTTTCTGGAATCTTACTACGATGCTTGTCCCCAAACGAGGCAAAGACAGTTATGAGGGAAATCCACGAAGGAAGCTGCAGAAATCACTCTGCGGGTCGATCTTTAGCGCAAAACATTTTACGCCAAGGTTTTTACTGGCCTACGATGGTTGAAGATGCCGTATAATTCTCTCGACGTTGCGTGGAATGTCAATTGCATTCAAATACGATTCATAAACCTGGAACCCCAATGGAAGCAATCACAATTGCATATCCATTAGACCAATGGGAAATTGATATCCTAGGTCATCAAAACCTCTTCATATATAATGAACGACTATGAAATACGACATGACTTAACGATAAATTTATATACATGCAAGACCGTTCCCGCCGACTCAAGGGCAGAAAAAATTCATCATCGTTGCGGTTGAGCATTTTACAAAATGGGTGGAAGCAGAAGCGGTAGCACGGATCACCGAACGAGCTATGATTGACTTTATATGGAAAAGCATTATATGCAGATTTGGTATTCCCCGGATTTTAATATCTGACAACGGGACTCAGTTTAACGGTAAGGATATGATCAACTGGTGTAAAGAACTGAAAATCAACCAACATTTCACCTCGGTGGGACACCCCCAGTCCAACGGGCTCACAGAGGTCATAAATCGTATTTTACTACAACATCTCAAAACGCGCATCCACGGAGAACGAGGGCGATGGGCTAAGAGCTACCGGGGGTATTATGGGCATATCGCACGACGCTGCGATCTTCTACAGGAGAAACCCCATACTGCCTCGTATATGGATTAGAAGCTGTTATACCGGCAAAAATAGAGGTCATGACCGACAGATTGGTTTCATACGAACCGGATACTAACTCAATACAAAGGGAATTCGAGTTGGACGTTATCGAAGAAATTAGAAATTGGGCTTACGCAAAGATTTTGAGACAAAAAATACGATGATTCGGGCCTACGACAAGAGAGTCAATCTTCGTACTTTTCAAGTGGGGGATTTGGTATTAAAAAAAGTGGAAGTGTCGAAGACCGTAAAGAAACTTGAACCCAATTGGGAAGGGCCGTACAAGTTGGTGAAAGTCACGAAAAGAATGACTTATAAATTACAAGATATGGAAGGGAAAGACCTACTTTGTCCGTGGAATGTAAATAATTTATGATGTTTTTATGCATAAGAGCATATCAACAATTGTACAAGACGATGCTACATGTAACCTTGCAAGTATTATATAAAAACGTACGAGCATGAACTCGAGACAAAAATTCGAACATTTATCATGTCATAATAAAATCGTTCACTATACGTAGTAAAGATTACATCAAACAAAACGTTTATACATCATCAAAACATACTATTGTTCAAAACATACTAAAAATATACATCAAAAATAGATCAAAAATCATCTACATCATCTTCATAAATTATTTTCGGGCGCAGACTCGGGCATAGGATCGGCAGCTGGCATCTCCATCTCGGGCATTTTGGTCGTAGAAAGGGGAGCTGGGTAGACTCGTTCCTCGATGACCGGTTCATCCTCTGCCTGAACAGTAATTAAGGCACCTTCACCAGCAGCAGCACCCCTATCAACAACTGATTCGAGTGCTCTCATGAACGCACTGCTTCCACGGTTATGGATGCCCTCTTGCCTCTCCTTGGTTACGCATTCTACGATGGCATCAAACTCCAGGAATTCCTTATAAGGTTATGCCTCGTCCGGAGTCAACGAGGGTCTCAAAGTTTCCTCATAGGCATGGTTGGCAACATATTGCTCTACGTCGAACTCTGGACTTAACAACCCATCCTGTTTCAGATAATCTAAGGACTTATAATAACCATTAAGATGGTCGTTCATGGCCTTAGACATTGTTAAATATTCGAACTGAAGTGCGGGCGAGAATCAGTTGCTTTTGGTGCTCCAAGTTGTCAGCTTTCACTTTCTTCAGCTCTCTAGCCATCTCTACCAACTTAGCCTACATCATATTCCTTTCAGCCTCTGCATTTTTTCTCTCCTCCTCTACCATACCCATATCAGCCATACGAGCCATCGCCTCGTACTTTTTCTCTACCTCACTATGTTCCTTTTTATACTGGGAGCACAATAGAGAAAGTTGATGCAAGCACAACCCCATATGACTGAAAAGTATTATGTCAAAATACGAATCACGTATCATACGAATCTTTTATATAAGTCCAGCGACAAATAAAAAAAAAGGAAAGGAACGAACCTGGTTGTGGTGAGCAGCCGCCATCTTCTCCACTTTTGGGTGCGCACGCTTCAGAAGTATCATCTTGTCTCGAGGAAAAAGAGGATGATTGTACATCTCCATGGCGATGCTCCCAGTGGGATTCGATAATACGCTGCTATCCTCGTATACACGCGGCTGAAAGTTTAATGGGGTAATATCCTTGTTGACGGGCGGACGTTCATCAATTTTCAATTCAGTAAAATCCGCCAAAGATAGAGCCTCTAATTTGTTTACTAACTCTCTCAATCTGGCCTCCTCGCGGACGTCGAAGGCTTCTAGATGGGGGGCCTCGAGAGTCACTCCTGGAGAAGACGAGGCAGTTACAGCAGTTTCGACCCTTGGGCGCTTCTGAACCCTCGTGATGGGTTCAGTGGTCGTACCAGGGGCACTTGGACGAGGTGCATTGATGCTACGACCCCATGTAGAAGCGAAAGGAGGAGGAGGAGAAGACCCTGCTCTTGGATTAGCAGCTCTAGCTGGCGCTCCCAAACTTATGCCTCAGCTAGCAGTTTAAGATGCACCTCGGCCTCGAGTCTTTGCCATCTGAGCCATATAAGAAGATATAGCTGCAAGAAGATAAACAACATAAACATACGAAGCATATAACATAAGGACAAAGACTCGTACAAAAAACCAATATTCTACCTAAATCAGAAACATGTTCCACTTCTGCAGCACTAAGTCCGCAGGCTCGAAGCATAGGCTCGGATATCAGATCGACACTATAATACCATTCTAATATGTCGTTAATTTCCTCCTCTGAAATAGTTGGAGGTCCGACCCTCAATCTTGTGGGGACATTTAGGTTCCACTTACGAAGCACTCCCCAAGGTGTTTCGTCAGGCATGGCAAGATAGAAATACTTATCTTTCCAAGCTCAATACGAATCTTTAGGCGTAGCCTGAACCCGGAAACCCTTCTGAGGGGTAAGATAATAAAAACCTAACTCTGAAAATGATTTGCATCGATTCAAATGAAGGAATTTGTTAAAGTTTTGGATATTTGGTTCGGCATTGTGAGCTTGCATTAATATTATAAAATAAATAAGATGGCGATACGAATTTGGCAACAACTGGGAAGGGCACAAACGAAGGTGGTTCAGGATGTTTACGAGTGCAGGGTGCAAAGGAAGTTGTAGACCCGCAACAAAATGCGCTACATGAAAAGTACGATAATGGCGGGGTGGAGTGTGAATACGATCAGAAGAACCAGGTATTAGAGCCTCGAAGTTATCTAGAATATGGTATTATTTAAACGTTTGCATTATACGACCCCCTTGACCGAAGTTTGCACACTCAACCACTGTTAAGTCGTATTTTGTGCATATTTTACATGTCTAAATTTGGGTTGATTGTTATGATTACTCTTCTTATTTTGTGACTTTAGGTTGTTAATTGGATCTATGAAGATTAAAAGAAGAAAAGAACCAAATGGGACGAAAAAGAAGAAAAAAGGACGAAAAAAAAGATTTAGATGGAAAAAGCCAGCAGAAGACTACGTGCCCACGCTTAAATCCCCAATTGCTTCTGCCCAGAAACGAAAATTTATGAAAAAAAGCGGGATTTCAAGATTTGGACTCAAGATTCGGTTATCCAGCTGTCAAAATCGGATTTTATAGCTGTTAAGACAATTAGTTGGGATTCATTCCCTTTTATTCGTTAGGATTTTATTTCCTTATTTCTAGATTTTGCAAGATTTGATTTTGTTAAGTTTGTTAGGATCCTAATCTTGGTTAGTTACCTTTTAGATTAGGATTCTACTATTATAAGTATGTGGAATTTTATTCCACAAGACACCTTTTATTCTATTTTTATTCAACATCGTTTTTCCCTTTACTCTGGAGTTCTCGATTTCTATCAACTTTTGCATACGTTCGATTATGAGTTGCTAAACTCATACTTCTAGTCGAGGATTCTTCAAGGTTTGATTCTTTAAATTCGTGAGATCGAATTGTGCTATTATTTCTCTGTTTCTAGGTATTTACTTTTTCTCTGATCTTTGTTGACAATATGTTTCAATAGGTTAGATAACTTGATCAATTATTTAATCTTTGAAATCGTATTTAGCTATTTAGGGGTAACTCCGTGACTGGCTAACCCTAATTTTGTAGCAGTTAACGACGTTGATTATTTAATCGTTTTCGATTAGTCGTTATGAGAATTAGTAATCTGGTCTAAATAAACCGAGCTTATGTGTTTGTTGGCTAGAATTGGTGTCTTTCTAATACGTGCATGCTATCGATAGGCTAAATCCTAAGAGCTTGTTTAGGGTTGTCTAATTGGTAAGAGAAGTAGTCAAAGAGCTTGTTTTGGTTACCGACGACTTAAGGAAAGACTAGGTTATTAGAGCTTGTTAATAACTATAGCCAATTTATCTATAGAACATTGAATTATCTTTGCATCAGTGATCGAATTAATTGAATCAATACCGAGAAAATCCGAAGACTAGAATTTTCCATCATATTGAGAACCCGAATTTTATTTTAATTGCATTCTTTTAAATCTGCGTTTTTAAATCTAGTGCTTTTTAATTTACGTCTTTTAATTTTAATTAGTTAAAAATCTCAAAACCCCCCTTTTTATCGATATTAGTAATTTAGGAATTAAATTTTACACCATTCCCTGTGGACCGACCCTACTTATCGCTGATTACAAATCTTTTTAAAGTAGGTTTTTATTTTTGTTGGATTCGACACCCACCAAATTTTGGCGCCGTTGCCGGGGAACGGTGTTATATATTTATTTCCGTTGTTGCTAATATTTTCGTTTTAGTTTTGTTTTGTTAGTTTTTTTTTGTATGCCTAGGACCTTTCGTGGAAGTGAATTCGAATACGATCCTGAGATCGAAAAACGAGCCCGCCGACTACGAAAGAGACAAGGCAACGTTACTTTACTACCCCGTCGGTTTCATCGTCTAGAACCGAACCTGCGTTTTCTTCTAGCGACTCAGAAGAGAAAAACGAATCAATGGACAACGTTGCTCATGCCGCACCTCCTATTGATGCCAATGCCAATGCCGTTCCCGACGTTGTTGAAAGGACACTAAAAGACATGGCCATGCCAATTCCGAACCAACAACCTCTCTGCATTCCTTGCCCTAATCTTGAGGTAGATTTTGAATTAAAATCTGGAACTATTCGCTTACTACCTATTTTTCGTGATTTCGCAGGAGATGACCCGCATAAACACCTGAAGGAATTCCACTTGGTCTGCTCGACTATGAAGCCTAAAGACATAACCGAGGATCAAATGAAATTGAGGACTTTCCCTTTTTCCCTAGCCGATAAAGCCAGAGATTGGCTATATTTCCTACCTCCCGGCTCGATTAAGACATGGAACGAGATGGAAAGACAATTCTTAGAGAGATTTTTCCCAGCATCTCGAGTCGCAAACGTAAGAAAAGAGATTTGTGGAATTCGCCAGTTTACGGGTGAGACATTATATGAATATTGGGAACGTTTTAATCAGTTGGTTGCTAGTTGTCCACAACATCAAATTCCAGACCAACTCCTCATACAGTACTTCTACGAGGGATTAATGGTCATGGATAGGAATCTGATAGACGCTGCGAGTGGGGGAGCATTGATTTACAAAACTTACACCGAAGCGAGGAATTTAATTTCAAAAATGGCATCTAACTCCCAACAGTTTAGTACACGACAAGAACACCCAACGAAGGAAACGAATGAAGCAACCATAGCGTTACTCAATCAGCGCATGAACGATATGACTGCCCTCGTACAAAAGATGGCTATGGGAAACACTCAACAAGCTAATATGTGTGGTATTTGCTCTGGGATAGGACACACGGCCGAGATATGCCCCAATAATCAAAATCAGGCTTTCGAGCAAGTCAACGCAGCTGGATTTCCGGGATTTGTTCAACGAAAATACGATCCTTTCTCGAATACATACAACCCTGGATGGAGGGATCATCCTAACTTAAGCTATGCTCCAAAACCATCGTACCAAAAACCTCTAGAACCTCCGTTCCCTCAACAGACTCAATCATCAGGCACGTCTCTAGAAGATATTGTTAAGATGTTGATGACTAATACTCAACAATTTCAGCAAAGTACTGAGCAATTCAAACAGGAAATACAACATGGCATACAACAGAACACCGAGCAATTCCAGCAAGGCATGCAACAATTTCGAAACGAGAGCCAAAATGCCATAAAAAATTTAGAAAAACAGATAAGTCAAGTTGCAACCACCGTGAACGAGTTGGTATCCCAAAATTCGGGCAAACTGCCGTCCCAGGTCACTATAAACTCGAGAGAGAATGCCAATGCAGTGACGTTACGAAGCGGCAAGGAACTGAAGGAAGCAGAACCGTTACAGAAGTTAAGCAATTCTCCGAAGTCTTCTGCCGAGAACACTTCAAAACGTGAAATTGAAAAAGAATTGGAAAAAGAAGAGGAGCCCGTTGTCAAGCAGAAAACTATGAATTTTGTGATCCAACCACCTTTCCCAGGACGATTCCTCAAGACAAAGAAAGAGGAGCAAGAAAAAGAGATACTCGAAACATTCCGAAAGGTTGAGGTAAACATTCCACTTCTTGATGCCATTAAGCAAGTACCTCGTTATGCTAAGTTCCTTAAGGAACTGTGCACGACAAAGAGAAAGCTTATAGGCAACAAGAAGATACACGTAGGTGAGAACGTATCCGCAGTACTTCAAAAGAAATTACCACCTAAATGTAAGGATCCAGGCATGTTCACAATTCCTTGTAGAATAGGTAACGTTCGAATTGAAAAAGCTATGCTAGACTTAGGAGCCTCAATCAATGTTATGCCACGATCGATTTATGAGTCACTTAAGATAGGAAAATTGAAAGAAACCGGTGTAGTTATTCAACTAGCCGATAGGTCAAACGCGTACCCCGACGGTGTCTTAGAAGATATTTTGGTACAAGTTGACAACTTGATATTTCCTGCTGATTTTTATGTGGCCGATATGGGTCATAATGATTTTGGTAAGTCCGCACCTATTTTATTAGGAAGACCCTTTTTGAAAACGTCTAGAACAAAAATCAACGTAGATGATGGTACACTTACTATGGAATTTGATGGTGATGTTATACAATTTAATATATATGAATCCATGAAATACCCTCCGGATATTCATTCTGTTTTTGGTATAGACATTGATGATTGTCTAGCGCAGGTTATGTTCGAGTTAAAGAACGAGGATCCCATGCAAGGCGTATTAACGGCAACTGACTTTGAGGCAAAAGAGAGAGACTTTGACCTATCCAAAGAATTAGAGGATGCAAAAACAGCCCTCGATTCCCTTCCTTCTTTACCTTTAAACGTTTCTCGTATTTCATTGCCAATTTCTACTACTAAACTTCTTCCTTCAATTGTGCAGGCACCTAAACTGGAACTTAAGAAGCTTCCCGAGCATCTTAAGTATTTATATCTAGGGGAAGGAGAAACTTTGCCGATGATCGTATCGAATAAATTAACTCCTTTACAAGAAGAACAATTAGTACGATCATTGAGGGATTACAAGGAGGCAATCGGTTGGACTATAGCCGACATAAAAGGGATTAGCCCTTCCATATGCATGCATCGAATATTAATGGAGGAAGGAGCTAAACCAAAAATGCAAGCACAAAGACGCCTAAACCCGCCAATGATGGAAGTAGTGAAGAACGAGGTACAAAAGCTTCTCGATGCAGGTATTATCTATCCAATTTTCGATAGTGCTTGGGTAAGTCCGGTGCAAGTTGTTCCTAAGAAAACTGGTATTACTGTGATCGAAAATACAGAGGGTGAGTTAGTTCCAACCCGTGTTCAAAACGGTTGGAGGGTATGTATTGATTATAGAGGTTTAAATACCTCGACTCGTAAGGATCACTTCCCTCTCCCTTTTATTGATCAAATATTAAAACGTTTAGCTGGTCGATCTTATTTTTGTTGTTTAGATGGCTATTCAGGTTTTCATCAAATCCCAGTCGCACCAGAAGATCAAGAGAAAACGACGTTCACTTGTCCTTTTGGCACATTCGCATATCGACGAATGCCGTTTGGTTTATGCAATGCTCCGGCGACTTTTCAAAGGTGCATGGTTAGTATATTTTCCGACTACGTCGAAGACATCATTGAGGTATTTATGGATGATTTTACGGTACATGGTGACTCTTTCGATTCATGTCTAGCTAACCTTAGAAAAATATTAGACCAATGTATTAAATCGAACCTTGTACTTAACTACGAAAAATGTCATTTTATGGTAGAACAAGGTAATATTTTAGGTCATATTGTTTCATCTAGGGGGTTAGAAGTTGATAAAGCAAATATTGACGTTATCAAAATCTTGCCTTACCCCACATGCATGCGGGAGATTCGCTCTTTTCTTGGACATGCAGGTTTTTATCGACGCTTCATCAAAGACTTTGCAAAAATCAGCAGACCTTTGTGCAATTTATTGCATAAAGATGTCACATTCGAGTTCGACGAAGAGTGTCGAAACGCCTTTAACACACTCAAACACCTTCTAACCACGGCGCCGATAGTGAAAGCACCCAATTGGAGTCTACCATTCGAGATAATGTGCAACGCAAGCAACTACGCTGTCGGAGCCGTCCTTGGTCAACGAGTTGATAAAACGCCTCACGTGATATATTATGCCTCGAGAACTTTGGATAGTGCTCAATGCAACTATTCAACGACGGAAAAAGAACTTTTTGCTATTATTTATGCTTTAGAAAAATTTCGATCTTACTTACTCGGTACTAAAGTTATTATTTTTTTCGATCATGCAGCTTTACGTTATTTGCTGAGCAAGAAGGAAGCGAAACCGCGACTTATACGATGGATCCTTCTACTCCAAGAATTCGACTTGGAAATTAAAGATAAAAAAGGAGCTGAAAATCTAGTGGCGGATCACTTAAGTCGGTTAATCAATTGCGAAGAATCGATGCCATTAAGAGACGAGTTTCCCGATGAACATCTATTCGCGATAAATTCTGAATTTCCATGGTACGTAGATATTGTGAATTACTTAACCACTAAGACCCTACCGGATGACTTAACTCGAAATCAAAAGAATAAAATTAAAAGTGACTCTAAGTACTACGTATGGGATGAACCGTACCTATGGAAACATTGCCCGGACCAAGTCATGCGAAGATGCGTCCCGGAAAGTGAGGTACCCTCTATTCTTCGTTTTTGTCATACCTTTGCATGTGGAGGGCATTTTGGCTCAAAACGTACCGCTCACAAGGTTCTCGAGAGTGGTTTGTTTTGGCCAAACATTTTTCACGATTCACACGTATTCTGCAAAACATGCGAAAATTGTCAAAAAACGGGTAACCTAAGACATAGAGATCAAATGCCATTAAATCCAATACATGTTTGTGAAATTTTTGATATATGGGGTATTGATTTCATGGGCCCTTTTCCACCTTCTTTCGGTTACAATTACATATTACTAGCGGTGGATTATATTTCTAAATGGGTCGAAGCTAAAGCAACAAAAACTGATAATGCTAATGACGTCGTAAGTTTTGTCAAGTCTAACATTTTTAATAGGTTCGGGACGCCAAGAGCTATAATCAGTGATCGCGGAACACACTTTTGCAACAAGATTTTCGAGTCGATCCTGAAAAAGTACAATGTAACTCATCGAATTTCCACTGCCTACCATCCTCAAACAAACGGACAAGCCGAAGTTTCAAACCGAGAAATCAAGTCCATACTTGAGAAAACGGTCAACCCAAACAGGAAGGATTGGAGTATGAGGCTAGATGATGCACTGTGGGCGTATAGAACGGCGTATAAAACACCAATCGGAATGTCCCCGTTCCGTATAGTTTTTGGGAAACCATGCCATCTTCCCGTTGAGTTAGAGCATAAAGCGTTCTGGGCAATAAAACAACTCAACATGAATTTGGATGAATCGGGAATTCATCAAAAGTTGCAATTACAAGAACTCGAAGAAATCCGGAATGAGGCATATGAGAACGCAAGGATATACAAAGAAAAAACGAAGGCTTTTCGAGATAAAACAATCATGAGAAAAGATTTTGTCATAGGACAAAAAGTCCTTCTTTTTCACTCTCGTTTAAAATTATTTCCCGGTAAACTTCGTTCTCGTTGGGTTGGACCATTTATAGTTACTGATAAATTTCCTCATGGTGCAGTTAATGTTCAAAGTCCAACAACGGGGAAAACTTTCAAGGTAAACGGACATCGTTTGAAACCTTTCTACGAAGGATTTCAAAAATACGATGTCGAAACGACGGACTTAGAACCAATGAAGAAGGCTACATAACTTTGTAGCAACGTCTAGCCAACGACGTTAAAGAATGGCGCTGCATGGGAGGCAACCCATGAGTTTTTCTTTCCCTTATTTGCTTGTCTTTTATTTTCAGTTTTAATTTTTTTAACAGAAGCGTTTCAAAAGTTAAGCGTGCCCACGCCTAACTTACGAATCTCTTCTGTTTTGCACTTTCAATTTTAACAGAAAACTTTGAAGAATTAAGCGTGCCCACGCCTAAAACTTCAAAACCTTCTGTTTCGCACCTTTCAATTTTTCATGTTTTTTTTAAAAAAAAAAAATTTTGGAAAATATAAAAACGCAAAAAGACAAACCCTAATCTCATTTCCCCCCCCCCCCCTAATTTCTAAAAACACAAACTCGAGCCGTCGCTTACCTTCTTCTCCGGCTGAAATTGCAGGTTTTCCGGTCATCCTCTTCCTTCGATTTCAACACAAAACAATGGGCGACACATTCTCCAGCCTGGCAAACTATGGCGAAATCCCGTCGCCACCCTCGGCTCAACCCTCTCGAAACCCTAACCCTACTGAAAATCGCCCACAACCGCAGCCCGCTGAAAACCTTACCGAAGACCCGTCACCGGTCCTAACCCAAACGCCGCCGCTCGTCGCTTCGACCCCCCAAACTCAAACCGCGACTACCCAAACTGCTGAAACACCTCAATCACCGAACCCACTTACTCCACCGCACAACGCTAACCCGATTCAACCACCTCCGACCACTGCGTCCACCGACATCTGCCCGATAGAATAACTTGACAATCTCGCCGCCCAAATTCAATCCCTCACATCCACACTGAAGTTAATCGCCGATCGCTTGAACATCACGACCGAGTGATGTCGTAGGGAAGTCCCCCTCCTTGATCCTTTATTTTTTTGCTATTGCGTTGCATGTTTATTTATGTCTTATCCATTGAGGGCAATGCATGATTGAAGTGTGGGGGGGGGAGTTTTCCTATGCGATTGTGTGTACCTTGGTGTTTTTGCTTAGTTGTGACTATGTGAAACAATAAATTTTTTTAGATTTCGGTATTTTTAGACTACTTTAGTTTGTGTCTCTCTTGAACAATTAGACTTTGATAAATGAGCATGCTTTGATTGAATTTTTGTGCCATATGAAGTTTGTGTTATGTTCAATGATTAAAAACGAGCATAGGAAAGCATGTTTTAGTCGATTACCCTACCTTGTGAGGACTTGTGCCATTTGATCAATAATTCACGATATGATCTCTTTCTTCTTGTGTGACTCACGTGTTTTTGAAATTCTAGAACTTGTTTTGAACCTTGTCAAAATTACACGAGTATGTGCATGATTGAAGATGATAAAGGCATTTAGGATTTAGCCCACTTTTGCCAAAATAACCGTACCTTTGCATTATCCCCTAGTTAGCCCACTTTGAGCCTTTTTATCCTATTTTCTTGAATTACCCCGCGTTTGAGCCCTTACCGTTTTACCCGTCTAGAAAATATATCGAGCATGGAGGTTATATATTATTTGGGGACGAAAAGTCAAGAAGATGATGTTGTTGAATAAGTGTGGGGGAAACTCGGAAAAAAAAAATTCAAAAAAATCAAAAAAAAAAAAAAATATCAGAAAAAAAAAATATCGAAAAGAAAAGAAAAGAAAAGGGGAAAACCAAAAGAAAAATTAAAAGAGAAGTTCGAAAAATTAATGAGGTACCGAGCCCCCGAGAAAGATAGAAAAAATGTGTGGTATTTGGGTCCTTAACGGCAAATATACCCAATGGGATCTCGATGCTCGATAAAATTTTCAGACTTAGCCACTTTTTCGACCTCTCTTTTCATTCCTACCCCGAACCTTAGCCACGTTACAACCCTTAATAAAGACCTTTTGATTCAATTGTGCACACTCTCAACCGTAGTGGCGACATTGGTGTATAACCAAGCCTATGGAATAACACTAACACGTTGAGATTCGAGCGATACACTTATAACCATACACGAGAGTTGGAGAGTATTTGAGTGAAAATCGACTGAAATTTTTGCTTTCCTTGTTCAATTGAGGTCGTTGTTCTAGCATGAGATTATTGTGGTATCGAGAATTTCGATTGATTACGTGTTTCGTGCTTCGAGTTTGATTTTGTTCTTTTGATCACACTGCTGAATGGTTTAATTTGCCGCATGGTACTGTTTTGAGTAGTTTTTACATAGTCAACTTTTGAGCATTGCCCGAGGACGCACAATGGCATAAGTGTGGGGGTATTTTGTTAAGTCGTATTTTGTGCATATTTTACATGTCTAAATTTGGGTTGATTGTTATGATTACTCTTCTTATTTTGTGACTTTAGGTTGTTAATTGGATCTATGAAGATTAAAAGAAGAAAAGAACCAAATGGGACGAAAAAGAAGAAAAAAGGACGAAAAAAAAGATTTAGATGGAAAAAGCCAGCAGAAGACTGCGTGCCGACGCATAAATCCCCAATTGCTTCTGCCCAGAAACGAAAATTTATGAAAAAAAGCGGGATTTCAAGATTTGGACTCAAGATTCGGTTATCCAGCTGTCAAAATCGGATTTTATAGCTGTTAAGACAATTAGTTGGGATTTATTCCCTTTTATTCGTTAGGATTTTATTTCCTTATTTCTAGATTTTGCAAGATTTGATTTTGTTAAGTTTGTTAGGATCCTAATCTTGGTTAGTTACCTTTTAGATTAGGATTCTACTATTATAAGTATGTGGAATTTTATTCCACAAGACACTTTTTATTCTATTTTTATTCAACATCGTTTTTTCCTTTACTCTGGAGTTCTCGATTTCTATCAACTTTTGCATACGTTCGATTATGAGTTGCTAAACTCATACTTCTAGTCGAGGATTCTTCAAGGTTTGATTCTTTAAATTCGTGAGATCGAATTGTGCTATTATTTCTCTGTTTCTAGGTATTTACTTTTTCTCTGATCTTTGTTGACAATATGTTTCAATAGGTTAGATAACTTGATCAATTATTTAATCTTTGAAATCGTATTTAGCTATTTAGGGGTAACTCCGTGATTGGCTTACTCTAATTTTGTAGCAGTTAACGACGTTGATTATTTAATCGTTTTCGATTAGTCGTTATGAGAATTAGTAATCTGGTCTAAATAAACCGAGCTTATGTGTTTGTTGGCTAGAATTGGTGTCTTTCTAATACGTGCATGCTATCGATAGGCTAAATCCTAAGAGCTTGTTTAGGGTTGTCTAATTGGTAAGAGAAGTAGTCAAAGAACTTGTTTTGGTTACCGACGACTTAAGGAAAGACTAGATTATTAGAGCTTGTTAATAACTATAGCCAATTTATCTATAGAACATTGAATTATCTTTGCATCAGTGATCGAATTAATTGAATCAATACCGAGAAAATCCGAAGACTAGAATTTTCCATCATATTGAGAACCCGAATTTTATTTTAATTGCATTCTTTTAAATCTGCGTTTTTAAATCTAGTGCTTTTTAATTTACGTCTTTTAATTTTAATTAGTTAAAAATCTCAAAACCCCCCTTTTTATCGATATTAGTAATTTAGGAATTAAATTTTACACCATTCCCTGTGGACCGACCCTACTTATCGCTGATTACAAATCTTTTTAAAGTAGGTTTTTATTTTTGTTGGATTCGACACCCACCAACCACTTGACTACACTCTCATCCTCAATGACATCGGTGAATAAATTCCGATTTACATCATCGTCACCTTCAAGATCTAAGAGATCTGAGGGATCTAACGATGCACTAACTTCGACTGATTCGTCACTCGAATTATTCGAATCTGAAAACTCAGAACTCGAATTCGAGCTATCATTTAGACCTATTATATCTACAATCTCATCCGACCCTTCATGACTCATGACTAAAGAGCTAACAAGGGAAAGAAAATGTACCGGTTGGTTAGGTTGAAGATGCTAAGGAAAGTGGGCTCGTAGATGGAAAATGCGAATCTCCAAGAGTAATCTGCTGTGAAAACGAGGTTGAGTCAGTGATGAAAAAATTCGCAAATGATTAAAATAATTTAGAGAATGGCCTATTTATACTAGAAAAGAACCGCCAAAACCAACGGTCACGATTATCTGACCAACAAAGATCCAACGGTATGCATTGGCGGACGTTTCATATGCTATGACACGTGTCAACATACCATGGTCACATACATCGAGGAATCTGACACGCCACTGTCAAAGTTAATGTCAGGTCACATCCCGATAAAGTAGTAATTAATGCCTTAATTCACCTAATTAAACCATTAATTGGGGGACTTAATGATATGGTAAATAGCTTCGTATGCTCCAACCTCGATGATACGAACCTAATTGGCCTATTTAGGGATAATTGCCTAAGGACCCGTAATCAATAAATACCTTAATTGCAAAACACTACTAAACCCGCGTGTTTTCTAAGAACCGGGTCAAATACTGTGCCGACCCGGGTGATCAGGAACATCCATCTATGGACACATGTAAAGCATCCCAAGATATCCGCGATCGTTCGTACAGACTGAACAGTACATATAAATAGCCCCATTTAATATT
This sequence comes from Verbascum thapsus, assembly GCA_963669365.1. NCBI lineage: Eukaryota > Viridiplantae > Streptophyta > Magnoliopsida > Lamiales > Scrophulariaceae > Verbascum > Verbascum thapsus. Next base: position 7,960,077 of record OY770120.1, read on the forward strand.
ATTAAAAGGACCTTTGACCAATTGAATTGTACCTCAACTGTACCTAGTACGATCTGACAGTATGTTCACATATCTCTATAAACCGAGTTGAGAACCTCGTATATGACCTATTTTAATTACTTGAACTACGTTTAGACTTGATCATATATAAAGGTACGTAGGTAGCTCAGTCCGTCTGAGTGCAGTCTATAATCAATATACGAACCTATCCGGTCCGATACGAGTCTCGGCCTGATTTGGTCCATAAGCATTTTACGAGCAATATCAGTCAAGATCAAACGAGTTTTAATCGAGATAAACTCGAGTCCAACTCGAGTAGTTTATATGATTTTTTACAAGCTTGAGTTTAAAATTTTATTCATCTTAAGAAAAAGATAAAGCGTTTGTTGGGACAAGAAATAAGATTATCTTCTCTTTTTTGGCGCAACCGTTGGATTATCAACTGAATCTTGTGCTCTTGGTCACAGATTTGATTTTCCTTGAAGGAATGTTTATTGACCTCCTCTAGTGTAAGCATGTCAGCTATTAACAACTTATGTTGGTCTAACTCTCTTGTATGGTTTACATGCTATTACAAAATAGTTTAGCCCACAGCCTAGGTTTCCCCCACGACCAAAAGAAAATAAATACGGTGTGGTGTGAGATGTATTTTGAATGATTTTTTATAAAGAAAAATGTAAATTACAGTTGATGTGAAATTTTTTTGTTGTACAAAAAATTGTTCGGACTGATATTTAGATAAAATTTCTATTAAATATTTTTAGTCAAACTCATCAATTTAGACGTAAAAAATAGTCACAATACATGTTATATTAAATATTGTGTTTTTTTTATTAAAATATGTAATTAATTTGATTCTGGCATTGAAAAATAATCGAACTGAATATTTTTAATTGATAGTGTTACTGTCATGAATAGAATCAATTTTTCTTATTTGTAAAGAAAAATTCAAAATTATTTCAAATTTGAGAGATTTTTTTAAAAAGAAATTAAAACATATTAAACAAATGAAATTTTAAAAAAAAAAAACTTATACTGAAACAGTTTTGTGTGGAGATGAATATTCAAGGCCTCATTTGTTCAGATGTAAAAGATAATGCTCAATTTGAAATTTATACACGAACAATGAGAATTGTTTTCTTGTGTTTATAAAGCCCTAAAGAGCTCTGATAAATGTAAACTGCTGTAACCAGAAAGAAGCAGAAGCTGACCGAGTATTGAGATCTTAGCACCAGCAATAGTTTATCGTGCACGAATGATTATGATTGTACTAAAACGAGGACTCCCAAAAAATGCAACTTTTATGTATAACACTGAGAATTTGCATAAATACACATATCAAAGCTCCTCTATTACCACTAATTCATCATTCTCAAATCCAGAAATGTAAAGAAAAAAGAGAACACAAACAAAGCACCATAAACTTCCTCCCTTTTCTTTCTCTATATCTTAAAAGAGAAATTAAGCCTGATACATACATACACAGATCCTCAATCAGTAGTGATTGGTTGACTAATACAGCACCTGAAACGAGCCTTTCTGACAGTTGTGATAATCTCAGTCTCTGCAGCCTCTAACATTGTGACGACCTCACGGAAGGAAGGCCTAACGTCAGCATTACCATCCCAGCAAAGTGTCATTATCTGACTAAGAGCAGGAAGACAGTCATTTGGATTAGTGGGCCGTACTCCTTTGTTTACAACAGCAAATGCAGCCTGAACTGCAGTCATGTTCTGAAATGGGAGCATACCCGTTATTAGCTCCCATAGAACTATGCCAAAGCTATATACATCCACTTTCTGAGTGTATGGCCTGTGCTGGATCATTTCCCTGCACACCAAAATACAACTATGAATCGATAAACGGTATCACGTAGAATAAATGAAAAGAAAATAATATTTTTTTCCCAGAAATTGAAAAAGTTATTTCATTTGAAAGTGCAAAGTTTATCGCGTAACACATCATTTACTGCAAAGCAATTCATATTTCATGTACAATACGGTAGCCTGGCAGTATATACCAGTCAACCTATTAACATACACGTTTTACTATATCTGGTCCTTGTAACATCTCCATAACTCCACTTGATTGTCCTAACAAAAACTTTTGTTGGAATTCTGTTAATGACTTTCCCTGACTATCTCCATGCTTCTATTTATTTAACTTGCTTAGTCTCACATGTCAGTCACCAAGCGGCAAAAATCTCATTAAAATGGTTGATTAAAGTCAAAGTCAGCACAAGCCGGAAAGGGAGGGGTATCAATTAAAAGATCACCAAGAATCTTCAATCACCAAGAATCTTCCGAGGTATTAATTCCAAAACAGAGATCCTCTATGTTGGTCACAAGTGGTATAGAAGGGGGTTGAATAGACCTGAAGTTATTTCTAACTACAAAAATTTTCGTGCTCAAACACTCAGTTGTTGTCGCTCGCTGAAATCTTTCGATGCTGACAGGCCAACTGGATTTAGGTTCAAAACTTTTACGTTTTAAAACTAACTTGACAAAGTGATAAACGCTACAATGTGTGGTAATGTTCAACACTTAATTCAGAGTTAATATGCAGTGGAAATTGATTTTAGTTTTTGGTTTTGGAAATGTTAAGCATTTTATCTTGGTTGTTAAGTTCAATGAAATCTTTATAACTTAGTCGCTTGTTTAGAGAATATCACAAAAACGATAAACACAAAGTGATAAGTAAAGAGATAGAAATTGCAAGCTCCGTTGGGTGGTGTAATCCCAACTACGTCCTTGTTCGATTTGACAAAGAAATTCAATATTGAATCTAAAGATTCACATTGAGTCTTTTCCTATACAACGAATAAAGAACTAAATAGAGCTCATTTGCTGCACAGTGATCCACTTCTTTCACTTATAAATGGCGGATGTCCTTCTCTCCTTACACACAATTTGAAAGGAAAGATGTGGTTTTTCACACAAAAAAGGATTTGTTTGTTTGTTTTGATAAGGTTCAAACAGATGATTTGATATTCACTACGATTTGGTTCTTCTAGGGAAGAGATGATTGTGAATATCTAGAATAGATGTTTTGGGATTCGAATATCGGATTCGGATATCTGAGGATGAACTTCAATAAGAATATTGAAAGATTCTTCAAAAGATTTGAGCGAGTAAGATGCTTTATAGGGTTTGATTTGTCTCAAATAAGATCAATTGTTTTCTACAGTTATTTAAGTTCTATTTATAGCCAGGAACCAAAATATATCTGTTGAAACCATTCAGTGTGCGCATATAAATCACTCGCTCAAAAAGTGGAGGTGTTAATATCCACATTAATGCTTTTGACACGCATTAAATGCATTTAAAATATATGCTCATTGAACACTAAATGCATCAGAGTAGAAATTTAATATCCAATCGCTTGTTGATGAAGTACTTGAGTATTTTGGCATAAGTCTTTGACTTTGATGAAGCTCTCGCTTATAGATAGTGTCACTTGCCATAATAATTGTTGATGTCAGATATTTTCGTGTCACTTTGCTTGCAGATCTTCAACCTTTTCCCTTAAATAGACTCACTTGGAATTCTATTAATGCTACAAGCGTTCAAGATAACAATACAACCAGACAAGAAAATATCCATTTTCTAAAAGTTACAACTCAAACATCCTATCTCTCTAACAAAGTATTATAAACAAAACTTACATTTTTCAGGTCTAACAATTTTGCATATCTTGTCATCATGAAAACTTCTAACAAAGAAATTCCTAATACTCTAATTACTTAACTAAACTTAAAAATATCTTGTGCATGATTGCCAACTGTTTTGGGAATCTAAAAGAGGAGGTTGTGGAATGAACAAAAAAGCATGGGCAAAAAGTAGAGGAATATATAAAATGCATCAGGTGCAATTTTCTTTATCCACATGACCATACTTATATTTAAGCACCTAAAAGCAATGGACTGGGAACCCAAGATGTCAAAAAGGTATGGACCTTTAGAAGGGCATCAAAGATAAACCAAAGAGAACTAGTGCACTCACACTAGATCAATTTAAGAATGCAGCTTCTGTTTGCAGGTTTTGCCTTCAAACTATCACCATAAACTTGGCTCCTATATCAAGCAACATTCTAAGTAGAAACAACCATTTTGGGGTAAAAGAAAATGGTGAATTATCCTAATATTTCAATCTGCTAATTTTTTATATCGTAGGAAAAGGACCAAACATAGAAAAAAAAACATGCAATAATATTCCAGGCTCCATTTTAAACCTGGCGGAAGAACCATATGACAGAAATCCCTTCTCTTAGTGATCCCAAAAGGCATAGCACAACCTCAGCTACCCAAATTAGCATATTATCTTAATTGGAGTTCATGAGCCTAATCAGATTTTCTGCTAAATTCGGTATCAATGCACTATCCAACTGCTGCCAATAGGTATCAAATGTCAATAATCGGATACAATGTTCAGTCGTCCAACTTTGAAACTATTTCTTTACACCATAAACCGAGACAGCTCTACATTCCCATAATTCTTTTTGTGAAGTTCTCACATCACAAGAATCAATTGATTCAGGCCATAATTAGGAAGGCCAAAAAGAATTTATGTGGTGCAATATGAAGTCAGGATAAGCATCACCAATGTTGTTATGTTTGCATCTGCTATGGCTATTCAGGAAGAACAAACACAGCCAATAACTACTTACAGAAACATTCATTGCTCTCTACATAAGTCTCTATCAATTACTTTTAGACCCCAAAAAAGAAAAAGACAAATAAAGAAAGGAAACTACTGGGTAAACGGATTTTCAGTTTACAAGTTGCGTAAACAAGAATGGGAGAAAACGATGTTAGATAACATAGATACCAAACCCCATATGCTCACAATTAAACAAATGTCAAAACTCATCAGTTTATCTTATCTTTATAAAAAGCTTATAGTTGATGCATTTTTTTTTTCTTTTTGAAGACAGCCGAGGCATCTTAAAATTATAGTATGCGTATGAAAACAAAAATATAGAGTAGAAGTCTTCAAATTAAAATGAGAACGTGTTAAGGAGGACTATTGTCAATTAAGGATAATACTATAGAAGATTAAGAATTTTGGTTGGCCATCCACCAATATCTGTGAGTCCTCAGAACAACAGAAGAAAGAACAATAGCTTTTGGGTAAACATAAAATTTCACACCAATTAACTAAACCATCAAATACTGCTAAGCTAGAGAAGGGTTTTCCACAATCTGGTGAAGATAGCAGAATATCCACCTTTCATAACATAACAAATACCTATGACTCTTTGAATGCAAAACACAGTCATGAACATGCAGTCACTGCGATTTTGCAATTCGGTTAGTGAGATAACATTGAGGGAAGAAAACACAAGGCTCCTCATAAAATGAATATGTCTATCCCAGGCACACACAATATATTTGCTTATTAATGAGATCTTTTTTAAGGAGAATAATTAATGATAAGGCTAATAAAATTACTTAACCATCGGCACAAAAACAATAACACTAAATACACTGGAAATCAATACTCAAATAAAACCCTTTAATGAGCAAACAAAGCCTGAAGGCAATAGGAACAAATGTATCATCAAACACAACAAAACACAGTAGACATGAAAGAAAAGGCGTAAGAAACTTACGGTGCCATCCAACGGTATGTTCCTGTCTCTGGTGTCATTCCTTCAGTCTGCACCTCAATACGAGCCACCCCAAAGTCCGCAATCTTAATAGACCTGTCAGCAGCAATTAGTAGATTGTCTGACTTCAAGTCTCGGTGAATCAAATTTAACCCATGCACATATTCCATCCCTCTGGCCACATCCAAGGCCTGCTTTACAGCCAATTTCAAGGGCACGGCCCGGTTCACCCGCTTAGTTAAAAATTGCCTTACTGAACCCCCCTTAGCATACTCAGTCACAATACACCACACCATGGGTTTGCGACACGCACCAATAAATCGAACAATATTAGGATGCCTCAAATTTGCAAGCATCATTACTTCCTGTTGAAACTGCTGCTCCATTAGCATTGCCCTCTCTGCATCATTCTCTGGCTTCTCTAAGAGCTTAATTGCAACATCCTCACCATTATAGATGCCTTTGTAGAGTTTCCCAAAAGCCCCTTGAGCAAAAGCAGGCCCCATGTTGAGCTTCCTAAGGTCAATCGTCCATTCATCATAATTACCAAGTCCCTCAGTAGGATATCGAGGGTCCATCAAAGCTTGAGACAATGCATCATCGCTTAGTCCATCAGAGACTCTTCCGTGATTTACACTAGCAGCCACTGAATAGTTCTTGACATGCTTGAGGCCTTGATGGCCCAAGATGCGAGTGTGTGAATCATTTGATCCAACACTGCTGTTATCCATGGACATGGCAACAGAGCCTCCACCATTGCTCATCTGCAAGCTCCCATAACTATCAATTGACATATTTGAACCCTCATTCAGCTTCCGATAAAAATTTTGCGAGAAATCGTAATTATCATGGTTATTGTTTAGGCCTATAATCCCTGTAAACTTTGGAGCCTCCAACATTTTTATTGTTTTCTATCAGCACAGCCACAGCACAGAACCTTGAAAAAACTCTATCTATACCTTCAGCATCAGCATTTCCAAACTCAATCTCACCAAAATCCTGGCATAAAAAATGAAAAGAAATCTTTTAACTGAAGATATAAAAAAAAATATCATCCATACTTCTACCATAAAGTACTACAAGCCAATAAAAGTAAACTGAACACGAATTAAATCAGTTATAAGTTTTTATCTTTTATGAAACCTTTAAGAACTAAACACCAAGATTACTAAGAATCTGCTGAAATATCCTCCATAACTTTAATCAAGTGTAAAACACAAACAAAGCGAAGCGATCCAACCCTAGTTATTCATTCACTGTAATTATTATAGTCAATACAAGCCGTTTCACCATCAAAATTTCACTTCCCCAAAAGAAAAAATACAGACGCACAAAATTCACAACTGTCTCTCAAAAATCACAAAAAAAAAAAAATTAAACCCTTTCTACAAGCACAAACCCCTTAAAAAGAGACAAAAACCCAACTTAAATTCTACTAAATTTAAACCTAAAAAATACAATCACATACAGGAAATCTTTTTCTAAATTGGTAAAAATAAAATCAATGATCCATAGGGAAACTCAAGAAAAAAAAAACAGAAAAACACACCTCGATCGAGAGGGCTTGACTTTTACAACTCTGCCTCTACTCCTCACAAAAGCTTCAGCTGTACATGGAAAAAACACGCAAAGGTGGGGCGAAAACGACAGCGTACAGTTCTGGAGAGAGAAAGCAGCGACTGATGAATGAAGAGAGAGAAATAATAAATGAAATTGGAAAGAGTGTCTGTATGTATTTATATGTATATATGTACGTAGATAGAACTTCTTTTTTAGACTTGGTCTTCTTTTCTATCTTCCTTTTATTTATGAAGGACACACAATTGCAATATTACTTCTTGCGATCATAGGGCTTATTTGCAATTTTAATTTAATTATTTATTAACTTGTAAAGTTATTTTTTTTATGGATATTTTTGGGTATTTTTTTATTTTTGTTGCAAATCATTACGTATTGAATAATATGGAAACTAATCACGTGTAGAGTTAAACGACGAATCAGATTATTCCCTAAAATTCATTTGAGCTTGATTAGTTAATATATCGATTCCAAAGTGAGGGGTGCTCATTGTGCGCAATGGGCAGTGGTCTAGCTTCTGTGATTAGCTGAGTTACCATGATTTACATTCTCACATATACTCTGTTGGGCCAGGGCATAGGGGCACTTGAGGTTGGGGACTCAATCTTTGGAACAGTTAATATATCGAATCAAATTTAAACAACTTTTTGTGCTTAATAGTTATAAAATTTTGTTGATAAGTTTGTAAGAAATAATACAAACATGTTCGTAAAAGTTAAATTAATCAAACTCCACTCGTATTCGATTCGAATGAAGCTCGTTTGAGCTTATCTCGATGAACAATTAAACAAATTCAAACATAAAAGTTGAAATTTGATTGTGGTTCAAACAAACTTGAACCATTACTCATCCAAATTAATGCTTAAGTGACCGTTTTTAGATCATAGTAATGATTAAGATAACAGTACACACATATAAATGTTATGTAAATGGATTTTGCCAGTTGGCAAATATGGGGGGTGAAAATACAATAACATTATCTTTTGGGACTACAATTGCAATTTTGGGCAATGACTTTCATCTACAGCGTATTCGCTCACACATGCTGTTAGCGTGCTATCACAGCCGGCGTGGGACCCAGTAATAACCACATCCTGGCCGTTGATTGTTGTGAGTGAGACTGTGTGGTGGTGATTTGAAGTCTTTGGTTGAACTGCGTGGAGAACTGCTCACGCGCCGGTCAATTAGTCCACTGCACGTGTGGGCCCATGTTGAATGGCAACTTTGACCGACTACAAAGAAACAATTTTGAGAATGGGCATTGGCCGAACCATCCTCTAGTGTATCAAAATGGTGTCACATTAAGTACTTATTTATTTTAATTATTATTAATATTTTATTTTTAAATAAACACTTGTCATTCCATAATGATCTAATATATTTGTGGTAGATCATTCATTATGGGATCCGCTGCAAAGCACTGTACTAATGTTTTGAAATTCAATTTATAAATTTAGTTGAAAAATTGATTACATCAAAGACTACCGGTTTGATCATTGTGTTGGTCTAATCTGTGATTTCACAATCATAAAATAAATTAAAATTATGTATTCTATATATTTTAAAATTATCTTCATATATCTACTCTATTTTTGTGAATAATTATGTTAATATTATAAATAATATTTTATTTAGATATATATACACCTATATTATAGTTGAGAGTTGAGAAGCTTTCGGATTTTTTAGGGCCAAAATTTAAAAGAAAAGTAGGAGAAGTGAGAAAGTTCAATTTAGCCCATATTTTATATAATTTCAAGACTTAACCTATTCTCTCAACTTAGGATCGGGTCGAACAATTCGATGGTTGGACCACCGGGTCACATAATTTGACATTTTTTTGCAATGTACCGGGATCGATTTTCAATTTTATCGGTTCAACCGGTCGATCCTAGTTGGGTTTCAAAACACTGCAAAAGACCATTGGAGCTCTTTTCATTTTACAAACATAGAAGTTTTGATAGGACCAACTTGAACTCGTGCCATGGGTTAAGATGTATTTTCGGGATTAAATGTCACTTATAAAGATACTTACAGATTATTTACCAATATTCTTCTCGCAACCTTCTTAAAAGAAATAAACGTTCATTACTAATTGAATCAAAGAATATTGATATTTATAAAGCTCCATTAACTATTTATGAAAATCCATTCATTACTTAATATAAGGAAATTATGATGAATATAGTAGCGCATTTAGAGCTTTCATATCAACACTTTTTTTTAGTGAGATTATTAAATTATTATATCAGATATCAAATTAACTAGTATTATTTAGCAAATTTTTATTATAAATCATATACATAATGAATAAATACTCGCATATTTAAAGAAATCGGACCATAATATGTGAATAACGGGACCTTAATATTACTACAAGTCCGAGACATTGTTGGCAATATCAAGACTCTTTACTTTGAATGCTAATCTCTTGAGTATTAATTTCTATTAAAACTAATTTAGATTGCTCTTAACAAGGGTTTCTTTGTAAGATGTTAGATTTCAATGATAATATTGTAAAGTAATATAAACTAATTATCAATTTATCATATATCACAAAAAAGGTGCATAAAACTTTCTTGAGACCATTTTGTGCAATAAAATTTAATTAATACTACTTTGAAGGGATTGATTTTAAAGCTTTAGATATGATAACTTTGAGAAACATTTTAAGTGCTTCATTCCAATTATTCACATGAGACTCTAATTAAGTTTCATTTTTCTTAGGAAAAGTTACATATTAAGAATCATTGCGTGTTTAATTGTTTTAATAATTTATTCCTTGTAAATCTTATAAATAGACTTTTGAGATAATGTATTGATAATTTTCATTGAAGAATTTTTTTTTTTTTTTTTGATAACTACAGAATTAATAAATGAAGGGATTAGTATGTAATTTCCCTTTTTCTTATATATGTGTGTATGTGTACTAAATTCAAATGTGCTTAAATCAAACTTTTTGTAATATTCTTTTCATCTAGTAAGTGTACTTTCAATCAAATTACACTTTCATAGTACATAATTTGTGATTAAAGCTAGAGAAATTATGGTTTTTTTTTCTCTTTCTTTATATTCATCTTGATTTCAGCAGAGGATCAAATTCAATAATGAGCATTTGGGAAAAGTAAGACAAAAAAACCCACCCCATCCCATCCATTCCCACACGAGTTATTTTTTATCTTGGCTAAATCATGCCTCTATTGTAGGCCTTTTTAGGTGCTTCTAAATGTAAAAGTCGATAATATGAAATTTCTTTATGCACCGGGTTTTTCTTCATCAAATGGGTGATGCTATTAGTATAATAATTATGTTATATTTGGCTTACTATTATAATTTGAACTATTTAATATTAAAAATTCAAATCATGTAAGAATTTTTCAAAAGACTCGATTGATACATTTGAATGAGGTAGGAATGAAATGGGCATTCCCAATTCCAGTCTATGCCACAGAAAGGTTAGAGAGGGTGGTGCCGCCTTATGTGTGGTGGCAAATTGGTGAAGGCCGGTCATGGAGGAGGAGGCGATTGAGTTGCCGTGAGGGCGGTAGACAGGAAATCGGAATTGGTGATAAATAACATGATAAAGCGTTAAGTACATAATAAACAAGAGAACTCTTGTATTATTCGATTGAGTAGAATGAATCATACAACTAGAAAATGAACAAATATGTATGAGAAGACAATGGGTCGTAGGCTATACAAGAATGAGTCGGTATATACAATATTGAATAATACGACGAAAAAGATGTTAAGAAATTTATTACTTCTTTAATATAATCAATAATTCTAAGTTGTTAATGAAGCAATCAATATGAAGTTATTGTATTATGTAAAACAACTCCGAATATTCTTTACATTTTTATAATTTATACTTTTTAAATTAATGATATATCATCTCTAATTTAAATTAAGAGTTACTTAAACTACTATTAACATATGCCATTATTTAGATAGAAAGATTTTGATTGTAGACTTTAAGACGATTTAAGAATTTATAATGAAAATATTATCTTTTTTAATTATTTCAAAAGGTCATCGGAGACAACATTATCTATATCTATATTATTATAAAAAGATGAATTATTTTTTTTACATTTTTTATATACCTAAAATAGCCTTATGAACTTCAATTTTTAATGGTAAAATAGTCAAATAATAAATATATAATTTATGTTAGGACTCTATAATAAATAAATAAAATAGAAGTAGAGATACATTATAACACCTTATTTAGAGTGATAGTTGGATTCAAATTATATTTAGGGCTAGTATAGCACCTCAAATCCCACGGCCAATCTCGTGTGTCTATAGAAAACACATTTTATTAATCCAAATTATTAACAATATTACCAAAACTTATTATAATATTTTTATGACAAGGCACTTCTTCCATATTCACCAAGAAAATTCTAATTGATTTTTTTTTGGTTACATCTAATAGATAAAATATATGGAAAGTAAATTTATTCTATATCGTCCTTAATTTAAAATTACAAGGGAAGTAAAATTCCCTTTATATAAACTAGTTTTTTCGAATTATTCCATCTCACTTTATCTTTAAAAATGTCAGGTTTCACCAATTCGTATGAAATATCTTGCCAAGTTACAGCTTCTGAAATTCATATCATAAGCTTTTACCTAAACAATAGGTTTCCACTTTGATGTTTACATGCAAAACTCGTGCAATTTTCTTCCATCTACACCAAATTAATTCATTTTTCTTTAGACCATCATCATATTAATTTATATCTACTACAATATAAATGTATAAAATAATCAAATACTAAGCGATTAAAGCTAGATAAATTCATAGCAGGACAAAACATGACATGAAAGAATATCAAATATACATGAATATGATGATAGTAAAATATTTCATAAATTTAATTATTATTATTATTTTGTATTCATTGTCATGCCTATATCAAGGAGAAGGAGAATGTTACTACTTACTAACATGCATAGAACTGGTAAAAGAATCAAGCAACCTTACATTTTTAAGCTTGATCGATTGTTGTATCGATTTTTTTGTTAACAATGGCATTAATTGAAAAAGCGAGCACAATACTTAACAAATAGAATTATTCTCAAGTTTAATAAAATAATGCTTGTACATAAATTATGTAAGGAAAATAATAATTACAATTTGCTCTATGACCAAGATAAAACTTAATTATATAATGTTATCCTATTATCTTCGAAATTTCAATCATAATTTTATTGAGTTGGAATGTGAGTGTGTTTGTTTTTGTTAGGCAATGTTCGCCTTCAAGAACAGTTAATATCCCATATTCTATATGTGCACCACTAACACTTTTATCTAAATTGCTTAAATATCCCATAATCTTTACAAAAATTTGTAAGAAGAATCTCTATCTTACAAAATAGTATAGAAAATTATTATTTAAAATACGCCTATATTTTTATATTTGAAAAATCCTCAGACATGCCCATTTAAAACAATTTGAGAAAATATGAATATTATTCATTGACAGATTTATTGAATTCAATTTGATACAGTTCAATATTTACATCAAAAAAATTATATTCCACAAATAAAATTCTAATTCTAATAACAATAAACGATCATGAAATTTATACATTATAAGATAGAATGTAAATGCCAAGGAAAGAGATTTTATTGCTCTTGGATTATTTTTGGGTGAGATAATATAAAGAGAGAGAGAGTGTGTTTGTGTGTGAAAGTGAATGTAAAAATTACAAAATTATAATTGTAATCTATTTAAGACCTTACTGGTCATCCCTATTCCAAATATGTAGGTGTTTGATATGTATCAAAATATTTGCACATGTTAAATATTCCTTAATAAATGTATGTGTGAATTACACGTGTTCAATATATACATATCTAAAATAGAAGATAAACATGATTTAAAAAGAAAATCTCATCTCCTCACACGTCTTCTTTTATTAGACATGTTCTCAGATTATGAGAAAAATGGGGTCACTTCCCCCTTCTTTTAGGACAGTGAGTGGTTTGTATGAGTATGTCTTTTTATCTCCCAGTAGCTTCTTCACTGGCTTTCTAAAAAGTAGTTGGAAGTTGTAAAATGTGTCACATGCTAATAATTAGTTGATGTGTAATAGGATAAATGATTGTAAAGTATGAAAGAGAAAAAAAAATATTAGTACTATAAGTTATCATTAATCAATGATTGTGTGAAATGATGAATGTAGTGATTCATAAGTAATTTATAGAGGGTTTAATAAGTAGAATTGACAAAATTTGAATTTGAATGATAATAGTTTGATTGAAGTGAATCAAGTTGTTTGATCCAAGACCTTAAAAAATGAATTAAAAATTGTAAACAAACATAGCCTAATCTTCAACTTATAATCAAGTATTATTATAAATATTAATTATTTTACACAAAATAGAGTTCAAAGTAGTTAAAAATATAAATAAAAGTAAAATAACATACTTATTAAGTCATGAAAGAATTTTTAATAATATTTTTTTTTCAAATATAAATTTTTAAATTTATTGAGCATATAAATTTCAAGGAATATTATTAACTCAAATATTTATTTCTTATTAAATGCGTTTATTAAGAATATACACGTTCATATCATAATCATCTGACAAAAAGAAAAAGAATGATTTAACCTACAGATTGAAAAGTTGGATTACAATGTTGAAAAATGTTAAACCCATAATATTATGTATATTTACTGTAATACTAAAGTTCAAAATGGATTTCTAGTTAAATAACAGTTAAATACCATGGGATAATTAACTGTATTGTAACAGTAATAATTATTAAATAGCTTATGAGTTTGTAATAATTTGTAATAATAGTTTGTAACACGTTAATTATTACTGCTATTCAAATAATTTGTACTTAATAATTATTAATACATAGTTTTGTCAAAATAACAGTTTTGTCCCTTTGTATTTGTAATCATATTTGTTATGCTTTTGTTACATTTGGGTCATTATTTTAAAAAAATCTCACATTTAATATAATCAAAATTTTCTCTAAATTTAGGGGACAAACTCATAAGCTATGTAATTTAACAATTTTTCCATTATTTTTGAAAAACTTTATCGAGTGAGTGACACATATTTTTATTAATATTATAGTATCTTTATGCAATATCACATGTTATGCATATGAATTCTCTTAAAACTAATTGCCAACAATATTAACTAATGAAGGATGTGGTTTGACCTTAAAAATTTGACCCCAAATTTTAGTTGTGATTAAACGCGATACATTTGAGAGTTATGAGATAAAATGTAAAAAATACATAACAAATGAGGCCGAAACAAGACAAAGTCGCGGGACAAAAAAATTATAATTTCCCATGAAGCTAACCTTTCAGTGTAGCAAAAAAAATATTAGTTCGGAATATAGCTTTCAATTTATTAAGGAACAATGTTAGGATTCGGGTTCAAATATATATATAATACCCTCAATTGTATTATTTTTTTCCTCTTACACATTAACTTATACGTGAGATATGTATTTTTGTTTCTCTTATATTTTTTTATCAACATACCTTATGACTGAAAAGTATAGAAATGATAGTAGTGATTCAACAAACATGAAAGCATTATTGTGTGTGTTATGATTCTGTGATAAATGTAATTGAGGATCAAAAGGGAGGGGCATTTTGATTTTGAGAAGAAACTGTTAGAATATTGATTTATATTTTGTATATATTCTTTGTATCTTTTTGATATCTTTCCATATATCACATGTATCTTTCCATATATCTTAGTTTGTTAGGGTTTTCTATTCCTTCTTGTAACTATATATTTGGATCAATGTTATACAATTCTTTATGGGGTTTTTACCTATCAAACATGGTATCAGCCTAAAAAAAATTGGAGATTGAAATCTCCATCGATCCATCATACCAGTCGAACCCCACGACGCCCTCTTTTCCGATCCAAAGTTCTTTGATTCCCGGCCACTTACAGGTAACTTGTTTTGTTTTATTCCATATAATTTTTATTGCTTATTTTATTCTCTTAAAATTGCATTGTCATGGCTGCCAATCCTAATACACCACAACCTGCCGACACACAATCTCATACACCACCTCACCCCGCCTACTCCGTTAACACCGTATTTCATCTTTTTAACTTCAAATTAAGCGAAGAAGATGCTAGGTTCAAACTTTGGAAAACTATTTTCACCGATATTTGTCGTAGCTATCGTGTCCTTGGTCACATCACCGGTAAATCTTTACCCACCGATGATGATGATGAAGATTGGTACTCTTTGGACTCAAAAATCAAAACTTGGATTTATAACTCTGTTGATGCAAACCTTTTAGATAGTGTGAGTGGTGATGGATATTCCTCAAAACAAATTTGGGATAATTTAGAGGATTTTTTTAATAACAATAAGCCTTCACGCTCTCTTCATCTACAAGAACGTTTTCGAAATCTAAAGAAAGGCACTCTCACTATTTCTGAATTTTGTCGTGATATGAAAAGAATTTCGGACAATCTTAAGGATGTTGATTCCCCTATTTCTGAACGAGAATTAGTTTTACAAATCCTCCATAATCTCCCTGATTCGTACAATAGCATTATAGACGTCATCACACATCGCCACCCTTTTCCCTCTTTCTCTGAAACTCGAAACATGTTAATGATTCATGAGTCTCGTGATAGTCACATCACCACAGCCGTTCCCCAACCCGACCCTCAAGCCATACTCTACTCTCAAAACCAACCTCGTCCTGACAATGCAAAATTTCGAGGTAAAAATAAGTATAAAAATTATTATCGTGGTTCAGGCCGGGGTCAAGGCTCCTATACATATCGACCACCATCATGGTCTACTAATCCCACAGCTGCACAACCTACGGTGGCACCACCCACAGTGCCTAGGACACCACCAACAACATATCGTGCTTCAAATCAACCATACATTCCACCATCAAATTATACTCCACACAACGCCTATGTCATTCAACCCACTCTACCGGGACTGCCTACTTTTCATGGACAACCTTCTCAACATGGGCCGCACACCTGGGCTTCTCCAATGTCACCGGCTCCTTCCTATCCGGGCCAAGATCCGCTGCCTCCGGCACATCATCAATTTCAACCAGATGCAAACTCACATATGCAACCAACGGATTTCAACAAGCTATTCTCGGCAATGACACTTCAACAACCGGATGAAGGTTGGTACATGGATTCGGGCGCCTCTGCCCACATAACATCGAACTCTGGTATTATCTCTTCTCCTACTTATGAAAATTCAAAATCTATTGTGGTTGGTAATGGTGCAATTGTCCCCGTCTCTCTTTCTGGCAGTACGACTTTAAACACCCCATCTTCAGTTCTTACTTTAAACAATGTTCTTGTTTCTCCTCATATTTTTAAAAACCTCATCTCTGTTCGTCAATTTACTAAGGAAAACAATTGCTCTATCGAATTTGACCCGTTTGGTTTCTCTGTGAAGGCTCTTAATTCTGGCGCACTCCTTTATCGCAGCAACAACACTGGAGACCTCTATCCTTTCCATTCCGTCGATGTCCGTCCTCCTAATTCGCCATCCGTTTCTGCTTTCGTTTCTTCCACAGTCTGGCATCGTCGTTTAGGACACCCGGGAAAATCTATCTTTAATTTTTTGTCGTCTCGCAATTTTATTAAAACTAGTGGTAGTGTTAAATCTTTATGTAATGCTTGCCACTTAGGTAAGAATAAACGTTTTCCTTTTGTTAGTTCGTTGTCTAAAACTACGCATGCTTTTGAAATTATACATTCTGATTTATGGACTTCTCCTATTGTTAGTTTAAATGGTTTTCGGTATTACATTCTTTTTCTCGATGATTTTACGCACTTTCTTTGGACTTTTCCGCTCCGCTCAAAATCTGAAGTTTTCGCCGTATTTCAAAATTTTCATGCATACGTACAAAATCAATTTAACTCGTCAATTAAGGCTCTACATTGTGACCAGAGAATATGATAATCAACAATTTCATGATTTCTTTAATACTAATGGCATACGTTTTCGTTTCTCTTGTCCTTATACATCTCAACAAAATGGTAAAGCGGAAAGAACCATTCAAACTGTCAATAATATGATTCGTTCTCTTCTTTTTCAATCTAACCTTCCTACATCTTTCTGGGTCGAGGCTCTACAAATGTCAACTCACTTACTCAATCTTCTACCCACAAGCACTCTCTCTTTCGTTACACCTTTCGAAGCTCTCTTTCACAAATTCCCGTCTTTTGATCACTTACGTGTTTTTGGTTGTCTTTGCTACCCTAACCTCAGTGCCACTGCAAGTCACAAACTATCACCTCGCTCATCTCCCTGCGTATTTTTAGGTTATCCATCGGATCATCGTGGTTATCGTTGTCTAGATCTATCCACAAATAAAATAATTATCTCTCGACATGTTACGTTTGATGAGAGCTCTTTCCCCTATCCTACAATTCAAGGTGCAAATCATCCTGATTATGATTGTTTTAACACTGAACCGGAACCGCCCATCATGATTCAAACATCATTCCCACACCTGCCATCACCGACGGAACCGCCACCACCCGATTCTCATTGTCCTCCGGCAACCGAACATTCTCCACTCCAAAGCCGATCCAATCAACCATCTACCGCCCCAAACATTCATCCAATGACCACCCGTTTGAAATCCGGTGTCACCCGTCCTCGACAAATCCTAAATCTGTTAGCTGACACACCCTTATCTCCGCTTCCTCGCTCTTACACACAAGCCTTATGTGATCCAAATTGGAAATCAGCAATGGAAGCTGAATTATCAGCCCTTCACTCAAATAGAACTTGGGATCTCGTTCCTAAGCCACCATCCTGCAATATTGTCGGTTCCAAGTGGATTTTTCGTCATAAGTTTCGGTCTGATGGCAGTCTCGAACGATACAAAGCCCGTCTTGTTGCGCAAGGGTTTTCTCAACAACCAGGTCTCGACTATGACGAAACCTTTAGTCCTGTCGTCAAACCCACCACCATTCGTACTGTTCTCAGCCTAGCTATCTCACGCTCATGGCCCCTTCATCAACTTGATGTCAAGAACGCCTTCCTCCACGGTAATCTAACCGAAACAGTCTTTATGAAACAACCACCCGGCTTCATCGATCCTAAACTACCTAATCATGTCTGTCGACTACAAAAAGCCCTTTACGGTCTTAAACAAGCCCCTCGCGCTTGGTATCATCGTTTTGCCTCCTATATCGCTAAACTTGGTTTCACGGATAGCAAATCCGATTCTTCACTCTTCATTCTTCGTCGTGGCTCTCACATGGCATATCTTCTTCTCTACGTCGATGACATCATACTTACGGCCTCATCTTCTGCTCTTCTCCAATCTATAACTAAGCTACTCTCATCGGAATTCTCCTTATCCGACCTCGGCCCTCTTCACTTTTTTCTTGGAATTTCAGTTACTCGTACCGAGTCATCTCTTTTCCTATGCCAAACTAAATTTGCCCGCGAAATTCTTGAACGAGCATCATTTTTAAATTGCAATCCGTGTACAACCCCTGTTGACACTAAATCCAAGTTAGCTTCCATAGGCCCTCCGATGAATGACCCGACTCTATACCGTAGCCTAGCTGGTGCGTTACAATATCTCACAATAACCCGTCCGGACATCTCCTATGCCGTTCAGCAAATCTGTCTCCATATGCACGACCCACGCGAACCGCATTTCAACGCTCTCAAGCGTATCTTACGCTATGTTAAAGGTACTTTGTCCCATGGTCTTTCTCTCCGTCCATCATCTACTACTCGTCTTATAGCTTACTCTGATGCTGATTGGGCTGGATGTCCCGATACGCGTCGCTCTACTTCTGGATATTGTGTTTTTCTAGGTGATAATTTAATTTCTTGGTCGTCTAAACGTCAATCGGTTGTCTCACGCTCCAGTGCTGAAGCTGAATATCGGGGTGTTGCTAATGCTGTTGCTGAAACAACATGGCTTCGCAACTTACTTCTTGAACTACATTGTCCACTTTCTGTTAGCACTATTGTCTATTGTGATAACATTAGCTCTGTCTATCTTGCCACCAATCCAGTACAGCACCATCGTACCAAACATATAGAAATTGATATTCATTTTGTAAGGGAACGAGTTGCTTTTGGTGATGTTCGCGTACTCCATGTACCTTCCGCTCATCAATTCGCTGACATCTTCACCAAGGGATTGCCGGCACCGTTGTTTCTTGATTTCCAATCCAGTCTGAACATTCGTGAACCTCCTGTTTCGACTGCGGGGGAGTGTTAGAATATTGATTTATATTTTGTATATATTCTTTGTATCTTTTTGATATCTTTCCATATATCACATGTATCTTTCCATATATCTTAGTTTGTTAGGGTTTTCTATTCCTTCTTGTAACTATATATTTGGATCATTGTTATACAATTCTTTATGGGGTTTTTACCTATCAAACAGAAACATACTACATTTGCTTTAGAATATACAGAAAATAAGAAACACAACACAACATGAACCTACCTACACAAATATTCATGTTTAAGCTATAATAAATGAACTATTACAAGTACACAACAAATTTTCAAGGAGAAAAAAGAAAAGAAAGAGAGCATGTTTTTGCTAACGAAATTAACAAGAAAATGACCTAATAAAACATGAATATACGTAAGGGTTTATTTCTCCATATGAGAGTTTTGAAACCCAACTTGGACCACCCGATCGGACCTAGATCTCAAATGGGTGAGATATTGAAGACTAAAAAGTCTATACTATTATATACAATAGGTTCAAATTCAATTAACTTAGTTATTTATTGCATTGTTTTATTCTTTAATACCAATTAATATTTAATTCTTCAAACACTGTACTTTATTGAATAACAATTCAATTCCTCCACATCAAAATAATTATTAATAATTTTTTTAACAAGATCATACGATTCACGTGCAACGCACGTATTATTTACTAGTTGTACAAAAAAAATAGTACTGATGGAATGAAATTTTCTATTCCGAATCATGTTTTATCTTCTATTCCACATATGTAGATGCTTGACACAGGTAAATTCACATTTAGATTTATTAAAGAATTGTTAACATGTATTAAATATTTACATATTGGAATAGAAGATTGAACATGCTCGAATGCGGAATGAGATTTTGACGCTCTTTTGCCAAGATATCTATTATTCAACTAATTTGCAATAATTTGGAAATGAGTTCAATGCCACTGAAAATCCCTCAAAATCCCTCAGGATTCGTTTTATAATTGGGTTCTGAGCAATGCTACTAAATAAAAATAAGTAAAATAAATGGAGTCATAACAATGATGAATGCATGTGTTTTTGAGTGTGAGGAATTTTTTTTTTGGTTGTGTAGACTTTTTAATTTGTTGGTTGGTAAAGGAATCTCAAACTTGTGAAAAAGGAGAAGTGATAGAATTTATGAAGAAGATAGAAACATAACCAAACAATGGCTGAAATATAAGTTACAAATACATATCTTACCTATCTATTCAATCCAATTTTGTTAATGGCGTGCGCCATGGTGTAAGGCGCTCTTGGCGCTGGCACCGAGCTTCACAATGGCTAGCGCCTGCGGTGCCACGGTCGCCATGGCGTGCGCCTTTCTAAAACTTTTGGCATAACTCCCAAACGCGAGGAAAGACAATGGTTATTCTGTATAGGGGAGAGAGCTTATGAAAGAGAGTGTTCAGGGAGAGAGAGAGGAAGAAAAAGAGAGATGTCAATTTTATAAAACTGGTCTTTGTCTAATTTATCCTTAACTAGTTGATCCAATTATTTTGGCTTCAATTTTGACCTCCAGATTAATACATAACCTCAAGCTTGTTTAATTTGTCAAATTTTACTAATTGACTCAATTTACCCTACAAGATGATGCTTATAATTATATGTTCTAATTAATATAATATATATATATTAAATTTATATATTGCTAAAAATTCATGTGTTAATGCGTAGTTAATTATTGAATGTTGTTATTATAATTTATCTAATAATTTTTATGTTATCGTAAAAAAGTATTATATTATTGATTGTATTATACATAATCAATTTATTTTAAAATGTTTTTTCCAAAAAAAACGTGCACGAGGTCGCGTCATGGGATTCTTATCGCCACATCGCGCCATTCGCCATTAACAACTATCATTCAATATACTTTAAATATTGATTTAACTAGTCACTAGTCTTCCTATTTGTTTCTTGACCATGTTTTTTTCGCCATTCGCCATTATGGGATTGATAGCTTGACAAATTATTACTATTATTATATTGTTATTCGAATTCTCGAAACATCCTAAAATTAATCTTATGTTTAAAGGATAAAAGACAAAGAGAATTACCAAATATCCCTTCAAATAATTTTTATATCCAAAAGATGCATAAGAATTTCAATCAGAATTATTTTTTACCAACTCTCAATTAAAAAACTAAACACTTAAGTTTAATAAATTTATAAACATAATTTTCCCTAGTCAAATCAATTGTATTTTTTCAATAAAAAATTATTTATTCTCAAGAATAGGTGCTGACCCCAAAAGAGTACAAAAAATGTAAACGAGCAAATGAAGGACAAGACTGCAAATCTTAATCCACACCGAAATTATTATTGGAAACACTTAATTTTAGAAGGAGACGTGAGAGAGAAAAGAGAATCTAAGAAACACAGCAAGATTCATTTTTCACAAAAACACCAATAAGTAATAACTACATCATTCTTAATAAGTAAACGTAAGTGCTTTCTCAAAATAAAAAGGTCGAACCAATATCAATGCTATTGCCCAAATTTTACAACTGAACAAATTTTGGTTCCAATAAGAGTAATTATGCTTGTTTGTGTTTTTGAGTATACTTTCAGATGAAAAATTGAGGAGGATGGTGTTTGTTTATGTTATAAAAAAATAATTAAAAATAGTAAAATATGTAAAATTAACTATAATTTGTCCAATGTCTATGTATAAAATGTAAAATGATTATTTTGAAATGAACGAGACTAAAAAATAGTAAAGCAAGAAAGAAGAAAATAATAGTGATGAGAGATGATGACTTTATTAACTGAAATATAATAGTTAGTTTTGGTCAAAATGGTTTGTAAGATGAGATAAGAAGAGGCCGTGAATAAGTTCACATTATAGTCAAAACACAGTTCACATAAAGTACATGCACACAGAAACATAACCACAATTTGAGATTCAAGAGTATATATTATGGCTAGAAATTCACAAGAAAAGAGCGATTTCTCCAGAAAATAGTGAGTGTTCTTTTCTTCGATAAAACAGCAAAAAATCATCCATATTTGAAAAATAAAACATTCAGAATCTTGCCATTTATATGATTTCTGTAATCATGAATCAATTGCCATTAGTTTTGACAGATTGTTAATATGTCATAGCAGCTAACATGATGAACAAGTATTAGGCATGCGTGATAGTGATCCCTCTAACACCACTACCCCATTAATTTAAAACAACGATAAAACGGAAAGAAGAAGAAGAAGAAGAAAGTATAACGACTGTCCAAGGGGTTTACTTAAATGACTTGACTTCACATAAAGGGAGAATTAAAATATTACCCGATTTCCAATAATTTCAAATCCGACTTGGAAAGGGTTTTACCACCTTTATCCAAACGGAGTGTATCAGCCAGATTATCTGACAATTGATTTAGAGTGGTGGCTCGCTGTTTGGCTTTTCTCTCCATCAAGGATTTCTCTCGCTCGTCATAAAACTTAAAATCATCAAGGAGGGATGTCTCAGCATCATGCTTCTTGAATATTTTTAACATTTCAATTCCTTGCTCCAGTTTTACCTTAAATAACAAATAACCCAACCACACTATTCTCAATGTTATGCTTGGATCACTGTGGAAAATGACAAGGAAAAGGAAAATGTCTAAACTAAAGCACGAGATTAATTATTTGCTTAAATCCTAAGTCAGAATTGTCAGTTCTTGAATGATAGTGGCACAGCTGCCATCAGCCGCTAACACTTCAAAACAAGCAAAAGTGAATCAATAAATTTACCTTCTGTTTGGTACTTGAGTTTCAGTGAGGAAAATACTAGGGGGAATTCTTTGCTCACATAAAATAATACTATATTGTGCTTTACTTTTTATTCTATTCATTTTCCTTTTTCTAAAATCCAGAAAATAAACACAGCCTTAGTGGAACGCAAAGAGTTTATCTTTCCAATGACATCCTTAGGGGAATGAAGGGAGTACATAATTTTCAAAAGCACAAGTTCAATATGAAAGAGAAAGCAGTATAACTTACACAAATCTGATTTGAAGTAAGAAACAAATATATTGATATTACATGCCTTCTTATTTTTAATCGTTTGAGGACTAATCTCACCAAATCCTGTGAACGCACGGGTCGCAACTAATATAATGGGAAGCTAATCACACCACTGAGAGAGGAGGGGTATGTAACGACTAAGACAATGAGGTGTCGAGCAAATTCAATCAACCTCGAGAAGTTTGATGTTAGTTACTCTGCGATAAATAGGACTCAAACTAATCTCCCCCAGTCAAGAGAAACCAGCTTGCTGAGTTTTCCTTAATTTGAAAATAAACTTGCTTGATCTAATTGTAAGGTGACTAACATTCTGAAAGTGTCAAAACTCTTCAGTATAAGTTTTGCTTGCCTTATTAAAAAGATACCACCTTTACCGATTTGAAAGAAATAGGAACTTGCAACACACAAAAATAGAAACAGTCTGCAACTTAGTCTAGAGAGTCTTCAAAAGATGGAGTCCTAGGCCATTTTTAGCAATAAAGGATCCAAATGGATTACAATTCCTGATCAAGTTTTATCAGTTTAAAATATATGTTGAAATATAAAACACTGACACGAGAAAAAGCAATTGAGAAGAGAGCAATACCTCTTGCGAATCGCGACTGTGAGTCACAGGTTTGTTGTCATTATTTTCAAGAAGTATGTGGCGAAAGCAACTGTTGGGTACATCTTTGATAATGTTCCACTTGATAGGGAACTGCCCACTCCACCTATCCTGCTGCCAGTAATCAGCATCGTTCTCAAAGTCAACAGGCCCAACCATTTCAGCTACTCCACAGAACTGTCCGCTAGCATTAACCTACATATTGTGCCAATTAGCAATAACAAATGCCAACCACATGCAAGCTCCATTCACAAATGATGCAACACAGAGAAATTTCAAGTCATATGTTTACTGTTTTCAAGTTAGATGTCTAGAAGAGTCACCAAACTATTTTACTATAAAAACTGACTTAAAGGAGCTGGCACATAATGCATATTCATGCAACCCATGGGTAAAGCTAAAGATCCCCACATAAATATGACCCAGTGTACCTTACCCTCAGAAAATTACTTAAAAGGTAGCTGAATCTCAAATATAGATCACACATAAATTATAAATAAGAAACACATCATATTCCAGCAGAAAGAATAAATGTGCATATCACATTGAGGAGCCAGGATCCCCTGGGACTAAGTGCCAAGCACAAAGCAAGGCACCCTCTTCAGCATAGCAGATGGCATACTGCAAAAATGAGAACATCTTTAAACACTAAAATTTTCAGCACCTCAGCCGCCCCAGAAAATTCAATACTTTTCAGCCAAAATAAGTTAGTTTTCATGTTCACACTAACAAACTCAACCTACAATAAAATTTGTCTGATCTCTATTCCAATAATTAATT
Source organism: Verbascum thapsus (assembly GCA_963669365.1). NCBI lineage: Eukaryota > Viridiplantae > Streptophyta > Magnoliopsida > Lamiales > Scrophulariaceae > Verbascum > Verbascum thapsus. The sequence goes on from OY770120.1 coordinate 7,984,926, forward strand.
TCATCTCTGTTCTCTCTTTAGCTTATTAGTTAACAAATCTTTCTTATCACCGTCTGTTAACTTACAGATTTGTATTCAGGAGCTGATTAAAGTTTATCAGCCAAACCACCAAAACAATACCAAACAAAAGGCACAAACCTCAACAGCCCATTGACCAAAAAAACAATTTATCTTAGTATGATTTCGCGATAGTCAAGGGGATAGAGGATATATCAACAACTATGGGAATAGCCAATTAGTGAGCAATGAGCGCTCAATCGCTTAAAGACATCCAAGTACACAATGTTACGATCACAGTTACTAACCCAACTAGAAACTATTTAGCACAGTGTGTTTCAAGTTTTTTTTTTTGAATTGCCTAGTTACTACTTTTCAAAGAAATTACAAGCAGAAGTATGTTCTCCATGTAAGTTTGTCAGTTAAGAAGTCAAGAAACTTACAGAGAAAAAAAGGAAGACTGGACAGATGCCTTGTGTTTCCTTTGCTTCACGATAGGCAGCATCAAGTTTTCTGTTTCCTAGTGGTGTGCTGGCCCAAACACTGTATTTTATACTTTTATGGATGTTGTCTTCACTGAAAGACTTGATAACAAAAAATTTTGCATGTTCATAATCAGTTATGAAATCTGGTGCATTATAATGATCAACTTGAAATCCAGAAGTAGATTCAACATCTCCAATCCCAGAAGAGCCCTCCTCAGGAGAGATTTTGCCTTTTGGCTTTGAAGCCCTAGGTCCTCTGTTCCGGTCACTGGAGAGACCAAGTGCATCAGTAGAAATATTGACAGTGTCATAATCCCTTTCACGTCTTCCACCTCTGTCAGTACCAAATCGATACTGATTAGAACTAAACCCAATTGAGCTTTGGTATGAACCTCCATGGGCAAAGTTTGTAGCTGAGTTCGACGTCAACCCAAAACCCTGAAATGATTACAGCAATTATACATAAATGAATAAACAAATCAAGGCTTACAATAGTGACTGCTACAAATTGGTTCAGAATGATACCGAAATTCCATGAATCAACATGTCCTTGTTTTATACAAGTAAGAGACGTTTTCATATTAAAAAAACATGAAGAAAAAGGGGGAAATAAAGTAAAAACTATAGTAGGGAAGCAACAAATTGATTATGGTATAGACGAGCCAATATTATCACAGGTATAGAATGGACCCCGGTTGGTTGGCAAAAAAGGACTTGTAAGGGATAAATAACTTTACTCAGTACAGTTCTAGTGACTTTTATTAACCATTGATAAGGCCATGCACATTAATCAGGTAAAATGGAAAATAATTTGATCATTTGAATTCATTACATATACTTAAACCGAATTTATACCTAATCTGGCATACACTAAGATACTAGCTATATTAATAACAAGCCGGCAAATTTATTTGAAGTTTCTAGGGAGATATCATCCTCACAATGCAAACATTATTGACAACAATGTAAAAAAGGAAAGTGTTACGGGTGATTGAAGTTGATCATTCTATTTCACAAAAAAACAAACAAACCTGAGCGACATTCTGTTCATATGATCCGAGTATGCCAGCTGGTTGAGGGTATACACGTCCAGAATTTAATGGGGACATGAACCTGCTTGAGTCCAATGAACTTGAGTGACTTGGCAATGGTTCACTGGAACCAAACTCGCCAGGGAACTTGTAGAGACCAAGTCCACTGTTTCCAGAAAGATCCCCTCCACCAAAGGATCCAAAAGGTAGATAATATCCCGATCCTGGCCCAAAAAATGCATTGTCAATGGGATTTTCTTGGCTGCTACTTCCTGATGGCAATAATTCATTCTGTGAAGGTGAATGTGCTGAAGTACCATGTGGTAGGCCAGGTGAAACTGGAGGAGGATAGTAAGAGGGAGTTACAGGCATTTGGTGGGGGGAGAAAAGCTGACCATCGAACATTATTGGAGAAAGAGGGCTGGCAAGAGGGGAAAACTGCCCATAAGCCATCTGGGAATCATAGCCATAGCCCGGAGGGAAAAAGAGAGAAGAATTATCGTTGTACATTGCCTTCAACAAGATTAAACAACATTTTAGCATTTACAGGTTTCTATCCAGCAAAACAAATCAAATACTTATAGATATATGATGTAAACGAAACAAAATTATTTCTACCCACCGGAGGTATGACATGCAGGTTGTTAGCATTAACATAGTTTGAATGTTCGTCCCAGTTAACACTGGCATTGTTATAACCTGGACAAATGCAAATTCAAGATAAATATAACCAAGCTACAGAAAATCAAACAAAATAAGAACTAGGCAGTGATATCAACTATAAAACAGTGTATAATTCACCTAAATTGACCACTCTCCTGCTGCTGTATTTTGAAACTCTCTACTGTCCGTGCCTAAGCTCAAATATTATAATGATATCAAGTTATCAACTACAAAACAGTGTATAATTCACCTTCCTCCACAAATAAACAAAAAAATATTTTCTAGCCAATCAAGCGGTGACTAACAACTGATATCTCTCCTAACTTACCATTTTCCCATTAGAATTTTCCTTGTGAAACACTAGGGCTCGAGAGAAAAGGACAAAATAACTGAAGATCGCAATAATATGACATTGGTTAGTTGATGAGAACAAGCTGCAACAAGAGCTTTTATTGCAAGTGGAGGAACAATCTATTTGGGAACTGTAATCCAAATTTAAAAAATCAAGTAAATTTTGATTTCTAAGGCTTCTTATTTTTTTATATATTAAACAAACTACCCAATTAGATCTTGAAAAAGTAGTAGTAGCCAACTGGTCATAAAGTAGGATTTGAAAGTGCAACACGATTTTCAAACACACCGCGGAGTGGATTAGATTGCTTGTTTCAAGCATATCGAGTCTATGCGTTATTCACATTTTTATTACAGGTTAACTCATACAACCGTTAGACGATTATCCTGCCAACAAGAGCTGGCAGTCAAGGTCAATAGACTTAATATCAACAAAATAACAGTCTGCACCAAATCCAAAAAATGCTTTTTATGCATCAAAAAATGAAAATGAGAATAAAAATGTCATCTTTGAGAGAAACACATCGCATTTGCTCTATATTAACCAGTGTTTTAAAAGGCGTTTTTGGGGCGCGCCCGGGACACGCCTCGAGGCGGGGCAGTACCAAAAATGCCCGGGGCAATGGTGGGGGGCTAAAATCCCACTGGGCGTACGCCCGGAGAGGTGGGGCATACGCCCCATGCGTCTATGCACGCTTTTTTGCGCGGCGCACACCCAATAATGTATTAGCAAAAAAAATTAAGTTTGGACTTTTTTGAAGTGAGTCAGCCTATTTCTAACACACTCTAGATATGCTTAATATTTTATTAAGAAATTCAAAGCCTACAAATATTCAATTAAGTCAAATAATTAAAAATCATTTAAAGTAATATCAATATTTTAGAAAGCCTTCCAGATTTCGACAATCAGTTACTTCTTTTTCCCATGCACGACATGTTAGAACTTAGAAGTCTTCCTATTGAGAAATATTCAGGCAAGAACAAAATTTGTGTTTTTTTCTCTTTAATATTTTTCGAGAAAACTCGGAGTTTCAAATGTATTTTTTCATTTATTTCTAATGTATTTATATCATGCATAGGAGAATTTTTAACTTGCATGTTAAATATATATCAATTTTAGAAGTCTATCTATCGAAATTTATTAACTTCATTTTTCCTCCAAAGATTTATAATTTTCCACTAAAGATTAAACTTATATATTATTTATATATTTTATCAATACTAAAAATAGAAAATTGGCAGGGATACGCGCCACGCCTCGGGGCTTACGCCCCGCCCCTCGCCTTTTTAAACATTGATATTAACTTCCCAATTTATGAATAACACTTTGCAAGAATACACTGCTAACGTCAAGTAACTCGGTTGAAGCATACAAAGGACTAACCTCCATAATAGTAGCCCTGTTCCTGAGCTGTAAAAGAATTGAATGGATACACTGCGGTAAGAGTTCCAATTGTTTCTGAAGTTGCACTCTGTTCTTTGGCGTTTCTTGGAGCCCCTGAGATGGCTGCATCTGGAGAAGGATTTGCAGAAGCAATCCTTTCATCTTTCGGAGAAAGTGGCTGATAATAGATACAAAGATAAGCACTAATGGATCAAATCGCTAAGCTAATTAAAGGATCTAAAGGCACAACAACAAATTGAAAATGGACTTTTGATAATGCACCTGTTCAGTCATGTTATGCAGCTCAACAGCTCTTTCACCTGCATCACCCAGGGCAATCAACAGTTTGTCAACAGGAAACAGGATAATTACTACTGACATCAGCATAAGTGACAATCAAGACACTGATCACATAACCAATGACAACATAGAAACGAGGTTATCTCATAGACCATACATCTAATGGAAAATCATGAGGTATTGGAGAAGATGAGAGAACGAATATATGGAGAATGTATAATAAGTCTACTAAAAGTATTTCAACCAAATATAAGTTATACACCGTTTCAGAAATGTAAAATTAACATATATATATCGAGGGAAGCAAAAGTGCGGAAGTTTTGCTATGTCCATATGGTCAAGCCAACCATGGCATGGATTCACCACTAAGACATGCATGGATCAGGTATATAACATAGAACAGAAAAGACAAGAGATCAATTTGAACTTATATTTTGAGATGACACTCAATAACAATACTGTTTCCTCGACTCCCTCCTTCACCAATTAACATTAGATTAGCTCCTAGAGAATTAAATAATCAAATTAACACAAAAGCTTGAATCTTTATTTTTATTCTTGATAAAAAAAAAGTGCAGCATTATAGTTAAAATCCGGATAAGACTTCTTGTGATACCATAAACCAATCGAGCACAACTGACAAGTATAAAATCCTCGTGCAAAACCCTAAATATACTTAATTTCTTGGAAGCTGTATTGAGGAGCAGAGAATCGAAATTAGCCGAAAAAAATAGGAAAAAAGCAAATAATTATACATAGTTACCAATTTACCCAATTCTTATCTGAGCAACGCGATTCAACTCCAAAATCTTGATTATGCATAAATTAACATATATTAATTTAGTTAAAGAAAAAAATGGAAGCTCAAACCTAACAATTACATAAATAAATGGATACAAATTAAATAAAAGCAACTAATGTATAGAGGTGAGAACAAACCAGAAGCGAAGTGATCGAGGCCGCGTTGATTCGCGTCTTCCATTGAGCTTGATCAATTATAATCCAATTCGAAAATCCCCCACCCCCAAATCAAAGCGAACAAAAACGGCAAAATCGAAACAAGCACAATTTCAGATCTAACACAGTTGAATATCAAAATTGAACGAACAAGAATCCCTTGATTCCATTATAGAAACCCTCGCGATCTTATAATTATTACTCCGGGGGAGGGCTTGCATATACAAACAGGCACGAGAGGTTTTAGACTTTTAGACTGTCAAATTATTACTGTGATATATATAGAACAAAAATTTGGTAATAAATTAGAGTAGTAATAAAGACAAAAGAATAGGAATGGAACGTAATGTATAATGAACAAAATTTTGGCTTTAGTATTAAAATAATTGATGTGGGTAAACGTGCATTCTCTTAGTAATTGTTGCAGTTATTGTAAGTAACGAATTAGTTTTATTACGATTATCAATCCAAAGTTACAAAGGTGCAATCAATTGCAAACAAGTAATCCAAATCGTACTCAAATCGATTAAGAGGAACGATTACAAACTACAACAATCACACGATTTCAAACCTTCCTGCAGATTGTCATTTGTGGCTCAAATTTTCTAATCTGAGCTGAAATGGCATCCTCGAGCTCTTTTATACCCCAGTTCAGATTACCCGTCTTTCCCGCCAAGTTTAATTGAGTTAGTTGGAGAATCGTGTTTTGCTGGACATGCTTTTAGGTATTATTACTTGGGCCTGACAGACCCGCACTTACTTATCAAAGGTTTGACCCCAAATCTTAAGTTGAGGAAATTGGCCCGTAATGACATGCCAATCTTCCCAGGTGGCCTCTTCGGCTGAGATGAGCCCATTGCACTAGAATCTGGGCTACTGCTGCGTTATTACGTTTAATCATTCTACGGCCCAAGATAGCTACGGGTTCCAGCACTGCGTTGCCCTTGTCTATTAAGGGTGGAAACTCAGTCACTATCCGATCATGTGCGCGCGGGTATTTCTTTAATAAGGATACGTTGAAAATCGGGTGGACCTTAGCTGTTGGTGGCAAGTTCAACCGGTAAGCTACGGTGCCGATCCTGTTGAGGATTTCAAAAGGCTTACAATAGCGCGCACTGAGTTTCCAATACTTCTTATCCCGTAAAGTGAATTGCCGGTAGGGTTGCAACTTTAGATAAACCCAATCTCCTTTCTGGAATCGCCTGTCGCTCCGGTGGGTGTCGGCAAAGTGCTTCATTCGCTGTTGAGCTGCAGCTACGTACTCCTTCAATCCGTGTAGGATCTGTTGGTGACTATGGAGCAGTTCTTCGACCCCCAAATCCCTGCAAGCCTTATATGGTCCCAAGCTAAAATGGTGAGGCTTGTAGCCATACAAGGCCTCAAATGGGGTCATCCTAATGTTGGTGTGGAAGCTGGTGTTATACCACCACTCGGCCAAGCTTAACCACTTCATCCATTGCTTAAGGTGTTGACTGCATATACACCGAAGGTAGATTTCTAAGCACTGGTTAACTCTTTCGGTTTGGCCATCGCTTTGGGGATGGTACGCCGTCGTCATAGCCAGCTGAATCCCAAGGCTGCCATTAACTCTCCCCAGAACTTGCTTACAAATATCTTATCGCGGTTAGAAGTGATAGTGGCCGGTAACCCGTGGAGTTTATACACTTCACTAATGAAGGCTCGAGCTACTTCGAGGCAAGCAGTAGGAGGGAAAAAGCAACAAAATGGTTGTATTTAGTCAGCCTATCCACCACCACAAGGATGGTATCCTTCCATTCGGATAAGGGCAGTTGCTCGATGAAGTCTAAACAGATGTGGTGCCAAGGTTGCTCGAGTACCGATAGACGTTGGAGCAAGAGGTGAAGCCACATGTTCCCCTTTACACTTTTGACAAACCTCACAATTGTCAACCCATTTTTGCACCTCTTTTTGAGCTCCAAGCCAATAAAAGAGTAACTGCAACCTCTTTAGAGTAGATCTAACTCCTGAATGCCCACCCACTGAAGAGCTATGCATAGATTCAAGTATCTATTGCCGCAGGCCGTGAGACTTACCCACGAAAATTCTACCTTTATACCTTAGCACCCCTACTTGGAAAGAGAAAAAGGATACATCCAGACAATGGGTGATAGCTTCTTTAATATCACTGTCACCCTCATATGATTTAATTAATTGTTGAATCCACATGGGTTGAACTCCACTGACTGCAGTGCATTGTAGCACTTGGTCTTCACTTGTTTGATCTTCCCTGCCCCTCCTAGACAAGGCATCAGCAGCCTTGTTTTCCAACCCTCTTTTATATTCAATTTTATAGGTAAAGCCCATAAGTTAAGCAATGTACTTTTGCTACAGATTCTTTGCTCCAACAAGTACTTTAAACTTTGTTGATCTGTCCTTATTATAAATTCAGCACCCACTAGGTAATGCCCCCATCTTCCCACTACAAGAATAATAGCTAAAAATTCCTTTTCATATATGGAAAGTCCCATGCTTCTATGACCTAAAGCCTTACTAAGATAAGCTAAAGAATGATCTTCCTGCATTAGCACATCCCCCACCACCCCAAAACATGCATCAGTCTCCAAAATAAACACTTTGGTATAATCTGGTAAAGCCAAGACAGGGGTACTGGTCATGGCTTCTTTCAGCTTCACAAATGCTTCCCCTGCTTTGTCATCCCCGAACCGCCCTTTCCTCAACAAGGTGGTTAATGGCTTAGCTATCATACCATAATGTCTCACAAACTTCCTGTAGTAACTTGTGAGACCCAAAAAAATCTCTTAGCCCCTTAACAGATTTTGGTGTAAGCCAATCTAACATACACTGTATTTTGTGGGGGTTTGTAGATACACCTTCCCTAGTAATGATATGGCCAAGGTAGTCTACTCTAGTCTGTCCAAAGGAGCATTTGGACCTTTTGGCCACTAGCTGATTGCTTTTCAATTTCTGAAAAACCAATTGCAACTGCACGAGGTGAGTATCCCAATCCTTTCTGTAGATTAGGATGCCATCAAAGAAAACCAACACAAAGTCTCTTAGGTATTCTCTAAATACTTCATTCATGAGGGACTAAAATGTAGCAGGTGCATTGGTGAGCCCAAAAGGCATCACCAAGAATTCAAATGCCCTGAAACTGTTACAAAGGCAGTTTTGTGAATGTCCTCTTCCTGCACCCTAATCTGATGATAACCTGCTCTCAAGTCAATCTTAGAGAACACAGTGGCTCCTTGTAATTCATCCAGAAGGTCCTCAATTAGGGGTATAGGGAAACTATCCTTCACAGTAATTGAATTTAGTTTTCTGTAGTCTACACAAAACCTCCAAGTGTTGTCCTTTTTCTTCACTAGCAGTACAGGTGAGGCACAAGGGCTACAGGTGAGTGTAGCATTTCCTGAACTAACTTCTCTATTTCCTATCTCTGGACATAAAAATATACTATAAGGCTGTTGTTTGATGGCCTGAGATCCTTTATATAGCCTTATTATGTGGTCTTGTACTCTTTTAGGCAGTAGAGCTGTGGGTTCTATAAAGATGTCAACATATTGTTCCAGCAGAATTTCCAGCCCTTCTCCAGCAACATCAGTTTCATTCTCCATACTGCCTTTAATTCCACTCATCACATACAGATGGCAAACTGAGCAATACTTCTTCTTTTCAATCAACTTAGACACTCTTTTCCAACTAATCATCTTGAATTCAGCCTCCATTTGGACCCCTTGAAGGCTAATTAACTTGCCTCCCTTCATTATGGACACCTTTTTAAATCAAAAGTAACGGGTCCAAAATCTTTCATCATGTCCACACCTAGGACCATGACACACCCTCCCAACTTCAACATCCTCATGTCATCTTGAAACTCTTGTTCTCCCATGCTCCAAGTGAATTTAGGGCACTTGGTATTACACTCTAATTTGTTACCATCTACCACAGTGACCATTAGTGGATTGATGCACTCAACCTCTTGTCCTGTTCTCCTTACAACTTGAGGGTCCAAGAAGCTGTGTGTACTTCCAGTGTCAATAAGGATGGAAATGGTGTTGTTTTTAACCTTTCCCAATAGTTTGATAGTATCCTAGACCTTTTTCCCTGCCTTCCTTTTTCCCTGCTAAGGCATGCACTGAAATCAATGGATTTTCCTCTTCTGTGCACTCATCCTCTAGACTTTCTTCCTCCTCTTCAGCAGCAATAATGGTGAAAAGGTGTTTACACTTGTGTCCAAAGTAGTATGGTTCATCACATGTGAAGCAGAGTCTCTTCTTTCTGCGGTCGTCCACCTCTTCCGGACTTAGTTTTCGAACAGGAACTCCTCTGTCCGGGTTAGTAGTCTCCACCATCGGTTTGATCTATCCTGGTGGTTGACCATACTTGCTCCTCATTCCTCCCATAGGGGAACTGCTTGCTGGTTTGTTCCACACCTTTTGCACTTTAGATACTGCTTCTAGTGAAGCTTCCTGTAATTTAGCATAGTGTGCTGCTTGGTTTAATGTGGTTAGATTAAACATTCTCACCACCACTTTGATTTTTTCCTTCAATATTCCAATGAAGCTGTGCATAAAGTACTCTTCAGTCATATTACTGTTCATACCTACCACGAACGACTTGAGCTCCTCAAATTGCTCTAGGTATGCAGTCATAGTCCCCAACTATTTTAATTTGTTGAAGTCTTCAATGATACTTCCATGTCCGGCTGCTAGGAACCTCTCCATCACTAATTCACAAAATCTATCCCAAAACATGTTTTCCCTTCCCTCTATATAATCTTGGTACCAAGCATCGGCTTTTGCCTTCTATGTTTACCGCGACTAGGATGATTTTCTCGTAGTCTGAGAGTGGATTGATTAGGAAGTATTTATTGCACTTTCTAATCCTGCTCTTCGGATTGTCTCCATCAAACCTTGGGAAATCTAACTTCACTCCTCGGGTGAAATGAGTTGTTGGAGTCATGTTCCTGTTATTCTCCGTCGGCCTCCCATTCACATTTTGGTTGCTGTTTCTCTGAGGGAATTCTTGTGTTGGCACTCGGTAAGGTCCTCCTAAGATCGGTGAGGACGGACCTGATGGAGCATGATTGGAAATCACCGATGATTTTTCTCTCGCGTTCTCCATATTCCTCGTTATCGCATGCATCTGTAGCTGCATCAATGTCTTCATCTCATTGATCAATTCTTCCTTCTGAATTCCAAACCTGACATCGATTGATGAAGAGATCGATTGATGAAGATATTTCCCCTAATTTCTGCTCTAGGTCATCCAATCGACCTACTTCTACTCGTCCATGCACATTCGTCATTTCTATTTTGTGAGTGAGGATCGTACGCTCTGATGGTCAATCGTAAGGAACGAATTAGTTTTATTACGATTATTCAATCCAAAGTTACAAAGATCCAATCAATTGCAAACAAGTAATCCAAATCGTACTCAAATCGATTAAGAGGAACGATTACAAACTAAAACAAGCACACGATTCCAAGCCTTCCTGCAGATTATCACTTGTGGTTCAAGTTTTCTAATCTGAGCTGAAATGGCATCCTCGAGCTCTTTTACACCCCGATTGAGATTACCCGTCTTTCTCACCAAGTTTAGTTGAGTTAGTTGGAGAACCGTATTTTGCTGGACACGTTTTTAGGTATTATTACTTGGACCTGACGTTATCTAAATAAATCGAGTGGACTTAGTATTTTTAAAATTGGATTGGTAATCAAATGGAATAATTTATTATGTCACTGCTTCAATTGGTTGCATCGATATAAACAATTGATTAACCCTAATTATACATCTATATATATTTATAACTTTTAATAAGAAATATTTTTGGTGTAGGTTCAATCATATACAAATGCATCATTATGTATGAATTTTTGCTATTTAAGCTGGGGCAAGAAAATCCGTCTGATCGGGTTTGGGGCCTATTCGAGTTGCGCTAATTGCCAACTGGTCCATCTGCACAACCGGGCCGAGTTCCTAGCACATTTGCAGTTAAACCGGTCAGTTCGGTCCAGTTCTAAAAATATTAAGTTGAAAGAGTTGTTGTTTAAGCTTATTCGAATAAAAATCGATCTTTAAATTTATGGTTAAATTTGTTTGATTGCTCAAGTCGAGCTCAAATGCAATTATGTTTAGTCGAACATGAACAGAACTCGAGTAGTTTGATTTTTTATGTATATGTTTTTGTTATTTTTTATTAATCCAACCCAGTTTCAAAACATATCCAATATAAAATGTTGATCAAGTTTGTTTTGGTAAATTAACAAATTAAATTTAATAAATTTTTAACGACCGAACTCGAATCAAATATTGAATTTAGTTAGCTCGTTTTTCAGTTTTAATAATTTACTATAAAAATAGAAAACTTATCCCACATTTTAATCTCATGGTAGTATTTCTAAATTTTAATATTTATTCTCACCAACTAATCATTTGAAAACTTGTTTTGATAGATTAACAAATCGAATTTAAATGAATTTTTAAGGATCAAACTTGAATTAAATATTGAATTCAATTAATTCATTTTTGAGTTCTAATAATTTACTATAAAAATAGGAAATTTAAATATCCCATATTTTAATTTCATGGTAGTATTTCTAAATTTTAATATTTATTCTCACCAACTAATCATTTTAATCAAATGGGCCGGGCCGGACCACCGGACTTCGACCCATGGGCCGTGGTGGGCTGGCCAGGCTGGGTCACAAAAATTCATGGGCCAGGCCGGGCCGACCCACTGCCACTGCAGCCCAGCCCACATATTATACAAATATGCTACTAGTCCAATGGCCAAAGTTCAAATCTTGGCCCCCTCAGAATCCTTTATCTTTTGTTAATCAAGATAATATTTTAACTTGGCCAAAAACTCATTTGAGAATGGGATATATAACTTGGCCAAAAACTCATTTGAGAATGGGATATATAACTTGGCAAAAAACTCATTTGAGAATGGGATATACATATTATGTCTTATATATTTAGTCTAAACAAAAAAAATATAGAAAATATATATTTTTTTCAAAAAGTAAACGAGTGGCTCGGCCCGGCCCAGGCCCATGAAAAAAGTTTAAGTGGGCTGGCCCATAAAAAATATTTGACGGGTCGGCCCGTCGTGGGCTTGGGCTGGCTCGGCTCGGCCCGGCCCGTTTGACATCACTAACTCAGCCCTTTACTTTGAAATTTGTCTAGTGAAATTCTTTCTAGAAATATTTTATTAAAATGAGTTAGCACTTAGCAGTGATAAAAATATTAATTTTCAATTATTTGTGTAATATTCAACAGTATCTGAAGCTTCTTTTTTATTATAACTAGCAACTCGCGTGCGCGATACTCGCGCGCATTAATTTTTTTTGTTGTATTATATTACCTGAGCATCTTTAGTTTTAGTTTGATTATCCATAATAGTATCGCGCGCGAGTTTTTTTGTTGTATTATATTACCTGAGCATCTTTAGTTTTAGTTTGATTATCCATAATTCAATAATATGTGTACATGGAACTTAAGTTACATACACAAAATGAGAATAATTCATTTACAACTATATTCCGGTAATAATTTGTGTAAGATGTTGAGATGCAGATAATATTAGTACAATTATAATAAAGGATCTTCACTAAATAAGAAAGTCATTAACTCATAACCAAGAAAAAAAAAACAATTATATATGGTTAAAGATGACAATTAATCATTACCAAATTGAAAAAAATAATGTTTAATTTTATAGAAACTTTTTAGTATTTAATTTGCTTATCAATAGAAATTTCAAAGTCCATCACACTCATATCTTTTGCATTGAAGTCTTCCAACAGAAATAGTTCCAGTTTTCACTTTTGCTCCTCATATATCTGATCCTAAAATGTGGTTTTGAATAGCAAATGAAAGCTTTTGATGGGTTTGAGAGGTGAAATTAAAAGTTAGACAAATAAATGGGAACATGGATTTCTAACTTCACAATATTAACCAAAAGAATGCTGAGATATGTAGATAATGGTAGGGTTTTGACTTTTGAGTACTCTGAGGTCGACAGTAGAAGTCGCGACCACCAGAGTATATGGATGAGCTGTAATAAAACGGCTACAATTTGAACAACAGGAAAATGAAAACTTTAGATCATAAAATGAATATTTCATAAATATTATTGAGTAATGAACATAAATGAGAATAAGAAATGTCTTACCCGAAAAAAAAAATTAAATTCGATGAAATTAAAAGTCTACTTAAATCCATTCTTTCGACTTGAAAATCAATTTCATACACAAAAAACAATGACGTATTGAAAACCTGCAAATATAATATACACATTCCATCTACAAGGGCTCTGCTTCTTCAATTCGACTTTTCCAATAGCAAGGGAAAGACCTGCTCTTCTTCCTTGCACATGTGCTGACCAATGGATGTTTGAAGAGCCAACTCTCTATTGTAGCTCTCCTCGTTTTTCATATCATTGCCCAGCAATGAAAATAGCTGATCAAATAGCACAGTTTCACCCTCATGCTCAGGGGAATAAGTTCATGCCACATTCTTCACACGGATATCAAGTGCAGGGAATATAACCTCATCTTTGGCATTGCAGTGTGCTTATAATGCCTCCAGAAATGACACTTCTCCATCAACTGCTTCATGTCTCCGGCTCTCCGCTGCTTCTATTAGTGGCCAACGCAGTGCGGTGAAGACCTTCCAGCTCCGCTCGAATCGCCTTGTGAAAGAAAAAAAAAATCCAAATAGGCGATATCCCCTGCGTCGCCACCGCCGCAGTTGATCGAGCGTTCTGATCCACCGACGCCACAACCGGTGTCATCACCGTAATGCCGCCCTGCTTTATCCCCAGCGTCGCCATCTGTATAAATTTGCCCCTGTCAAAACACGGGTATTTAAAAAAAAAATTAGAATTATATCAACCTAACATATTCCCCCCAACGAATCTAGAATCTTCCAAAATTTACAACTCAACAATAAAATTTCAACACATACACACAAAAAGCGTTTGAGTAAAGATAAAGAAACAAAAAACCCAAGTTAATACATGGAAATTGAAGTTTGAGGTTCAATTTGAAGGAGATCGCCGTCGTTGCTCCTTTCTGGTATAGACGATATGGATCGTATGCTCTTGGCTCAACCGTTATATGACCCATGAACTATAAGTTCTACGAACCATAACGTCTAAGGATATTAGGGCTGACGTGGATCAAAATTGCACTCCTGGTCCCTGAAGTTACCTTATTTGCAAAACACTACAGGACCTACGTGTTTTTACTGCACGGGTCAAGTACAAAAAAGGGCCCGATAGATCCCAACCATACATCAGGGACACGTGTACGGTATATGTTCGTACGTCTGTATCGTCTGTATAGCGTGGACTTTCTATAAATAGTTGTACTGTTCATTGGGAAACGGGACCGATTATGTGAGATTTGTTAGTACTTATCCTCTCTACTACCGAGCTATCATTACGAACCTTAATATTATATTTGAACTATGTTAGACTTGATCCTTAAGAAAGGTACATAGGCAACTTGGGTTTGACCTAAGTGCAGTTTATAATCTATCTTACGGCTGGGTCGTACTATTTGGCTCGGCTTGACCTAGATCAAGTGGCGCCGTCTGTGGGAAACACTAACAAATCGCTGAGATTCTTACGCAGGACCAATGGGAAATTAGGAAACAAGCATCGAGGAGACGCCCCTTGCACGACATTTGGGGGTGAGTTCCAGTACTATGATAACGTTAACTCAAGAGGAGCTGGACCGTAGGGTCCATGCTCAGGTGGAGGAAATGATAAGGCAGAGAATGGAGAAAGCCCCAGTTGTACCAAGGAGACTTTTTGATGAAACTGCGGAGATAGAGGATGGGTCGGCAAGACCCAAGGAAAACGAAGTGATACCCCAAGCACAAGTGAAAACTGTAAGGCGTGTCAGGAATATCACTTCCCTGATGGCATGTAATGCACCTTTCTCGGAAGAGATTATGATGGAATTACCTGACAGAAACTTCGTTATTCCCACATTGCCCAAATTCGATGGAACAGGAGATCCTACACCTCACATTACCTCTTTTGAATTACTTATGTCATTCTAAGATCAATCTGATGTAGTGAATGCAAGAATTTTTGCCTCAACTTTGATAGGAAGGGCGCAGAATGGTTTACGAGCCAGCCCGGTGGAACCATAACTTCTTATACTCAGTTAATCAAGAAATTTGAGAACCACTTCGCTATGAACAAACGGGCTAAAAAATCTATTTCAATGATAATGGGAATGAAACAGAATATGAACGAGACATTGAGAGATTTTATGCATCGCTTTAATCAGGAAGTGTTGGATTTTCCGGATCTAACTAATGAACTAATGGTAGGGATCCTGCTACGAGGTTTGAAAGCTGGATCACTCACGGACGCGATTGCTCGACAACCCCCGAATTCACACGAACAGAGGATGGAATTGGCAGAACAATATATCAACGAGGAAGAAATGAATATAATGAAAAATTCTGAATGTGTACATCTCGCTAACGATTCGTACAGGAATCGAGAGGATAAACACAATGAAAAATACGAGAAGCCCCTACGAACGACCCATATAGGGGTCGAAAAAGAGGATCAGATGTACGAAACACGGGGTCGGGGTCCAGAAAGGACCACGAACGACCTCGACATTTTCAGAAATATGAGAATTACGCGCCGTTGGATACTTCTATGAAAGAAGCTTTCCTCGCCATCCAACACTCCAGACATGCCGAGAAGATAATACAACTGAGAACGCTGGAATCAATTAACAAAAATACACTGCACAAATACTACGAGTATCATCGAGAACGGGGTCATGATTCGGACGAGTGCTTTCAGTTGAAGGATGAAATTGAGCGTCTGATCAGGGAAGGATACCTTCGTAATTTTGTAGACAAGTCAGAGATGGATAGAAACCATCGGTCCAGGAGCAGATCACCTGGAAGACTATCGTATCAGCCACACAATCACTCGTACAATACGGACCATAATCGTCGAGAAATAGGAGATGGATATCGACGGGAAGAGATGAATGAGGGAAGCAGAGACCAGGTGGAGATCGATAGACAGAACTTGCCCGAGAGTGGAAGTATATTCGTAATTTTTGGAGGTCCTTCGTTGGGTGACACATCGAGTGCGCGAAAGAAACACTTGAGAGAGTTAGCTTCTGAATCTCGTAGGGAACGATCGGAGATGGTGTTAACCTTGGGTATGAGAGATGAACCTATCACATTTACCGACAAAGATCTAGAAGGGATGTTGATCCCACACAACGACCCAATGGTGATCACTATTGATGTGGCAAACTTTGCAGTGCATAAGGTACTGGTTGATACGGGGAGCTCAGCTGACATAATTTTTTGGGGAGTCTTATAGAAGATGGAACTAGAACTGACCGACCTACGACCCGTGCATACCCCATTGACGGGATTCACTGGATCTCAAATTATGCCTAAGGGTTCAATTGACTTGGATGTATCTTTGGGATAGTACCCTAGAAGAAAAACGATGCGGGTAATGTTTCTTGTAGTTGATTCACCGTTTGCATACAATATGATCGTTGGCCGACCTATACTAAACAAATTCGAGGCGATAGTATCAACTATGCATTTAAAGATGAAATTCAAAACTAAAGCTGGTATAGGTGAAGTGAGAGGCAATCAGTTGGAAGCCAGGCAGTGCTACGTAACATCACTGGAACAACCCAAGAAAGAAGAAAGGAAAAGAAGAGGGAGATTCCCGAAATAAACATGGTTCGAATAGCAGCCTCAGAACTAATTGGAAAAATTACTCTCGAAGAACATGAGGCAATGAAGGAAAAGAAGAAAAAAGAATGAGGTAAATACAAACCCGAAGCACCTGATACTTCAATTCAACCCATGCAAAACAAAACTATTGAGCTTTATGAGAACGACCCAGAGAAGATCACAAGAATTGGTACTGAACTAAGTCGTCCGGAGATGGCAGAAAAACTGGTGAAATTCCTCCAAGACAACAGAGACATTTTTGCATAGACTACTGCTGATTTCAAGGGCATTGACCCATCTGTTATTGAGCATCGCCTGAATGTCGACCCATAAGCTAAACCTGTCAGACAGAAGCGCCGTAACTTCAGCTCAGAGAAGAATGCAATTATCGAAGCAGAAGTGAAGAAGTTATTAGATGTAGGTTATATCAATGAAATTCATTTTACTGATTGGTTAGCCAATGTAGTTATAGTGCCAAAAACTGATGGCAAATGGCGAATGTGTACCGATTTTACTGATTTAAACGAAGTTTGCCCTTGTGATCCTTATCCATTGCCTTGTATTGATTTACTCGTAGATTCTACTGCTGAAAGTGCATTGTTGAGTATGATGGATGCCTATTAAGGTTTCAACCAAATAATGATGGCAAAAGAGGATCGTGATAAAACGTTTTTCATTACTGCCAAGGGAGTATATTGCTATAATGTGATGCCATTTGGATTACGTAACTCTGGGGCAACATACCAACGACTTGTAAATATGATGTTTAAAAATGAAATAGGTCGTACCATGGAGGTTTATATCGACGACATGTTGGTAAAAAGCACTAAAGAACTAGACCATTTAGATCACTTAAAACAATCTTTTCGAATTATGAATAAGTATGGCATGAAATTAAATCCTGAAAAATGTACCTTTGGAGTACGGGGTGGAAAATTCCTAGGATATCTAGTATCAGAACGAGGTATTGAAGCAAACTCGGACAAAATTGACGCAATTTTAAAAATGCAATCACCACAATCAATTAAGGATGTCCAAAAATTAACAGGTCGTATGGCAAGCCTCAATCGTTTCATATCAAGGTTAACAGATAAAGGACTTCACTTCTTCAAAGTTTTGCGTCATCTTAAAATTTTTGAATGGACTGATGAGTGCGAGCAAGCTTTTCAAGATCTTAAAAATTATTTAATGTCACCTCCCTTATTGACCAGACCAATACCCGACGAGCCTTTGTACCTTTACTTAGTTGTTTCGCCAATGGCGATCAGTGTCGTCTTGGTTCGTGATTTGCAGGGAGAACACAAACCAGTCTATTATATCAGCAAACTCATGCAGGGAGCTGAACAAAATTACATAGGAATTGAAAAATGGGGTTTGGCGATGGTGACTGCGGCCCGTAAGTTACGACCATATTTTCATTCACACCGTATTATTGTGCTGACGGATCAACCACTAAAACAAACACCGGGCAAGCCTGACACTTCGGGAAGAATGATAAAATGGGCTATTGAGTTGGGGGAGTTCAGTATTGAATACAAACCAAGGGCGGCGGTAAAGGCCCAAGTCATGGCAGATTTTCTGGTGGAGAATACGACCCATGAAGTAATTTCTATTGAAGCAGAAGTACAAGACCCTTGGCTCTTATATGTTGATGGTTCCTCCATGGCAAAAAGAGGAGGAGCGGGTATATGGTTTCATTCCCCAAAAAAGGAAGACTTGGAATTCGTTGTTAAGTTTGGCTTTGATGTCACTAACAACGAAGCAGAATACGAAGCATTAATTTCTGGTCTAAAACTAGCAGAGTCACTGAGCATCAAGAGATTATGTGTGTTTACGGATTCTCAACTTTTAGCCAAACAAGTAAATGGTACATACGATGCGAGGGAAAAAACAATGGTGAAACATTTGGCATTAGTAAAAGAACTTGCGTCACGCCTTGGACATTTTGAACTGCTACAAATTCCTCGAGGAGAGAATGATCGAGCTGATGCTTTGGCTAAGTTTGCAAATCAGATCGTGGGATGTACAAACAGACAAATCACCTTGCTCACTACGCATCAATTCGAACTTCAAAGCTCTACTTCGGTAGCCATTATAGACGGAGGGGAGGATTGGAAACAACCCATCGTACGTTATTTGACGGAGAGATATCTACCTGAAGAAAGGATCGAAGCTCGTTGGTTATTACATCGCACGCTTCGTTTCACAATAATGAATGGAGACCTTTACAAGAAATCTGTATCGGGCGTATTACTAAGATGCTTGAATAAGGATGAGGCGGACTATGTAATGAAGGAAATACATGAGAGGAGTTGTGGAAATCATTCTGTTGGCCGATCCCTGGCCCAAAAATTACGAGACAAGGTTATTTTTGGCCGACCTTAATACGAGATACAATTGAATTTGTAAAACACTGCAAGGAATGTCAAATGCATGCTAATTTGATTCATCAACCGGGGCATGTCATGGAATCAATCAAGATAGCCTACCTGTTTGATCAATAGGGTATCGACATACTAGGTGAATTACTTGTTCACAAGATAATAATTGATCACACCTCGTATACGAATTAACAATATCTGATTACCATCGCAGGTCCTTTTACTCCGACTCAAGGACAAAAGAAATTCATTATCCTTGCTATCGAACATTTCACAAAGTGGATCGAAGCTGAAGCTGTAGCTCGTATAACTGAAAATGTCGTGATTGACTTCATCTGGAAAAATATAATTTGCAGGTGACTAACGTTCCACAATTGAGATTTTGATACTTGTTCTACTTAACAGGAAAAAATATAATTTGCAAGTTCGAAATCCCTCGAGTATTAATTTCTGACAATGGTACTCAATTCAATGGAAAGGCGATAACTTCTTGGTGTAATAAATTGAAAATACGCCAAAATTTTACCGCAGTTGGTCACCCACAATTGAATGGTTTAACTGAAGTTGCCAACCGGATAATACTTCAACACTTGAAGACCCGGCTCGATGGTGAACGAGGTAAATGGGCGGATGAACTTCCCGGGGTACTATGGGCATACATGACGACCTTACGATCATCCACTGGTGAGACCCCATTCTGCCTTGTATATGGTTCTGAGGCAGTGATCACGACAGAAGTTGGAATGTTAACAAATAGAGTAGCAAATTACGATGCTACGGAAAATGGCGAGGCACGAATTTTTGAACTCGATATGGTGAACGAAGTACAAGACAAGGCCTATGCTTTCATATTAAGACACAAAAATACGATGTTAAGGGCATACAACAAGCGGGTAAAACACAGATCTTTTCAAGTTGGGAATTATGTCCTTAAGAAAGTAGAAGTATCGAAAACGGTTTGGAAGCTCGAGCCAAACTGGGAAGGTCCCTACAAAATTACAGAAATTAAGAAGGGAATGACTTATAGGTTACAAGATTTGGATGGAAAGGATCTACCGAGGCCATGGAATATCGACAACTTGAAACGTTTTTATGCTTGATGTACGTTTTTATGTTATGACATCGAGATTTGATATTGAAATGCAGTATATTCTTGTTATGATGGAATAGTAGTGGTTACGAAGTGAAAAATCTATTAGATACTATACTACGAAACAAGCTGAATAACCAATAGATGCATTTTAAACACTTAGTTATATTCCTCGCATAAAAGAGATTTAATTAGTAGATTATGAAAATTCATTCAATACAGAAGACCTTTGTATCGAAGCAAATGAAAGTTAAATCAGATACAATCATCAAAACATGAGTATCCATAGCAAACTTCACAGTATATCTAAAATAACAAAATATTCATAACTTAAAACTAAAAAAATAAAATTCCACAGTCCCGAATCAAGGCTCTTCATTTATAGTCTCATGAACGATGTTTTCTCTTTCATCTCCTGTATCAACTCGTGCACTTGTGGGAGGACCTTGAGCGACGGATGTTACACCATCGATGAGAGCATCCAACTCACTGACGGATATTTCATTCTCGTGCATTGGCTGCATCAGTCGTGCCTCTCTCTCCACTGACTCCATCGTAATCTACGATGTAAGACATATATTAAATACGATCGCCATCTGCATACTTACAAGTGTAAATTAGACCAAAGACAAACAGTTAGTACCTGATCAGTAGTGCATCCACCCTTATAGGCGATATCCTCTAGTTGCAACATAAAGCCCGAGCTGGCTTGAGACCTCTTTTGTTTTTCAACCCGTTGATCAGTACTTGGAACTCCGGGACATCAATGAGTTCAGTAGGGTCGTCTTCAGTAAATGAGGGTCGAAGCAATCCTTTGGTCAAATTTTTTTGTATGAATTCCTCCACATTGATTGATGGTTTGAATTCATCAATTTCCTTCAAGTAATCAATGGCCTTGTAGAAGCCGTCGTATTGATCATTCACGGCCTTCGAGATCAAAACATTATCTATTTGTTCGGAATTTAGAAATTCCTTGATACCACTACGACGAGCTTCGACAGCCACATTAGTCAGTCGAGCCATCAATTCCAGAGACGCTGCGTACTGTTTGATTCCCTCATTCTTAACCTTTTCGTATTTTTTTTCTCAGCCTCATACATCGTATGAGCCTGATCAACCAAACTCTGCAAATTGGTCATCGTACTCTTCATCTATTTTTCTCTTTCTTTACCATTTCTCACTTCCTCCAGCATCCACGTGCTCTAATCCTCTGAGCTACAGGCCCCACCCCGTCTCCACTGGATCTGTTCCCGGGAGTACCCTCAAAAAAAGGAACCTTTCCTCTCCCTAGCCATTTCGGGTTAAGAAGATGTGAAAGCGCGTTTATCTCTATAATATAAGAACGGTGCGTTCCGAGGTGTGAAGTGGGAGAGAAGGGATGTCATAATTGGGGTTTTGAATAAGACGACCTTTTGATTTTTCAGCCTCGTATTTTTTCTGTTCTAATTCGTATTTCTTACGAATCTCCTCTGCTGCGGCAATTTCCGCTGCCATATTACTCTTATACTCCGCGAACTTCTTAGCCAAATTTTCACTCTCGTGTTTATAATGAGAGCAAGTGAGCGATAGTTGATGCATGTATAAATTGACCTACGAATTAATTACGAGGTGTATTAGTAGTAAATCCATAGATCGTTATAAAAAGAACAAATGAGAATTACCTTATTAGTCAAAGAAGCCCCATGTTTCTCAACCCAAGGATGGGCAGGTTTCAACAATATAGTTCTATCGCGCGGAAGCATTCTATGTATGTATAGCTCCATGGCAGTATCTCCAGTCTTGTCCAATAAGACACTACTATCCTCATAAATACGGGGATTCATCCTCACCTTTCTCTTTTCAGTATCAATCGGACCGCGTTCAGCTATCTTCAAAGTCATGCAAAGAACGGGCCTCTAACAATTCCAGTGCTTCAGTCATTCCTCATTCATCTGAGGTATCAAAGTACCCGGGAGCAGGGGCAACAAAGGACGGACCAGCTGATGATGAGGATTCGGAGCGAGGAATAGAACTACCCTTTTTTGAAGGGTGGGGATCCACCGCAGTTGTGATTGGCCTTTTACGTATGGGAGCAGCTGAGGCTACTTGCTTTGACGGAACTGTTGCGGTGGGAGTCTTAGATACACTCACCATGCTCGTATTAATCTGAGGGTCGTTTTGATCTATGTTAACAACACCTCGACTGGTCTGTTTTTTCGAGGCCCCAGCCCCTTTCTTCTTAGCCGCCTCACGATCTTCGATCATCTTACGTTCCATCTTAGCATTACGAGCAACCATTTCTATAAATAAAAGGAAAGAGAAAAGCTGAATTAAAACAGAAGCAACCTCTATACCTATATCGACGCAGGGCGTCACTTCAACAACACCTAATCTGCACGCCCGCAACACAGACTCGTTTGTGATATCGGATTATAATACCAACTTAATAGATCGTCCAAATCTGTCCCAGATATGGTAGGTTTACCTACTCGGTTCAAACCTACAAGGGCATCTAAATTCCAGACACGACTTACGGCCCAGGGTTCTAATCCGGGTTGAGCGAGGTAAAAATATTTATCTTTCCAAAATCCATAAGAATCCTTTGGATTAGCCTGAAGTCGACATCCCTTACGGGGTGAAACATAGTAGTAACCTATCTCGGCGACTAACGCACATCGGTTAATAGTAAAGAGTTCTTTGAAATTTTCAAGGTTAGCTTCAGCTTTGTACACCGACATTAATACTATAAAATAGGCTAAATGACGATATGAATTGGGTAGCAATTGACTCGGACAAAGATGAAGTTTATTCAGAAGAGTAACTATGAAAGGATGCAGGGGAAAACGCAGCACCGCTGCTAAATGAGCTATATGGAAGGTTCGGAAATTCCTAGGGGGAGTATGAATACAGTCCTCCAGCCCAGGAATACTAATTTCATAATCAGAGGGGATATAATATTTCTTCGAAATTTGAGTGACACGACCTACTGAAATTGACGACCTATTTCCCATTTAACCCTAGACTCAGCCTCGTCAATAGAAGCGAAAACAACATTATTAATGTCAGTATTTCCTTCCAAATCACTAGAAAGGTATGACCCTGTTGATGAATCAGAACTCTCATCAGAGCCTGAACTCTCCGAATTATCACTATGACTAGAAGAGGAAGAATTACGATTTATATCTACATTAACCACTGCATCGTTATTCTCACTGCCTACAATATCTAATGTATCGTTTGAACCTTCGGAAGCCATGAGATAAACGGTGCAAGAAAATACATCAGCGAGAATCAGTTAAGGGATCAAGAAATGTACCGAGATTATAGTAAGTTATGAATCCGATGATTCGTATATACGAAGTAGTCTGATAACGGGGCACTAAAATTTCAAAGAAGCGGCAACAAATGAATTTTATAAGAGGCATTACCTATATATATATATGGCAAAACCCATAGAATTAACGGATCAGATTGATGCGGGAAAATGATCGAACGGTAACGAGAGTGCGACGGTTGACTACCCTGAAGCACATGCTCTAACCCTATTCTGATAGAAGTAATGATGATGGGATGCAAATTCCAAGACCCGGGATCCAACGTCGAATGAATTTATAATTTAACGATCAGGATCCTACAATTATAAACTGGGGGAGTAGATGGTATAGACGATATGGATCGTATGCTCTTGGCTCGACCATTATATGACCCATGAACTATAAGTTCTACGAACCATAACCCTCTAAGGATATTAGGGCTGACGTGGATCGAAATTGCACTCCTGATCCCTAAAGTTACCTTATTTGCAAAACACTACAAGACCCGCGTGTTTTTACTGTACGGGCCAAGTACAAAAAAGGACCCGATTGATCCCAACCGTACATTAGGGACACGTGTACGGTATATGTTCGTACGTCTGTATCGTCTGTACAACGTGAACTTTCTATAAATAGTTGCACTGTTCATTGGGAAACGTGACCGATTATGTGAGATTTGTTAGTACTTATCCTCTCTACTACCGAGCTATCATTACGAACCTTAATATTATATTTGAATTACGTTAGACTTGATCCTTAAGAAAGGTACGTAGGCAGCTTGGGTTTGACCTAAGTGTAGTCTATAATCTATCTTACGGCTGGGTCGTACTATTTTGCTCGATTTGACTGAGATCGTTTATTTCGACCTAGATCACTTTCTAAGCATATCTTTGATCTATCTGCCTGATATAATGATTGTATGGCATATTCCGGTAGAGGCGGCGTTTTTGCCGGCGGTGGAGATGGATTTCACGGCGAATATGCAAAGGTTAATTGAGATCTGAGATTCGCATGTTTGTTCTGAAATCAAACGCGTTGAATGCAGAATATTAGGTGTGGGATGTGAACGTGGGATGTGAACGTGGGTTGTGAATGTGGGTTGTAAACTTACAATATTAGCCCTCATTGGACTGATATTTGATTGATAAGGATAGGGGCAAAAGAGGAAGAAAGAAAAAATGGTCTGACAACTGCAGTAAAGGTGTGTTTATGTCCATTTTATCCTTTATGTTTTCAAATATTACAAATAATTTATTTTATCAATGAATTTTGGAAGGTTAAATATGTAAATAGTTAATTTAACCTCCATAAATAACTGTCATTTTAGACACAAAAATGCCTTTTATTTTATAATAGTATAGATAATTAACACGTTAAAATTGAATAGAAGTACATGTAAAAATTAAAATCAAAAGATTCAACATTAGGAAAAGGAAAATTGTTAACAATTTATTCTACATTAGTCATCCAGTGTCTTTCTAAATAAAACTAATATAGTTTAAAGCACACATAAAATAATTTTCCAAACACAGTGATTAAAACCGAATCAAATTTTTGTATTTTGTTAATAAATATAAATATAGTATTTTAAGTAAATGTGTATTTCTAATTACTTTTCTCTAGATAATTATTATGTGTGTTACGATATATATAATTACGACTAATAGCCTGTATAAACTCGAATCAAACTGAAAATTTGTTGTCTATTGAGGCCATTTCCGACCCAAAGCACCAATTTGGTGCACTTTTGCACTATTTTGATATTGTTATAGTATAATTTACTATAACCCAAAACATTATATTTTGCACTAAAGAGAATATCTCAATATTTATTTTTCATCCTTCTATACTTTTACAATCTTTCAAAATTAAAATCCTAACTTTTATGTTTTATGAATTTTCATCATATAAAATATATTCTGTTATTTACTATTATTTAATAATAAAATCAACCATTAAAATATATTTATCTACAAAATAGTGAAATATAAATCTATTGTGGTATTTCATAAAATTATATAATAGATATTTTTATTTAAAATAAAATTATTAAGTGAAATTCATTTATATGAATAAGAAATGACATTCACATGATATAATTAGAACTTATTATAATTTTTAAGAACTAAATTACATATAATTAAAATTTCAGAAACTTGAAAATAACTAAATTAAAAAGAAGCAAAAAAATAAAAGGACTAAAAATGAAAAAAAAAAAAAAAACAAGAAAAAAGAATATCATCTTGTCACTCATTGCACCGAGCTAGAGCAATCGAGCACTAAATTATGGTCCAACCAGCACTTATTTAGCACCAATTGGAGATGTCCTGAGTCGAATTCTTGTTAGTCTAATAAGCTTTTTCAAAACTATGGTTATTCGTTGTGCCTTAACTTTAACAAGCTATGAAGTCTAAAGAGTAATACATAATAATCAAAATACGTGTAGGTGCTATAGTGAATAATTATAACTGTAAAAGTTTGATACCATAAAATCATCTTAATATTCCAATAAGTGTTTACAAGTATATATAAGGTCTATGAAACAAATCGTATCAAATCCTGCCTAACTTAGAATGGATACACTAAATTTTTCCGAATCTGCTAGAATCTCTAATATCCCCCTCAAGTTGGAGCGTGAAGGTTACAAATGCCCAACTTGTCAAGTAACGAGGCAAACCGAGCACTACCAAGCCCCTTGGTGAAAACGTCAGCTGGTTGATTAGTGTAGATAAGTATGTAGTCTGGATTTGTACACGTTGTATCTCGTCACGAACAAAGTGACAATCCACCTCGATATGTTTGGTGCGTTCGTGAAACACCGATTTGCAGTAATGTGCATAGCTGCCTGACTATCATAGTATACCCGCATAGCACCGTCATGAGTCACGCCTAGCGAGTGCAACAGACCTTTTAGCCATTTGAGTTCACTCGTGATCGTAACAAGAGAGCGATATTCAGCCTCAGCAGACGAGCGAGAAACCGTGTGTTGATTCTTCGTCTTCCACGAGATCGGGGATGATCCCAAAAATACAATATAGCCTGTCAGGGAACGTTTCGAAATCGGACAGCTAGCCCAGTCCGAATCACAATAGCCAGACAGGCGCAGATCACAGTTGGAGCCGAGGAACACGCCCTGCCCCGGGTTTCCCTTCAGATAACATACAACTTGCAATGCAGCCTCCCAATGCTCGCGTTTGGGATTTTGCATGAATTGAGCCAAAATATGCACCGAATAACTGAGCTCAGGCCGGGTGATAGTCAAATAAATTAAAGACCCGACCAACCGACGATATTTCTCGAGATCGTCGAGAGTCGGCCCGTCCGCTAAACTAAGGCGATGATTTTCCACGATAGGACATTTCACAGGCTTAGCTCTGAGCAATCCTGCCTTGGACACTATGTCCAGTGCATATTTTCGCTGACACAGAAAGATACCTGTGGGACCTCGTGCAACCTCCAGACCCAGGAAATACTTCAGTGGTCCTAAATCCTTCATGTGAAAGCAGTTTCCAAGATAGGATTTAAACTCGTCCAATGCTTTCGAGTCATTTCCTACAATAATCAAATCATCCATGTACACAAGTACGTGCAATCGAACATTTGTTTGACAGTAGATAATAAGAAATAATCAGAGTGAGATTGCCGAAAACCATAATTACGCATTGTCGTGGTTAGCTTGGAAAACCAACATCGTGGTGCCTGACGCAACCCGTAAAGCGGTTTCGTTAACTTACACACCCGATTTTTCGAGCCCTCGAAACCATGTGGCACGTGCATATACACGTCCTCCTCTAAATCACCATGAAGAAAGGCGTTGTGCACGTCCATCTGATGCACTGGCCATCCTCGAGCAGAAGCTACGGATAAGAAGGCTCGAACCGTGACCATCTTGGCGACCAGAGCGAATGTCTCGTGATAATCCAGTCCATCAACCTGTCTGTTTCCAAGTATCACCAGTCGTGCTTTGTATCTCTCCACTGACCCATCTGAGTGATACTCTATCTTGTACACCTATTTGCATCCAATCACTCGCTTTCCCGGTGGTAATGGCACAAGTGTCCACGTATCATTCTGTTCGAGTGCAGATATCTCTTTCCTCATAGCTTCATGCCATCGCTCATCTTTAACTGCATCTGAGTACCTAGTAGGCTCAACGCCTGTAGTAACTGCATCCAGAAAGGAGCGATGGCTCGACGAAAATGCATTACATGAAACAAACTTAGAAATAGGATATCGTGTACCTGAGGACTTGGTGGGTGCAACAGCAGGTAGAGAGGGATGTGTTTGAATCGTATGCATCACATAGTTACGGAACCTTGTAGGTGGAACCCGAGCTCGATGCCCCCTACCCAAATCAGTCGGTGCCCCCGAGTCCGATGTGTCCGCGTGCGCGGGTGAAGTCGATGAGCTCACATCGCGGACACCATCAGCCGAGCAGCCCGTGTTCGTCTCATTCGGGCATTCTAAAATACTCGACCTCACCTCAGGCAATCCCTCCGACCCTGCCACATCGGCAGGCGTCCAATCTCCAATTCTTGTGTCATCCACGACTGGGAGAGGGGTTGTCTCAGATGAGTGGTCAGCACCATGAGCAAACGGATACATGGCTTCATGAAACACTACGTCACAAGACACAAAGAATTCACCTGTTTCCAAATCAAAGACTTGCCATCCCTTTTGGCCATACGGATACCCAACAAATATGCAACGTCTGCTTTGGTCTCCAAATTTGTCCTTATCCCTCGATTGTCTATGCGCATAACACAGGCAGCCAAATACTCGAACCGATTTGTATGCTGGCAGTTTTCCAAACAAAACCTCATATGGAGTTTTTCCCGAAAGTAACGGTGTCGGGGTGCGATTTATGAGTATCCCCGCAGTCAATTAACATTTGCCCCAAATCGAAGAGGCAAGTGCGACTGAAACCTCAGTGATCGTGCCACATTCAAAATGTGACGATGTTTGCGTTCGACCCTCCCATTTTGTTGAGGTGTACCCACGCAAGATGTCTGATGCTTTATCCCAACCTCCTCAAAGTACGACCTCAAACACATAAACTCGGTCCCATTATCAGAGCGTATAATTTTAACGTGTTTATTAAACTATCTCAAAACCATTCTGATAAAAAATTTTAACGATTCGAGACACCTCGGTTTTTCAGCTAACAAGATAATCCAAACAGCCCTTGAGAAATCATCTACTATGGTCTAGAAATAATTTGTGCCACAAGAAGAGTGGGTCCGATAAGGTCCCCACAAATCGCAATGGATTAAATCAAAAGATGAATCAGCTTTAGTTATACTATCACAAAAAGGTTCTCGAATCTGTTTAGACCGAAAACAAACATCACAAATATGCTCAACATTACTATTACTACTAATTCCCGAAATAGACTTCATAACTCGATATGAGGGGTGACCCAACCTGAGGTGCCATATGTCTTCACTATCGTTTATAGTCGCAGCGTTGATTCTATGCATACCCACAATTCGAAACACATAGAACCCTCCTTGCTGTTCACCCACACCAATCAAAGTCCTCGTACGTGGGTCCTGTATCACACAAATTTTATCAGCGCATGTGACAACACAATGCAGCTGACGAACTAATTGTGCGACAGAAATCAGTGTACCATTAATATCAGGAATGAGTAAAACATCACGAAGAAAGACATTGTTCCCCAGATCGAGGCACCCGATTTGAGTCGACATTGCCGTGTGTCCGTTGGGCATGATCACCACGCACGGGGGTGCCTCTCGAACAGAACTCAACAACGAGATATCTCCTGTCATGTGTTGTGATGCCCCGGTGTCAAGCAGCCACATTTTACCCATAAGTTTATCAAAAGGTACTGATGTACGTCCGTGCAACATGGATTTCAGAGTATGCCATTCTTCTTGGCTTAGACCGGAAAATTTGCTCTTATCGTCATCCGTGACCGTGGATCAAGTGTACTCAACGTCTCCGGTGATGGCTGCATTTGCTCTAGCACCACCACATCCCCTTCTCGATCCGCGTCCTCGACCCGCGGTTCATCCGCCGCACAATTCTCCTTTACGAGTGTCGGAGGCATTACCGCAGCCCAATTCTCCTTTCTGAGCGTCGAAGCCCCCACCGTCCATTAGGGTTTCGAAGTATTAGGTTTTATCAGTTTGTGTGGCTCTGGTACCATGTAAAAGTTTGATACCATAAAATTATCTTGATATTCCAATAAGTGTTTACAAGTATATATAAGGTCCATGAAACAAATCGTATCAAATCCTGCCTAACTTAGAATAGATACACTAAATCTTTCCGAATCTGCTAGAATCTCTAATAATAACATATTCTATTGTTTTCAGATAAATTTGGTTGGCGTAATAGGGTCAAGGTAGCCCTTCAATTGGCTCGTTTTTTGCGTTTCTGCCATGAAAGCACAACAAACTATCTGTTCTAGTTGATTTTGCAATGATCAAAGTGCCTAAAACATACATATGATGTACCACTATCATCGCATGGCTATCATTAGCATGTGTTTGGACCTTGCATTTTGTGAAGAAAACATACGAAAAAACAAACATAGGACGAAGTGTACGAGAGAACAAGACACGGGTATGGTGATAGGTTTAGTGCACCTATTAATTAATATGATATCTTTTAACGTACGTATTGATTTTACTCAGTATGATGCAGATAGTTTCAAGAAATAGACCTACATATCCTTAGACACGTTGGGAACTCAATCAAATCTCTTAAAGTAGAATGCTGGAAATATAGTAAGAGAGATGAAAAATAACATACGGAATGGTATTGGTGTAATATTCAGTCCAAACAATAATGGATGTAATAATTGTAGACTGCATAAGATGTCACAGAAGACATCTTTTCTATAAATTAACACATAGACTCCAGTTCTATTCTCTATGATGATTTTGGGTTGGACTTGGTGTCTGTAGGTGTTTGGTTTGATATCATACAATTGGGCTATTTCTATTGATGAGGAGGAAGTGTTTTTGTGCCTTCAAAAGGAAAAAGAAACTAGTGAAAGATTCATTTGTTAACTCGTGTTGATCCAGATTATGATGCAGATGGTGTGGAAGTGAACTTACTAGACTTGCATTTGATTGTGTTTACTGGAAATATATAATTGAGAATGTTTGAACCCCTAGTAAAATAATGTTGAAATGGGCTATATATCTATATGTACGTGCTTAAAAATCGTGCTAACCATCTTTATCCTATTTCATTAAATATTCTTCCATGCATGTCACCCATCTTAATTCCACATGCAAAACCGTCATATGTAATTTTTTTGTGGCTCGATCATTAATTAGTTTGTAGTTGTTTCTGCTGCTTGTTCGCTAATTTCACATTTGCATATAAGTCACCAGAAGAAAGTGTGACGAACTTGGAAACACGTATCGTTTGAAATAAATTGGCTCATTTGGAAGCCAAGAACATATGGACCGGATTGATCGAATAGGCTTGATTGGGCTAAGATCGAGCTGGAGACAAATAATTTGATCGAATGTAATATTTTTATGCCCGTACTTATTTATGTATCATCATCTCTATTTAAGGAGAAAATTGCATCAACCTCCCCTCAACTTTGGACATTTGACATCCATACCCCTCAATTTTGAAAAATTGCCATCAACACTCCCTCTTCTACTTTTTCACTAATTTTTTTTAGTGAAAAGACAAAAAAGCGCTTCCACTTTTCATTAGAAAATGGTTAAATTATATAATTGGTTGGAGGAAGAAATAGTGTCACTAGACATGTTAATTAAAAAATAAGATAGCATCTCAAAGTTAAGTTCTTCAAAATATGTTCATATTTTTAAAGTTTAAAATTTTTAAAAGATATTTTAATTTCGAATCATTATATACAATTTTTTATATTCGACCTTTTATTAATTACACAATTGTCGATTTGAGAGAAAAAGAATATAGTGGTATAGAGGTGCATTTACTTTTTTTTAACTAATTTTTTCAATAGGTTAATATACTATTTCTGCACACCAAAGGAGTTTTTGAATTCATTATGAAGAAGCATATTTGAATATATATAATCTTGGGCATGTAAAGATTTTTTTTTAATATTTAATAATGTAGTTATAATATTTTATAAATGAGAAAATTAAACCATCATAATGGAAAATTTTATAAGTTTTTCATATTCGACCTTTTATAACATTTTATAATGTACATTACTTATGATATTAGTGATGTATATGTTTATGGAAAATGTGTTAATATATGTAAGCAATAAGATTTTTCTTTAAAAAGGGGCTACTATTAATGAAGACAATACTTTTAGGAGTTGTGAATTATATTATTCAGAATTTTAAGTATTCACCCCTCATTATTTATTTTATTTTTCTTATGTCATTTGATGATAATTTGATTTTTTTTTAATAGATTATAATTGAAAATTGAATGGTATTTCAGTCTTTTATAAGTAAAAATAATGAAAAAGGTACCAAAAGGGAGGTTCATGCCAAGTTTTTAAAGTTGAAGGGTGTGGATGCCAAATGTCCAAAGTTGTGGGAAGGCTGATGCAATTATCTCCTATTTAAGTAATCATTTACTAATATATAGGGAAAATTGGATCGACCTCCCTTGAACTATGAGCATTTGACATCCACACCCCTCATCTTAAAAAAATTGGCATGTACCTCCCCTTATTCACTTGTTTTCATTATATTAATTTTATAAAGACCAAAATACTCTTCACTTATTATTTAAAAATTAACTTTTATTTTTATTTTGTTGGAAAACGAAAATATTATTAAATGACAAAATAGAAAAAAATGAGACAATCACAATTTAAACTTTATAATTATAATTCTAATCTCCTCAAAAAGTAATCTATCAATTAATAATGAATTCTAATATACCACCATGTTTTTGTTATTAAAAAGATATAGTAATATTTTTAAAAATGACAATAATTTATAATTATTTATAAAAACAATTGTGTAGTTTAATGAAAGTAAGCTAAGATGCATGGCATAATAATTTTTCTTTCTTTCTTGAAACAGACCGAAATATAAACAACCATATTATCACCCTAAATTCTTAATCAGTCATGTGAATTTATACTAATTAATTATATCTAAA
The DNA here is from genome assembly GCA_963669365.1 of Verbascum thapsus. Classification (NCBI taxonomy): domain Eukaryota; kingdom Viridiplantae; phylum Streptophyta; class Magnoliopsida; order Lamiales; family Scrophulariaceae; genus Verbascum; species Verbascum thapsus. The sequence continues at coordinate 8,017,693 of OY770120.1, forward strand.
TAAGTAAAAGGAATTTAAAAAATTATTGAAGGTTACCATAAAAATAAGAGATAGTATAATAGATGAAATCAACATAATTATAATAATAACAAAATTTTCATGAGATTTAACTCTTGGGTAGCGTTTGGTTGGGGTTTATAGGGGTGATATATTAATTATCAATCCTAAATTTAAGTTTGGTTCAACAAGGTCGGCCCATGATACGTAACAAGCCCGATATTTAATCACCCCATAACTAGGATAGTAGATACAACCAGGTAGGTGGTATTCACTATCACAAGATTATATCCAACCTATTTTAAAAAGTAAAATTACGAATTTACCCCTCACATTTAACCTATCATTTAACCTAATTTCTATTTTGTTATATTCCTTAAAAACATATCATTGAATCCATCTTAAAAATATGGAATTAAACTTCAAACTTTGGTATTAAAATCATCAAATAAGCAAAGTAAATATGTTTTATATAATCATATTATTTTATTAAGATACTCAAAATATTTTTATTTGATGTATAAAATATATTCAATATTTTTAAGTATAATTTTTATATATATGATTTTGATAATTCAACTTCAATAATAAGACAAGAAAAGTAAATCTATTTTATATAATCATGTTATTTTATCAAGATACTCAAAATATTTTTATTTGATTAGGATAAGAGAAGTAAATATATTTTATATAATTATGTTATTTTATCAAGATATTAAAAATATTTTTATTTGATTATAAAATATATCCCATATGTTTAAGTATTATTTTATGAAAATAATTTTTATAATTCAACATAAGTAAAATAAATATATTTTATATAATCATATTATTTTTTAAGATACTCAAAATATTTTTATTTGATGTGTAAAATATATTCCATATTTTTAAGTATAATTTTATATATATGTGATTTTGATAATTCAACATCAACAATAGGAGTATTTTAGACTTTTTCATTATATCACTCCTTATATATAATGTCAACCAAACAACTTGAATATATATCATCTAGGATATCACTCTCATTTATAATCCTAACCAAACAAGTTTTTTGCAATGAATCTCTCAATTTCTCTCATAACTATCAAGCATAATATTATCATATTCAATCAAATGATATCAACTAAACGATACCTTGTTGTATTGAGAGAGATAAAATTAATATTTTTAAGTAATATTATTTGGTATAATAAAATTATTCATAATTAAAAAAATTATTATTTTAAAGTTAAAGAACATTATAGCTATATCTGTAGAAACTATTTTATTTTGTTTTATTACCATGTGAGGGGCATTTTAGTCATTTCATTAGTAAATATAAGTCAAAAAATTGAGAAATGGGAGGTTGATGCCAATATTTAAATATGAAGGGGTGTGGATGCCAAATGCTCATAGTTTAGGGGGAGCCGATGCAATTATCCCTTATATATATATATTAAGAATAGAGAAAAGCGTGTCTAGTTTATATAACCATGTATTTCTTTTCTTGTCTAACGGCTAATCCTGAGGTTTTATATATAGCTGTTAGTTTGTTTGTACTCTAAGCTTGATTCATTCAATGAAGTATTTTTCTTCTCCACTTTCCTTCAATCTTAACATGGCACCAGAGCCATCCTTCATGAAGAACAAGAAGATGATCTGAAATTGGAGAACATCTCCATTCTTTTTCGATTACATTCGACCGATTTTATTGATTCATAATCCGGATTGAATATCCTTTTTTTTTCTATCTTTCTTTGATTCTTCATATCGATCTAGGGATTCCGCGAGCACTTTCTTGATCTCCAATGTCAGAAAAGGAATAACAACATCACCAAAAGCATCAGAACGATCAGATGCCGCGAAGATGAGCATTCATGATCTGATACACCTCCACCCATCCGATACACCAAATCTTGTTTTGGTTACTGAAATATTAAAAGGTATGGAGAACTACAAAGTATGGAGTCGACAGATGCTTGTGGTATTAGAGGCGAAAAACAAAATCGGATTCATCACCGGCACTTGTTAACGTCCGGATGAGGATTCTGACTTACTTCTGCACTGGAAACGATGTAAGGCGCTGGTGAAATCCTGGATTCACCGTTCTATATCACGCGATTTGATACACGGAGTGGTGTACACTGAATCTGCCTGTTTAATTTGGCATGATGTAAAGGAAAGATTTGACACAGTAAACGGAGCGAGATTATATTTTCTCTATCAACAAATTAACACCATCACGCAAGGAACTCACACCGTTACAGAGTATTACTCCAAGATTCGTCATCTCTGGAATGAGTACGAGTCCTTGATCCCTGCTCCTTCTCTTATTGTCTCTCGTGAATACAAAGATTATTGCACACAATTAAAGATATGATGCAATTTTTAATGGGGCTTAACGAGTGTTATAACAATTTAAGATCACAAATACTCATGATGTCACCCCTTCCCACACACAATCAAGTCTATTCCATTGTTAGCAATGAAGAAACTCAACGAGGCCTAAGTACACAGACCGTGAATATGGATACATCCATTGCCTTGTTGTCTAATTCTGGTATTGGTCGAAGAAATAAATCTGACATGTTTTGTGAACATTGCAACATTCGGGGACACACTAAAAAAAATGCTTTAAAATTATAGGCTACTCCTTAATTGGAGTAGGGGAGGTAGGCGAGGTGGCAGGAGAGGTAGAGCTACTGGAGAAGGAGGAAGAAGTTCCAACAATGGTGGAACTTTTTACAGTGATTCTCAGGACAACAATGTAAATGCTAATAGAGATAATCAGATTGCTGGAGGTCCTAGCAATAGCCAAGATCATGCTGTTTTTCCACCCAAATTGTCATCACCACAGATAACTCAATTGCTTAAATTGATTGATGGACAGAATCATGAAGGCAATTCTCACAATGCTGGACCAGTAACTGCTCATATGGCAGGTATAATCTCACTCTCTAAATGCTTGGATATATCTGATAAAGATGCCTGGATAATTGATACAGGAGCGAACCAACATATGTTGTCCAATCCTGCTATGCTGAATGATGATTTTTATCCCTGTACTTCTAAGAATATTATGAACCTTCCTAATGGAAACCTAAGTATTGTGTCACACACTGGAAACATTAACTTGAATACAAATTTATATTTGAAAAATGTTCTATATGTTCCAAATTTTAAGTATAATTTACTGTCAGTATCCAAGTTAACTATTGACAATAATGTATGTGTTATTTTCCTTGGTGAGTTGTGCATGATACAAGACGCTTGGACTGGAAAGGTGATGAGGAGTGGTAGAGTAAATAATTGACTTTATTACCTTCAACCTGTCCAGAGAGTCAAAGTGATTCTTTAATAAAAAATTTCTTATGTAGTAATGTTGTTCTTGATAAAACAAATAAGAATACAGTTCATAGGAAAGCTAATCTTTGGCATAGGAGACTTGAACACATGTAATTTAGCAAATTTAGCTACCTTCCTGTTGTGAATATTCATGTAAAGCCTGAACATATGCTTTGTGATGTTTGTCCTTTGGCTAAACAAGTCAGGACTCCCTTCCCTAACAAAAGTACTTTCTCTAAATTTGTTTTTGAACTTTTACATGTTGATGTTTGGGGACCATATAGAGAGCCAACCTATAATCAAGAACAATATTTTCTAACTCTAGTGGATGATTACTCCAAGTGTACTTAGGCTTTCCTTATGAAATATAAATATGAAGTTGCCGATCTTTTGAGAAATTTCTTAACATATGTTGAAACACAATACTCTATGAAGGTTAAGCAAATAAGAACTGATAATGCCATGGAATTCTTTAGTGCAGAATGTAGGCATCTGTTTCAGTCTAAATGGATTATATATCAAAGTAGTTGTATGTACACCCCTCAACAGAATGGATCAGTAGAAAGAAAGCCTAGACACATTCTAAATGTGGATAGATCTTTAAATTTTTTATCTCATATTCCTGCCAAGTATTGGGGTGAGTGTGTTTTGACTGAAGCGTATATTATTATCAGGACTCCATCACCTCTTCTACAAGATAAAACACCTTACTTTGTTCTTAATGGGAAAGATCATAGTTATGCACACCTTAAAATGTTTGGGTGCCTTTGGTTTGCCAAGATATTTCCACAACCTGATAAATTCCAACATAGGTCTAGACCTTGTATATTCATGGGGTATTCACCTAATCAAAAAGGGTACAAGCTGTTAGACATGAATGAGAATTTATTTTTTGTTTCTAGGGATGTTGTGTTACATGAGGATGTTTTTCCTTTCCTATGAAGAAGGCTTCATCTGATAAACCTCACTTTAACACACACTGAAAGTTTCTTTCTAAATGAATATTCTCACAATACCACCAGTGATGCAATATTGCTGAATCCTGATGTGATTAATAATTCTAATGATACTGTATTTATTGATGAGGCCACTGTTTCTACTAATCCTATACAAGATTCTCCTCTAGATCAGAATATAGATAATGCTATCAGGACATCAACAAGAGCCTCCAAACCACCTTATTGGGCCAAAGACTACATTTCACCATTTACTTGTGAATCCAATCATACTGAGACATCCCAATATCTTTTTTCTCATTGTATTCAATATAACAGAATCTCTCCTAAGCACAAAGCTTTTCTTTCTGCCATTTGCAGTGAATATGTTCCTAAATATTATTATGAACCAAGGAAATATAAACATTGGCAGCAAGCTATGACTGCTGAAATTGATGCTTTGGAGTTAAATAAAACATGGATTATATGTGTTTTGCCACCTAATAAAAAACCCAGGGTGTAGATGGGTTTACACCACCAAACATATATTTGATGGTAGCATAGAACGTTATAAAGCTAAATTATTAGCAAAAGGTTACACACAAAAGGAGGGAATTGATTCTACTGAAATTTTTTCACCAGTTGCTAAACAAGTCACTGTTAGGATTGTTATATCTATGGCTGCAATGAATAATTGGCCTATATGGAAAATGGATGTTACTAATGCGTTTTTGCAAGGAGATCTCATTGAAGAAGTTTATATGTAAGTACCACCAGGTTTTGTTGTTGCAGGACAATCACATCATAAACAACAGGTATGTAAATTGCTTAAGTCCCTCTATGGTTTGATACAGGCTTCTAGACAGTGGAATGCCAAGTTCACTGAAGCTGTTACAAATCATGATTTTGTTTAATCTAAGAATGACTATTCTTTGTTTGTCAAAACTAAGGGGAGTAGCACTATCGTATTATTGGTTTATGTTGATTATATTTTGCTCACTGGAAATGATGAGAACGTCATTTTAGAGTGTAAGAAGTAATTACATGACACTTTTTATATTAAAAACATGGGGGGATTGAAGTCTTTTCTTGGCATTGAGGTGACTAGAAGTCAACAAGGTATCTACACGAGTCAAAGACAGTATACCTTGGAATTGTTAGCTGAAACAGGAATGTTGGGTTGTAAAGTTCTTAGATTTCTAATAGAGCAGAATGTGAAATACAGTAATGATGATGATCTAAACAATCCTGTGATAAAAAAAACATCTCTGAATATCAAAGAGTTGTTGGGAAATTAATATATCTATGTATCACAAGGCTACAAATTCTAAGCCAATTCATACATCAACCTATGAAGTCTCATTTAGAAGCAATATATAAAGTGTTGAGGTATCTCAAGGGTAAGGCAGGACTTGGATTATTAATGTCTTCTCAAACTAACTTTGAGCTGTCTGTTTTTTGTGACTCAGATTGGGCCTCTTGTCCAATGTCACGAAAGTCGTTAACAGCCTATGCTATTAAGTTTGGGGATTCCTTGATATCTTGGAAGGTCAAAAAGCAAAATACGGTCTCTAGGAGCTCAGTAGAGGCAGAATATCGAGCTCTTGGAACTACTACATGTGAAGTTGTGTGGCATTTTAGTTTGTTTGCAAAACTTGGGATTAATATCAGACTTCCAGTGCCTATATTCACTGATGGTATTGCAATTCAGCTTGTGGCCAATCCGGTTTTCCATGAAAGGTCAAAGCACATCGAGGTTGATTTTCATTTCATTCGGGAGAAAATTCAAAAGGGATTGATTGCTATGCGTTTTATTCCTACTTGTGAGCAGCCTGCGGACCTCTTAACCAAGGCATTGGGAAACAACAGTTTGAGTTCTTGTTAGGCAAACTTGGTGTCCTTGATCTTTATGAGCCACCAAGTTTGAAGGGGAGTATTAAGAATAGATAAAAGCGTGTTTAGTTTATAGAAGCGTGTATTTTTTTTCTTGTCTAACGGCTAGTCTTGAGGTTTTATATATAGCTATTAGTTTGTTTGTACTCTAAGCTTGATTCATTCAATGAAGTATTTTTCTTCTCCACTTTCCTTCAATCTTAACAATATATAATACAAAAATAAAGTAGATTATTAAGATTTAAAACTTAGCTACAACTTATAGTAAAGAGATACAATTTGCAGTTTTGCACTCTTGGAATTTGAATAAAGACAAAAAACAAAAACGCTGAAATTTTTTATTAGAAAAATGGGAAAATATTGCAACACTAGTTTTGTGATCTCTAACAATGAAAATGGCAGTTGGTCAAATACAAACAAGGTTGCAATCTTTGCGTAGGGTATAGTTCGATTCAAGTATATATATATATATATATATATATATTCTTACTTTATTTGAATATCATCTTTGGGTAAAAGATAATGAAACGTTGTTTCTTTTCGTTTTATTATATGGTAAAAGAAAAGCAGAGATATAACCTTAAGGCCGTTTGGTTTTTGTTTGTAATGTTTTTGAACAAGCTGGGAGGTGTTTGTTACATTACATATATTGTAGATGTTTTTCGAATAAAATTGATATATGTACGTGTATGCCTGCTATCTTAAATAATGATCTTCAGCATGTTGTTGATAGTGCCGATGGTCTTGCTTTATTTGTTGGCTTGATTTTACTTTAACCATTCTTTGTAAAGTCTCTTATTCATATTTAGTGTATACCTTGTGTTCACTTCTCTTCAATCATTATATCTGATATCTATTTTAATTTATCGAAGGAATTTTCAGATCGAATAGGAGAATGAGGCTTTGCACAAGTTTATAAAGGTGTTATTCGGTATGTTTTATCGGTGAGTTGATTGGTATCAAACGGGCAAAGTTATTGACAGACCCATGCAAGAGAAATCAATTTGTGGTATGTTGCTTCTCAAATTAAATACACACCACATGGTGTTGTGAATGTAAGAAATGCCTTCATATGTGATACGATGGGAATGTATGTAAAGTGTAATTATCAAAGACAATGAAGACAGTGGCGGAGCCAGGAATTGAAAGTGAGTGGGGTCAAAATACAATAGACATTGATCGGTTTATTTTGGGTGGGGCGGTAATGTTAAAATTTTTAAAATATACATCTTAGAGCTTACACTTTCATGTCATATGAGTCTCTGCATGCAAGATTTTCCTTCAATATATATTTGAACCTTTTAGGATGAGTATCTATAAATTTAGGTTGTCACATTGATTTATACTTTCTTAGACTTAATTGAAAATTCTGGGGAAAGCTCAATATTGTTTTTATTGTTAAACTTCCATGCCTAGTCTTTTTATTTGATAGAATACTGAACTTGCTTCTATCATCCTTTGATTTTGTATATATGGCATTAATGTCATACTTATTTATGTTCCTGCAGTTGAGCCGAGTTCTCGGCAATATTACATCATCTGATGTTAAGTTGGTTGTGTTATGTGGCAGAATGAAAATGAGTGGTTGTCAAAATTGTGTCATCCAAACATACTCAAAGTAATTGCCTATTGCTTTACTAATCAAATGAAATGTTTAGTTCTCGAGTTTGCTGATAAAGGGACATTGATGAGCTATATACCAGGTTTAGAATTCATCTTTCGTTACGTTTTCAGTCGAACATTAATGATTTAAGGATACCATTCGAGTGTTTCAAATAATAAATCTTGAGTGGAGGAGTAACTTGAAATCCTCTCAGAAGTTGGGAGGTCCAGTTGAATAAATTCACTCTAAGCATATATACATGGCAAACTCAAAACAGACAACGTACTTTTTACAAAGGTATGTGATTTAGATAAAATAATATCATTTACATTATTATGGCAGCAGATGGAATATAATTTTATCTTAATTTTAACCTTATTCTTTTTTGTCTTAGGAAAATGAGCCAAAATTGTCTGATTTTGGCTCGTCTATGTGTGGGGCTAGCAAATATGTTAGATCCCAAAAAAGGAGAAAACCAGGTGAAAATTAAGTAGACGAGTAATAGATCATCACTATTTCATAAGTTATGCTTTTGTTTTGCATAATGCATGTACGTATATAAGTTCTTTTAACTCTAACAAATTATACACACACGTTTATGGATAATCAATTAAAATAAGAAACTGCGAATGCTAAATAAGGTTTGCCCTGTAATTGGGGCAACCATGATGCAGTGGTGGATCATGAATGGGATTAAAATTCTAATAGATTATCCAACTTACCATATTTTAGTTATTCTAATGGAACCTTATATTGTGAATGTTTGCATAAGAAGGTTGAGATAAATAATTCTAACTAAATTGTGTGTAATTTGATGAGATCATAATATATAAAATGTACACATGTGTAGTAGATTCTAGATGTCTACAATGTTTTTATCTTTTGATTATAATATTTAACTTTACATTATTGACTTCACTTAGACACCTGATCATAATTGGGGCAACCAACATGCAATTTTTGAATGAGATCCAAATTCTAATAGATTATCCAACTTAGGATGTTTCAGTCATACTAATGGAACCTTTAATTGTGACTAGCTGTATGAGAAGGTTGAGATAAATAATTCCAAATAAATTATGTGTAATATGATAAGACCTTATCATATTACATCTGATAATACATAATGTATAAAATGTTTAGATTCTAGATAATCTACAATATCTTATATCTTTGATTAGAAGCATAGACTTCACCTAGACACAAAATCAAACTCATCTATATACTACTAATAGGGGTGTTCACGAGTCGAGCCGGCTCACGAGCTCGGCGAGAAGACTTGAAAATAGCTCGACTTGAGCTCGAAAAAATTCGAGCTCGAGTCGAGCTTATCGATCCGAGCTCGAGCCTAAAAATACCTGTTCGCCAGCTCGCGAGCCTAGAATAAAAAAATAATTTTTATTAATATATATAAAAAATAAATATTTATTCACATATTTCATTATAATATATAATATATTATAATAATAATATGTATAAATAATAATATTTTTTACATTAATTATAACTATATTTAATTATGTATGAATAAATATAAAATTAATAAAATATTTTTACAAAAAAAATATTTTTATAAAAAAATTATTATTATTATTATTTTTTAAAATATTTTTTTGAGCTCGAGCTCGACTCGGCTCGAGTTCGAATGACCTCGAGCTCGAGCTCACTTTTCTGTAGCTCGACAAGCTCAAAAATTGTGGCTCAAGCTCGAGCTCGAATTTTTGGCCCAGCTCGGCTCGAGCTCCACTCTTGAACACCCCTAACTACTAATATAAAAGTATGGATGTGTTTCTTCCCATTGTGAAAAGGCATAAATGTCCTTCTCTTAATTATTTATATTACAATATGGTATTTTGACAATTATTAATAAGGTGGCCCTTAATATAATCAAGAATTGATGGGGTGACCTTTAGTATGCCTCTCACATTGATCATATAGTTTTGTCTATTCAGCTTTAAACTTTCAATAAGGATTATATCATATTAATTTTAAATTTTAAAATCCTTATTATACTATTAAAATTAATCATAATAAGACATCGATTATTTGACTATTCATTTACTGAACCTATAATTCAATGCAAAAATATCTAGATGAATGATATATATATATATATATATATATATATATATTAATTATGTTTATTTATATCAATAATTGATGGGGTGACCTTTAGTATACCTCTCACATTGATGCTACCCATATGGGTAGTACCCTTGGTCATGTTTTGGCTATTAAACATCCAAAATTTACTATATCCACTTTTATTTTTTTTATTTTTTTTAATTTTTTCTTTTTCTTTTGTTTTTCAGTTTAATTAGTATATATTTATAAAATAGTACAATAACTTCCATTTATAATTAAGTCCCTAAATTTTAAAAATGTTACGATTAAATATATGTTATTTTTTATATATATATATTATTTATATATATATATGTTATTTTTTGAAAATTTTACATATTTTAATTTTGAAAATGTTACGATTAGGTCCATTATATATGTTATTTTTTTATATTTAATTATACAATAACAGTAATATAGTAATTCATAAGATTAGTGAATTATATTTTTAATTATTTTTAATTCATAACAATCCATTTTTTATTCCAAGATTAAATCATCAAAACAAATAAATAAAATTGAACTATTTTTTGGTGTTAGCAAATTTGTCTTGGATATAGTCATTAGAAAGGCCACATGTCATCATTTGTGTGGTTGAGGGCACTACCCATATGGGTAGCATCGACTAAACCCACATTGATCATATAGTTTTGTCTATTCATTTTTAAACTTTCAATAAGGGTTATATCATATTAATTTCAAAATTTTAAAATTCTTAATATACTATTAAAATTAATCATAATAAGACATCGGTTATTTTACTATTCATTTACTGAACCTTTAATTTAATGCAAAAATATCTAGATGAATGATATATATATATATATATATATTACTCATGTTTATATCACATGGTATAAAATTACCTATATATTTTAATTTTTTATTTTCAAGTTTAAATATAATGAACATATTTTATATACAACAATCACTTATTTAATCATCAAAATCAACTCATCTCCTTAATAAATATATATATATATATAATATAATTTTCCCTCTAAAGCCCATATAAATTGTATAAAAATACATAACAATGGTAATAAATACTTTATGATCAAAACTTCTACATATATATATATAAGAACCATTTGACATTCCAACCGTAAACATAAAAATATAATTGTTTTATTAATATTGTAGATTAAATTAAAACCTATTTATATCAAACAAGGGCGAAACTAATATAAATAATTAAAGAATGATTACTGAATGTAAACAAACCTAATTTGTAATCTATAATATATATATATATATATCAATCTTCACCAACATAAATAAAAAGAATTAGAAAAGAAGCTATTGAGCAACTGATCAAAGTTTGACAATTCAAATTAAAAACACATAAATTAGTTGAACTATATCACATAATCCCCTTTGGAGTCCATATGAATTATATAAAATATATAACAATGGTAATAAATAATTTATGATATAAACTTCTACATATATAAGCATCATTTGGCATTCCAACCATAAATCCTAAAAACTAATTATTTTATTAATGTAGTAAATTAACTAAAAATTGATTTATATTAAACAAAGACGAAGCTTATATAAATAATTAAAAAATGATTACTGAATGTAAACAACACCATATATATAATTTATAATATCAATCTAAATTAATATAAATAAAAATCGCAACAACCGTATCATACGAGAATGATATTACAGTTGTCCCATTCTTTTAACAGACTTCCGCCACATGAACAATGAACTTTTTTCGGGAAAAAGGAAATGTATATTCCTATGAGCTCAAACAAGTATATACTCAGGCATATATACACATATCCTTCTTTTTTATGACTACAATTTTAATAATGTTAGTCTCAAGAAAATTATTTTGATCATATAGACAGAGAAGTTCCCTTTAAATACCAAAAATAGCACAAGCAAGAAGAACATCATTGAAATCTCATCAGCTTTACATGACAATACTTTTTATTTAAAAAATATAAAAGATATGCTTATCCATAAACGTGTGTGTATCTTTTGCTAGTATCACAAAACTTATATACGTACATGCATTATGGAAAGCGAAAACATATCTTATGGGATATTGATTTATTAATTGAAATACCTGAAGGGTAACATTTATATCTATTTATCAATTATGTAATATTATTGAGAACTCGACTCAATTGCAGGAATGTAAGATACGAGAGGTATTTACAAAGAAGACGTGCTTAAGATAATGTGAGAAATGAGTTTAAAATGACATTTCGGATAGAAAATAAGTATGACATTTACTTGTATAAAATATTTTCTTTACTACAATATTTTTTAATAGATTTATGAAAAAACTCTTATTAAATTTAATAAAAAGAGAAGTTAATCAAGTAGATTTTTCACCATCACAAGAGCGTTTTAATTATGCTAAAAAGATTAAGATTGTTAGGTTTTTAGGAAATAAAATATAACATAAGGGGTCTAATTGGAGTTACCCTTTGATAGCTCAAAAATTTTCCCAGAATTTAAAATCTATTATAATTTGTCATTTCCAAATAAATTGAACAAATTTGTTGATGAACTATTATATAACTTTTAGATCTTTCAAATCAAACACACCCTACTTAATAGCCATTAACTCGTTTTTTTTAATTATATAGTCGTATGCTTAATTAAATCCACATTTTGCAAGTCAAATACGTTGTAAAGTTACTTAAAAATATTAAAATTAAAATATAAAAACAGACATTTAGGTCCAAGTGGATGGCATGTTCATCTCCGAGAATTTTTTTTCATGATAAAAATGAGAAATGTGGTTTGGAAGATGAGAATTTTAAGATAAAAATAAGTAATAATTGTGGTTGATGAGATATGTTTATTGTTGTGAGAAATTTATTTGGGTTGGTATTTAAATATAATTTTTATTAAATGTGGTTAGTTAAACTCGTCGATTTGGACGTCAGAAAGTAATCACAATGGATCTTATTTTAAACGTTGTATTATTTTGTATTAAAATATGTAATTAATTTTATTTTTAGCTTTAAATTAAAAGATAGTCGGAATAACAATTTTAATTGATTATATTAACTGTCAAATCATAAATAGTAAAATTAATTTGTTGCAAATTTTTTTATGTTATTTGTAATTTTGGGAGATTTTTTTAATTTTTTTTTTCCGGAACATGCTAAATAAAATAGGATTTCTCCAAGATTTTTATCCTAAACACTTTTTTTTTCCATAGCAAAGGGTGCCAACCAATTGATCCAATTTGCTATTCCAATCTCTTTTTCTTTCTTCCAATCTTGAAAACACCTCCGGTCAAAGAAACTATTCAATCTCTTTCAATTCTCCTTTCCTTTTGGAAGCATGGATTAGAGGTGCCCAACTTAGAATCGGAACCGTGGAACCGGACCGAACCAAACCGTTGACCACGGTTCCCGGAACCTGACCCAGAACCGTGTTCCACGGTTCGGTTACGATTCCTCATTTTGAGGAACCGTAACCGACGGTTAGAACCGCCGGTTCCATAAAAATTTACATTTACTATTTTTTTTTTTTTTTTGAGATTAAATGTCCGTTTTAAATTTCATGATGATGTTCCTCTTGCCAACTACACAAAATGTGAACATAATTTCTTGTTTTGTGGTATCTAATTTGACCATCCTTAATTAGACCCCATGGGCCATGGCTGATTATTTAAATATGAACTCAAGGACAAGAATAATTGTAATCTATAACTAGGATTAAGGACCTTTCATTATTACAAATTTTCCTATGCTGTTCAAAAGTTTGAAAAACTCATTATTACCTCCTAAATAATGTGTGTTACACATTGGCTTGTTTGTATGTGTTTCACATTTGTGGTGTGTACATACCAAATTATATTTAAGATACTAGTGAAGTGTTTGAAAAACTCATTATTATGAATTATTTAAAGAATATAAAAATAAATTTGGTGGCGATAGTGATTGAATTTTGAACTTTGTATTGTTTAAATTTGTTATTAATATAAAAATTGTTTGTCTTTATTTTATTCGATTTTATTTGTTAAACATTGTAAAAAAAAAAAATATTGGAACCGCCCGGAACCGTGGAACCGGCCCGGGAACCGTGGAAACGGAAACGGAACCGGAACCGGAACCGTGCCTAACCGGTTCGAATAAGGTTCCGAGATTTCCGAAATCGGGAACCGGCGGTTCCGGAACCGGAACCGGAACCAGGAACCGGCTGAGCACGTCTAGCATGGATGGCTCTGCCGGCACAGGGTTCAAATCATCTATTCTTTAGAATAACTTTCTCGTTTATCGGTTACACATATACATCTTATCTATATAAATATTTTTGTTAAATAAAAGTGATATAAATTTTATACACTTGAAAATGCATATAAGTAATAAAGAAGATATGTTATCGCCCATTAATCATTTTTCTCACGAGAAAGAAAAATCTGAAATATTTCTCGATTGATTTTCCTTGTGTTTTCCTGATTGCCACATCCCACCCCTTTGTGAATTATTCTTTCCCTTGACAACTAATCACGAATTGTTTGAACATTTTTTTTTTGTTTTCAATTCAGTATGCTCGTTGAATAATATATACCCGTGAAAATTATACTATTAATAGTAAATTAAAAATAAAGATTACTAAAAAATCAAATAAAATCATAATTTAACTACAATTAAGGAAATAAAATAAATCCTAATAACTGCAAAATAATAAAATATATCTATACTATTATAAAAGAGAAGCTTATTTTGTATCTAAAGTGACCGTTTTTTAGATAAATTTACATAATTTACCCCTACAGTTATTATTCAAACAAAAAACATCAGTGTAAATTGAGGGCAAATTCGAAATAAAATACAGAAATTAAGTAGTTCTCATACCAATCTTTATTTGTCCACCTTTTGTCCTTTAACTTAACTATCACAAAAGTGAAAATTAGGGTTATATTCGTAATTTAACATAAAACACTGAATCACACATTTGCCAACCCCTCAATTATCTCAATCCACTCCCCTCAATTATCTCTACCCACTCCACATTCTTCTCTCTATACTATTTGCATTTAAATTGTATAATGTATTATTTTGATAATTTTAATTTTTCCCAAATTATTAGGTATTAGGTTTATAATTTTTTTAATTGATTAAAAAAAATTATATTACACTGTCATAAAAAATTATGCACGCGAGTATTGCGTGTATATATAAATAATATGATTCCTCACAATTCAGAAGTTAAATTTGATTCCATGGGTTCCGCTTAACCTGCCTAACAGTTGTAATTGCTTTCCAAACTACACTATTACACTTGAAACCAGAACCCAAGGCCAATTGCCAAACCCTATCCCCATACTTGATCCTTTGATTGGCCTCCAAATAAGCTAATTCATACCAAATGCTACTGCTTGATGTGTTTCCAAATCGTTGGAGCGTCTTTCTAGAAGCTTCCATGTAGTCGTCCGTTAGATCCAAGTTCTTCTGTATCTCGTTCAGAACTTTCTGGCTAGTCGCTAATACGCAGACGTGCTCAAACACAAGCTTGTAGTTGTAGGGCTTGGATGATGATGATGATCGGAAGAGACAAAGTACTGATTTAAAGTGTTGAGAGACTAGTGTGGTGATATTGGCCTTTAGGGCATTTCCACCAACTTCTATTATGTCTTTGCTTATTGAGAGCCCTTGTTTCCCTTTTGAGTCTTCTTTCAGTTGTATGCTTTTGAAGCTTCTCTCATCCATGCCTTTGTGAGTTCCAACCAACTACAAATAAATTAAATAAGTTTACAAGTCCTACTCCTACTACTACTACTAAAACAATTGTAGTATATATAAATTACCTGTTTGAATTGATACTTGGAGCGCCACCTATCACGGCGGTGGTTGGACAGCAACACGGCGGCAGCCCCCATACGGAGGAAGCAATTGGGGATCAACATATCCAACTCATTCCCATCATACCAACTGAAACTAACAACTTCAGTGCTCACTATCAACGCATAGGACCCCGGATATGTGTTCAAGAGGTCGTTGGCCAGATCAACGGCGGTTATGCCGGCGGCGCAGCCCATCCCACCCTGATTGAAACTCTGGATCCTGCGGCTGAGCTTGTAGCGATTGATCAGCATGGCAGATAGGGATGGGGTGGTGTTGAGTATCCCACAGTTAACGATAAGGATTGTTATGTCCTTAGGCCGGATTCCGGTGGCGGCAAGGAGATCGTCCACCGTGCCGGACATTACCATCGCCGCCTCTTCGCGGCCAAGCTGGAGGTCTTTTTGATAATCGGGGCGGAAGATGGCTCGGGGGAGGTAGGTCTCATCGCCTAGCCCGGAGTTGTTGAGGACGCTATGTTGAAATTGGATTGATGCGTCGTTGAATTTCCCTGATTTCTTGGCTAGCTCTATGTATTCCTCTTTTGATATCTAGGTGTAATAAATTTATCAAATTGTTAATAAGTGGTGGAACACAGTTTGAAATAGAAAATCACGTAGACTAATGAATGAATAAGAAGATAATAAATACATACCTTAAGTTCATCCGGTGGGAGGTAGCACGCAAAATCGACAAGATAAATAGAACGAGGAACCGAATCAAGAAACAAATACACAAACAAGCACAAGAATCCCAAGAAGAGAAACGCATTCAATATGTTATAGTTTCCAATTTGTGTACCAAATATGAGTAGTAGAATAGGCACACCCACAAAATAAAGACCATGGTTAATGAGATAGCCATAGCCAAGCTTCACATACTTCAAGTTGACGGAACCAAGAAAGTCAGGCAAGCCCGGTGGACCCTCACCGAGAAGCTAGGTGAACCGTCCTTGATGCCCCGATTCACGATTTCCGGTGAGAGGTATTCTTCCGATCTTGTTGCCATTGGAGATGATGATTAGTTATATATGCAAATTTGGTATACGTATCTATATAAATTGGTACTGTTTGTAACTGCATGAGAGGGGCTTTGCTGCATGAACCCCTTGTAAATAGCAGATTTGTAGGGTTTTCACAGTAACAAACTTAAGACAATTTATGCGTGTGTAAGATGCATTTTAGATTTTGGATTCAACATGTTTATTACATTAATAATTCTTACCTATACTCAACTAACAAGTAACAACATGACAAGTATAATGATTCTTACTTCGTGACTAATATTGTACACAAACATGCATGTTTGGTATGTTTTCTTATCTACATATGCTTTTTGGTCTTTGCAACGCCCCAACAACATTCTCAATTACAAAAAGTGTCATTTTATGATTGAGTAAGGTAATGTTTTAGGTCATAATGACACATTTGGTACATTAAAGGACTCCTAACCTCCGCTCCAATCATGCAGCCGCCAAATTGAAATCTCCCTTAGTTCATGAATTGCCAGGTTACTTAAGAATCAACTTCCGAATTATGTGCTTGCAAGATCAGGTTTTACAAAATTCAAATTCGAAAAAGAATTTCCTTATATCTAATAAATAACATTACTTTAAATAAGGTTTGGACAAATATTTCTTTGTTTCTTTTCATTTTTTAGATTCTATTAGCTTGTAAATTAACCAGTTTATTATGTATTATGATTTTTAAACCACTTGAAAAACAAACAATTGTACTCATTTATTTTTTTGGATGACGAGGGAAACACGCAGCCGCTACCGTGAGGTGCGCACTGGGTAAACCCCGCTCTTGTGTAATAGCCTGCAAACCACACAAGAGAGGTAAACCAGCCTAGGTTGCCCATAGCTGACAGGCTCACAGTAGATAAGGCATATAGGCATTCCCTCGTCAGGATTCGAACCCGTGACCTAAGCCACAATTTCAAATGCCCTTACCAACTCTACTGGGGGTTGCCCCCATTGTACTCATTTATATACATGAGTAAAGGTGTCGAAAGAGGTTGGTTTATGCCGAACCATTAAGGGTCGTTTCTCTTAAGGGGCCAGGGCCGATCCGCCCATTAAGAAAACCAACCAGGCCTAAAGGGACCGAAACCAGCCTTATGGTCGGCTCGGCTGTCAGGACCGCCTGGCAGGAAGCTTTTTTATATTTTTAATTTTTTTTATATTTTAATTTTTAGGAATTTTTACTAAAAGTGGGTAAGTGGATTTGGACCCTTGATCTCAAACTTCACGATATTTTTTTTAATTGTGTTACGCTTTGTTTTGAAATAAGAATAATAAAATATATTAAATTCGACCAAATCAATCCACAAGCAGAAATGGGGCGGGCTGATTTGGCCCAATAGCTTTAAGTGGCCAACCGGCCCGGCCTCCTGCCACCTTTGTACATGGAAGAAATTGATATTTTGTTATAGTAGTGGGTCAAATCCACTATAATAGAGATCGTCCTCATTTTACAATTGAGATTGGAAATTTGGTCAAAAATTTGTTTTACTTCGATTTGATGACATATTGAGTTAAATTTGAATTTTTTTAAATATTTTGTTATTTTATTTTGATAGTAAATAAAATAAAATAAAATATCTAATTATTTTACTTTTTATTCAGATTATTTAACCTCAACATAAATTAAGATTCAAATAAATTCATTTAAAATTTATAAAGGTCACTTATAATTTATATAGCCTTTTAACAACTGATTCAACTTGTTTTATTAGCTTAAAAAATTGAGCCTAAGCAACAATGGAATGTGAATAAACGCGACTTTGTAGTAAATTTTTTTCCTCTTCCCAGTAATTCTTTGCTCTAGTCTCATTTCTCAAATCGCTCTCTGCTACTGCAAACCCATCTGCCGATCCACCAAAACTTGATCGGATTTTGGGGTTTATATATCCCTTAATTCTATTTCAATTTCAGAATTAGATAAACCAGGATTGAATGTGGCGGAGATCTGCTTTCATGTTGAGTTCTCAAGTCGCTCGTTTATTCTCCCTAATCTTGCTTTTCATCTTGGTATTAACTTCAATTTGTTTCTTTTTTTGTTTCTTTTTGATTTCCTTATGACGTAATCGCAAGTTTATTGAGAGAGACGTATTAAATTTACACTATCCCATGTGTCCTGGTATTGTTCACTTATGGCTGTATAATTAAAGTCATTTTGTTTGGATGAATTTAAAGATTGAGAAATGAATAGAGGAGGTAGGAAAGTCAATGAACACATTTAAGTTGAAATGTGCATATTCTGATGGACTGTTGCTATGTTTTTGTCAGTTGCTGGGGACGACTAGCTCAAATGGAGCTCCATTTGGGAATCGTAAAAGCAGGAATTCGTCCATTTTTTCTTTGTTTAATCTCAGGGAGAAAAGTCGGTTCTGGAGCGAGTCTGTTATACGCAGTGGTATGCGCCTTTTCCCATACAAAATCCTTTTTCTAATTTTTGGCATTAATCATAGGAATGGCATATTTTACTTTGTTTCTGTAATTGGCGTTGATGGTGTGTACAGAGTTTGATGATTTGGAGTCTTCTAATCCGGAAAAATTGAGTGCCATCAACTACACCAAGGCAGGTACTTATTCTGTCAGGCAATGAGTTTATCAGAAAATTAGCAAGTTTTAAAAGACTGTATACCTTGAATTTTATAGGCTCTAATTTGTTTGAACTTTCTATTGTAGATTTGATTGATCTGATACTGATAATTGTTTCCTTCCATTTCTGAGAATTGAATGGTTGATGCAATGCGATAATTGAATAGTATGTCAAAATTTAATTTCTTGGCGAGAATTTAGTGTGTTCTTTAGTATCTATGTTTCTGAAACCCTTTGAGATTCTCCTTGCAGCTATATTGCTATTTAATTGAAATTAGTGGAGTTGCAGGCTTGAGAACATCCAAGAATTCATCGAAAATCAATCTCTGAAACCCAGTTCATGGACAAAGGACACTAGATCTAGGATTCTTGATTAGGTTATTTGAAAGGGTGAAAATCAATAGCCTGGATCCTAAAGATGTTCCTGATCTCTTTTGACAAAGCTTTCCAAATTATAATCGCAAGATTTAAGTTGGTGGTAGATAATTCAACCTAGTTGTCCTCCATTAAATGAGTTATAAACAAAGGTAGTGAAGGAGGTTTGTATAAGTTTTGGTGAACCGGTCACTCTCTTAGAAACTATTGGGAAACGTTCTATGTATGGGGTGCGGCAAAGGTTAAACTATTAAGTTAAGAAGGAAAGAGTTGTAACATACTCGATTGCAGATTATAAGAGATTCTCCATTTGATTGTAGCCTAAGGACTCCTTGCCTTGAGGGATAAGTTTCTTATCCCGTATTAGTCATGACTGACAAAGTGACAATAAGCAAACGAATTGTGGACTGCATGTTCATGAAAGGCCATGGAACTTCCTATCATTTAGTTTATGATCATCGGTCATCAAGGACTGTCACAGTGAGTGTTACGTTATATTCCATGAGGCATGGCTATATAAAACGCTGATCGACAAGGGTGCTATATTAATCTGAATGCATTTGCAATTTCTGAGGTTGATTGCTTCAATTTTATTTAATTAGCTATTGTGTTGAATTTTTCATAATTGATTTTGATCCATGTATTCGTTAAATGGTTTTATTATATCTTAAGCTAAAGTTCAATTTTTCTGGAATCTCAGGAACTATTGCAAATTTTTTGAAGCTTATGGAAGTTGAGTCAATGTACCTCCCAATTCCTGTAAACTTTATTTTTATTGGATTCGAGGGGAAGGGAAACAAAGGTATATGCAGATGCCATTTTTACATTGTAAAAAATTCATGTAAAAGCACCTTTCCATTTTCAATACAGTTGGTTTACATGTATAAATTTCTCCTCTTTTCTTTCTTCAGAATTTAAGCTAAATGCCGAAGAACTAGAGCGATGGTTCACAAAAATTGATCATATATTTGAACACACAAGGATGCCAAAAATCGGAGAAGTTATAACACCATTCTACAAGACTAGCGTAGATCGAGAACAACGTCACCATCTTCCACTGATCAGTCACATAAACTATAAGTATTGGCCACATCGATAATTTTACCTTTAATTGTTGTCTGATGTAACAAATTGTTTTGTTTGAACTTTTTTTTTTGAGTAACCCATTATTTTTGCTATTGTTTCAATTATATGGCTATCTGTTTATTTTTATTAAATGCTCCTGTAGCTACTCTGTTCACGCCATTCAAATGGGTGAAAAAGTCACCAACATATTCGAGCGTGCTATTAATGTCCTTGGCCGCAGGGATGATGTATCCAATGCCAGGTATTTGGCTCCAGGAATATGGGAAGTTATAGTTTATGTCTTTAGACATAATTAGTTCTTGCTCATTATCGTAATCTTCATTTTCTTCTCTTACAAGGGATGCTGGAGTAAGTCTTTGGCAAGTTGATGTTGATATGATGGATGTTATCTTCACCAGCCTTGTGGAGTATTTACAATTGGAGGATGATTATGTTATGAAATTGATTTTGGAAGAGAATTTCAGGGACGTGATTATATTCCTTTAATCATGCAACTTTAATTGGGCAGATTTATTCCTCTAAATATGCACATCAATTACAATAATAATGTAGTTTCCTTATAGGGGTATGTTTGAGATCTATTTAAGAGTGTAACAAGAAGTCTTTGGGATTATCGAATAAAGTGAATTCGAATTGAAGTATTTCGGCTTTCTTAGCTGGGCAATTCTCAATCCGAGAATTGTAAATTTCGTTCCTATCAATTGGTCCGACCTGCCGGATCAAAATCCACAACCACCACCATTTCAAAACCTAGCACCATTGCCAGATATTTTGCTCTCCGTCATCATGACTGTATCGATACATGACAGGTTCATATCGTTGGAATTGAAACTTGATAAAATCATTGCCCTGCTCAGAACAAACTGCCCCAACCCCGTGACAGAACCCCTGCCTACTGCCGATCCCCAAATGGGACAGCAGCAGTCCGCTCAGCCCGTTAACCACCTGGGCAAGCCCCTTGCACCAGTTACTCGGGTTGTTTTCCCCATTTTGTGTGCCCCCAACGTTCAGAGCTTCACAAACAGAACAATGCCTGCATTCGAATTTGATATGGGGCATAAAAGTTCTGTCGAATCTGAGACAGGTCAGAAAAATTATGTCAAATTTGTGACGGGACAGAAAAATTGTGCCGAATTTGTGACGGGACAGAAAAAGTCTGTCGAATCTGAAACGGGGCAGAAAAATTCTGATCATCCTCACAACCTAAGCATACCACCTACTCCTACTCTAAGTGAAGAGGCGAAGGTGGTAACACCAGCCCCTCTTCCAGTTTTAGATGACACTGATCCACTCGGGTGGATTGTCCGAGTTGAGCAATACTTCAAGATACACAACGTAAGGGAAGACAACAAGATTCAATCCGCAAAGCAGATTTACAGACGCAGATTTACAAGCAAAATTTGTTATCTGCCCGAGCACATACAAAGGTTTCTTAAGTCCAGCCTTGGGGACAAGGCTGTTTTTAAGGGAGGTGGAATTGTTATGAAATTGATTTTGGAAGAGAATTTCAGGGACGTGATTATATTCCTTTAATCATGCAACTTTAATTGGGCAGATTTATTCCTCTAAATATGCACATCAATTACAATAATAATGTAGTTTCCTTATAGGGGTATGTTTGAGATCTATTTAAGAGTGTAACAAGAAGTCTTTGGGATTATCGAATAAAGTGAATTCGAATTGAAGTATTTCGGCTTTCTTAGCTGGGCAATTCTCAATCCGAGAATTGTAAATTTCGTTCCTATCAATTTATAACGTCTTTATTTTGAACCCAAAGCATGATTCAAAATTTGCTAAATATGGCTATAGGTAGGTCTTCTTGATATAGTATTTTCATGTTCATCACAATTCAGTAATGAGAGCAATTTCTGTTTGTTTGTCGTCCCTGCCCCTCTGTGCTGCTTTAAACTTCAAACCGGTTGGAGAATAGATACAGCTATCCCTGTCTACATGGAGAAAAAAATGCAGCTATCCCCAAATGTTGATGTTCCTAGTTCTGTTGAACTTTGTAGCTTTGTTCCCTAGGACTGTGTTCTGCCCTGGGCCATGGGGTGAGATCTCACAAGAAAGACCAGGCACAATGGGCTCTCTAGCAACTACTTCAAGTTTGTCTGAAAAATGGATAATTTGAATTGCTAGAAGAGTCATTTGAATGGGTTTGTAATTGGGTGCATCTTGGGTTAAGCATTCTCGAATCGAGGACAGATGCAAGAAGTTACTAGCGGAGCCTATCGTTCTAGATATCGCTTGTGGGCCCAGGACTTGACCTGCTTCATGAATTTATTGAGAAGTTCTGTTTGTGTCTGGCTTATCCCTGGTACACATACATGTTCTTAATATGTTAGTATCAATTGGTTTATACAAGTATGAGGGAAACATGGGAACTCCTTGAAACATGTTCAGTTGTGAAGGTTATTAAAGGATCCGACATTGAAATATCGTTTTATAGCTTGTATTCAGAAAGGGAAGCTATTTGAAGGTAAATTAATTCAATTTTTACATCACTTTTTTTTAATTAGTTTTTAATAACACTTTTATTATTTTAGGCCCTTGCATATACACACACGCTTTTAGCAGATTATATATCAACCGTACGACACGGTTTACAGATCGTCTAAGTAGTTAGTGAGAATACATTTAATGAATTATGTAGTTGTATTCTAATTATTTTATATTTACCAACAATCTGTATTTGAAATCTTGAAAGGTTTGCTGAAGAACGGAGGCCCCAAAAATTAGTCTCACTACTACGTACATCTAGCTTTACTATATCAAGGTCTTTAAAAATTTCAAATGCTAAGAGAATCTTGATACATGATTATGGACATCAAGAAAATGTAAGATTTTTTTTTCTGTATTTTATAATTTAAAAATATGGCACATGAATTAATTATGTAGTTTATTTATAGGTCAAATATTTTCGGATTATTGCAAGTATTGAGAAGATTGATCTTGATAATTTATGGTATGCGACATGTGAACGTTGCCAAGACAATTGCAAATCTATTTATGGGAAGATCATATGTCTAAGGTGCAATGATATCGTGAATGCAACTATAAGGTAGTACTTTTTTATTTGTCACTGCACTTTTATCTTATTAGTTCTTGACGAAATTGATTTTTTTTTTTTAATTCAGGTTTTGTGTTAGACTTAGTGTAAAAGACAGCAGTGGAATTATTGATTTGAAGTTACTAAACAAACAAGCTGAATTTATGTTTCATCAACAAGCTTCTTATTTCAAGAGTCTGGAAGAAAATGTACAACTACAATTTTCTTTGAGATTAAATAATCAGTCATATATAATAAAAGTTCTTCAAACCAAATAAATAATACTTGCAGGACAATGGTAGAAAGCTGTTACAAGACCATATTAGCAAATTCTACAATTGTGCATATACATTTATTATTCCTGTCCCACCAAACTTTGCGAGGCCAAATGTTCGTTGTGCTGTTAATTTTATTTTACCTGTGGATTGGTCTGAAGAATGTTTACACCTTCCGGAAAGATTACGTCGCCTACGTGCATAAACTGTAAGTAATATTTGTTTTTTTAATCTCAAAACCATACCAAATTCACGAGGAAACTATAAACAAACTCTAATAAATTATTTTCATTACTATTTTGATTTATATATACTTTTTCATGACATGCTCTTTTATGTTGCAGCCTTTATCACTTTAGAGAAAAGAAGATCTGGGTCATTTTAATTGATAACTATTAACATTATATTATTTCATAATTTTTTATCACTTTAGAGAAAAGAAGATCTGGGTCATTTTAATTGATAACTATTAACATTATATTATTTCATAATTTATGAATGTGATCATTTTAGAGCTTTATACAATATATTAATTTATCAGTATAAACATTCAATTCATTGTTGTTGACTTTCTTATTATATTGTTTAATTATTATGTATTAACTTATTAAAACTGTAATTAGTTTGTATCACGCTATTTGCGAAAAGGGTCTTTAATTTTATTCTCAAATAAAATTATGACATTAAAACATTTCAAATTTGAACAAAATAATATTGTTTTTAAAAATTATATTTAAATTAATATAAACCGTGCATTAGCACGTTACACGCTAGTATTTTTGTTAAATAAAAGTGATATAAATTTTATACACTTGAAATGCATATAAGTAATAAAGAAGATATGTTGTCGCCCATTAATCATTTTTCTCACGAAAAAGAAAAATCTGAAATATTTCTTGATTGATTTTCCTTGTGTTTTCCTGATTGCCACATCCCACCCCTTTGTGAATTTTTCTTTCCCTTGACAACTAATCACGAATTGTTTGAACATTTTTGTTTGTTTTCAATCACGAATTGTTTGAACATTTTTGTTTGTTTTCAATTCAGTATGCTCGTTGAATAATATAAACCCGTGAAAATTATACTATTAATAGTAAATTAAAAATAAAGATTACTAAAAAATCAAATAAAATCATAATTTAACTACAATTAAGGAAATAAAATAAATCCTAATAATTGCAAGATAATAAAATATATATATATAAATAATATGATTCCTCACAAGAAGTTAAATTTGATTCCATGGGTTCCGCTTAACCTGCCTAACAGTTGTAATTGCTTTCCAAACTACACTATTACACTTGAAACCAGAACCCAAGGCCAATTGCCAAACCCTATCCCCATACTTGATCCTTTGATTGGCCTCCAAATAAGCTAATTCATACCAAATGCTGCTGCTTGATGTGTTTCCAAATCGTTGGAGCGTCTTTCTAGAAGCTTCCATGTAGTCGTCCGTTAGATCCAAGTTCTTCTGTATCTCGTTCAGAACTTTCTGGCTAGTCGCTAATACGCAGACGTGCTCAAACACAAGCTTGTAGTTGTAGGGCTTGGATGATGATGATGATCGGAAGAGACAAAGTGATTTAAAGTGTTGAGAGACTAGTGTGTTGATATTGGCCTTTAGGGCATTTCCACCAACTTCTATTATGTCTTTGCTGATTGAGAGCCCTTGTTTCCCTTTTGAGTCTTCTTTCAGTTGTATGCTTTTGAAGCTTCTATCATCCATTCCTTTGTGAGTTCCAACCAACTACAAATAAATTAAATAAGTTTACAAGTCCTACTCCTAATACTAAAACAATTGTAGTATCTATAGATTACCTGTTTGAATTGATACTTGGAGCGCCACCTATCACGGCGGTGGTTGGACAGCAACACGGCGGCAGCCCCCATACGGAGGAAGCAATTGGGGATCAACATATCCAACTCATTCCCATCATACCAACTGAAATTAACAACTTCAGTGCTCACTATCAACGCATAGGACCCCGGATACGCGTTCAAGAGGTCGTTGGCCAGATCGACGGCGGTTATGCTGGCGGCGCAGCCCATCCCACCCAGATTGAAACTCTGGATCCTGCGACTGAGTTTGTAGCGATTGATCAACATGGCAGATAGGGAGGGGGTGGTGTTGAGTATCCCACAGTTAACGATAAGGATTCTTATGTCCTTGGGCTGGATTCCGGTGGCGGCAAGGAGATCATCCACCGCGCCGGACATTACCATCTCCGCCTCTTCGCGGCCAAGCTGGAGGTCTTTCCGATAATCGGGGCGGAAGATGGCTCGGGGGAGGTAGGTCTCATCGCCTAGCCCGGAGTTATCGAGGACGCTATGTTGAAATTGGATTGATGCGTCGTTGAATTTCCCTGATTTCTTGGCTAGCTCTATGTATTCCTCTTTTGATATCTAGGTATAATAAATTTATCAAATTGTTAAAACGTGGCAATTTTTTAAAGATTGAACACAGTTTGAAATAGAAAATCACGTAGACTAATGAATGAATAAGAAGATAATAAATACATACCTTAAGTTCATCCGGTGGGAGGTAGCACGCAAAATCGACAAGATAAATCGAACGAGGAACCGAATCAAGAAACAAATACACAAACAAGCACAAGAATCCCAAGAAGAGAAACGCATTCAATATGTTATAGTTTCCAATTTGTGTACCAAATATGAGTAGTAGAATAGGCACACCCACAAAATAATAAAGACCATGGTTAATGAGATAGCCATAGCCAAGCTTCACATACTTCAAGTTGACGGAACCAAGAAAGTCAGGCAAGCCCCGGTGGACCCTCACCGAGAAGCTAGGTGAACCGTCCTTGATGCCCCGATTCACGATTTCCGGTGAGAGGTATTCTTCCGATCTTGTTGCCATTGGAGATGATGATTAGTTATATATGCAAATTTGGTATACGTATCTATATAAATTGGTACTGTTTGTAACTGCATGAGAGGGGCTTTGCTGCATGAACCCCTTGTAAATAGCAGATTTGTAGGGTTTTCACAGTAACAAACTTAAGACAATTTATGCGTGTGTAAGATGCATTTTAGATTTTGTATTCAACATGTTTATTACATTAATAATTCTTACCTATACTCAACTAACAAGTAACAACATGACAAGTATAATGATTCTTACTTCGTGACTAATATTGTACACAAACATGCATGTTTGGTATGTTTTACAAACATGCATGTTTGGTATGTTTTCTTATCTACATATGCTTTTTGGTCTTTGCAACGCCCCAACAACATTCCAAAGATGCATGATAAGTATTTTTAAGAGGGTGTTTGGCTAAGCTTATTTAAAACATCTTGTAAGTTCTTACACTTTATAAGATGTTTTAAGAGCTTATAAGATGTTTGATCTTATTTAAAAAATAAGATCTCAAGTGTTTGGATAAAATAAGTCTATTAGACTTATAATATGTTATCAAATGTTATAAGAGGGAATTTGTGCAATAATAATAAAAAAAAAAAATCGGAGAAGGATATTGTTAGAAAGAAGAAAATTAACTAGGGTTGGTATGTCTTTTAAGAATATAAACAACACCCTAAATCTAAGATTTGGAAATAAGTTGGGTTTGGCTAACTTATTTATTATTTGCTTATAAAACCCAAACATCTTATTTTTAGGTCTTATAAGATCTTATTATAAAAAATTATCCAAACACTTTTATAGAGCTTATAAGCTCTCAAATATTTTATAAGATGTTTAAAAGAGGTTATAAGCTTAGCTAAACACCCTCTAAGTATGTCGAGGATATCATAGAGGTATTTAATTATGGTTCATGGTGTTTCCTTTGATTCATGCTTGGATAATGTAATAAAAGTTGTCGAAGAATGCATAAAATCAAACATTGTTCTCAATTACAAAAAGTGTCATTTTATGATTGAGTAAGGTAATGTTTTAGGTCATAATGACACATTTGGTACATTAAAGGACTCCTAACCTCCGCTCCAATCATGCAGCCGCCAAATTGAAATCTCCCTTAGTTCATGAATTGCCAGGTTACTTAAGAATCAACTTCCGAATTATGTGCTTGCAAGATCAGGTTTTACAAAATTCAAATTCGAAAAAGAATTTCCTTATATCTAATAAATAACATTACTTTAAATAAGGTTTGGACAAATATTTCTTTGTTTCTTTTCATTTTTTAGATTCTATTAGCTTGTAAATTAACCAGTTTATTATGTATTATGATTTTTAAACCACTTGAAAAACAAACAATTGTACTCATATATATACATGAGTAAAGGTGTCGAAAGAGGTTGGTTTATGCCGAACCATTAAGGGTCGTTTCTCTTAAGGGGCCAGGGCCGATCCGCCCATTAAGAAAACCAACCTGGCCTAAAGGGACCGAAACCAGCCTTATGGTCGGCTCGGCTGTCAGGACCGCCTGGCAGGAAGCTTTTTTATATTTTTAATTTTTTTTATATTTTAATTTTTAGGAATTTTTACTAAAAGTGGGTAAGTGGATTTGGACCCTTGATCTCAAACTTCACGATATTTTTTTTAATTGTGTTACACTTTGTTTTGAAATAAGAATAATAAAATATATTAAATTTGACCAAATCAATCCACAAGCAGAAATGGGGCGGGCTGATTTGGCCCAATAGCTTTAAGTGGCCAACCGGCCCGGCCTCCTGCCACCTTTGTACATGGAAGAAATTGATATTTTGTTATAGTAGTGGGTCAAATCCACTATAATAGAGATCGTCCTCATTTTACAATTGAGATTGGAAATTTGGTCAAAAATTTGTTTTACTTCGATTTGATGACATATTGAGTTAAATTTGAATTTTTTTAAATATTTTGTTATTTTATTTTGATAGTAAATAAAATAAAATAAAATATCTAATTATTTTACTTTTTATTCAGATTATTTAACCTCAACATAAATTAAGATTCAAATAAATTCATTTAAAATTTATAAAGGTCACTTATAATTTATATAGCCTTTTAACAACTGATTCAACTTGTTTTATTAGCTTAAAAAATTGAGCCTAAGCAACAATGGAATGTGAATAAACGCGACTTTGTAGTAAATTTTTTTCCTCTTCCCAGTAATTCTTTGCTCTAGTCTCATTTCTCAAATCGCTCTCTGCTACTGCAAACCCATCTGCCGATCCACCAAAACTTGATCGGATTTTGGGGTTTATATATCCCTTAATTCTATTTCAATTTCAGAATTAGATAAACCAGGATTGAATGTGGCGGAGATCTGCTTTCATGTTGAGTTCTCAAGTCGCTCGTTTATTCTCCCTAATCTTGCTTTTCATCTTGGTATTAACTTCAATTTGTTTCTTTTTTTGTTTCTTTTTGATTTCCTTATGACGTAATCGCAAGTTTATTGAGAGAGACGTATTAAATTTACACTATCCCATGTGTCCTGGTATTGTTCACTTATGGCTGTATAATTAAAGTCATTTTGTTTGGATGAATTTAAAGATTGAGAAATGAATAGAGGAGGTAGGAAAGTCAATGAACACATTTAAGTTGAAATGTGCATATTCTGATGGACTGTTGCTATGTTTTTGTCAGTTGCTGGGGACGACTAGCTCAAATGGAGCTCCATTTGGGAATCGTAAAAGCAGGAATTCGTCCATTTTTTCTTTGTTTAATCTCAGGGAGAAAAGTCGGTTCTGGAGCGAGTCTGTTATACGCAGTGGTATGCGCCTTTTCCCATACAAAATCCTTTTTCTAATTTTTGGCATTAATCATAGGAATGGCATATTTTACTTTGTTTCTGTAATTGGCGTTGATGGTGTGTACAGAGTTTGATGATTTGGAGTCTTCTAATCTGGAAAAATTGAGTGCCATCAACTACACCAAGGCAGGTACTTATTCTGTCAGGCAATGAGTTTATCAGAAAATTAGCAAGTTTTAAAAGACTGTATACCTTGAATTTTATAGGCTCTAATTTGTTTGAACTTTCTATTGTAGATTTGATTGATCTGATACTGATAATTGTTTCCTTCCATTTCTGAGAATTGAATGGTTGATGCAATGCGATAATTGAATAGTATGTCAAAATTTAATTTCTTGGCGAGAATTTAGTGTGTTCTTTAGTATCTATGTTTCTGAAACCCTTTGAGATTCTCCTTGCAGCTATATTGCTATTTAATTGAAATTAGTGGAGTTGCAGGCTTGAGAACATCCAAGAATTCATCGAAAATCAATCTCTGAAACCCAGTTCATGGACAAAGGACACTAGATCTAGGATTCTTGATTAGGTTATTTGAAAGGGTGAAAATCAATAGCCTGGATCCTAAAGATGTTCCTGATCTCTTTTGACAAAGCTTTCCAAATTATAATCGCAAGATTTAAGTTGGTGGTAGATAATTCAACCTAGTTGTCCTCCATTAAATGAGTTATAAACAAAGGTAGTGAAGGAGGTTTGTATAAGTTTTAGTGAACCGGTCACTCTCTTAGAAACTATTGGGAAACGTTCTATGTATGGGGTGCGGCAAAGGTTAAACTATTAAGTTAAGAAGGAAAGAGTTGTAACATACTCGATTGCAGATTATAAGAGATTCTCCATTTGATTGTAGCCTAAGGACTCCTTGCCTTGAGGGATAAGTTTCTTATCCCGTATTAGTCATGACTGACAAAGTGACAATAAGCAAACGAATTGTGGACTGCATGTTCATGAAAGGCCATGGAACTTCCTATCATTTAGTTTATGATCATCGGTCATCAAGGACTGTCACAGTGAGTGTTACGTTATATTCCATGAGGCATGGCTATATAAAACGCTGATCGACAAGGGTGCTATATTAATCTGAATGCATTTGCAATTTCTGAGGTTGATTGCTTCAATTTTATTTAATTGGCTATTGTGTTGAATTTTTCATAATTGATTTTGATCCATGTATTCGTTAAATGGTTTTATTATATCTTAAGCTAAAGTTCAATTTTTCTGGAATCTCAGGAACTATTGCAAATTTTTTGAAGCTTATGGAAGTTGAGTCAATGTACCTCCCAATTCCTGTAAACTTTATTTTTATTGGATTCGAGGGGAAGGGAAACAAAGGTATATGCAGATGCCATTTTTACATTGTAAAAAATTCATGTAAAAGCACCTTTCCATTTTCAATACAGTTGGTTTACATGTATAAATTTCTCCTCTTTTCTTTCTTCAGAATTTAAGCTAAATGCCGAAGAACTAGAGCGATGGTTCACAAAAATTGATCATATATTTGAACACACAAGGATGCCAAAAATCGGAGAAGTTATAACACCATTCTACAAGACTAGCGTAGATCGAGAACAACGTCACCATCTTCCACTGATCAGTCACATAAACTATAAGTATTGGCCACATCGATAATTTTACCTTTAATTGTTGTCTGATGTAACAAATTGTTTTGTTTGAACTTTTTTTTTTGAGTAACCCATTATTTTTGCTATTGTTTCAATTATATGGCTATCTGTTTATTTTTATTAAATGCTCCTGTAGCTACTCTGTTCACGCCATTCAAATGGGTGAAAAAGTCACCAACATATTCGAGCGTGCTATTAATGTCCTTGGCCGCAGGGATGATTTATCCAATGCCAGGTATTTGGCTCCAGGAATATGGGAAGTTATAGTTTATGTCTTTAGACATAATTAGTTCTTGCTCATTATCGTAATCTTCATTTTCTTCTCTTACAAGGGATGCTGGAGTAAGTCTTTGGCAAGTTGATGTTGATATGATGGATGTTATCTTCACCAGCCTTGTGGAGTATTTACAATTGGAGGATGCTTATAACGTCTTTATTTTGAACCCAAAGCATGATTCAAAATTTGCTAAATATGGCTATAGGTAGGTCTTCTTGATATAGTATTTTCATGTTCATCACAATTCAGTAATGAGAGCAATTTCTGTTTGTTTGTCGTCCCTGCCCCTCTGTGCTGTTTTAAACTTCAAACCGGTTGGAGAATAGATACAGCTATCCCTGTCTACATGGAGAAAAAAATGCAGCTATCCCCAAATGTTGATGTTCCTAGTTCTGTTGAACTTTGTAGCTTTGTTCCCTAGGACTGTGTTCTGCCCTGGGCCATGGGGTGAGATCTCACAAGAAAGACCAGGCACAATGGGCTCTCTAGCAACTACTTCAAGTTTGTCTGAAAAATGGATAATTTGAATTGCTAGAAGAGTCATTTGAATGGGTTTGTAATTGGGTGCATCTTGGGTTAAGCATTCTCGAATCGAGGACAGATGCAAGAAGTTACTAGCGGAGCCTATCGTTCTAGATATCGCTTGTGGGCCCAGGACTTGACCTGCTTCATGAATTTATTGAGAAGTTCTGTTTGTGTCTGGCTTATCCCTGGTACACATACATGTTCTTAATATGTTAGTATCAATTGGTTTATACAAGTATGAGGGAAACATGGGAACTCCTTGAAACATGTTCAGTTGTGAAGGTTATTAAAGGATCCGACATTGAAATATCGTTTTATAGCTTGTATTTAGAAAGGGAAGCTATTTATATATGGTTGTTAACCAAAATTTTGAATTCATTGGATTATTGTTTGATCAATGTTGACCAAATTCACATACTCTAATTGATAACTGTCTCATATGACCAGAAATACTGCATCTCTTGTTTTTCTGTTTTCTGAAATTTTTTATCACCCTATGAAAGCAGAACGCCTACAAACCAGGTTGCAGATAAATTCGAGTTGTATCCTTTTTGCTACAGTAGTAATAAGATTTAACCCATGAATCTAACTGATTGACATGGATTTTAGTAAAGCCGTATTCAGTATAGTTCTATATATTTCTGTCACTGTCAATCGAATAGATTGCTTGTTCTTATCCATCAAACATGCTATAACAGAACTGCTTTAAGCAATATCATATGTTTTCTGATTTTCCCTCGACGACTTAACTGGATATTAAATCAACTCAAAGAATAGGACCCAATGACATGGGAAAAAGTATGTTAGTTAGTCAAAGTTGCTAGACAATGTTTTGGTTAGTCGTCATAAAATGAAATTAGTCCCAAGCTTTGACTGGATTTGTTTGACTAAAAAGATTAAGCATGGGATTAGTTCAACTGTGGATTAGTGTGGGAAGATTGGGAACGACTTCAGTTTGGATCATTGGTTGTCTAACAGTAATTGAGAACTGTGATCTTTAGAGAAGTGGGTTGCCTTGGTTGTTTATATTTCTGGTAAAGCATGGCCTTTTTAATGTATTATTTTTGTGATTGAAATTGAGAAACTAGAGTGCCAAATCTGTTGAAAAATCTCAAATGCAGTAGTTGAATAATAAGGGGAAAGGGAGGAGAAGAAAGATAAGATGCAGGTATAGGCCAGGCATTGTAATTGCAAGCCATAAGTTCACGAACTTGATGATTGGCAGCATATATTTAGCATATTGCTGTTGGGTGTGTGCTTTTTTTACTGCCAATTATTTTGTATTAGCCTTTCGTTGATGATAATTTACTTTATATTCATTGCTTCGTTCAATGAGAATCTGTGTTGCACATATTGGTCTGTTTTCTCCTCTGATTTTATTGTGTTTAATTACTTTGCTTTACATTGCAGGAGAGGCTTATCTGAGACGGAAATAAACTTTCTTAAGGAGGTATGTTTTATGATTGTATACCTCTTTATAATTCCTTTTTCCAGTAGTGCTATTCATGACAGTCCATACGTCTCCAATTCCTTTCTGGCGACACCATATATAGAAGATCAACCCAAACTAAAAATTTCTTCAGAATTAACTGTACTCAGAGTTAGCATATGCTTTATGTTTGTATCTTCAGTATTGTTCCTATTATCTACTAGTTTTGGTAAATTAACAGTTCCATCTATCAAGTCTAACTCTGCACAATAGTCCCCCCCGCGCCGCCCAACCCCTCCCCCCCCCCCCCAAAAAAAAAAAAAAAACAGAAAGTAAAATACTACTTAATTCTATCTGTACTACAATATATGCAGAATAAATCCTTGCAAGCAAGAATTCTTCAGTCCGGAAGTATTCCAGATAGCATCCTTGGTATGTAAAACTTGTTTTTGATCTCTTGACTTTTCTTGTCTGATGCATGATAAATATATTTTTGCAGATTCTAATTTATAAATTTGATATCTTGCTAGCTCTTGATAAAATCAAAAGACCTTTGTATGAAAAGCATCCAATGACAAAGTTTTCCTGGACTATAACAGAAGAGACTGACACGGTATGTGATACTCCTGCCTGAATTTTGAAAAATAACATGTGCTTCATCTGTGGTGTATATATATTATATGAGAAGCTCCAAACTCTTGTAATTTACCATAACCTTGTGTGCGCTCTGACTCGGCACACAGATGAAACATCAACTTTTCCTTGAATCAGATGTTTTTCTCAATTTGATTTGATGGTAAATCTGCAAACATAGAGGTTACTTCCATTATCTAATTTATTTTAATGTTTCCAAAAGTCTGGCGTAACATGTTCAATAAAAACTAGACAAAGCAAAACTTGAAGAAATCTGAAGAGAGATATTGCTGTTTGCTTGCTCCATCTTTTGAAAATTATATGAGGCTCTCTTTTGATTTTCATGTGCCTTCCGTATGTTTCAATGAGACACTTTTCAGATAGAGTGGTATAATAGATGCCTGGATGTGTTGAATAACGTCGAGAGTCTATATCAAGGGAAAGACACAGCTGATATAATACAGAGCAAAGTTTTGCAGGTATATTCCTAGTTTATTCTGGGATTGAATAAGCAAACTCTTGGTAGTCATCTTCTAATTTG
Organism: Verbascum thapsus; assembly: GCA_963669365.1. NCBI lineage: Eukaryota > Viridiplantae > Streptophyta > Magnoliopsida > Lamiales > Scrophulariaceae > Verbascum > Verbascum thapsus. The sequence goes on from OY770120.1 coordinate 8,052,524, forward strand.
GTCTTTAACTTTTGTTGCAGTTTTTAAAGGGGAAAAATGATGATATGAAGCTCTTTCTAGAGAAAGATTTGAAGTCTGGGGACTTTGCTGGTCTTCATGCTGAATGTCTCACAGATACATGGATTGGTAATCAAAGGTTGAGCATCTCTCTCTCTCTCTCTCTCCCTCTCTCTCTCACACACACACACAAACACACACACACACACTTTCTTTCTCTTCTTTTTTGACAAGATTTGAATTCTTAATTCTTGACTGTTGGTGAATCAGGTGGGCATTTATCGACTTGAGTGCAGGTCCTTTTTCATGGGGTCCTTCAGTAGGTGCAGAAGGTGTACGCACAGAAAAAAGCCTACCAAATGTGGAGATAACAATTGGTGCAGTTGCAGGTATTATATATCCTAATGGATTGGTGACTTAATGAATATCATGGTCTTGGCTCACCCACATGGAATGACACTGCTTCTTTTTACGAACCCATTTATTTCATTTGATAATATCTGCCATATTGTTGTGCCACTGACAGTATGGAATTTGATGGTTTGATATTTGTGTTTCAATTTCCAATAAATTTATGCTATGCCTGTAGATTATTTTTGTGCCTTGCCAGATTTTGGATGTCTCCAGCCTTACCATATTTATGTGTTAAATTAATTATAGTCAAGTAGTTTGGAAATTGATTTTGCATAGAGTTGCAGGTATTAGATATCCTAATGGATTGTTGACTGAATGAATATCATGGTCTTGGCTCACCCACATGGAATGACAATGCTTCTTTTTACGAACCCGTTTATTTCATTTGATAATATCTGCCATATTGTTGTGCCACTGACAGTATGGAATTTGATGGTTTGATATTTGTGTTTCAATTTCCAATAAATTTATCGCTATGCCTGTAGATTATTTTTGTGCCTTGCCAGATTTTGGATGTCTCCAGCCTTACCATATTTATGTGTTAAATTAATTATAGTCAAGTAGTTTGGAAATTGATTTTGCTATTGGATGATTATGAATGGCGCGTACATCGCATCATCTTCTGTTTGTTTTATCCTCATAATTTTTTTAATGCGTTCAGAACTTTCGGAAGATGAAGCAGAAGATCGCTTGCAAGAGGCAATTCAGGAGAAGTTTGCAGTGTTCGGTGATGTATGCATTTCGTTGATTTTCTTATGATTAATTTACCAAGGAGAATCATCAGTTGAATTTCGGCAAGGGTGATTAAACTGATAATTGAACAGAGGAAGCTTTATTACCTGAGTTTTATGTGGATAAATTTTTGTATATATTTCTTTCCCACTATAATTTAACTACCCATTCATGCCATGGCATGTTTTTTTTGCTGAATTTGGTGGCAATGCGCTTCAAATTTGTCTTACATATAAGAATGATGTGAGGAGCTACTTATATAGGAAACTGTGATATTGCTTTTAAAATCATTTTGATTAGCCAAAAATATTTTGCTTTCTGCGTGCCCAATGGTCAAGAGTCAAATCTTGAGTTTAAATAACTTTTGGGATTTGGGACAATATGACCTATGATAGCTTCTAAGATAATATCGTGACAGTCCTACTCAAGCGTTCACATAGGAGTCTATTTATTAATTTAAAATGTTAACCCTAACCAACCTTAAAGACAGGTCCACTAGTGAAGATACAGTCATGTTAAGTCTTTTGTTAGTCAAAATATGGTTGTCGACGGGAACATGTCCTTACATTAATAAAAAGTATTGCATATCTACATCCGATTGCATTTATTCATTATATTGTCTGACAAAGTTGGCATCAAATAAGCGTACATGAATCTGTTGGTGAGTAGGTTTGCTATTACTTATAGTTGGAGGCACAAAGATAGGACCATTTTAATTTCTTCTCTGGCTAAATAGTATAAAAACACTGGATCCTACCCCAATGTAGCTTCTATAACAAAGAATGGTGTCACATATGAAGTTTTTCTTTATAGGGAAGTAATAGTAATACGGGGCTATTCTTGCCTTTTGAATTCCTAACAGTTGTAAAGAATGACAGGCATAGAATGACTGTTTATACCTACTGTATGAATTTAAAAAATTAGTTTTACAGAACATGATATGGACATGCATACAGTTCTTTAGGTTCTTGGAATGATCTCTTTTGGTAACAGTTCATGCAAAAACATAGTATATGTGTATTTATCATGAAATTGAACTTGTTCATCCTTCTGCTATCAGGAGCTATGACGGCTTTGCATTATTTGTGTATGTTCTTTCCTGGTTTAAGAACTTGTCTATTTGTTTGTTTTATATATTCTGTTTTCGGATGAAGTTTGTAGCTGACCTATCGGTGCTTCTCTATAACACAATGTGCATGTTTCATTTTGGTTGTATAGGCCACTGTTAAGTTCTTGGTTTATTGGAATTCTGACCCCTAGCATGTTATCATATGTTACAGCAAGATCATCAGGCCGTTGATATCCTTCTTGCTGAAATTGACATATATGAGCTTTTTGCTTTCAAGCATTGCAAGGGAAGGAGGGTCAAGCTTGCTCTTTGTGATGGTAATTTCTCTCTCTCTCTCTCTCTCTCTCTCTCTCTCTCTCTCTCTCTCTCTCTCTCTGTGTGTGTGTGTCTGTGTGTGTGTGTAGTTCCGCTTTCGTTGTTTTGACCTTTTCACAATGTTGTTCAGAGAAGTAGGCTATTCATTAAGTTAGTAAACTTGTATTGCTTATTCAGTGATATGTTTCCCCTAATGTTAGTGATAAATGTCTAACTCTAAACTGCTGACCAACTTTATTTTATCCTTAGTTGGTATTTACTTTCTAATTGAAACTCTTATAACATCATAACCAGAGCTTGATGAGCGCATGCGAGATTTGAAAACTGAGCTCCAGTCTTTGGAGGGTGATGAAAATGATGAAAGTCATAAGCAAAAAGCCATAGATGCACTGAAACGCATGGAGAACTGGAATTTGTTCAGTGATACTACTGAGGTCTGCTATTTCATTTCTTGTGTGTTTCATATGTTCCAGTATCTTTTCATAGTGGTCCCACCTAGACATTTAAAACGCTAACCTCCTTTGGCCTACAGGACAACATCAAAAATTACACGGTTGCACGGGATACCTTCCTTTCACATCTAGGGGCAACACTTTGGGGCTCATTGAGACACATAATTTCTCCTTCACTTGCTGATGGTGCATTCCACTATTATGACAAAGTCTCCTTTCAATTGTTTTTCATCACACAGGAGGTAAGAAGCAATGATATTAGTTTTCTCAAAATGTTATATGGGGTTTATTGGACTTTTCTTTACTCTGGTTTTGTCAATGCAGAAAGTTAGACATGTTAAGCAATTACCTCTGGATCTGAAGAGTCTCATGGACGGGCTTTCTTCCCTGGTGTTACCTTCTCAGAAAGTTATGTTCAGTCCACACATGTATGTTCTTTTTTGTTCTCTATCTATAGTTTCAAGTATTTTAGAGCTCCCATATTTGTTCTGTTTAACTTTAGAAAACATGTCCACCTTTGTCCTTCATAATATGAACTTGCAGCCTGACAATTATCACATATATATCCTGTAATTGTCATGTAAAATGTACAGTAAGTTTCTAAGACAGTTCTCTACTGTTTTCTTTTAAGTTCTGCATGATATCACTGAAGTTGAAATTTATATGGTGCCTCAGCTTATCCATCTGAGTGAAAGTATCCATTACTGCTTCTGACAAGTACTTTACGAGAAGAAAGCATAATTGAATTGCATATTCATAAACGTTAAAACATGTTTATTAGAAGAATTTTCCGGTAGAAAATATGGTTGATGTCATGTAGCTGAAGCTATGCTTCCTGACAGCTCCAAAAGTGACATGGAAACATATTGGACTTTCTTATTCTTGAGACGCGAGATATCCTGAACTTTACCTAGACCAAATGAAATAGAAGAAGGGATTAAAAATTATTTTCAGTAATACCAGGTTACTATGATAATTAGGAATATAGAGAAATGTTTAGTATTAAAAAGATTCGACTTAACAACACCTTAACCCACACGTACTGTAATGTCCTTGTTCATAAGGCAATTATCGAAGTTCTAAACCAGATGCTACACTACCAAGTGCAAGTCTCTTTATACATATTCAAGTTGATTCTTACACAAGAGAATGACAAATGTGCATGGTCATTACTCCTTCAAAAAGTTAATATCTTGCATCATCTACCATATGATTGATCTTACAAAGTTTTGCTTCTGTACATAAACTAAAGAGATGCTATCTGAAGTCCTTCCTGTATATTTTGCTCTAGTCTTCTGTTGTGGAGCGAATTTCAAATTCTAGATTTCGTATTAGTTATTAGATATTTATTTCTTTTACTAGTGTTAGAAGTCTAATTGAATTAGGAGTCTTGTCCTTTTCAATTAAAGAGTCCTAGTTGATTTAGGACTTTAGTTATTTACTTTCTTTAAGAGTTTTAGTTTGTTTAGTATTCTATTTCAATTAGGAGTCTTTCATTATTTATAGGTATTAGGGTTTATGTTTTTCATTCATTCAGTTAAGAATCAAGAAAAGAATCGAGCTTAGGCTTGGGGAAAACTTCGGTTTGTTGGGCAAGAATTTATTCTTGTAGGACTTTCGAGCAATCGAAAGTATTTTATTTATATTTATTTTCAGTTTTATCGATTTCGTTTCTATCAATTGGTCCGACCTGCCGGATAATTCACCCCGACAACATGACTACCACCCGTTCGTCATCAAAAAGCATGGATAAATTAGAAGAAGCCTTGCTCTTGTTGACGGAAGAATCACGTCATTCGCGAAAGGAACTACAAGCCCAGATGAATGATGTCCTAGAGGTTCTTAATGATATCAGAGCAGCAACAACTTCAGTAGTCCCCACCGTGGCTCCAACCAATCCCACCACGGGTATCCGAATTTGCCAAACATTGGGCAGAGGAACAAGCTAGTCCTTGCCGGCCGAACCCTTCGCCAATTTTGCTGCCACCGTCTGATGGAAGTGATCACGTAGGCTGGTTGGCACTTGACTGCCAAAAGCATGAAGAAGGTTGCCATGTTTCATACAACTTTGAGATCCAGAACAGAAAGCTGCAAACTTCTGGTAGAGAGGTTAAACCCCATAATGCAGCAAACACTTTAGAGAAAGAAAAGAATAAGGCTCCTCAACTTTCACCATCAAAAGCAACTCAGAATGAATATTTGAGTGGGACATCTCGTACCCAAAGCCACAACCTTCCGGTGCACTGTCAATCTAAACAAAAGGCCTGGATCGAAAATATACGAAAAATTCTCATGTTCAGCCTTGGGGATAAGGTTGTTTTTAAAGGGGGTGGAATTGTTGTGGAGCGAATTTCAAATTCCAAATTTCGTATTAGTTATTAGATATTTATTTCTTTTACTAGTGTTAGAAGTCTAATTGAATTAGGAGTCTTGTCCTTTTCAATTAAAGAGTCCTAGTTGATTTAGGACTTTAGTTATTTACTTTCTTTAAGAGTTTTAGTTTGTTTAGTATTCTATTTCAATTAGGAGTCTTTCATTATTATATGTATTAGGGTTTATGTTTTTCATTCATTCAGTTAAGAATCAAGAAAAGAATCGAGCTTAGGCTTGGGGCAAACTTCGGTTTGTTGGGCAAGAATTTATTCTTGTAGGACTTTCGAGCAATCGAAAGTATTTTATTCATATTTATTTTCAGTTTTATCGATTTCGTTTCTATCAATTGGTCCGACCTGCCGGATAATTCACCCCGACAACATGACTACCACCCGTTCGTCATCAAAAAGCATGGATAAATTAGAAGAAGCCTTGCTCTTGTTGACGGAAGAATCACGTCATTCGCGAAAGGAACTACAAGCCCAGATGAATGATGTCCTGGAGGTTCAATGACATCAGAGCAGCAACAACTTCAGCAGTCCCCACCGTGGCTCCAACCAATCCCACCACGGGTATCCGAATTTGCCAAACATTGGGCAGAGGAACAAGCTAGTCCTTGCCGGCCGAACCCTTCGCCAATTTTGCTGCCACCGTCTGATGGAAGTGATCACGTAGGCTGGTTGGCACTTGACTGCCAAAAGCATGAAGAAGGTTGCCATGTTTCATACAACTTTGAGATCCACAACAGAAAGCTGCAAACTTTTGGTAGAGAGGTTAAACCCCATAATGCAGCAAACACTTTAGAGAAAGAAAAGAATAAGGCTCCTCAACTTTCACCATCAAAAGCAACTCAGAATGAATATTTGAGTGGGACATCTCGTACCCAAAACCACAACCTTCCGGTGCACTGTATCGAGAATATAGAAAAAATTCTCATGTTCAGCCTTGGGGACAAGGCTGTTTTTAAAGGGGGTGGAATTGTTGTGGAGCGAATTTCAAATTCCAGATTTCGTATTAGTTATTAGATATTTATTTCTTTTACTAGTGTTAGAAGTCTAATTGAATTAGGAGTCTTGTCCTTTTCAATTAAAGAGTCCTAGTTAATTTAGGACTTTAGTTATTTACTTTCTTTAAGAGTTTTAGTTTGTTTAGTATTCTATTTCAATTGGAGTCTTTCATTATTTAGAGGTATTAGGGTTTATGTTTTTCATTCATTCAGTTAAGAATCAAGAAAAGAATCGAGCTTAGGCTTGGGGCAAACTTCGGTTTGTTTGGGTAAGAATTTATTCTTGTAGGACTTTCGAGCAATCGAAAGTATTTTATTTATATTTATTTTCAGTTTTATCGATTTCGTTTCTATCATCTTCCTTTATCTTTTTCAAGTAATACCGTACTTAACCATTAATATGTTTTGCTTAATAGATATATGCTATGTGAAAATTTTCCCCCTTCTATAATACTAGTCCTTCCTTACCTTGGTTATTCGTTAAGTTTTCCTCGTGATAGTACTAATTCTTGATATTAAATATAATTTTTCCATAGGTTACCATTATCGGAAGATCCTTCTCTGGCAATGGCTTTTTCGGTGGCTAAGAGAGCAGCTGCTATACCTTTGTTGCTTGTGAATGGAACATATAGAAAAACTGTTCGCTCATATCTTGATTCTTCCATTCTTCAGCATCAGTTGCGCAGGCTAAATGATCATGCTTCCTTGAAAGGTCTGATTCCTAGACGTTCTAATTCGTTTCATATTTGTTTATTTTCCAAAATTAGCTATTTCCAGAAAAGCATATCATATTGTATCCGGGATCCTCTCCTTTCTTTGTTCAGTATAGGCGAGATAGGAGAGAGAGGTTAGGTTGTCTCAAAGAGAGTCATGGTGTCTTAGTTTGTCTAATTGTACTTTTTAAAGCATTTCTTAGCTTAAAATATCTCATGAAGGTACTCCTACAACCCAACAATGATTCTGCTGCCAGTGAACAGCTTACTTTATGATGTCAGTTGACCTTGTTAATTTTAAAATCTCATACTTCACTTTAAATATGTAGGATTTTACAATGAATGCATGTCTGAGTTGAGGGTGAATTAGTTGTGGTTGTTGACCTGGTAGCTGCTTGGATAACTGATGGTTAATATCATAGGAAAATTTTGGAGAGGAGGCTTAAATTTTTGTCATGAAATTTTATCCTCTGCTGCATATTTCTTACATAAAAATTATGTCTCTTATTTGTGTTAATCAAGTAATAGACATACATTTTAGGTTACTGCTAGTGATATATGACTTTATTTCCTTCGTATGAACTTGTGGATCAAGTGAAATTCATTTTCTTCTGACAAAATTTTTAACTGTCAATATTGTGCAATTAAATCAACATGGTTGCTCGCATCATATAAAATCTTAGATGGTAATGCATTTTTTGTTTAATAATGTAGGTTCACATTCAGATAGCAGGTCTACTCTGGAAGTCCCTATTTTCTGGTTCATTCAGAGTGATGCTTTGTTGGTTGACAAGCATTATCAGGCAAAGGCACTCTCTGATATGGTTGTTGTTGTTCAGTCAGAGCCAGCATCCTGGGAAAGCCATCTGCAATGCAATGGACGATCACTTTTGTGGGACCTAAGGTTAAATTCTTTTATTTTTATTTTTCTTTATTTGTTAAGATACATTCTCTATAATTTGATTTTGTTGATGGTGAGACATTTTCTTAAATTTGTCGGCTTGTAATGATGTATCCTCTTTCAATACAGTTCGGATTTCCACCATGCAATCTGTGCTTTCCTATACTGAAAGCATATGAGTTTACTAAATACTTGTTGGAGTCTTTTGCTGGTCTCCTGCTTATTAATTAATTATACAATTTATAATGTGCATAAAAGACAATTTATAATTTTTAACATCCCTTTAGGATGTTCAACTAAAAGATTCCTTGGAAGTAACGTGAAAATTATTGCAGTAACTTATATTTTGCAAATTGGTAATAAGAAAACATTCCAGTAATAAAGCACAGTAGCTAAAACGTTCATTCTTATGCAGGAGGCCTACAAAAGCTGCTCTGGCTGCTGTTTCTGAACATCTGGCTGGGGTGCTTCCTATTCATCTTGTTTATAGTCAAGCCCATGAAACTGCCATTGAGGTTACATCTGCATTCTGCATTTCAATCTAATTTTTTTTGATATCTATAAATTTCTTCTCAGGTGTAAGAAAGAAACGCCAAGATTGGCATTTAAAAATGTGTAGAAAATATGGGGATGTATGAATGTATGTGTATTGCTTATTTAATTTTTAAACTGGGTTATGAAAATAGATACATTGTTTTGTTATTTCAGCAAGCTATTCATAGCAAAATAATACTAGTCTTATGACCAAAAAAGAAATTTAATATTAGATACCAATGAGATCTGCTTTTTGAATCTTGAGTACAGCAGGACCAATATAGAATATGTTCTAACTGTATGTATATCTGCATTTCCTTTTTGCAATGAATAATTAATTTTATATAATGAAATCAGATAATGGGTGTTGTATTGTTTGAAATTTTTACTGACGGCAACATGCTTCCCATGCATTCTGTAATTATATTGAGGACAGGTACACAATTTGCACTAATTATGGATAGAATGAAATGTGGTAATCAGACTTTCCACATCAGGGTGACCTTTTTGGTAGACTACTGCTTTATGTTTTCCACTCCTCATGGAAGAGTAAAATATGAAACATTTTAAAACTTGTAGATCACCTATTTGCATTTACTGGTAAATTTAGAGAATAGGTTTAAAAATGGCTCTGCTGAAGTTCATTTTCAACTTTCTGATGTAATTTATATCTAAATTTTATTAATTGTTGAGCAAATTGTATACATTTGCCTCCAGTATCCTTTCCAATATTAATTTTATTTGAATACATGACAGGACTGGATATGGTCTGTGGGTTGTAACCCATTATCCGTCACCTCCCAAGGCTGGCAGGTCTCGCAGTTCCAGTCCGATACCATTGCTAGGAGCTATATACTCACAACACTTGAGGAGTCCATACAACTAGTGAATTCAGCGATTCATCTTCTTGTCATGGAGCGTACATGTATCCTTTCTTGTGGTCTTACATTCTTTGATAGAACCTAAATTCATTATCTGAGAAAGTTTATTGAAAATTACGTAAACTTTAATCTGAAAAGAGCCATGTGTTACAATGGCTCCTTTCTTGAATTATCAATTGGAGGGATGGATTGAATTCCTCTGAAGTCAAAATTAGAATTTTAAAATTCTCTTCCTGCATTTTTATTGTAATAAACAAAAACTATGATTGTTGATGCTAAATGAGAACCAGCGGAACAGACATTCAAGCTATTTCAATCCCACGAGCGTGATTTGGTGAACAAGTATAACTATGTCGTCAGTCTCTGGAGAAGAGTAAGTGCTGCATACTGCATTGATCGCAAATTTTTCCATATTAAGTCTGTTCACATTAGCAAGAAATACGGCTTTTCTCAAACTCCCAGGGTTTTGTTTCAGATTTCAACTGTTGCTGGGGAATTACGCTATGCTGATGCCTTGAGACTCCTTAACACTCTTGAGGATGCATCCAAAGGGTTAGCAAATTTACTCTTTTTTCTGTCTTAATAAACGATTATATCTTATATTGGTTAAAACTAGTTACCTGTTATGCAATGTAGTTATCTAATCTTCATTTGGATGTCGCCTTGGACTAAAATTGTAATAGAATAACTTTCATGTGTTCCTGCCTTTGTTTAGCATGTTTGCATCCTTTAGCAATTTGACTTACATAAAAAATATAATCGAGTGTAAGAATATTGATGAATTTGCTCGTTCTCCTGATCTCTCGACTCTTCTCCGGTATTTTACTGTTGGACTATGTTTGGTCCTTGTAAATTACTGAGAGAATGCTAAGGAAAATATTTTCCAGATTTCAAATGGCTGACTCGGTCCTTTATTTTTTCAGTGTTTTTCATATATTCACCATAAGGTCATAGCTTTAGTAACTAGAATAGAGTGGATCTTAGATGAATATATATATTGTGTTTTCAGTGTCAATTGAATTTTCTTAACTTCCAAGTTCACCACGGTTCTGCTCCCTCCACATGTTTCGTTTTGCATATTTTTTGATAACGTCAATATACCCGGTCATTACTTAGGCCATATCCAACCAGCGCCAATGGTTGGCCTACTTTTTATCATTGGGTTGCTCCAACCTAGCTCCATTCATTGCACCATTTCGGGCGCTATGAAAAGTGTGGCGCCCGAAATGGCGCAATGTTTTTTTTTTCATTATAGTCCTTAAGTTTTTTTTTTTATTTTATTTCGTCCTTTAAAAGTTTTCATTATAGTCTTTAAGTTTTATTTTATTTTTAATTATGTTCAATTTAGTCCTTAAAAATTTAATAAATTATAATTACATCCTATAAATGTTATTTCTTATTCAATTATATATGATGTTTATTTTATAATTTTATTATAATTAAAAACATATATTAAAACTTGTACAAGAAAAGATATTTTGTAATTAAAAACATTGATACATTTAATAATTAAAAAGTTACATATAATAAAATGCATTTTAATTGTGAGTTTTAATAATAAAATGCATTTAATAAGTATATATATTAATTGTTAATTTTACTATATAATAATATAAAAACAAAATATATTTTATTGAACAATAATGCATGTAACTTTAAAAAAAAATGATTTGAGTTTTATTTTGTGAAAGATGGTAAGGGAAGGGGTGAAATGAATATTCTTTTTGGTGCATAAAATAAAGTTGTGGGTTGGAGATGGACTTGGCAAAATTTTCATGAAGCTTATAGACGACTTGATTTTAAAATATCGGTGAATTCGTTCTTTCCCACCATTCCCCTGCTTGAATACTTACATGACTTGTCTGTATATGACATTTCTGTGATAAATTCTCTCAATCAACTTCCATTTTTCAACTGGTTCTCAGATTAAAAGTATTTTTTTTTTTCTTTTTGCAGATTTGCTGATTATGTGAATATAACTATAGCGACTCTCCATCCAATTCACTGCACTAGGCAGAGGAAAGTGGAGGTTGAGTTTGACATGACTACAATTCCTGCCTTTTTGTTCGTTATATTCGTACTCTGGTTTGTACTAAAGCCAAGACGACCAAAGCCGAAGATCAACTAATATTGCCCAGTATGTTAGCAGTTAGATGGATGGGATTTGCTTTGGGCACCAAACGATGGGAGAAGAGTGTCTACTGCATAGGCATCGAGAAAAAGTAGTTTAGGCATAGAAACATTGTCAAACAGAATGAAGCACAGCAGGTCTCTCTATTTATGTAACATTTTTTTTTTCATAATTTGGAAACAATGTCTAAATTTAGTTGTCAAGGGTGAATATTTGAAGTCTACAATTGAACGTTACGTTCAGTTTGTTTTGAAGATTATAGCCAGGAAAAAAGATGGAGCAAAACTAAAATTTGAAGGTATAAAAATCTCATTGTCAAGGGAAATCATGAGGAAAACAATGGGGAGGAAGGAGGTGATAGTTACATTGGAGATTGAGATTGTGCCTTTTTTGTATTCTTCTCTTTTCATATTTCTAATTTTGCTTTTGAGGAAAATGGGTTTTCTTTAATCACTTGATATAACTCTACCGCAAGCGCACGACTTTTGTGTAGTATTAAAGATATTGTTCTCACGAGGACTAGATAATCAAGTACTAATTCCTTCACGTATTTATAATTTAAGTTAAAAGATAATTTGGTTAAAAACTAACTAGCAAAAGTAAATTAAGCGTGAATGATACTTATGGATATTATGTTCCACTATCAAATGTGAATGATACTTATGGATATTATCCAATTTTAACTATTATCTTCTTTCAAAGTATAATAGCATATGTAAATTAACCAATCACCTACTTTCGTGATGATTAAGCTTAATTTAAGTTCATTAAGCTTTGTGATAATGTATGAATTCCTCAAAAGACCTAAACCTACTTTCGTGATTTAGAAACCTAGGTTCAATTTCTTAGGTTCCGATATCAAGATGTCACCTTTCAGAATTTTCACATAATATCTACGATCAGCAAATAAGTGACCAGCAAATTCACAAGCATTAAACGATCAACAAGTTGAATCATAAACATATGCGTTCACGAAATAAAAAAAAAAATGTAAATAAGCTTGATAACTTATTATTGGGCTACCCCCAATTCTAGAATAAAATAAATTGCTCCATGAAATTAAAGAAACAAACAATAAACGTAATTAAAATCAACGTATCAACAATAACTAAAAGGAGAGGTATAGAAAAACTAAGTCTCAAATAAAATATCGTTACAAATATTGAATACCATCATGCAAGATTGGCTTGCTCATTTTCTCAAATATTTTCGAGCCTTGAAAAACGTAATTCGAATCCCTAATCTAATGTTTTTCCTCAATTTCGAGTTCATCCTCCCCAATTCTATCCAAAGAATCCTTGTAAATACAGTATCGATGAAATAAAGAGTCTCGCTTGTAGTACAATTCATCCCGAGAGTTTAAACGGGCGTTTAAACGCTGAAACCAGCGTTTAAACGCTGGCTGCAGCGTGCTTCCACCGTTCGCTGTTTTTCCACTGTTTTGGATCGCTTATTTAACCATCTTTCCGTATGAATTAGACTTTGTTGTCTTCTAAAGAGTTGTAGCTCTATGTCTTAGCTTTACAACCCAACTAGTTTGGATTCAATCCAAGTTGTATAAATCGAGTTATGATCTTTCTACCGCATTGCCATTTTGGATTCGGAACAGAATATGTTTTGTAACTTTAAGGCCTTCAAACGTTGAATTGGATCTTGTCTTCTTCATAAGACTTTTAGTGAATCGTCTTAGATTTCTAAATATATAAGCATATTTAACATTGGAGGTCTATAGCCCAAGATATGATTATATTTCTGAACATTGTCAATTTACCTCCTTTCATACATTTTTTTCGTTATTTTCTCGAAATTAATGATTGTAACCCTACAAACATGTCACTAACCTATTAAGCACATATGAGGTATAAATCATGACATAAAAAAAATATAAAAATGACTAATCTTAGGCTAGAAAACACGTATAATCGAGGTTTATCAACCCCCTCAAACTTAGGATTAATTGTCCTCGAGCAATAAATATCATTGAAAATGAACAACCATATTCTTGTTGTTAAGTCGTGTTTTGTGCATATTTTACATGTCTATAGTCGGGTTGTTTGTTACGTTTACTCCTCTTATTTTGTGATTTTAGATTAACAATTGGATTTTAGAAGATTAAAAGGAGAAAGAACCAAATGAGACGAAAAAGAGGAAAAATGACGAAGAAAAGAGATTGGCATAAAAAGAGACAGCAGAAGACTTCGAAGAATTAAGCGTGCCCACGCTTAAATCACTGAATGCTTCTGCCTAGAAACGGGATTGCTGGAATATCCAAGAGATTTTCAGTTATTGAGTTGGTTATGATCCGCAACTGCCAAATCCGGATCTCCTATCTGAAGATTCTGTTTAAAGACGATTTTGTGGGATTTATTCCATTTTATTGGTTAGGATTTTATTTCCTTGTTTTTAGATTTTCCAAGATATTTTATTTTGTCAAGTTTGTTAGGATCCTAATCTTGGTTGGTTACCTTTTAGATTAGAATTCTACTATTATAAGTATGTGGAATTTTATTCCACAAGACACCTTTGATTTTATTTTCAATTCAAGCATCGTTTTTCCCTTTTATTTTCCAGCTCTCGATTTTTAATATTTTGTAGAAGTTTTTGATTATGTGTTGCTAAACACATAATTCTAGTCGAGGATTCATTAATGTTTGATTCTTAATATTTGTGAGATCGAATTGTACTTTAATTTCTTCGTTGATCAGGTATTTACTTTTCTTCCGAGCTTTGTTGACAATATATTTCAATTGATTATTTAGTCTGGCCAATTATTTAATCGTTGAAATTATATTTAGCTATTTAGGTCTAACTCCGTGACTGGCTAACCCTAATTTTGTAGCAGTTAGCGAAGTTGATTATTTAATCGTTTTCGATTAGTCGTCATGGGAATTAGTAATCTGGTCTAAATAAACCGAGCTTATGTGTTTGTTGGCTAGAATTGGTGTTTTTCTAATACTTGAATGCTATCGATAGGCTAAATCCTAAGAGCTTATTTAGGGTTGTCTACTTGGTAAGAGAAGTAATCAAAGAGCTTGTTTTGGTTATCGACGATTAAAGGAAAAACTAGGTTGCTAGAGCTTGTTAGTAACTATAGCCAATTTATCTGATAACGCTGAATTATTATTGCATCAGCGATAAAATCGTAGAATCAACACTGAGATAATCCGAAAACTAGAACTTCTCAACATATTGAATTCGAAATCTATTTTAATTTTGCTTTTTGAATTTACGTCTTTTTATTTTATTTAGTTAATCAAAACCAAATCTCCTCTTTAATCGATATTAGTAATTTAGGAATTAATTCTACACCATTTCCTGTAGATCGACCCTACTTATCGCTGATTACAAATCTTTTTAAAGTAGGTTTTTATTTTTGTTGGATTCGACACCCACCAAATTTTGGCGCCGTTTGCCGGGGATTGGTGCTAATAGATTTATTTCTTTTGTTACTAATATTTTTGTTTAGTTTTTTTTTTGTATTATTAGATCTCTTCATATAGGTGAATCTCAAATTGAGAAAGGAGCTCAACGTCTACAAAAAGAGACCTTGCAACGTTCTTAGATGCCATGGCTACATTCGAGAGGACTTTAAAGGAGTTGTAGGCTATGCCAAACATTAACGAGCAATCTTCTTACATTCAATATCCTACTTTTGAAATTGATTTTGAATTAACATATGAATTTATTCGCTCACTTCCTATTTTTCATGGTTTTGTAGGAGATGATCCACATAAGCAGAGGCGGAGACAGGGTGGGGCGGGGGTGGGCGGCCGCCCCACCCAATTTTTTCAAAAAAAATATATATATATATTATATAAATTATAAAGTTAGCCCCACCCCCACCTACTTTATCTTTTTAATAATAGTTTAGCCCCACCTACTTTATCTTTTTAATAATAACACCACCTAATTTTATTAGAAATAAAAAAAATATCTTAATTCTAAATACACAAAAGCCTCGCCCTCCCATTCTCATTCCACACAAAGCTGCCCACTTTCCCATCAATTTTTCTTTCTTAATACGAGACAGAAGAATTAATCGATCATACAAGATAGAAGAATTAATCGATCAATCTGTCATCAATCGCCACGAATTTCATTTTCGGAAAGAGGAAAACTCCCACAGGTCTATTTTTATTGTTTAAATTGGATTGTGAATTTGATGATTAATAGATCAATTTGAATGATCAAAGCGTATTTATGATGATTTTTTTATCTGATTTGAGGATATTCATAGGAGGGATTAGGGATAGTTCAGTTAGTGAAAAGGAATTATGAGTTTGATTTTAGGGTTTAATATAGTTAAACATGGAGAATTGAAGTGCAGTTAGATTAGTTTTGAATTTTTGGTTCAAATGTGGAAATAAGATATATCATGATGAATTTTTTTTGGTAAAATTTGTTCTGATTAAAATTGGTAAAATTTGTAGGTAAATTATTGGTAAAATTGATACACTCACATTTATCTATATTGATATTGTGTATTTCTAGTTTTACTTTTATCATTTTATTTTTCTACAATTTTTGCTTCATATTTTAATGTTATTAATGATTTTGTCCTATGAAATAAACTTCTATTATGAAATTTAGTAATATTATTGTCTAATTATATTTATGTTATGAAATTTTTCATTAATCATATGCTACTATTTTGCAATATTGAATCAGGGATATAAGCATGATGAGTAAAAGAATTGATTCATATTTCAAAAATGATTGTCCTCAAGCCACTACTCCGCATATTCCGACGCAATCCACTAGTAATAGGGAAAATGCTTCATTTGAAACAGTTACAGTTAGTTCTATTGAACTACATTCTCGTCCTATAAAAGTCCCAAGGACAAAGAACAATCCACACGAAGTTGCTAAAAATTCAGGATGTGAAATTACTTGTCAAGAGAGAATGCATCTTAGATTTCAATTGGAGCTTTTCCAAGTTAATATTAAGAGAGATGAAGAACTTCAAGATATCTCAAAACTTTCAGATTTGTGCATAGCATTGTCGAAAACGGGTAAGTCGTGTACTTACTTTCTTGTTGATAGATTGATTCGACTACTTTTAACTCTTCCGGTATCTACAGCAAATACTGAGCGTGCATTTTCTGCTATGAAAATCGTGAAGACAAGACTGAAGAATAGTATGGATGATGATTTCTTATCTTGCAACTTGATAATGTACATCGAGAAAGAAATTATTCGAAGTTTTGATACAAAATCAATTATTGATGAATTTGATAGGATGAAGACACGCAGAGTACAATTAAAGTAGGAGAAGATTATGCGATAGCAAGACTGTTCGATATTTATATTTAGTAAATATTGTGATAACTTTTTGTGATTATAAAGTTTTATTTTGATTTTTGTTCATGTTTATATTCATATTTGAATTGTCAAATTTTGGTATTTGGACGATTTTCAATATTCGAACTCTCGACCCGACGTAAACAACTCGACCCGAAATAAATCGATCCACGTCATCGTACTTTCGCCCCCCCACTTTCAATTCCTGGCTCCGCCACTGCACATAAGCATCTAAATGAGTTCCATGCGGTATGTTCAGTAATGAAACCAAGGGATGTCACTGAAGATCAAATCAAGTTTCGAGCCTTTCTTTTATCTTTAGCAGACAATGCTAGGGATTGGTACTACGATTTATCTTTTGGTTCAATCAAAACATGGACTTAACTGGAAGCAAAATTCATAGAGAAATTCTCATCTGCCTTCCATGTTCAAGAAGAGTCATATGGACAAGCTTATGATGGATTATGGGGTATTCCACAGAATAATTACAATCCATACTCCAACACTTACAATCCTGGATGGAGGGACCATCCCAACCTAAGCTATGCTCCAAAACCACCGTACCAAAGACCTCAAGGACCTTCGTTCCCTCAACAGACTCAATCGTCAAGTACATCTTTGCAAGAGATGATTAAAACATTGGCTGCTAATACTCAACAATTCCAACAGGGTATACAACAGGGCATACAACAGTTTCGAAACGAGAGTCAAAACGCCACTAAAAATTTAGAGAAGCAAATTGGTCAAGTGGCTACTACCGTGAACGAGTTGGTGTCACAAAATTTGAATAAACTTCCGTCCCAGGTCATTATAAATGCGAAAGAAAACGCCAATGCAGCCACTTTACGAAGTGGGAAAGAATTGAAAGAAGCAGAACCGTTTCAAGAATTAAGCGTGCCCACGCATAAAACTCGAAACCCTTCTGCTGAAAATACTTCGAAGCACGAGGATGAAAAAGAGCTAGAAAAAGAAGAGGAGCCTGTTACCAAGAAGAAACCGATGACATTTGTGATACCTCCTTCATTTCCTGGTCGTTTTGCCAACTCTAAACAAGAGTTGGATATAGAAGATGAATTTCCAACATATGAGAAGGAAGTTGGAAAATATAAGATTCTTAGAGAATATGAGATTTTTTGGGAAGATGAGATTCTTAGAGAATATGGGATGTTTGAGGAAGATGAGATTAGGGATAACGAAGAGATGGATATGGAAGATGAATTCCCAACATATGATAAGGAAGTTAGAGAACATGAGATTCTTAGAGAATATGAGATTTTTGGGAAAGATGAGATCAGTGACGATGAAGAGGTGGAAGGTGAGTCAAGAGAGAAAAATGTGGACCATCAACTCACGAAACCAACAGAAACACTTACCGAGCAATCTAAGGTTATTGAGATCACTCCTCCAAAATATGAGAATGAAGTTACAAAATATGAGATTTTTGGGGAAGATGAGATTAGAGATGACGAAGAGGTAGATATAGAAGATGAATCTCCAACACTCGAAAAGGAGGTAACTTCAAAATGCAAAGACCCTGGTAAGTATATTATCTCTTGTAAGATATGTGATGTGCAATTGAAGAACACTATGTTAGACCTTGAATATTCTGTAAATATCATGTCCCGTTCTATTTATGAGTCTTTAAATGTGAAAAAGTTGAGGAAAACGGACATGATTATATAATTAATTGATGGGTCTAATGCATCTTCCAATGGCATCCTTGAGAACGTATTAGTTCATGTTAATGACTTAGTTTTTCCCACTGATTTTTATGTTGTTGAAATGGATGAAGATCAATCTAGTAAGTTAGCCCCTATCATTCATGGAAAACCATTTCTGAAAACATTTAGGGCTAAAATTAATGTGCATGATGGAACTCTTACTATGGAATTTGAAGACGAATTTGTAGTATTTTATTTATATGATTCCATGAAGTATTCTACTAATGATTGCTCTATGTTCGGTTTAGATGCTACTAACTTTGTGATGCAATGAATTTTTGAATTTAATGATGATGATCCACTAAAGGTAGCTTGGCATAGCGATTGCTTTGAACCTCCGACTTAAGCCACTTGAGGCATAGCTACGTCTAGCCAATGACGTTAAAGAATGACGCTTCTTGGGAGGCAACCCATGAGTTTTCTTTTCCTTATTTCCTTTAATTCTAGTTTTTTTTTATTTTTACAGAAGCGTTTTAAGAATTAAGTGTGCCCACGCTTAATTTATGAAACCTTTCTACTTTGCATTTTTTTCTGTTGTTCGTTTTTACATATATATATATATATATCCATATATATATTTTTTAAAAAAAATGAAAAATATAAAAACACAAAAAGACAAAACCCTAATCACTTTTCCCCCAATTTCGGAAACCCTAATTTCCGCCGTACTCACCTTCTGCCACTCTTGCTCCGAACGAGACTACTCCGCTGCCCCTCCAAACGCAACTCGACAACCTCGCGGCACAAATCGCTTCCGTCACCGCCACATTGAAATTAATCACCGATCGCTTGGACATCACGATCGAGTGATGTCGAAGGGAAGTTCCCCTCCTTGTTCTTTTATTGTGTTGCATTGCTTGTTATTTTATCATTTTTACATTGAGGACAATGCATGTTTTAAGTGTGTGTGGGGGGTGGTTTCTCGTGCTATTGTACTTCTTGGTGTTTTTGCTTGATTATGGCTATGTGAAACAAAATTTTTTCGTTTTCGGCTTTCTTAGGCTTTAGTTTGTGTTTCTTTTGAACGATTAGACTTGGATAAATGAGCATGCTTTGATTGAGTTTTCGTGCCATATGAAGTTTGTGTTACGTTCAATGATTAAAAGCGAACATAGGAACGCATGTTTTAGTCGATTACCCTACCTTGTGAGGACTTGTGCCATTTGATCGATAATTCACGATATGATCTCTTTCTTCTTGTGTGACTCATGTGTTTTTAAAATTCTAGAACTTGTTTTGAACCTTATCAAAACTACACGAGTATGTGCATGATTGAAAATGATAAAGGCGTCTAAGATTTAACCACTTTTGCCAAAATAAACCGTACCTTTGCATCATCCACTAGTCAACCCACTTTGAGCCTTTTTATCCTATTTTCTTGAATTGCCCCGAATTGAAGCCCTTACCGTTTTTATGCCTCCTCGTTTTACCCAGTCTAGAAAATAAATTGAGCATAGAGGTTGTATATTTTTTGGGGACGAAAAGTCGAGAAGATTACGTCTATAAATAAGCGTGGGGGAAACTCGTGAAAACTACAAAGAGTACCCAAAAAAATCGAAAAAAAAAACAAAGAAAAATTCGAAAGAAAAAAAGAAAAAAAAAGGAGAATAAAAGAGAAGTTCGAAAAAGGAATGAACAATTGATGAGGTACCGAGCCCCCCGAGAAAGATAAAAAAAATGTGTGGTATTTGGGTCCTTAACGTTAAATATACCCAATGAGATCTCGATGCTCGATAAAATTTTCAGACTTAGCCTTTCTAGACTTTTCTTTTTACTCCTACCCCGAACCTTAGCCCCATTACAACCCTTAATAAAGACCTTTTGATTCGATTGTGCACACTCTCAACCATAGTGGCGACATTGGTGTATAACCAAGCCTATGGAATAACACTAACACGTCGAGACTTGAGCGAAACACATATAGCTATACACGAGAGTTGGAGAGTATTTGAGCGAAAGTTGGCTGAAATTTTGTTTTTCTTGTTCAATTGATGTCGTTGTACTAGCATGAAACTAGTGTGGTATCGAGAATTTCGATTGATTACGTGTTTCGTTCTTTCGAGTTTGATTTTGTTCTTTTGATCACAATGCTAAATGGTTTAATTTGCCGCATGATACTGTTTTGAGTAGTTTTTACATAGTCGACTTTTGAGCATTGCCCGAGGACGTACAATGGCATAAGTGTGGGGGTATTTGTTAAGTCGTGTTTTGTGCATATTTTACATGTCTATAGTCAAGTTGTTTGTTACGTTTACTCCTCTTATTTTGTGATTTTAGGTTAACAATTGGATTTTAGAAGATTAAAAGGAGAAAGAACCAAATGAGACGAAAAAGAGGAAAAATGACGAAGAAAAGAGATTGGCATAAAAAGGGACAGTAGAAGACTTCGAAGAATTAAGCGTGCCCACGCTTAAATCGCCGAACGCTTCTGCCCAGAAACGGGATTGCTGGAATATTTGGGAGATTTTCAGTTATTGAGTTGGTTATGATCCGCAACTGCCAAATCCGGATCTCCTATCTAAAGATTCTGTTTAAAGACGATTTTGTAGGATTTATTCCCTTTTATTTGTTAGGATTTTATTTCCTTATTTTTAGATTTCCCAAGATATTTTATTTTGATAAGTTTGTTAGGATCCTAATCTTGGTTAGTTACCTTTTAGATTAGGATTCTACTATTATAAGTATGTGGAATTTTATTCCACAAGACACATTTGATTTTATTTTCAATTCAAGCATCGTTTTTCCCTTTAATTTTCCAGCTCTTGATTTTTAATATTTTGTAGAAGTTTTTGATTATGTGTTGCTAAACACATAATTCTAGTCGAGGATTCATCAAGGTTTGATTCTTAATATTTGTGAGATCGAATTGTACTTTAATTTATTCGTTCATCAATTATTTACTTTTTCTCCGAGCTTTGTTGACAATATATTTCAATTGATTATTTAGTCTGGCCAATTATTTAATCGTTGGAATTATATTTAGCTATTTAGGTCTAACTCCGTGACTGGCTAACCCTAATTTTGTAGTAGTTAGCGACGTTGATTATTTAATCATTTTCGATTAGTCGTTATGGGAATTAGTAATCTGGTCTAAATAAACCGAGCTTATGTGTTTGTTGGCTAGAATTGGTGTTTTTCTAATACGTGAATGCTATAGATAGGCTAAATCCTAAGAGCTTATTTAGGGTTGTCTACTTGGTAAGAGAAGTAATCAAAGAGCTTGTTTTGGTTATCGACGATTTAAGGAAAAACTAGGTTGCTAGAGCTTGTTAGTAACTATAGCCAATTTATTTGATAACGTTGAATTATTATTGCGTCAGTGATCAAATCGTAGAATCAATACCGAGATAATCCGAAGACTAGAACTTCTCAACATATTGAATTCGAAATCTATTTTAATTTTGCTTTTTGAATTTACGTCTTTTTATTTTATTTAGTTAATCAAATCCAAATACCCCCTTTAATCGATATTAGTAATTTAGGAATTAATTCTACACCATTCCCTGTGGATCGATCCTACTTATCGCTGATTACAAATCTTTTTAAATTAAATTTTTATTTTTGTTGGATTCGACACCCACCACTTGCAATGATCTAAAAAATAAAAAACTAATTAGCTCACTTTCGTAGAGTTCATGATTGCACTTAGCATGTGCAACAAGCCTTTAAACCTTTTAGTTACCTCAAAAAGACGAGTTATAGTCTCGCGAGGGTTTGCATTTCGATATACCCACAAAATCTATTAAATTCAAGCTTAGTCCAGATAATAAAATATATAAAATTAACAGAAGATTAATGGCATAACATCATTAACAATTAAGCTCAAATATATATATATATATATATCACTCATTTTTGCCTCATATTAACACTATGAGTCGAATTAACTTCAAAAGAGGTGTATGCAATCATTGACATCATAGTCCAGTGGCATCCTTACCAAGTTTGTATATAATCCCTATTTTATCAACTTTCAATTATTTAAAAGGCACTAAACTTTATAGGCAGAAATACACACTTCAAAATTAAAGATTTTAAGCATTTTTAACTTTCTACACAATTACGTGTGGATTTCAGTTTTAGCTCATTAGACCATGTACAATGCTTGTTCCCTTAGGCTTTCTATGACACCCATGTAACGAGTATTGGATCAACGACTACGAATCTAGATAGCTTTAGGGCGTTGAATGTTGAGACACTCCTTTTGGACTTAATCACTCGAGTGTCAAAGGCCACAAAATAAACTAGATCTTTATTTGAGTTAGCTTCACATTGTCATAATAATCCGACACATGTTCAAATTTTAAGCATTCATTATGAAGCATAAATGCGACTATTAAACTAGATACCTTGTGAAAATTTTAGTTAATATCCTTGAGAATTACTTATATGTCTCAAGATGAAACATCCACTAAACTCCTCTACCATAAGATTGTGTGCAAAGCGTCATCTAAAGAAGCTAATCCTAATCTTAGGTCGACATGAGCAAAAATCGAGATATGCTTGTTCCATTAGTCCAGATTATATATTGAAGTCATATCATCTATCTTAAGTTAATTCTAGCAAATTGTACAAATTGACAAGCTAGAACTCATAAAAAAAAATTATGCATGTCACATGAATAGCTCCAACGCCCCCAAATTTAAACGAAACAAACTCATACAATGTAGATATGCTAAGTCGAATTCCACCCCCAAATTCATTGCCCTCAATGTTATCACATATAGGTAGTGGGAAAGAAAAACTTAATAACCATGCGGGATGTTGAAAAATATGCCCGAATACCGAAGGAGAATTTTCGTTCCAAGTGAAGGTAGTGTAATATCTTTATCATCCAACGTGAGCTACTCATGTACCTTGTACGACAAAGCAAAAACAAAGCACGCAAAGATATTTTATTTTCGCCTGTTAAAGAAAAAAGAAATAAATAAACAAAAACAAAGAAAAAAAGGAGAAAACACTTGGATTGTCTCCCAAGAAGCGCTTGTTTATAGACATTAGCTTGACTTTACCATGTTAACTTAGTTTTGTAGATCCCAAATTGGACCCGAGGACTTGGTAATTCTCCAATCGACTTTAGAATCTGGATTTCTAGGTGAAGAAACCACAGGTGCTTGTCGAATAGAAGAACTAAATCGCCTTTTTTTGAATTCTTATCGAGGGACCTTTTTGTCGTGCAATATTTTAATACCCTCCTTGTTAATACTTGCACTCTCATGCACATCAAACTTTAATTCATCTATTTTATGATGTCGAAACTTTCTCTCCTCTCTAGCGATGTTTGATGTCAATGGCGGATTTCTCTCAAACATTCGAGCAATATCAGCGATAATTTCATCTTCCTCCTCGGTCGAGCCGCTACTCGCCAATCGTGCCTCTAGTGAATCATTATAGTGGTGCCTAACAAGCTTGTCACTAGTTATTTGATTAACCTCGTTAATCCTGTAACAAGAGTTCTCAAGAGAGTGGTAAGCAACAAATTTACATAAATTAAATTCAACTCTCTCATCCTCAACACTCAAGGAAAGCCTTCCATTTTTGACATCAATGATAGCTTCTGCTGTAGCTAGGAAAGGCCTACCAAGAATAATGGAAATTTGAGAATCCTCCTCTATCTCGAGAACAACGAAATATGTAGGAATAAAGAAATTACCAACCTTGATAGGTACATCCTCTAACATACCTACCAGATACTTAACAGAGCGATCGGTTAATTGCAAAGTTATGGTTGTAGGTTTTAAATCATTCATTTCTAACTTTTTCGCCACAGAAAATGGTATGAGACTAACACTAGCTCCAAGATCACATAAAGCACGGTTAAAACTCATATTGCCAATTACATAAGGAATTGAGAAACTACTTGGATCTTTAAGCTTAGGAGGTAATTTATTTTGAATTCTCGCGCTGCACTCCTTAGTTAAAGCAATAGTTTCGTATTCCTCTAGTTTTCGTTTGTTAGAAATAATTTCTTTTCAGAACTTAGCATATGAAGGCATCTGAGATAACGCATCAGTAAATGGAATATTAATGTACAGTTTTTTAAGAACCTCTAAAAATTTCCCAAAATGCTTATCTAACTTCGTCTTTGCTAATCTTTGAGGAACGAGTATGGGTGGCTTGTAGGGTGGTGGAGGAACATAGACCGACTCTATTTTACCCTCATCATTCGCTTTGTAATTAGGATTATCAGGTTGGGATGATGGTTTGACAGTTTCAATTTTTTCAGTTGGTTCAATTTTGATAATCCCATTAGGCATATTAGGTTCCTTGTATTGTGTCACACTTCTTAAAGTAATAGCTTGACAGTGT
This sequence comes from Verbascum thapsus, assembly GCA_963669365.1. NCBI lineage: Eukaryota > Viridiplantae > Streptophyta > Magnoliopsida > Lamiales > Scrophulariaceae > Verbascum > Verbascum thapsus. Next base: position 8,077,373 of record OY770120.1, read on the forward strand.
TCTTTAGGATTTATTTCAGGTTGGCCAGGAAAAGAATCGGAATTCCTAATGGAGATATTAGCTTGTTGGGCAATTTGCGTTTCTAACATCTTATTATTGAGTTGCTAATAAATCCACTTTAGAATCTAGTTGTTTAATTTCTTCAGTCATAGCTAAGCCTTGTTGTCTAAATTCATCGTTCTGTTTAATTTGCGTGACAATAAAACTCTCAAGCAGGGTTTTTAAGTTTGATTTTTGCGGAGGAGTGGGATTATGAGGTCAGTTGAAATCCAGGTGGTTGCCTAACGTTAGCATGTGAAACTGAGTTTTGATTATTGTTGTACGAAAAATTTGGGTGGATCCTCCAATTAGAGTTATAGATATTAGAAAAAGGGTCACTCTTCTAGTTGAGATTGTTGACAAAATTGGCTTGTTCAAGTGATCTATCATTAGGGAAAGAATTTCCTAATTAACATTCTAATACAACATGCCCGACTATACCACAAATTTCGCATACAGAGTTATTAGTGTTCACAGAGTTCACATGCATGCTCATAGAATCAAGTTTCTTAGATAAATCATGTACTTTTGCAGAAAGTAAATTCATAGTATCGAGATTATACTTACCTAGAATTTTCTGTGGAATTGCTTTTTCGTTCGACCATTGATAGTTGTTAAGAGCCATATCTTCTATTAGGTCGTAGGCATCATCGACACTCTTGTTCATCAGAGCTCCTCCAGCTGCTGCATCAATAGACATCCTAGTGTTGTAAACCAACTCATTGTAGAAAGTGTGCACAATCAACCACTTCTCCAACCCATGATGTGGGCATAGTCGAAGAAGTTCTTTGAATCTCTCCTAGACCTTACATTGACTCGCCATCCTTTTGAGTAAAGGTTGTGATCTAATTCCTTAGTTGTGCAGTCTTGCTCGGAGGGAAGTACTTGGCTAGAAAGCTTTGCATTAGTTGATCCCAAGTCTTGATGGCTCTCGCCTTGTCTCGCAATGAGAATGGAAAAAGTCTCAGTCGAATGGCATCTTGTGAGACTCCATTCATCTTTAGAGTGTCGCAGTACTCTAAGAACATAGACATATGGAGGTTTGGCTCTTCAGTAGGTCCACCCCCAAATTGATTCTGCTGAACAATTTGTAGAAGAGATGGCTTAAGCTCGAAGCTATTAGCTTCAACAGTAGGTCTCGTGATGCTAGAGTGAAGGGTCTGCGCGTTGGGTGCTGCGAAATCCTTCAGGGACCTTGCATTTGCGTTTGCGTTGTCTTCAGCCATGGCTGCTTGTTTCAGTTGAGCTTGTTTCAGTCTTTGTAACTTTCTCCTTGCACGAAAGGTCTTTTTGATTTCAAGATCTAGCTCGATAGGGAGATCGATGTTGCTTTGCATACACAGAGAAAAACAGAGATCCTGAAATAACAAAAGAACAAAAATTAAATAGCTTAGTCTCACTAAATTATAATAGGAACTAATATTAATTATTCTAGTCCCCGACAACGGCGCCAAAAACTTGATGTGTGTAATACCGCAAGCGCACGGCTTTCGTGTAGTACTAAAGATATCGTCCCACGAGGACTAGATAATAAAGTACTAATTCCTTCACGTATTTGTAATCTAAGCTAAAAGATAATTTGGTTTAAAAACTAACTAGCAAAAGTAAATCAAGAATTTGAAAACGAGTTTAAACGATTGATTAGAGATTTTAGAATTGGAATTCACCACAATAAATGTGACCTACCTCATTATGTTCCACTATCAAACGTGAATGATACTTATGAATGACATTATCCAATTTTAACTATTATCTTCTTTCAAAGTATAATAGCACACGTAAATTAATCAATCGCCTACTTTCGTGATGATTAGGCTTGTTGAGAAGTAGAGAAGAGAGAAATCGATGTAAGCCATATTTGGGGAAAAGTTTGTATATTGAGAATAATGAATAATGTTATACAAGTACAGAAAAAGAACTCTATTTATACGAGCTTCTAACAGTAATATTATATCTAATAAACATAACAAAGAGAAACACGCTTTTATAACTTCACAACACTCCCCCTCAAGTATGGTCTACTTTAAAGCCATTCACAAGACCAAACTTGCTCAATAAATTGCTGTGTTGCTCACTTCCAATTCCCTTTGTTAATAAATCTGCTGGTTGTCTTTCACTTCTGATATATTCCAGCTCCACATCTCCTTTGAGGATAAGATCCCTAATCATGTGACAATCCACTTCAATGTGTTTTGTCCTTTCGTGAAAAACGGGGTTTGTAGCTATGCTCATGGCTGACTTACTGTCAGTGTACACTTTAACCGGCTGCTGCATCCTTATTCCCAGATCTTCAAGCAATCCAACTATCCATATGATTTCACAACTGGCAGCTGCTATGGACCTGTATTCTGCCTCACATGATGACCTTGACACTGTCTTTTGCTTCTTTGTATTCCAAGATAGTAAAGAGTCTCCAATCTTGATGAAAAATCCAGTCACAGACCTTCTAGTCATAACACAAGATGCCCAATCTGCATCACAATAAGTAATCAACCTTAGATCACTGTTAGCAGACATAAACAAACCCAATCCAATAGTGCCTTTTAGGTATCTGAGAACTCTAATGGCTGCCAACCAATGAGATCTCTTGGGTTTATGCATAAATTGAGACAAAAGATGAACAGAAAATGCAATATCAGGCCTGGTCATACCAAGATATATAAGTTTGCCTACAAGTCTTTGGTATTCATTTTCATTTTCTAAAACAGGGTCATCAATCTGACTGTTAAGATTATTATCATAATCTAAGCTGGTCAATTTCAGATTTTGTTCTAAGGGTGTAGGAGCAGCCTTACAACCTGTTAAACCAGTCTCCTTTAACAAGTCTAGAATGTATTTTCTTTGACAAAGATGGATACCATCCTTATTCCTCATCAACTCAATACCAAGGAAATATTTCAAGGATCCAAGATCTCTAATATGAAAGTTAACCTGTAAATGGTGTTTTAGTTCAGTAATCAAACCTAAATCATTCCCTATTATGATAATATCATCAACATAAACAAGTAACACAACCATTTTGTTACCTTTCCTTTTCACAAATAAAGAATAATCATGCTTGGATTGTGAATAACCAATATTAATCAAAGCACTAGTAAACTTAGCATTCCATTGTCTTGAAGCTTGCTTTAATCTATATAAGGATTTGAGCAATCTACAGACTTTGGTTTTAGAAGCATTAGAAGAAAGTTTAGATAAAGAAGTATTATGAGAAACAGATAACCCCCCCGATTGCCAAATCCTTCAGGTATGGTCATGTACACCTCTTCAGTCAAATCCCCCTGTAAGAAAGCATTAGTGACATCTAATTGATATAAGGGCCAATTATGAATGGCAGATAAGGCAAGGACAGTCCTGACAGTGACTATCTTTACTACAGGACTGAAGGTCTCATGATAGTCCAAGCCTGCTTGTTGTGTGTAGCCTTTAGCCACCAACCTAGCCTTGAATCTATCAAGAGTACCATCAAAATGTAGCTTCACCTTATAAACCCACTTACATCCAATGGCCTTTTTGTGCAAAGGCATGTCAACAATCTCCCAGGTATTGTTAAGGTCAAGAGCTTGAAGCTCTGCATTCATTGCTTCCCTCCACCTAGCATCCTTGACTGCCTCACTAAATGAAGCAGGTTCTGTGTAAGAGTGCAAGGAAAACAAGAAATTTTGATGCTTATTATGCAAGTGAGCATATGAAATGCAGGAAGATAAAGGATATAATGCATGAGAAGCATCTAAGTTTATGTCAGGAGATTCAGTGTTGGTGTTAGAAACATCTAGAGTAGGACAAATGAAGTCCTTTGTCCATGCTGGTCTGCTGACATGTCTGCTCGATCTTCTAGGAACATTGGGAGTTGCAGTAGGTTCATGGGAGCCTTCAGCTGTCTGAACATTAACAATGGTAGGTGTATATTGTCCAGAATAGGGAGTGACCAAGTCTTCATGGTACTGCTCTGAATCAATGATGAGATGTCCATCTGAGGGTGCAGCATGAATCATGGCAAAAGGAAATACCTGTTCATGGAAGATAACATCTCTAGAAACATAAAAGGTATTAGTAGCAATATCCAACAAGTATATGCCTTCTGATTAGATGCATAGCCTAAAAAACACAAGGTTTGGATTTGTGTGCAAATTTATCTGTTGAAGGCAAAATCTTGGCATAGCAGAGGCATCCAAACACTCTAATGTGACTGAGATTAGGAGCTCTATTGAACAGGACCTCAAAAGGTGTCTTCCCTTGTAACAGAGAAGTGGGAGTTCTATTAATCAAATACACACTAGTCAAGACACATTCTCCCCAATATTTGATTGGCACAGGAGACTTTAACATAAGGGCTCTAGCAACATTTAGAATGTGCCTATGTTTTCTTTCAACTAAACCATTTTGTTGTGGGGTGTAAGCCACATAACTTTGATGAACTACACCTTGAGAGTTAAAAAATTGAACACAAGAAGCTTTGAAAAAATCCCAAGCCCTATCAGTCCTAATGGTCTTAATATGTGTGTTGAATTGTGTTCTAACATAGGCAAAAAATTGTTGTATAAGAGGCAATATGTCAGATTTAAGTTGCATTAGAAAAATCCATGTAGCTCTAGAAAAATCATCAACAATAGTCAAAAAATATTTGTGATTGGAATGAGTGGTTTCCTTGTATGGACCCCAAATGTCCATGTGAACAAGTTCAAAAATGTGAGAAGTAATGGAAGTTCTTTGTGGAAAAGGACTTCTAGGCTATTTAGCAATAGGACATGTGGGGCAGTGAGAAGATATTCATTGTACCTATATGAGGCAAGTTTTTCAATCTGGAATGGGACATATGTCCCATTCTCAAGTGCCAAACATGAGAATCAACAGATGCAAAACAGTCAGGCATATTATTGAAGTGATGTCTGTCATTACAAGTGAAATCAGAATTAACATGTTTACAAATCTCTCTATCATCAGCAGTAACAGACTGACTAATACATGGAGAATCAGACATCTTATTCAAAAATCTTAAAGAATCAGCTATATTTGAATGATTGGTGATAGGTTGCAGAATGTAAAGGCCATTACTGGCCTTACCAATCATCTTTATCTCTCCATTCCAGAGACCCTGAAAAATGCAAAAGCTGGGGTAAAAGGTAGCATAACATTGGTGATCTCTAGTGAATTTAGACACAGATAGGAGATTGAATTTGAAATGTGGTATGAGTAAAACATTTTCAATCACAATGTTGTCTGACAGTTTAACAGTCCCTGTGTGAGTGATATGTGCAACATGCCCAGTGGGTAAGTTCACAGATGATTGAGGGAGGGCTCCAAAATTGATAGAGCTAAACATATTGACATCACAACACATATGGTGATTTGCACCTGTGTCTATAACCCATGCACCCAAACTTGATTGAGCATTAAGACCATAGGGTGTTAGATCAATACCTGATGCAACAATATTCATACATGAAGCAGTGTTGGAATAAGGTGGGCCCTAATTATTTTGTCCAGAGTTAGTGCTGCAGTTTTGAAGGACCTGGAGAAGGTGTTGGTATTGCTCTGGTGTAAGGGCAGAGGTAGGATTGTGAGAGGTGGATAATTTTGCATTATCACTTGAAGAGGCTACTGCTGCAGAGTTGCCAGTATTGGAGAGATGTTGAGATTGACCACATGAATCATTGTTCTGCATAAATGCTGCCTGATTTGAAGAATATCCTCTTCCTTGAGATCTATTGTTCTTGCCACCTCTGTTTCTGGGAGGGTATCCAATTAGCTTATAGCAGGAATCTTTGTTGTGACCGGGAATGTTGCAGTGTTCACATATAACGTCAGTGTTGGTGGCCTTATTATTGGAATAGAAGGTGACAGGATTCTCAGCTTGCGTAGTAGTTTGAATTCCTCTTTGGGATTCTTCATTACAAATCATAGAGTAGGCTTGCTTATGGGTTGGAGGAGGGTCCATCATCAGAATTTGAGACCGAAGGGGACTAAAGGATTCATTCAGCCCTGTGAGAAACTGCATGAGCTTGTGTTCTTGAGCATAACCGAAAACTTCTTTAGAAGCCTTACATTCACATATTGGCAAATTGACAAAAGAGTCATACTCTTCCCACATCTGTCTTAACTTGGAATAGTATGCGGTTATGGAATTTGCACCTTGAGTATGTGAATTTATCTCTTTAAACAATGCAAAGATCCTTGATCGGTTAGTTTTGCTGAATTGTTCTTCAAGATCCTTCCAAGCCTCAGCAGCGGTCTCAGAATATACTAAAACGTTGTATATGTCTTTACTGACACATTTGAGGATCCATGATAAAACAAGAGCGTTGCATTTTCCCCATTGATCCAAATCTGATGAATCTATTGCTGGTTTCTTGCATTTTCCATTCAGGAATCCAATCTTGCTTTTACAATTTAGAGCAAGTTTCATGGCCTTACACCATACACCATAATTTTCTGATCCTCGTAACTCATGAGGAACAAGATGGAGATTTGGAGTATCCGAGGGGTGTACGTATAGAGGATTATTGATATCATACGTAGAGGAGTCGGATGTGGATTTGTGGCATCAGTTTTCTCCATAATCAAACAAGGAGATGGCAAGATCGATCAATATAAGGATCAAGAAATTACCGAATTGCGAAGAAATCGATTGATCCGAAATTAGGGCAAAATCAATGCGAAGAGGAATCGATCGATTCTTAGCACAAGGCGATGAAGAGCTCTGGATCGCAATCGAGATTATTGTGAATCGCCCCAAGGCTCCTGATACCATGTTGAGAAGTAGAGAAGAGAGAAATCGATGTAAGCCATATTTGGGGAAAAGTTTGTATATTGAGAATAATGAATAATGTTATACAAGTACAGAAAAGAACTCTATTTATACGAGATTCTAACAGTAATATTATATCTAATAAACATAACAAAGAGAAACACGCTTTTATAACTTCACAACAAGGCTTAAGTTAATCTATGTTCATTATGTTTTGTGATAATGTTTGGATTCCTCAAAAGACCTAAACCTACTTTCGTGATTTAGAAACCTATGTTCAATTTCTTAGGTTCTGATATCAAGATGTCACCTTTCAGAATTTTCATCTAATATCTAGGATCATGCAAATAAGTGGCCAACAAATTCACAAGCATTAAACGATCAAGAAGATGGGCTACCCCCAATTCTAGAATAAAATAAATTACTCCATAAAATTAAAGAAATAAATAATAAACGTAATTAAAATCAACGTATCAACAATAATTAAAAGAAGAGGTAAAGAAAAACTTAATCTTGATTAAAATATCGTTGAAAATATTGAATACAATCATGCAAGATTGGCTTGCTCCTTTTCTCTAATATTTTCGAGCGTTGAAAAACGTAATTCAAATCCCTAATCTAATGTTTTCCCCCAATTTCAAGTTCAGCCTCCCCAATTCTATCCAAAGAATCCTTCTAAATACAGTCTCGATGAAATAAAAGAGTCCCGGTTAGAGTAGAATTCATCCGAGAGTTTAAACGGGCATTCAAACACTGGCAGCAGCGTACTTCCTCCGTTCGCCATTTTCCACTATTTTGGATCGCTTATTTAACCATCTTCCTGTCCGAATTAGACTTTGCTTTCTTCTATAAAGTTGTATCTATACGTATTAGCTTTACAACCCAACTAGTTTAGATGTAATCCAAGTTGTAGAACACGAGTTATGATCTTTCTACCGAAATTGCCATTTTGAGTTCCAAACAGAATATGTTTTGCAACTTTAAGACCTCGAAACGTTTGAACTGGATCTTGTATTCTTTATATAACTTTTAGGGAATCGTCTTAGCTTTCTAACCATATATGCATCATTAATATTGGAGGTCTATATCCCAATATATGATTATATTTCCAAACATCGCCAATTTACCTCCTTTCATACATTTTTTCGCCATTTTCTCGAAATTAATGATTTTATCCTACAAACATGTCCCAATTAAACGCATATGAGGTATACATCATGACATAAAAATGATATAAAATGATTAATTTTAGGCTAGAAAATACGTATAATCGAGGTTTATCAATAATTGTTAATTTCGAATGGCGCAGCGTGGCGATTTTTAAGGAGGAAAGAGGGATGCACGCGCAGCTTTCACTTCACTAGAGTTTGCTTAAGTTTTAAGGTTTCAATTTTAGCTCAATTTTAGGATTAAAAGGTTTGGGTATCATTAATTTAGCCCCAATTTAATGATTAGATGACATATTTTATTTCAATTTTGATCCAATTTAATTGGGTCAATAGCGTGCGCCATTGTGAAGCTCGGCGCCATGCCATGGTTCGTGGCGCTGAGCTGGCGCCATGAGCATGCGCCATGGTGCGCTATTAACAACTATGACTCTACACTCTTAAAAATTGCATCATGGTTGAAGTTGTGCGGTAAAACACTCAAAGAAATTGATATGTTACGATTTTCTTTTTTTCCTTTTCATGCGTTGAATATTGTCCTGCATCAACATCACTATCACTGAGAATAACAACAGAAAAATACTCTGAATTTGATCTCGCATCTTATGGTAGAATGAGATTTGTTACTATTTCATTTTCTTTTTGTTTTTGATAAAAATCTATCAAACTTCTAAGCCCTGACTTGTATATCACAACCAAAGCATTTATAAGATTTAGTTGTGAACTTATTTATTAAACCAAACATGAGTATAACAAGACTCTGCTTGATTGACTACAATTGACAAACCAAAAACCCTTTCTGAGGCCCTCTGCAATTTTATATAAATTTTATGAGGTATATGTATAGATAGTGTAAATATTCATACAAGTGATACAAACCAAAAGAAACAAAACATACATGGATGGAGGATAGATACACAATGTAGTTTAAAGCTCAAGAAACCATTTTTGTCAATTGGCACTGTTATACACCCCAACCCCAATACAGACTTCCACAAATTCCTCCAAACATTTAGGGCCCAATTGGTTGATATGTCCATCTTCGAGAATTTATTTTCATGATAAAAATGAGAAATGTGGTTTGAAAGATGAGATTATATGAGATTATTAAGAGAAAATAGGTAATGATTGTGGTTGATGTGATATGTTATTTGTTGTGAGAAATTTATATGATTCGATATTTAAATATAATTTTATTAAATTTGTTTAGTCAAACTCGTTGATTTACACGTCAAAAAATAGTCACAATGGATCTTATTTTAAACGTTGCATTATTTTGCATTAGAATATGTAATTAATTTAATTTTTGGCTTTGAAAGATATAGTCGAAAAAAATCTTTTAATTGATTGTATTAACTGCAAATTATGAATAGTAAATTCATTTGTTGCAAAAAAAAATTCAAATTTTGAGAGATTTTTTTGTAAGATTTTTTTACGAGATACTAAACAAATGGATTTTTCGTAGATTTTTTACTTTGAAATTATTTTTTGGGATAATGAGTGGCCAACCAATTGGGACCTTATTTACTCAATTTTGCTATCGCTTTTTAGTTCAAATTTATGAGTGTGTTTGAATTGAATGATTTTGAATTTGTTTGGATGGATGGCCAAAAGTTGCTTATGGATCTCAAATTACTTGATACTCATTTGAGTTATGTTGGCATCGCTTAAATTCCTTGTGCTCAATCTATTAATTAATTAATTCAATGTTTAATTAAATAATCAAGCCCAAAAACTCAATGAGTTAATTATTCCATCACGAATCAATATCATATATTAATTTATGTAGTCTTCAAAAAAGACCATCCATACACATAACCGAAGAACTTATTTAAGTTAGTGTGTGTTCCCTTAGGTTCATTCAAGAGCTAGCAGTGAGATTATTTCCAAATGGCTCGGTAACAATTAATAATTTATTACTTCGATTAATCATTACGCTAAATGATTAATCTTGATCATGAACTAGCCACCAATTAATTTACGACTCTCATAGATTGAGTTCGATGTCTAGCCCCCTAGACTCAAATGATTCAAGTAGACCTTTCCTGGTCACGATCGTAGCATGTGTCTCCTCCTTCTGTCAGATCTCCATACTAAATCTAGAATTTGATTATCAGTCGGAATCCCACGAATTTAATCATATGACTATATTAATTTGCAAATGACGACTTATGTCAATTAAGCAAGTATCACACTACTTCTTATATATTAACTAACTTTGGCGAAAGTTTTTCTTAGTCATTCATTTCTAAGAAAGCATAAGAGATTCACTTATTGCAAGATTAGAGACACATCCCATCTTGGAATCGCATGTCAAATCACATAACTAGATTAAATCCCAAAATAGCCCATTTAGCGATTATCCTGTAATCATGCACTAAATCAAAGTACAGTGGGTCATGTATCAGTCGCGATTCCTCAAGTTGTGAAGATCATCACCAGCCTACGTGATCATAAAATTTCATATTCGACCCGAACACCGATATGAATTTCTATTAGGACAATTTTGTTCAGTCGTCCTCGATGTGAACCCTCATATGTGTATAGGTCCCCGACCAATACCTATGGAACCAAGTACTTTCAAAAAAGGAAATGCTACATACAAACAAGTCTTGACGAATCATTGATATCGCTATTTCAATGACTCTACGACTTGGAACACTTTTAGGACTATAGTCTTTCGAGTATATTCCATGATCACCATACCCGATGAGTGATCGTACCCCATAGATGTATATAACTCATGAGACTTTATTACACATATGTAAAGACAATGATATATAATAAAAAAAAATGCCATTCATTAATAACAATCAAAACAAGATTGTCTCAAAGTGTTACATAAACTTGGCAACCAAAATGGCTTATCGGGCACCTAACACTAACAATCTCTCACTTGTCCTAAAGCCAGTTTGCCCATGCCTGTTATACACCCCAACCCCGATAATGACTTCCACAAATTCCTCCAAACATTTATTTACTCAAATTTGCTTCCGCTTTTTTACTCAAATTTATGAGTGTGTTTGAATCGAATGATTTTGAATTTATTTGGATGGCCAAAAGTTATTTATGGATTTCAACTCACTTGATACTCATTTTGAGTTATTCTCTCCCGTAACTAATCTATACTAATATAAAAGTATGGATGTATTTTTTTCCATTGTGAAAAGACACAATTACCATTCTCTTAATTTATCCTTATTAAATTGTATGCTATTTCAAAAAACAAATTAGTAATAATAATAATTGATATATATGTGACTATTTAATAGCCTTAATAATAATCATGGAAAATGAATGCTCGGCTCCCCATCTTCACTGAACTCTTTATTGGCTTTATTTATATTTTTATAAACTCCTAGGGGTTACATTTTAAAGTTTTCTAATGGAAAACCTTTGATTACACTAAAATAATTGTAATTAGACAAACTAATTGACTCCCTTTACTTATGTTCAATATAAAAATTGGTGGATAGTTCAACCAGGGCAACCAAATCTTACAAAGAGGGATATCATGATAATCGGAAGTTAAATATGTTTCGCCACTTTCATCTTTTTTTTTTCTCCTTTTTCTGAAAGCATTCTTATCTATGTATTATTTTTTAGATTTACTTTTTAGAGAGGGATAGAATATGAATTATTTTAAACTAAGTTTTGATTTGAAAATACATGAAGCGCTTGACAATGCATATTACTCGTCTATTCCCCTTTATTCGGAGGTTTAGGTCGCTCTTCCATCATTGCGATATATGTTCACTTTCTAATTAATGGCTCGACTATACTTTCTTTGCATGTTACTCATTAAATCCCCCATTTAGATACTTCTTTTGAAGCTGCTACCATTGTTTTTATTTGTTTTATAGTTTTATTTTAAATACAATACTAATATTATGTAAGAAAAATATGTAATCTTTAAATAAATATATTTTATAAATCAACATGAATAAGAATAGTTGTTAAAGGAGTCATATGAAGCAAACCCAACTCAAAAATTCAAATTACTTCAAATATTTCACAAGAGTAACAAAAATATCAGTTATCGATTAAACACTTCAATTTTAACCATTAAAAACAAAATAAGTTGAACTCAAGACACATTAATGGACTAGATATATAAAAGGAAGAAATTTAGAATAACAATAGATACTCAACAGAATAAAGTAGAGTAGAGACTCTGAAATTAATAAAAGTTTATTTTCAATAATTGCTTGTTTTTACGTACTATATTTTTAATCAAAAAAACTTAAAATTGTAATTTAATTATTTTTATTTTTAATAACTAATTAATGGACATGTTCTGTTACAAATCAAATAACTCTTATGAATTTCTTTAAGTCAAGAAACTTTGCATTTCTCTATTATAGTATTTGTTAGTGAATATTCATAATGTATTATATAATTTTTTCTAAAGTTCTAACATACAAATTTGGTATTTTTATTTATTGATGATACTGTATTTTTGTTATGATATTAAAATTTTGGATTAACTGTATTATATATATTGATTTTGTCACTTGTTCTATGCAATATTATTTCATTATTTTGAGTCAAATTATTAAGACAAAAACTTTTACTTTATTCGACATACGCGAAGAGAAAATTAATAGTCCACATGATAGGGTAATATTGCATTTTTAATTCCATTAATTTACGATTCGCAAATTTCGTCCTATAGAATGAAAATTTCCATTTTTAGTCTCAATAATTAAAACACGAATAGAGAGCATTAGTTTGGTTATTTGTCTTGCATGTAGCATTAATCTATTTATACTACTATAAAAATATGAATAATGAGATGTGTTTCCATTATTAAAGGACACAATTACCCTTCTCTTAATTATTCATATTATAATAAGATATTTGAGAATAATTAATAAGATGACACTTAGTATAATCAATAATTGATGGAGTGACCCTTAATTAGTATGCGTCTTACATTGATTATGCCATATAAATATTTCATGTTTTTATTTTTTTAACTTTTAACAAGGGTTGTATTATATTACATTTTAATTTTTAACACTCTTAATATACTATTATAATTAATCAAATGATAAAACATAGTTATTTGATTCTTCCTTTACTTAACTTTCTTAGTTCTTATAATAATTTACAATAAAAACATCTAAAGGAGTGATATATATATATATAAATCATTTATCTTTATATTTGATGACATAAGATTATCCGTATGTTTTAATTGTTTAAAGTAGCTTTCAAGTTTAAATATAATGAACATGTCTCATCTACAACATTCACCTATTTAATAATCAAAATTAACTCCTCTCCTTAAGAATTATAAATAATATAATATTCCTCTTTGGAGCCCATATAAATTATGTAAAAATACATAACAATGAGTGATAAATACTTTATAGATGATTAAATCTTCTACATATATAAGCACCATTTAGCATTCCAAACCATAATTACTGAAAAAAAAAATTTATTATAGTAGATTTAACTAAAATTTATTTATATTAAACAAAGACGAAACTAATATAAATAATTTAAAAATAATATCTGAAATTAAACAATACCCAACACATAATCTATAATATATATCAATCTTAACTGACATAAATAAAAATAATTAGAAAAGAAAACGTTGATTAACTAGCCTTCAAATTAAAAATATTTAAATTAGTTAAACTGTATCACATAAGTTAAACTGTATCACATAAGAAGCATAGATAATTAATTGCTAAAATGATAAAACTTTATCCGCAAATCCAAAACATGAATTGAGCTCTAAAAGATAATGATAATCTAATTAACTCCCGTATATTAGAAAAATTGCTTGCTTGATACTAAGACTATATCTCCTATTTTGATGGTAACGAACTTTCATTCTCTTTATATGTTCTGACATTTATGTACATGTTCATTTCAAATAAGTTATTAATTGCACAATAATTGTTTCCAGAAAATTCAATACATCAAAGTCGCAATTATGCCACGTAATTACAATCCTATATCTTCATTAACTAAAAACATGGTATTCATACTGTATTTTTTTTAATGCTTAAACATTATACTCAGGAACATCCTAAACTTCGAGCGTTGTTAAATTTTAGCCTGCATTGCCAAATAGTAATATTTTAGTTATTGAAATGACGCATCATTTCTCAATAATCCTTGCAATATAATTTCAAAAATATCTTTTTTGATCATTAACTAATGCGTATGTATGTTTATTACAAGTTAGAGAATACTTTCGAAGTTGCTTAACTCTATATTATTCGTAATTGTACATGTATATGATTCATATCGTATATTATATAGATTTTTCTTAACAACAAACTTGGTATTGATTCGATCAATTATTGATGATGTACATTTGCATTATGATCTATTAAATTTTAGTTTAAATATATGTAACACGTACTTCATTATATTGAGGAGAATTACTAAGAGAATGGTTTTTCATTTTGAGATGTGAAATTAAGATTTAGGCACATTTGGGTACATGACATAACTTCTAATGTTTCTCACCTTCGTTTTGTGTGTGTAAGTTGACGTGAAACATTGAAAATCATTTTTCATTTGAAAATCCAATATTATGACGAGTATAAACACCCTTTATATAAATATTTCTTTCTTTAAATCTAAATATTTATCTATCAAGTATATTCATATAGTCCATTATCTAAATTATTTACTAAGATAGAAGTATAGATGCAACCTTTTATAGTCAAATAAGTAAGTGCATTCATTCATCATAAATTCATAAACGTCTTTTATAAGAATTTTATGTTTATGTTCTTATTACTATCTCAAAATTAGTAGCATATATAAAATTCTTAATTGCTATAAAATTATATCAACTTAAAGTAAACTAGCAGTTTATTTTATTTTACTTACGTTAGATTTTTTTTATGAGCATGTTAAATTTTTCTTTTAACTTTAGGATCTTGAATCTTTACAGTTGATTTTTAATTGTTAAAGATTTATTAGTTTATTATTTGTAAAAAAAAACTTATCAAGTGAGTTTAAAAAGGGGAAAAAATATACGAAAATATTTAAAGTATTTTTCATTCAATTCTTCAATTTAATTATGGATAATTTATCATAAAAAGAATGAAAACAACACCAACAATAAGCTATCGAGTAAGATGGAATACATAAATGAAAATTAGAGAAGAATAAAGCTTAACATTCAAGTACTATATACAGTAAACCTCTATAAATTAATACTCTATAAATTAATAAACTCTCTAAAATAATAAAATCTTTCGGTCCCGACTTGGGCCTTTGTAAAAAATCATCAAATTCGATAAGATAATAAGATAATAATTTTTCGGAAAATTCCTTTATAAATATTAGGTTCCATTAAAACTCGAAATTAATAGTTCATAAATATTACAAGATAATAAGATAATAAACTCACATAATGCTTTACGCATTTGATTATTCATGGATGATTTTGCGATGCCTTTTAGATGAGAAGACATTGTTGGGTGTTATGAATTATTTTATTTCCATAATGAGATTTATATAGTATATGTTTCATTCATCATGCATGAATATATTTAATTGGCTATAATAGTTATTTAAGTGCAACGAATTAATGTAAACATGTATATTTAAGTAATTCCAATGAATTGATACATGCGTCCATGAATATAATAGTTTACTGTATACAATGAATTGATATTATACATGAATATATTTAATTAGTTACAAAGAATTGGTTGATGTATAAATATAATCAATGAAACATATATGAATTCATTTAGTTTCAATACATATGTGCTAAATTTGCTGAATTTAAAAAGTCTCTTTTAATTAATAAAATATTAATTTATCGATATATTAATATCTCTCTAAATTAATAAAATTTCATGGTCCCAAGATTATTAATTTATAGAGGTTTTACTGTATAAAGATAACTTTAAAGAAAAAAAATATTTTACGTGTACTTTTTTCTCTTTAAAATTTAATATCCAAACATAACATAAAAAATTTGATGTTCACGTACATCTTGCTAGTAATTTTAAATGTCTTCATTTTAAATTCAGTTGATTACGCATTCAAATCCACTTCTCAAATGCAAATACTCAAATCCATACATACTCATAGCTTTGAGCCAAATTATGAAAGCAATCACGAATCTTTGGTGAGCTGTGTAGCCAACTTCAATGTCTTAAACTTGGATGAAAATTTGTTAGAAATTTTAGGAATATTAAAATTTTCCTTTAATTTTAAAAAATTATGGAAATTTATAAAAAAATATTTAAAATTTAAATTGGAACTTTTGGCAACTAAATTATCAGAACTATAAATATTTTACACTAATAATCTATATATAATATACAATACATTTTATTGAATAATATAATACAAAATTGAATTTCTGAAACTTCCTCCAATAGGGACCAATTCCAATGGACGCCATTTCCCACGCCAAAATGGTGTCATTGGTGTGGCTTTTTTTTAAAGAAAATAAATTTTATTTCGTTATAATTTTACCTTCTATATACAATTATGTCCTACATAATTAGGTTCCTAAATTTAAAGAAACTACAATTAGGTCCTATTCTAAACTCAATTACATTATGATTTTCAATCATGTTGTATCACGGTAAATCAATGTAATATTTGTTTTGTATCTCTTTTTTATATTATGTAATATATAAATCATTATCTCAATCTTTATTTTAATTTAGATTGAAACTTTTTATTAGATAAACAGATATTGTTCATATAATATCATAAGATAATAAATGTATTTCCTTCGATGAATATGTAATAAGAAAAACTTGAAGTTGGGTGTTATTTGTGAAATATGATAAATAATATAAAAATGGTAAGTAAAAAGTATATAGAGATAATATTTTATTTTAATGTGAAAATGATGCAAACAACATTAGAATGAATTTGAGAAAATATAAAAGCATATAATGAACGAAGTCTTTTGGTTGGTTGGACAGCTTGAGAGAGAGGGAGAGCGATTGGAGCGGTGATTAATTTAATTCACAAATTAAATGTATATATCCCTAAATCCCAATCATTGAATAAAAATATGTTACATTATTAGGAATAAAGCAATTCAAATTTTTTCTAGTTTTATTTTAAAGTGAATGGTGTCTTCAATCAATGTTTCTTGAATATAGTCCTAAAACGGAATTATATATATGTTCACTA
Source organism: Verbascum thapsus (assembly GCA_963669365.1). Classification (NCBI taxonomy): domain Eukaryota; kingdom Viridiplantae; phylum Streptophyta; class Magnoliopsida; order Lamiales; family Scrophulariaceae; genus Verbascum; species Verbascum thapsus. The sequence continues at coordinate 8,094,473 of OY770120.1, forward strand.
ATATCTATGGGCATAATGCTTTAAATTTGGATTTATCTGGTAAAATGTATATTTGCTGTTTAGACACTTCAGAAATGTCAAAAAGATTTGGTTATGGTTATTTCATAAAACAAATAAATCATCTATTTTTCATCTTATATAAGAAATATTTACACTTAATACCCTTTATTTTATAAATAAAACTAAATATATTCTGTGAAATGAAACATAAAATGAATATGCCGACTCAATTTTTCAGATATTGTAGCTCATAATGCATGCATGCATACCTATTTATTATAATTTCCAACTTATTTTTCAATTCTGAATATATTGAAACAACGTGCAAACACGGTAGTTGTGAGACTTTTGAATTGGCTTGCAAGATTTTAATTTGTTATGATTCCTTTGATTCTATACATTAAGATGATTTTGTTCGTTAAACGGACCAATACTTATAGTAAATATTTGCAAATTGGTTGTTTTTCAAACAATTTCACTCATTCAATATTTGAGAAAATTTATTCAAACATCACATATTGTGGAATCAGAACTTTAGAGTTACCTTCCCATAATTTACATTGAATTTCATGGATGAAAACGATTAATAAATATTACAATTATATTTGAAAAAAAAAAAAAAAAACTCGTATCTAAGTTGAGATGAAAAGATTTGATAAGGGAATATTTGTTCGTTGACATAACAGATTTAGACGTGGGTGAAATAAAACTTGATATTAGCTGTCGCCAGATTAAATAAATAGTCTTTTGCTTGTTCTAAATCTAATCTCTTATTTTCATTATTAACCATTACATAATTAATTCAAATTCATTATTAAAATTGAAATTATTCTTGTAACGTGCTGCCAATCATTAATATTGTACAAAAATTAAAATAAAGACTGGTCTAATCTCTTTCAATATTAATATCCATTGTCCCAATCACACTTCAATATATCCTCTTGGTTTGAAATTGAATGATAAAACAGCAAAATCACAACCGGCACATCGTAAAAAGTCTGTAAAATTAAAAAATATTAATACGCCAAATATTTTTATGATTTTGGTGGCAAAAATCCAACTTCATGGCCTTCCATTACACCACTAACTAAAAAGGAATCACCTAGAAACTTCATCAAACAAATTAAGTGAATCAATTTAAAATTCTTATTATTATCAAAACAAAGCCAACCTATAATTTGAACACCATCGTCTATATAACAGAACAAACATAAAACATCCTCAATACATCCTAATCCCACAACTCATGACTACTACTACCACCACCACCACCTCACGGCGGCGCCGCCCACCTATCTTTCTCCTGACAGCCCTTATTCTCACCCTTTCAGCCTCCCATTTCCACCAAGCCTCCGCCGGAGACGAACACGAAATCGACATACACGACATTAAGAAAGATGCAAACAAGTTGAATTTCGAAAACCATAAACTCAGGCAAGCCTACATTGCCTTGCAAGCATGGAAACTAGCCATTTTCTCAGACCCATTCAACTTCACAGCTAACTGGACCGGGCCGGACGTTTGTTCCTACCGCGGCGTTTTCTGTTCACCGTCCCCCTCCAACGCCTCCGTCACGGTGGTGGCTGGCATTGACCTCAACCACGCTGATATCGCCGGGTACCTGCCCGACGAGCTCGGTTTGCTGACCGACCTAGCTCTCTTCCACATTAACTCCAACCGCTTTTGTGGCGTCGTTCCAGAGAGTTTCAAGAAATTGAAGCATCTGTTCGAGCTCGATTTGAGTAACAACCGCTTCGTGGGAGGGTTCCCTAAAGTGGTCCTCAAATTGCAGTCGTTGAAGTTTTTGGACCTCCGGTTTAATGACTTCGAGGGAGGCGTGCCTGCAAAAATCTTCGACAAAGATTTGGACGCACTTTTCCTCAACGATAACCGTTTCCAAATGGGAATACCGGAGAATCTAGGGAACTCGCCAGTTTCCGTTTTGGTTTTGGCGAATAACAATCTCCAGGGTTGCATTCCGGCCAGCATTGGGAAAATGCACAAAACTCTGGAAGAGCTGATTTTGATGAATGATAATCTGACGGGGTGTTTGCCGCCGCAGATTGGGAAGCTGAAGAGGTTGACGGTGTTTGATGTTAGTTTTAATAGTATACAGGGGCCGCTTCCGGTGGAGATCAGCCGTATGAGGAGCTTGGAGCAATTGAATGTGGCTCACAATCGTTTTACAGGGGAGGTGCCGGCCAGCGTTTGCCAGTTACCCCGGCTGCAAAATTTTACATATTCTTACAACTATTTCACCAAGGAGGCTCCGCAGTGCAGTAGATTTGGCAGGGGTGATACAGTTTCCGATGGGCGAGAGAATTGTATTTTGAATAAGAGAGATCAAAGATCTGCTGAAGAGTGTTCCTCTGAGGATGCCATGCCCTTTGATTGTAGCAAGTCTAAGTGCTTTCTTCTGCCTAAGCCCAAGCCCAAGCCACCTACTATGCCTTCGTCAAAGTCTTCGCCCACTAATAGAGCACACCCTCCGCCACCGTCCCCGCCCAAGGTGTCGCCTCCGCCACCTTCTCAAAAAATTTCCCCTGAAACTCGTACTCACTCACCACCACCTCCTACTCACAAAATCTCTCCAGTAACTCGTCTTCCACCACCAATTCATGACAACGTGACACCATCACCACCACCACCACCACCACAGCATAAGTCGTCCCCATTGACACACCATAAATCACCACCGCCACCGCCACCACCTCAGCATAAGTCGTCCCCAACGACACACCATAAATCACCACCGCCACCACCTCAGCATAAGTCGTCCCCAATGACACACCATAAATCACCACCGCCGCCACCACCACCTTCCCCGCCACCTCCAGTTTACTATGTGCCTGCAAGTCCACCTCCACCACCGCAACAAGAAAATTGCCCACCTCCACCACCACCACCACCCTATATTTATTCATCACCACCACCGCCCTCACCATCACCACCACCACCACCCTACATTTACTCATCACCACCACCGCCCTCACCATCACCACCACCACCACCCTACATTTACTCATCTCCACCGCCGCCCTCACCATCACCACCACCACCCTACATTTACTCATCTCCACCGCCGCCACCACCTTCGCCACCAGCACCCTACATTTACTCATCTCCACCGCCTCCACCACCTTCGCCACCACCGAAACAAGAATTGAACTGTCCACCATCTTCGCCACCTCCACCACCATCTTATGTGTACTCATCACCCCCACCCGCGCCCTATATTTACTCAACTCCGCCGCCACCGCCACCTTCACCATCACCATCACCACCACCACCTTACATCTACTCATCTCCACCACCTCCTTCAAAAATCATACCCCTGCCTCCAATAATTGGAGTATCATACGCATCCCCACCACCACCTGTCATTCCATACTACTGATCTCAATTAATGCTACCACACAACCAATAGTCCTCTTCATTCTTGCACCACTATTTAAATCTTTAAAAGGCATAGAGATGAAAACACATGGAATATTGAAGGTGCTATTGATGCAACAACTATCATAGTCTAAGACTCTTAATTTTTGGGTTTATTTCTTGATTCATTCATACAATCAAATGTGTTACCGAGTTCTAATAATACAGTGTATACTTGAGAAAATGTGTGGGATATTGGGGGTTCAAAAGCGTCAGTTGTTAAATTTAATACAGAGTATTTATTGTGTATAATTTTGAAATAGCCATAGAAAATATTTACTTAATCATTCTATTCTGTTACAAGTGCTTAAAGATCTCAGTTTGCAATCACAATTAATACAGATTGAGTTACCCTGATAAATCACTTTAAAAAAGGGGAAATAGAAAGGATAAAGAAAATAACAAGTGAAATGGAAGAATATAGGATGTATGTTAGAAACTGTTTGAATCATCAAGAGATATATCCCAAAAAGAAGTAGAGAAACTCAGCTAAATCCAACATCTAATCCATCGTTATTTCAATTTCACAAGAAAAAGAAGCTTATTCATTCCAAATGGCATTTGAACAAGGTCAATTGCTAATTCATCCAACTAAAAATCCATAACCATATTAGATAAGGTATTCCCAAGTCTTATCTCTTTGCTTAAGGCTGCTTTAATGTTGGATAAGCTTGTATTACTTTTTCCTTTTTGAAACGTGACATAAACACAATTTTTCATTGTGCTGCCATCAGAAAGGTGGAACCTGATGTGTAAAAGTTCCATCTTTGATCATGTGGGTGCCATTATCTCACTAAAGGCTCATTTATTGTTGCCAAATCCATCCGTTAAGGTCGTTTTGACATCTTTACATGCAAAGCAAAGCAAAAAAGAAAACGTCACCCACTATGTAAAGTTTGAATATATGTGTGTAATTAAACTCTATATATATATATATATATATTGCTTCAAACATCCCTCCATCAATTTCCTTCACTTATAGTAATAGTTTTTGAAAGATATATACACAATATGGATTTGAATGTGGTTTGTAAAGCAGTTGTTGTATTTGCATTAACAAGATGGCTTTTATCCTTAGCTTTAAATCTCCTAACAAAATTTTCAAATCCTTCTACTTCATGCTGCTCGTCTTCTTCTTATTCTTGTTCACCATCATCATCAGACAATATAAGAAGAATGAGTAAGAATGTGGGCTTAACGACCCTCGAAAACATTCAACACAGGCTGTGTGATATATCATGTGCCATCTGCTTGAACAGATTGAGGAAGAAAAGCCAAGTGTACGATCTCACCAACTGCACCCATGTCTTCCACAAACACTGCCTTGACAAGTGGCTATCCTACGATAAACAGATGACATGTCCTCTTTGTAGGGCTTCTCTGGTGCCGCCCACAATGGAGCCGGAGCCGCCTAGCTGGCCGGTGGATCAAATGCTTTATTTGTTCGGAGATGATTTGCTTCCTTCATATACATCTACGTTTTAGGTTATATATATATATATATAGAAAGTGTTAGATGGAATTCAAATTAAGGTTCTACATTTTTTGCTCATCTTTAGTGGCATAAAGATTAATTTAATTTGTAAATGCCCCCAACTTTTTATTTTGTATATATATAAGCATTGAGGTAAATATGTTCCATGAATTTGATCAATCGTTAGCTTTAATTTTGAAACATTTGCATCACAAATCCTCTCCCATCTTCTCCACCACCATAAACCAAACTTGTCTTCCCCAAATCCTCTAACCCTACAAAAAATTCAACATCTCATCAGTAGGTCTTAGGAAAAAAAAAAAAAAGAAACATTATTGAGAATAAAGAATACATGGAAAAATTGTGGGATGGGCGATGTATGCAATAGTTTGTACACCAATCTATCCTATGCAATGGGTCTTGTGGGAAGAATTTTTCAATTCTTCCAACTCGTCAGAGACAGTTTTATGTTATAATCAAGGTGTAGTTCTAATTACAATGTATTTCATGACATTTTCTATTCCGAATCCCTACTCTATTTCCTATTCCATATATTCAGTTTTTTGACGTGTGTAATTTGCAAATACAGTTAGTTATAAGGAATGTTTAATATATATAAATATTTAGACACATGTCAAACATTTAATATGTGGAACACTATTTAGAATAAAAAAATTTATCCCTTCATTAGCCGGCAAAGTACATTGATGTAAGGCTGCATTTTATGCTAGATGTAGTAGTTTTTAAGTCTGATGAAGATTTGGACTGAAGATAATCATGCAGATATAATCACAAAACTAATTTTATGTAAGAAGTTTGAGTACTGATTTGTGTGCATGACATCTACGCTTGAATAAGATGGATTACCCTAAAAATGATGAGTTTATTTGAGACAAGGATGTTTGAAGCTAAGTAATGATGCTGGCTAGATATTTTGAAGAACCCATATACATATACAAGGTGGAGATTTATGAGGGATATCGTGGTGTAGATGTGTATTTAAAAACACTAGTAAATGACACGTGTGTTGTACGTCAATCATATGTTCTTGTTAAAATAATCTTTATAAATGAATAATATTTAATTTTAAAATTTTATTTATATTCATAATTTTAAATATTAATCAACATTTTCGATAGTATTAATTAAAAGAATAAGTTTGTCAAAAATCTAAATAATTAATGATGTAATTCTCTCATTACATTTTACGGTTCAAACACTTCATTTTTTCTCTCCTTTATATTCTATGCATGCGCATTTGCAATTATCCTTTAATATGGTTCAAAATTTGGATATATGTAGTCTTCTCGTTTTTTTTTTTTTGCTTGTTAGCCTTTTCAATTTACTAAAGCAATGGTAGCATTTCTTTTCAAGAGCATTCGATGTCTCTTATCTTAAATCTCAAATACACTTTTCATAAAATTAGGTTCCATAAATAGTGATACATACCAATTCTGTTTGATTCACTACATTCGAATGTATCATTATTTGTAAAACTAAACTATGCTGATAAAAGTATAGGATAAGTTAAAAAAGTACGTATGTTACATGTTAAAAAAGTTCAACATAGAGAAATAGAATTAACATTACGAGGATTATTTTTCACTCATTTAACTAACAATTTGGATTCAACTGTAAGCATTAAAAAAAAGCGCTAGTTTCATAAATATAAACAAAAATATATATGAGCTTCTAAAATTATTACAAATTATAATTGATTAATGAATATTTCTAATATTTGCAGATAGCCAAATGAGTAAAAATATCGGTCAATATAAAATTTTAATAAATATTCAAAAAAAAGTTATTGAACATTCAAATGAGGATAAACCATAACTTAATATTATTATATAAATTCTGATAACTTTAAGCTTGTATGAATTTTCTTGTTCGACCGACTCGTAATGTTGTATTTTGAGTTTGTCTTATAAGATTCATATTCATTTCTTCTTTAACATTCTATTATCTTTTTCCCTCATGTGGTATATGATTATCAATTATGTGAATTTATTTATATATGATCTAGTCAAATATTCGTGAAGATGCTTCCAAAGACTGTGCTCGTACTACAAGCTGCCTACGTACCACTCAATGGGATCAAGTCTGACGTAGTTCTAATTATAGATTGATTCGTATTTAGAATAGCTCGTAGGTATGAAAAACATCCGTCCCCACAAAGAGCATTATTTGTCATATATATAGGTTTCTAAACGACTGTTCATGAGATGACTTGTAACCTAGATATTGGCTGCCACTTGTCGTTCAATTGATGGCTTAAGGATTATTATATCACATAATATTGATGGGCTGGGCCTCCTTATGTGACGTATCTACTATTCATTGGTCTGATCTACAGTCTTGGGCTCATGCTTACTGTAGCTTAGTGACCTCGTATAATACACCTCGTATCATATGGTTCGTCCGGTCCACTATAATGATTACAATGGAACGACGTACTTCGTATATGTTCGACTCGTAGACACTGTTCGTTGTACACAAAATACCTCGTATCATGTAGTCCCCCAGATCGTGAGCCTATGGAGGTCTTAGCGGGTCTCGTAGAACACGATCTTTAAATTATTCGGTTCCGTGTCATTATCATCATCGTACGTCTGAAATTCACGTGCTCGTACGCGCGTTCTCATAATGCGTAAACATTTCTTAACCGTCTGACTCCCCCAATCAAATCGCAAGGATTTGAAAGGTTTCTGATCTGAGCCTTTGATTTCGAATTTTTACTTACAATCTCAACCGTTTATTTTCCCGCCCATTATATATATAAATAGGCATGATTCCTTCATTTGTTTCCTTGCATTTTTACCGTTCTAGAGAGAGAATTTTTAAGAGTAACGAGCATCTTGTGTTCTGTCTTGTTCAAAGTCCTTTCAACTCGTACCTGCCTTATTCACCTTCGATCTTCTTCAACTAGGTCCTTTCTTATCCTTATCTTCTTCTTCTTCGATCTCTACGAGTTAGTTATACTCGTGATTTCTTCTTGTAATTATGTCGGAAGGTGTTTCTTCGAGTTCGAGTCTAGGTCTAGCCAATCTGGATAGGTTAGAAATTCCTGATCTTAACGAATGCTCCACCTCGTTAGGGCCCTGAGGTCCCATTATAAACGATTATACCGAGTCTAACGATGACCTGCGTCAGCCTCCTATAAATAATTGGTCACCTTCAGATTACAATTTCGACATGTCTCATCTTGTCGCCGACATCCCTGAGGTCGCCTCTGTAGGGGACAATCCAGAACATGACTTCCTTCCAGCCCATGCTCATTCCTGGGTTGATCGTTCTTCAACAATTGACGAGGGTAGATTCTTTTAGACGTAACTACTATATCCCCGATGAGTTCTTCCTCCTATCTCCGCACGAGGAGGAGCGTATGCACCGACCGCCTCGTGGGTATAGAACTTTTTTTGCGGCCCATCTAGCTTGTGGTGTCCGTTTCCCTCTTCATCCTGTCATTCGCATGGTCCTCCATCGACTCGGACTGTGCCCTACTCAATTACTCCCCAACTTGTATCATCATCTAAATAGTTTTATTATTCTGATGCGAGCTTGGAAACATGAACTAAATTTTGCCAACTTCCATTACATGTTTTGTGTCTGTAAATCGGGGTTGGGGGACAAGGGGTTCTTTTATCTATCTCCTCGTAATAAGAGGATGAGAGTTTTGAATTACTCTCCTTTCTCACATGGTGTGTGGAAAGATAAATACTTCTTCGTTGGTCAACCTCATCTAGCCAGTTGGAATCTCCCTCGTATATGGAGGTTAGACCCCCCTCGTCTTCAAGATGTTGGTGGTCCGACTTGGGGTCCTAATTTCGTGGACAGTCACTTCAATTGGTTCTATGACCTAAAGATCCTCTTTAAAGATGCTGTACTAGTCCGATGTGGGATTAGTCAGGCCCCTATTCCATACGAGAAAGTTGGTGAGTTCTTTCTCGTGTTAGTCTTCGCATGCCGTTTTTTGTTCGTATTATATTTCATACTTATTATTATTATTATTATTATTATTATTATTATTATTATTTTATATATCCCGACTGGTATCTATTGCGAGTTCTGAGCCCGTTTTGTTGTTACACTACTTTTCATAGGTATGGCTGAAGAGGCAGCTCGTTTGGTGAAATACCTCGTTAAGAAGAAAGCGAGCACAGCAGCTCGTACTGAAGCGGGCACCTCGTTTGACATTCCTCGGCCTACGTCCGCTGCTCGTACTCGTCTGACATTCCTCGGTCCACTCCCAATGTCGGGCCCGCCGCAGCCAACGAGGTCATCCCTAACCCTACCCCGTTAAGGGAGGTTCATCATATCCCTGAGGGACGTAGCCGACCCTCTGAACCCATCGTGTCCCTCTCAACCGACGAGTCAAGTGAGCGGGAGTCTGCACAGCTCGAGCGTCGGAGGAAGTTCAGGCACGACCCTGCTAACCTTATGGACGTGAAGGCCTGATCGGGAGGTCCGTCCCGATCTCCGGTCTCCAGCATTGACATTGTGCATCAATACTAGGTGCACGCAATGCGGGATCGTATGCAACAACAAGGCGAAGACTGGCGCCCCGAGTTTCAACCCGGTCAGGCAGCTCTAACTCCTGACTGGCGTATTTACCCCAATAGCTCTGTATTCGGTGTGGGTGGGACTAAAGTTGCCTCTGAAGCATTACGACATATTATGCTTCCAGCTGACTTAGGTCAGCTCATCACGATGCCTCATACTCGGATGGAGGATACGATCCACAAGGCTCTGGCCGAGGTAATCTTTTGATTCGTCTTAGTATATTTTGTTTTGTTTGTAGTTTTTACATTTACGACTTGTTTTACTTTTATAGGCCTCGTTAGCTGCCCATGCCATGTCTCTCAACATGTCCTTTCTGAAGCATGAGAACACCGAGGTGAAGAGATCAAATGAAGAATATCGCACCCGGCTGAACATGACTTCGATGGAAATTGAGGATGCTCGTAAATTACGAGGTGAAGCTGAGGCTATAATCCAGGAACAGGAGCAGCTCGCTCGTCAGGTGGCCGAGTTAAAGTTAGTAAATAACGAGCTAAAGTCTGACTCCATGGGAAAGGATGCCTTGCAATCTGAGCTCGTAAAGGCACAAGCTGAAGCTGCTAAGAACTATGAGGCTGGGTTGACAGATGGACGAGTCAACTACATAAACTCGCCCGATTATAGGAGGGTTCTGGACGAGTCAAGGTTGCACAGGGCTCGCGACTTCAGGTATTTGACCACCTTCCGAGATCTCCCCCTTGAACCTGCGGCCGACTACTTGTTCGATGGTTTTATGAAAGCCATCGACTATATGGTGAAGGAAAGCTGTGACGTATCAGGGTTCGATCCAGTTGCTTTCGAGCAGTTTGTCGATGCCACCGCTCTTCGTCCACCAAGTGCCACCTCGTCGGTGGAGTACAGTGTGTTCCCGGAGTTTCGTACATTGGGACCTGTGGACTCCGATGGGGAAGATGCAGAGAATACCCTCCCTGAAGTGAGCGAGATGAATGCTCCTGCTGAAGAATGAGAAGTCATTTGTATTTTGTTCATCTTTTATTTCGTAGTGTTTATGTATTCCTTTGAACTTCGTATTTATGATTAAATTCGTTTTGATTTATGAATTGTTATGTTTTGCACGAGTTATGAATTGTAATCTATAAATTTATCATAACAATATATACATTTGTACCTCGTCCTAAAAACGAGAAAACTAATTTTAGCATTCTCAAAGCAATACGAGTAATACTAAAACGAAGTCATTCCAAAAGTTTACACGAAGTCATTCCAAAAGTTTCCGCCCATTATATTAACGAGCATATATATACGAAGTTATTGATTGTACAAAAATATTCAATAGCTTCTTAATTTTAACGATACACCAAAAATCTGCATCGATCTTACGTATAATATTTACGAAGGTTACGTATATTCCAAGGACGAGGCAAATCTTTGCCACTTAAATCCTGTAGCCGATATGTCCTTGTTTTCGTTACTTTCACGACTTTAAAGGGACCTTCCCAATTCGGGTTCAATTTGCCTACGTGTCTTGATACTTCGACATTCTTCAGTACGAGGTCACCAACTTCAAAAGATCTCATTTTTACGTTCTTGTTATAAGCTCGAGCCATGGCCTTCTTCTGCATTAGAATCTTCGCATATGCTCGTTCCCTCGTTTCCTCGATAACCTCCAGTTCGTACATCCGCTCCACCTTATTTACTTCCGCGTCGTATTGCTCGACTCTGTGTGTCATCTCGCCTATTTCTACAGGAATAACGACCTCCGACCCGTATACTAAAAAAAATGGTGTTTCACCAGTTGAAGTACGAGGCGTTGTTCGATATGCCCACAGGATCCCTGGTAACTCGTCGGCCTAGTTTCCCTTGACTCCATCGAGTCTAGCTTTCAAGTGTTGGAGCAATATTCTATTAGTCACCTCCGTTTGTCCAATAGCTTGCGGATGGCCTACCGTTGTAAAGTTTTGTCGGATTTTATACTCCTCACACCATCGAACGACACCTTTACTGTTGAATTGGGTCCCATTATCGGAAATGAGTATACGAGGTACCCCGAAACGACATACAATGTTTCTCCATATGAATTTCATCACTTCATGGTCGGTAATTTTTGCTACTACTTCGGCTTCGATCCACTTCGTAAAGTGTTCTACCGCCACGATCATGAATTTCCTCTAGCCTGATGCCAACGGGAATGGTCCTAATATGTCAATTCCCCATTGGTCAAACAGATATGCTATCTTGATTGGTTCTAGCTCTGTGACTGGGCTGTGTGTCAAGTTTGCATGTAGTTGGCATCCTTTACATCGTTTTGCAAAACGATGGGACTCTGCCACCATCGTCGGCCAGAAATATCCTTGACGCAATATCTTCTGAGCTAGAGCTCGTCCTCCCGAGTGGTTACCGCAACTACCCTCGTGGACCTCTTTCATTACGTATTCAGCCTCCGTTCCATCCAGACAACGAAGCAAGGGACTCATCGCGGATCACTTATACAGCTTCCCCTCTACTATGGTAAACTTAGAAGCTTTATAAATGATCCGTCGAGCCTGGTTCTTGTCTTCGGGCAATTCCTTCTCAGTCAAATATTTATAAATCTCGAACCTCCAGTCATCCGATGTGTAAATCGTTACTACCTCTTGGGCTTGAATAGTGTAATTGATCTGTGACTGGCTGGACACCAACAATGTGACTTTCCTTGTTTTGAAACCTATGGCGGAGCTCGCGAACTTTGATAATACGTCTGCTCTCTCGTTTTCTTTGTGAGGTATTTGGAAGATACTTATCTTGGTGAACTGAGCCATTAAATCCTTCACCCTTGATAAGTACGATGATAAGCTCAACTCCCTTGCTTCAAAAGAACCACTGATTTGATTTGCCACGAGTTGAGAGTCCGTGTAGACGTCAAATCTTTTTACGTTGAGCTCCCTTGCCATTTTCAAGCCTGTAAGCATTGCTTCGTACTCAATATTTTGAATGCGCACAATGTGGTCATTTTATCAAATTATATACCTGTAAGCATTGCTTCGTACTCGGCCTCGTTATTCGTCACACTGAAATCTAGCGTTACCATGAACTCGTGGTCACAACCTTGTTATGGAAAAACAAAAGGTCGTTTCATTCACATATTCTTTATGTAATATAGACTCTCGTATACATTTCAAAAGAACGTCCAATACCTTGCGGATCTCTTAGCCATACCCCCGCACCTCCTTTTTGGTTCTTAGACGAGCCATCGACGTGCAATGTCCACAGTCTGTCATCTCCTGTTTTAAGAAAAAAAAATTACCAACTCTTAGTATTTTGTGGGACAAATATACGTCGTAACTTTCGGGTAACTTTAAATTTATGTCACCTCGTGCATCGGATGCCTCGTTGGGCAATGCTATTTCAAATATAAATTCCGCCAAGGCTTGCGCCTTGATAGCGGTTCGTGGTCTATACTCCAACGAGAACTCACCCAACTCGACTGCCCATTTAACGAGACGACCTGATATATCTGGATTAGAGAGCACTTGTCTCAATGGTTGGTCCGTAAGGACAATAATTTGGTGCGACTGAAAATATGGTCGTAATTTCCGAGCAGCTGTCATTAACGCTAGTGCCCATTTCTCAATCTGGGTATAATTCTTCTCGGCCCCTAGCATCGTTTTGCTCACATAATACACTGGACGATGATCACCTTGATCATCACGAACCAATACCGCGCTGACTGCATTCGCCGAGATAGCCAAATGTAACATGAGTGGTTCCTTTTCTACGGGCTTGGTGAGCAACAACGAGCTCGTTAAATACTTCTTCAAATTTTGGAAAGCTTCTTCGCATTCCTTCGACCATTCGAAGTGCTTAACATTTTTCAAAATTCTAAAAAAGGGAAGACTTTTGTCGGCCGACCTTGATATGAAGCGGCTCAAACTTGCCATTTTTCCGGTTAGCATTTGCACCTCTGCGACGGAACTCGGGGATTGCATATCCAATACAGCTCGTATTTTCTCCGGATTGGCTTCAATACCTCGTTGCGTAACCATGTACCCTAAGAATTTTCCCCCACGTACTCCAAACGTGCATTTACTTAGATTTAGCTTCATTCCGTATCTCCTCATAATCGCGAACGACTTTTTTAAGTGCTCCAAGTGATCTGCCTTGTTCCTGCTTTTAACCAACATGTCGTCCACGTATACTTCCATCGTGATACCTAACTCTTTCTTGAACATAAGATTCACGAGCCTCTGATACGTGGCCCCGGCATTCCTTAATCTAAATGTCATGACTTTATAACAGTAGACACCTCTAGCCGTTACGAACGAAGTCTTGTCGCAATCTTCGGGTGTCATTCTTATTTGGTTAAAGCCCTGGTAAGCATCCATCATACTAAGCAAGGCACACTCCGCAGTCGGGGGCAACCCCCGGTAGAGTTGGTAAGGGCATTGAATGTTGTGGCCTTGGTCACGGGTTCGAATCCTGATGAGGGAATGTCTATTTGCCTTCTCTACTGTGAGCCTGTCAGCTATGGGCAACCTAGGCTGGTTTACCTCTATTGTGTGGTTTGTAGGCTATTGCACAAGAGCGGGGTTTACCCAGTGCGCACCTAACGGTAGCGGCTGCGGGTTCCCTTGTCATCAAAAAAAAAAAGGCACACTCCGCAGTCGAGTCAACAAGGAGGTCTATACGAGGTAATGGATACGGGTCTCGTGGACAAGCTTTGTTGAGATTTGTATAATCAATACACATCCTCCACTACCTCGTAGTTTTTGGAACTAGTACTACGTTTGCTAACCATTCCGTGTAATTGATCTCCCTAATATAGCCGGCTTTTAATAGCTTATTCATTTCGTCGTCGATGATTTTATTACGGTCCGCGCCAAAATTTCTCCTTTTCTGCTCCACAGGTTTTGCATACGGGTCTATATTCAACTTATGTACAATGACTTCAGGGTCAATCCCCATAAAGTCCGACGCTTGCCATGCAAACATATCAATATTAGCTCGAAGGAAACTTATTATCATTAATTCCAGATTTTTTGGCATCATAGTACCTATATTTGTGATTTTTTCCTCGTTCCCTAAGACGAGTTCAATCGTTTTGTGTTCGGCCGGTTGTACCCGACTCTTTTCAATCGAAGCTCGCTTCCTCTCTGGCTCCTCTTTTTTCGTCACTCCAAACCTCACAATCTGGTTCATCGGCACCACTTGTTTCGTACTCTTCTCCTTCGTACCCTTTCTCAGAGATGTTGCATAACACTCCCTTGCTGCTCGTTGGTCACATTGCACCATTCCCACCCCAAAGTCTGTCATGAATTTCATTTTTAGGTGGGGTGTATAAACGATCGCACCAAATTGGTTCAGCCCAGTCGTCCTAATATCACGTTGTACGCGAATGGGAAATCGACCACGAGGTATCTGATCATCGTTGTTTTCCTTTTCGGCTCTGATCCCAACGAGGTGGGTAACTCAATCGTACCAATAGGTACTATTTCTGATCCTTTGAATCCTACGAGGGGGGTTCTTACGAGTTGCAACTTGTCCGTGGAGATTTTCATTTTATCCAATACCGTTGAGAATACGATATCGACTGAACTACCATTATCCACCAAAACTTTGTGGACTGCGTAGTTCGCTATGTCCATTGTCACCACCATCGGGTCGTTGTGCGGAATGATCACTCCTTCGTAATCATGATCTCCAAAAGAGATCATTTCCTTTGAACTGTTCTGGACATGATTCACCCTATGCCCATGTAGCTCGTAGCTCGTAATCTCCCTAGCGTATCGCTTTCTCACATTTTTGGAATCACCCCCGATCGGCCCTCCTGCTATGGTATGTATGTTCTCGTATTTCGGTCTGTTCTCTTCTTTATCATCTCTCCTAGGCCTATCCCTTTCTGGCTCGTGCTGTCTATTACCAACTTGGTTCCTCTCTTGCTGTCCTTGATTCCTCCATCGCTGTCTTTGTTGAGGTCTCGCCTCGAATTCTCGAGTTTCCCTTCTATCAGCCTGGATCTCCGACCTTTCTTCATTTTTCCCTCGCTCTGTAAACTCCCACAAGTGACCCTGCCTTATGAGCTTCTCTATCTCATCCTTTAATTGACGACACTCCTCTGTATTGTGGCCCGTATCCTTGTGGAACTTACAGTATCTGCTGTTATTTTTCTTCTTGGGGTCAACCCTCATTTTTCTAGGAAGTCCGACCTGAATACCCGCTCTTTCAATCGCCATTAATGCTTTGGTTCTTGAAGCATTCAACGGTGCGTAGTTATCGAAACGACCTCGCCTGTAATCTCCAGCCCTCTCAGTTTTCACCTCTTCTCTCTTTTGGACCCTTTTGTCTTTACTCTGCCTATTGATCGCGTGTTCAGCTCGTTTCATATGATACATCTCGTCTTCATGGATGTATTGCTGAGTTGTGATCATCATGTCCTCAGGGTTTCTTGGTGGGTTGCGAGTGAGTGCTCCTGCTAAAGGACCCATCTTTAGTCCGTTAATGAAGAGCAGCAGGATCACCTCGTGTTATACACCCTGGACTAGACATGCCCAAACCGGAACCGGAACCGTGGAACCGGACCGGTTCGAACCGTGGTCAACGGTTCCGAAACCATTGACCACGGTTCCGGTTCCGGTTCTGGAACCGTAACCGTCCCTAGGCGGTTCGGTTCCGGTTCCTCGAAAAAAGGAACCGAAATCGGCGGTTCGAACCGCCAAAACCGGTGGTTCTAACCGGTTTTTGGAGCCTTTTTTTTTTAATTTGAAAATCGAGGGTTGAGATTAAGTGTCCATTTGAAATCAATGGTTGAGATCAAGTGTCCGTTAAATATTATGTTATTTACGATTTTACCCCCAAAATCACCTATAAATAATCCTCATTTATTAACATTTTTCCTACACCAATCTCAATTCTCAATCTCTAATTCTCAATCTCTAAATCTAGATTCTTGAATTCTAGTGTTCTTGCAATTTTAGTTTGTTCATTCAAGTTCAAATTCAATATTCAATTCCATATTTCCATCATATTTTCACTTTTCCGTCAACTTTTAGTTACTAAATCAATATGTCGAGTGGTCGAGGTTCATCGTCGTCTTCCAAATTCTCCCGTTTCTTCAAACGAGGAGCCGGAGGATCATCTTCTTCATACACACCCCCACCCCCACAACCTCAATTTGATCCTATCGATATTGATTTGGATAACGTCGAAATTGATTTCGAAGGAGATGACGCCGACACTATTCGACAATTTATGGCGGAGAATCCGAGCATTCTTTCTCAAGAGGAAAGTGGAGCCCCGGCCTCGACTATCGAAATGCATGGTGGTAGTGGTAGAGCTCCGAGACCACCAAGGGAGCCAAAGAGTTCAATTTTCGTCTATCACATGACGAGAACCGAACTTCCCCAAGAAGAAGGAATGCCGAAGACGTTCTTGGTCCAATGCAACTATTGCACAAAAAATTACACCTTGAGGTCCGGTGGAGGATATGGTTCTTACAAGAAGCATCTCGAAGTCCACCACCCCGACAAATTGGGCATTGATCCTACACAAACTCAAATTCGAGCTACTCCCGGTGATAGTAGCTCGCAAGGTACGGATTCCCCCCTCTTTCGTTATAATGAAGCAAACGTTCGTCGCCGTATGGCAAAATTTGTTTGTGCAACACACCAACTCTTCAACTTTGCCGATAATGAATTTTATGAAGAATTTGTAAAATTATCTCTTAACCCGCAAGCTAGAAAAATTTCACGAAGCACACTTACACGTGAAATTTCAAAAGCCGTTGGTGAATTTAAAATTGTTTTAGTATCTACGTTTGCTTCATTACAACAAAAAGTTTCAATATGTGCGGATGTTTGGACCGATAACTACCAAACTAATTCTTATATGGGTATTACTTCGCATTGGATCGATGATACGTGGATAATTCAAAAACGTTTAATTGCATATAGATTTTTCCCACCACCACATAATGCCGATGCAATTGCACATATAATTTTAACAATTCTTCAAGAATATAATTTGCAATATAAACTTTTTTCAGTTTCGTTTGATAATGCTAGTGCCAATACGGCATCTTTGCCCACTTTGATTAATGCATGTCAACCCAATTTTGGGAGAAATTTTTTTCACATTCGTTGTCTATGTCACATTCTAAATCTTTGTGTTCAAGATGGTTTATCATGTTTTAGTGAACATATCGCGCCTATTCGAAATGCTATAAAATTGATTATGCAACAACAAAATTTGTTACGATTGTGGTCAAAATTTTGCAAAACCAAAGGAATTAAAACAAAAAAATTTGTTTGCGATGTCCCCCACCGTTGGAACTCAACTTATAAAATGTAAAGTGATTCTTATGCACACAAAGAGTATTTATGTGAATTTTTTACGCAAAACTCAACAAACAATATTCGATTGTTGCCACAATATTGGGATACTTGTGCAAACTTGATTAAACTTTTAAAAGTTTTCGAAAATGCAACAAAAGAACTTTCCGGTTGCTATTATCCCACTTCACCCCTTGTAGTTGATAATTGTGTCAAGATTGCGCTAGAATTGCATGATTACAAAGATGACCAACTTTTTGGTGGCGCTATTGAGAAAATGAAAACAAAATGGATCAAATATTTTGATCAAATTCCGGAGGTATTTTTAATTGCTAAAATGTTAGATCCTCGAATGAAAGAGGATGGTTTAGTTGAATTTTTAAGAATGTATTATGATGCATTGTTATTGGATTATGATGTGTTGTCTATTGTCACTTGTGTGAAAACTACTTTGTATGAATTATTTAAAGATTACAAAATTCAATTTGGTAGCGATACCGATAGTAGTGAATCTATTGTTTCTAACCCAACTCCTTCCGAAAGTTTTCCTAACTCTAATGAAGAAAAAATAGCACGTTTGTACGCGGAGCGAACTATGAAAAAGCCACGTAGTGGTGGTGGTGGCAACGTATATGCCGAGATTGATCGATATTTCCACACCACCTTCGATGAGATGGATTTCGGTAACTCCAACTCGCTTTTGAAGTGGTGGCATAGGAAATCCAAGGCGTTTCCAATCCTTTCAATCATTGCAAGAGAGATTTTTGCCGTACCGGCATCAACCGTCTCCGTTGAGTCCGCTTTTAGTATCGGAGGCAACATGTTGGACGATCGAAGATCAAGATTGACGGTTCTAAATGTGGAAAATCAATGTTTGCTTGAAGATTGGACAAAGGCCGAGAAAAGACAACAAGAGGAAAACTTCGACGAAGAGGGAGATTACTTACCGTGGGATTCAAGTGGTTCCTCGGATGGAGGCAATGCCAATGTTTGATTGCTTGTTGATCAAACATTGACCTTCGAAAGGTAAGCAAGGTAAGAAGAACTACGTGGGCTTTGATTCATTCACTAAGTGAATGATACGTAGGCAATTTTATTTTAAGTCAAAAATTAGTCACTAATTTTTGACTTACAATAAAACTCAAGCTCATTTTTTTTTTCATTTTTTTTTTCCAATATTCGTTGTAAAAATTGTATCGTATAAGATTTTAGTTTTAGAATTTAGGTTTGTCCGTTTGTACTTGTAATTTGTAAATGGTTATTGTAAATTTGTAATGTAATACAAAAATTATAATTAGGATTATGAAAATTAGAATTTGATTGAATTTTAAACTTTGCATTGTTTAAATTTGTTAATAATATAAAAATTATTTGTCTATTGTTCAATATTTTTAATATTTGTCTTTATTTAATCCGGTTTATTTTTTAAACATTGGCGAAATAAATTTATACATAATATATTATTAAAAAAAATTAAAATTTTTTTTTTTTATTAAAAAACCGGTTAGAACCGGAACCGGAACTGAGAACCGCCCCGGAACCGTGGAACCGGGAACCGGAACCGGGGGAACCGGAACTGGTTCTAACCGGTTCGAATACGGTTCTGGCACTCCCGGAACCGGGAACCGGCGGTTCCGGAACCGGAACCGGGAACCGAAACCGTATGAACACGTCTACCCTGGACATCTAAGGCCTCGTTATTAAATCTATCTACGAACTCCCGTAATGTTTTCTCATCTTTCTGCTTTATCCCCAGTAACTGTGAGACCGACTTCCTGGTTCTTCTCTTACTAGCAAAATGATACTCAAACTTCTGTACAAGTTGATCGTATGAATTGATCGAATTTGTAGGTTGGTTCACGAACCAGTCCTGTGCTCTACCCGTCAATGTCGTAGCAAATATCCGAGCATTTAATGCGTCGCTCAAACCGTGCAACGTCATTAAGGTCTCGAAGGTAACGAGATGTTCTCGAGGATCTGTCATTCCGCTGTACTTGGGGAGGTCTGGGATTCTAAAATTCGTAGGCATCGATTCTGATATAATTTCTTTATCAAACGGGTTATTTCTCCGCTGTATCGACGATGCAGCCCTGAAACCTTTTCCCAATTCCATTAGTTTCCCTGAATCTGTCCTTTCTACTTTTCCTCTTGACGACCACTGACTACGAGAACTCGGCATGTAAGATGCTGTATCTGTTTCATCTGATTCGCTCTAACTCGGCTCGTACGATCTGAGTCTTTCATTTCGTTCGTTACCACGACTGCTGAAAAGCTTTCGTCGTGTCCCTCTCTCGCGGCCCTCTTCCCCTTGCACCCCCTCAGGGTCAAGTTGTGGGAAGTGCCGTCGCCGAGTACCGCTCTTGTGACCATATTCCCCTTGTTCCCTTTCTGGGTCAAATTCTGGGAATTGCCCTCTTAGGGTACTCGTGGGAGGGTGTGTCGTTCCGATATTCGGGGTAATAGGCGGTAATTTCGACATCCACTCTTGAAACTTTTCTTGTACCCTTCTGTCGAACTCAGACTCGGTCAATGTAATCGTTTTCTCAGGTATTTCTTCAAGTGATTGGGGTGTACCGATATGAATCTGCTTAGCCTCTTCTGAATTCATTGGCTCTTTCCCTGGTCGATGGTGTTCTGTATCCATGTCAATTCGTTTGACAGCTTAGTGGTTTCCCACAGACGGCGCCAAAATAATCTAGTCAAATATTCGTGAAGATGCTTTCAAAGACTGTGCTCGTACTACAAGCTGCCTACGTACCACTCAAGGGGATCAAGTCTGACGTAGTTTTAATTATAGATTGATTCGTATTTAGAATAGCTCGTAGGTATGAAAAACATCCGTCCCCACAAATAGCATTATTTGTCATATATATAGGTTTCTAAACGACTGTTCATGAGATGACTTGTAACCTAGATATTGGCTGCCACTTGTCGTTCAATTGATGGCTTAAGGATTATTATATCACATAATATTGATGGTCCGGGCTCCTTATGTGACGTGTCTATTATTCATTGGTCTGATTTACAGTCTTGGTCTCATGCTTACTGTAGCTTAGTGACCTTGTATAATACACCTCGTATCATACGGGTCGTCCGGCCCACTATAATGATTACAATGGAACGACGTACTTCGTATACGTTCGACTCGTAGACACTGTTCGTTGTACACAAAATACCTCGTATCAATATATATGTACTATTGAAATATTAGTGTAATGATAAGTTATCTTTTGTATGTTTTATAGTGATACTCAAAAAATGTAATTAATACAATTTTTTATAATCAATTTTTTAAGTTGTAACCAAAGCATAAATCTGGTTATTGTTATCAAACGGTTGACAATAGAATCTATAAACATGTGTTAAAATATCTCTTGGAACTATTGGCTATTAGTGCCCAAATTTATTTCTTGTTACTTGTAGCTAATTTGTTCTCATCTTTGTATTATTTTAGATATAATCTTTTACACTTTAATTTACTTTGAAATATTTAGATATTTTGGCATTTCATTTATAGAGAAATTTGAAGAATAGTGAATTATTTTTTTTAATAGCTCTTACTTTTTAATTATAGTATGTTGTATTTATATATTTTTAAATTTGATTATTTTCTATATGTGAGTTTGTGTATTCTATAGTTAAGGACTAACACTGAGGAGAATGAAAGACCTTATTCTTTAATGATTGTAGCTTATTAAGATAAAATATTTAATAGTTAAATGATACTTAGTTACGTGGATGAACATGTTTATATATAAAGTTAGGAGTAATAATACAACTTTAGGAGTAATATTTCTTTTTCCTTTCTTAAATGATGACAAAAAGTTAGGAGTAATAATAAATCTATATCTATATGCAATTTGATTTTGATTGTAGAGCCCTAATATAATTGTATTTACATTGATGTATATATTTAAAATAGATAGATTGTCATCGTAGAATTTTAATGTAAATATACATTTGTTATTATAGATATATATAATTTATTTATTATTTGCTTATTTTGCTGTTAAAAAGGTGAATTGCATGCTTTTAAAGAAATACCATGATTGGTACTGGAATGAGATGGGAATGGAATTGGTATTTCTGGATTTAATCTTATTCTTATGATTGGTATTATTTTTTGTTGGGAATACTCATTCCTGGTGGAATCCATATTCCCATAAGTATGAGAATACTCATTCATTCCATCCCCTTGGGTTTGGCTATTCTTTCTCTATCAAGAATCAATTTTATTTTTTTTCTTGTGATATTATTTTCTTCACTTAAATGTAAAAGTCTTGAAAATTTGACGAATGCAATATATATTTTATATTTTGAACTTATGATTAATAATCTCAAATTATTTTCAAAATAATATATATTATTAAAAAATTCAAAAAATTATTTAAATGCATAGAAAGAACAAAAAAAAATACATATTTTTTTTCTTACTTAGTCGAAAATATTTTCGTCAATAAAAATTACTTTAATTATAACAAATATAATTTCAAATGTAACAAGAATAGGAAAAAAATGAAAAAATGAATTTGAAAAAATATAAAATAATATTGCGTTTAACAAATAATATCTTATGCTTAAACTGGTTCATCAATAAAAAGTATTAGAAAAGGTGAATTATTATATAGACAATATTACATATATAACTCTTTCAATCATTATGTACGAATTATATTTTTTCCATCTTTCATTTTCTTTTTCCACTTTTTCATCGTGTCCCGAGTTATTTTTCTTTAAATGAAAAGTTTAGTCTCACATCATTTAAATTTCATATAAATAAATTGAATACAAATTTGTATTCGAGTTTAATAAATAACTCAAATATATATACGAATATACAGAATACAAAAAAAAATCACATTTCTTGAATTCATTTCCTTTCTCATTCCAACAATATATCAATCAATAAGGTTTATGAAATTAATATCATACTTGTATAATAGAATAAAGATAAATCTGGATTAAGCAATGAGATATTAGCGCTTGAATTTAAGCAGTGATGCTTGGAGTTAGTGATTATAGTTGATGATTGCTGATCATTGACCCTTTGTGCTTGGAGTAAGTGTTGCAATGATCGATTGTTAGTTCAATGTTCTTCATTTGATGTACACAGAGCGACATGAGATCGAAAGCTAGCTAGCTATTATTCCATTATCCACTTATTTTGCTTATAACTTAAGAGATCATATATAGTGTTCTCTCTTAGATTACATTTCTAAAGAGATCTTCTTTTGTTATCGTGTTATTTCAAGAAGTGAAATAAACTGTGATCGTAGCTATTATATAACGTAAATAAGTTTAATCCCCACAGATATATATATATATATATATTCTAACCAAACTATATGGAAGTAATTAATTGCAACCATGTTCTCTGATTTTGCTTAAGAGGGTGTTTGGCTAAGCTTATAAGCTCTTTTAAACATCTTATAAGATGTTTGAGAGCTTATAAGCTCTATGCAAGTGTTTGGATAATTTTTTTAAATAAGATCTTATAAGACCCAAAAATAAGATGTTTGGGTCTTATAAGCAAATAAGAAATAAGTTAGCCAAACCCAACTTATTTTAAAATTTTAAATTTTTGATGTTGTTTATATTGTTAAAAACATAACAACCTTATCTAATTTCCTCATTTCTAACAATATCCTTCTCCGATTTTTATTTTTTATTTTTATAATTGCACAAATTCTTTCTTATAATATTTGAAAACATCTTATAAGCCCAATAAACTTATTTTATCCAAACACTTGAGAGCTTATTTTTTAAATAACAACTTATAAGATGTTTTAAATAAACTTAGCCAAACGCCCTCTAAACCTATCCAATGAAGTCTACTTTTAAGTTGGATAAGCTTGTGCTTATTTATCTTGTTTAACCTTTTTTATGCTTACCATCATAAAGCTGAAATCTGCCGTCAGATCTGATGTGTAAAAATCCCATCTTTAAATCATATTCGTAACATGGGTGCCATTACCAACTAAAGTAGTGTGTCGTGTCATCTTTTGTTGCCAAAGTAGACTAGACACACACAAAGCAAAGCAGCAAAAAAGGAAAAAAAATAAAAAATCCTTTCACTTGTAATTTCTTGCTAAGTTTCTACAATATGATTTTGAGTAATTAGATATATGGCTCTTATCCTTTGCTTTAATTATATTTCGTAAGTAATATCTCAAATTCATCATCTTCATTAGCAAATTTAAGTCAGAAAACGAGATGCGCCATATGCCTAAACAGAAAAGCCAAGTGTGGGAGCTCATGTCTTCCACAAAGTTGATTTGCTTCCTTGAGTTTTTGGATTTAGATTTATAGGAGGTATATATAGAGATTATTAATTCCATGCACAATTCAGGAAAATATGTTACATAAACTTGATCTATTTTTAGCTGTTAGTTGAAGCTTTTGCATCAGAAATGTGGTTATTTGATTTAATTGATTGGCTTCTCATAACTGAGCTAGGCCCGTGATTCATACCTATTTAATATCACGATTTTTATTCATCAACACGTGTTATTTATTTATAAAAATTTTCATAGATTTGATGGAATATGATTTGGTTAGACTTATATAGATTAATTTATCATATTATACTGATAGATAATTTCGAGTTTAAAATCCTAAAAGTCCATTCAAAGAAGCTCAATAAGATAATTTATGTCAATTATTTTTTATCGAAATCTTAAAAATCAATTCCTTATATTAAAACGTCAATCAAAAGTTTATTCCAAATGTTGTTTTCATGATTATCAAACAACACAATTATTAATATTCACAAAGGAGAAAACGAGTTGAGAGAAAGGAATAGTGTGTTCATCTTATAAAATAAAGTAATTGGAATACGGTGATCAAGATGAAAAAATAAATGAACCTAACAAACAATGTGTCTGAAAATTTTATAGTAAGTAGGGTTTAATGGAACTCATGACCTATTATATATTATTATATTGTATTGAATGAAAAGTATTTTGGTATTCAATAAACCACAACAAAATCAATTGTATTAAACCCGCGAGATTTGACCCAATTTATTTATGAGCACCCTATCCCAACAACTTTGATGTATATATCTTATATTTATATATATATCTTTCAAAGTGTATGTCTTAATTCTCATACAGTTATACTTAGGCCTCGTTTGGTTGGATGGATAGGTTTAGGAGGGTTGGGCTAATTCATGTGTTTGAGTCCCAAGCTTATTTTAACCCCATCCTAAATGCTTATTTGTTTGGTTACTTATTTCAAATCAAGTATAAATTGGGTTGGCATAATGTTATTTACTAAAATATCCTCATCTAAAAATTTTAACCCCAAAATACCCAATTAAAATTAAAACTATCATCGCTCTTCTTCCTCTCACCTTGCCCCCAATTCGTTTCTCCCACACATTAAAACAAAAAATTATTAAATTTGTAGATTCGCCGTCGTTCGGAATGTCGAGGCCTGCCGCCGGTCTATCGCGGCCGCCGCGTCTCGCGAAGCTCCGGAAACCCTTGGCCGGCCATAAACCTAATCTTTTCAGGTCTGCGGCTTTGAATCTGGAAGATTCGAGCGTAAATTCTATGCGCATTGATCCAGGTATGAGTACCGGTAAGCAAGCGTCTGTATCGAGTCAACATAATGTGGTTCGTGGATTTATGTTTGGATCAGGCGATGGTAACAAGAGTAATATTAGTAGTACTAGTAGTAATAAGAGTAATTTATTTAATGTGTTTTGAATGCTAATGAGGAGACAAGGTAATAGATGGAATAAGGAGATTGGGAATTGAGAGCGAAAATGCGTATCGTAACAGTATGCATGTGAGTAGTAGTAGTAGTAGTAGTAGTAGAGGAGCAGTGGTGATGTACATTTGAGTGGTTTTAAAGATCATGATTCGCGAGGTGTTGATGAAAGTGTGGTTTCTGAGTTGTCGGATGAGACGAGAAGGTTGTACATTGAGAAGACAGTTTATCCGGTTGAGCTTTTGTCTGCTGATGGAATTAGCTATCACAAGTCTTGCTTCAAATGCTCTCACTGTAAAAGCACCCTCAAGGTATATATGTTTGTGTATATCAGTGTTTTTTCGCTTAATCTTAGAAATGTATTGGCTTATAAATATGTTTTGTTAATGGGCTGATTAGAGCTTGTTTGGAATCAAATTTGTGTTCTTTGTTAGATTACATGTCTCTAATGAATTTTTTGTTCTTTGTTAGATTTCATGTTTGATATAGATACATCTAGGTTGTTAGATGGTAGTATTTATTTTCTCAATGGTGGATGCTCTTTATCTCCATCAAACTATGCAGCCCTAAACGGCATCTTATACTGCAAGCTTCATTTTTCACAGCTTTTCAAAGAAAAAGGGAGCTATAATCATTTAATCAAATCTGCATCGATGAAACGTGCAGCAGCTGTGCCAGCAGCCGAGGTTCCAGATTCTTGAATTTTGGAGATTTTATTTTTTTATTTCTATCTATTAATCTACATGGGCTTTGTTTGTGTGCTTGTGGTTTTGATTTGCTCAGAAGATTGTACTTTGTTGTTGTTCAGTGTTCATTCAATTATTGGGATGTTCAAATTTCCCAGCAGTGTTTTGGAAGCAAAATAATGAAGTCATATACAGTTTAATACTTTGGGAAGTTATTTTTATATATATAAATTTTATTTTTTGTGAATGTTATTAACAATTTTGCATGAATTAATTTGTGGGTTCATAGTGCTGTAAAGAAATCATGTCAATTTACTAATCCTTTTGAATTTGTATCACAAACTCATTGTATATGTGATGCAGAGAACACCAAGGGGAAAACTTTGATTTTGTTTTCAGCTTATAATTGTAAATGTAAGAATTATTGATATTTGAATGAAGTTTGTGGATCATTAACATGAATATGGCAAAATACACACAATTTTATCTTCGAGACCAAATGCACCCAGGAATTTTAAGTTTAATTAGGACATAAGTAGTGTGAATTATTATTTCTTAATCCCATGTGAAATTAGTTCTCCCATAGAAATAATATATATATATATATATATGTATAGTTCTTTTTATTTGTTTACTATGGAATTTACTTACTAAAAGACCCATGGTTTGTTAGTTTGTGTTTCTCTTTTATTTTCACTTGAAAATAAAAAATTATATTTTACATTATTTTTTAATTGAATTTTTTTTATTTTCAAATATATGTTCCCAATAATTTCCTCCATTTTTGAAAATATCATATAGGTCTTATGTACAAAACCCTTACGACCCATAACAATACTAAGAGATACGAGCCAGGATCATATAAGAGGATTAGGGCTTACGTGGACTAAAATTTCTTCCCAAGTCCATGCGAATTTCTTATTTGCAGAATATTACAAGACCCGCGTACTTTTTTGTGTACAGGTCATGTACAACATATCCGTACCCTACATCTATGACACGTGGACGGTACATACACGTGCTCTAATTTCGTCCGTATAGCGTGGACTTTCTATAAATACCCGCACTGTTCATTGGGAAACGGGACCAATAGGTGAGATTTGTTAGTATGTATCCACTCTATTACGGAGCTATCGTGTCATTACGATCCTCGTTACTATATTTGAACTACGTTAGACTTGATCTTTAAGAAAGGTACGTAGGCAGCTTGGGTTGAACCTGAGTGCAGTCTATAATCTATCTTACGGCTGGGTCATTTATCTGTGGCTCGGCTTGGTCTAGTTCGTTTATTTCGACTTAGATTAATTTGACATCACTTTTCTCTCATTTCTTTTGTTTTTATTTTTCTCTCTTGAAAAATCTTTTACTTAATTCTTGTTTCTATCCTCAAATCCAACACTATTTATTCAATTATAATTTTCAATCATTTTGCACATTATTACTCGCCACTTCCAACAATTTGAAAAAATGCAACCAACCATATTTACTTTTTTTCATTTTTCACTCAAAAATTTAAAAAAGAAATCAAAATAATCATTGAAAACGAATTTAAAACACGTTATTTTGTGACAGTTCCGAGTGCATACAATTTCATGAAAATTGCTTTTATTGACTATAAGTTCATAATGTATGGTCAATTTCTTGAAGTTGCTTTGATTTGTTTGTTTTCCATCATGTGCAGGTTAGTTTACACGTTACAATATTTGATTAATTCTGTCTGTACGTAATTATATTTCTTTTTTCTTGCTAAAGATGTTTCAATAATTAAAATAGTACACCAACCAAGGTTTCTTTATTCTCTATTTTATATTTGCCTATCCACTTTTGTTGAAACGTAACTCTTAAAATTGAATATTTTCTTAGTATTTTTTCACCCTCCTCGGTTATTTTATATCGGATCAATTTTTATAGAGCTAGTTTAGTATATATTATTTGATGATCCAACATGATCAAAGCTCGACGTGGTTGAAAATAAGCTTCGCTCCTCATAATTTAAAAGGTTCAGGTGTTATCTAAATTGTCACGTCTCAGTCTTATTTTGAGTTGGGTATATTTTATATCACTGCCCAAAATGGATATTCATTATTACACTTGAATTATAACAGTCGACTTAATATGAACTTAAACTCTTGAATGAACCAACATGGGGTGTGGTGTTCCAGCAAAACTCTCTCTCATTCAACAATTTGACTACATTAAAACCAGTCATCTCTCTCATTCAACAATTTAACTACATTAAAACCAGTCATCTAATAATGCATACTATGTAAACAAGATTGATACAGGGATGGGTAGGATTTTTCAACCTAGCTAACTCATTCACAACACATTGTTAGTAACCGGGTTTTAAAAAATTGTTTATTATTTATACAATGACATTTCATATTTTCGAGAGAATATTATAATATTCGGATATATCTAAATAAGTTTTACAAGTCTAAAAACTTTCAAGAAATTATTGAAGTAAGTTGAGTCATTAACCCAATCAACACATGATGCAATTATTGGTCCACGAGAATGGGACCCTATTATTTGATGGAAAAGCTGGAGGAATAGTGATACGTCTCTGCTTTTGAATTTCTCTTTTTTCGCTTTTACTTTTTATTGAATTTGAAATTCAAATATAACCCACAAAGTTTGTTTTATCATAAAGTATTGATATCAATAAATATTTGACCATTTGGTGTCATTACATGCTAGATTCATCTTCCATGATTGAATAAATTGATTTATTTGAAAACAATATTTTAATCCA
The DNA here is from genome assembly GCA_963669365.1 of Verbascum thapsus. NCBI lineage: Eukaryota > Viridiplantae > Streptophyta > Magnoliopsida > Lamiales > Scrophulariaceae > Verbascum > Verbascum thapsus. Next base: position 8,123,363 of record OY770120.1, read on the forward strand.
AGGAGTGAGAGATTGTGGGTTAACTTTAATTTAGTAACATCAAATCATGCAAATAATATTGTGTTAATTGACTGTTATTCAACTTATTGTGTTATTCAATTGATTCTTGTCTAATCTTTTCATTATTACATCAATCAATTTTGTATTTTAATAAATAAATATATAATTTGTTTTGAGTCTCGTTTACCATAGGAGTGTATAAAATATATTATGATTAACTAATAATTAATTACATATAGTTATTGTTTTTAGAATACATCAAATATCAACTCAATATAGCTTAATAAATTCCGATGTTTCTTGTTTGAAAATAGATTGCTAAAACTATGAAAACATAAACGAGTAATACATTTAATGATTAAGCAATTACATAAATGGTGGTTAAAGCCATAAACAAACAAAATGTGGAAAAAAAAATCATATGTATAGAACAGAAACGAATATCCAATGGGTATAATTAATCAATCAATTCAATTTGACATATAGTCCAAAGTGATCTGGATAATGAAAAAATTTCATGTGGTAGCTAGATAATAAATTAATTTCAGAATAATAATGGGACAAAGACATAAAGTTAGGGGACACATAACAAGTTGTCATCTTTTTGTGCATTTTACTGGATCTCACCGACAAAACCATACGTCCACTGCATCAGTCTGTATTAGTATTACTTAAATTTAATTCTTAGCCGCCACGAAATATATACATATATCAGTGAACAATTGGGTCCAAAACATTGGTATTGACATATATATAACAGATGTTTAGAGAGATGGGTTATTTTCTTTTATAACGGTTGTTTAAATTCGACTTGATATATATTTTTTATCATATAATCCATTAAAATAAAAAATAATTAGTATTTCAAAAACAAAGATTATTTCCGGTACTACAATAAAATATAATAATTTATAAATATTCATCTCGACTAACATATTTGTAATTTATTTTATCTACAAATGTGATGAGTTAAATATTAAAATATTTTCAATGTATAGAATTAATAAACTACATATACTTCATGTACATACACATAAACGATAGTATATACAAAAAATATATATTTAATTATTACTTATTAGTTTTGTTTGCTATTTTGTGTTATATTTCGGTTTAGGAGTAAGATATTTCACGTTCTCTTTGTATTTCAATTTCATTTGATTTTAACATTACATATAAGAATATATGAAAGGATTAAATTGAGAGTTGAACAACTAACAATATGCGTTTTTGATTTGAAAAACTAAAGCGGGATTCATACAATATTTAAATAACACAAATATAAAAAAAAAATATTAAAATACAAGATAGAAATACTATTTTAAAATTTAAATTGGTTCAAGATAATAGGATTTTCACGTGGTAGATATTTCTTCAAGATAGACAAAGACATAAAGTTGCAAGTTTTAGACACTTGGACTTATATAACAAGGTTGCAAGTGTTTCTACATTTCCCAGGCCTTCACCGACAAAACCCCCCACATTTCCACTGTATTGGTCAGCCGCCATGGAAACTCTTGAACTCCAATCAGAAAACAAGCACAAAACTCATAGAAGCAAGCCTAAAATCTTCATCATATCTGCATTAGTATCACTGCTAGTTGTAGCCGCCATATCTATCACAATTGTCCAGACCCACAAACATTCACACGACACCGGAACCTCAGCCGTCGTCAAATCAACATGCGCCGCCACATTGTACCCTGAGCTCTGCGTTGCCACCATAAAGGCGGCGGCGCCAACAGCCTCAGCCGCCATGAACAGCAGCAGGGACGTCCTCATAACCGCCCTCAACTACACCATCATCACCGTCGAGCGGAACTACTTCACCGTCAAGAAAATCGGGTCCAGGCGCAGCTCATCCCTGACGGCGCGTGAGAAGGTCGCTCTCCATGACTGCCTGGAAATGATCGACGATACCCTGGAAGAGCTCCGAGATACGTCCGACGAACTGGAAGATTACGGGTTTAGAAACTACACTCTGGCCGATCACAAAGAACATCTCATGACGCTCCTGAGTGCTGCACAAACAAATCAGGAATCATGTCTCGATGGATTTTCACACGATGGGGCTGATAAGAAGATCAGGAGCGCTCTAATAGCGGGCCAGATGCACGTTTTTAAGCTCGTCAGCAATGTGCTGGCTATAATCAAGAACTTATCAGATGAAGAAATAGCGAAGAATAGTAAATATTCATCGTCTAGTAGTAGTTATGTGGAAGATTTTTCCAACGGGAGGAGGCTTGGAGATCAGGATTGGCCTGAGTGGCTGTCCGGCGGGGATAGACGTCTGCTTCAGGCGTCTACAGTGACGCCTGATGTGACGGTGGCGGCGGATGGGAGTGGGAATTTCAGGACTGTTTCAGCGGCGGTGGAGGCGGCGCCGGAGAGGAGTACGAGGAGGTATGTGATTAGGATTAGGGCTGGGGTTTATAGAGAGAATGTGGAGATACCCAGGAGGAAGACTAACTTGATGTTCGTCGGAGATGGCCGGACCACCACTATTATTACCGCCAGTAGGAGCGTGGGCGGCGGCAGCACCACTTTCAACTCCGCCACCGTTGGTTAGTTATTTTTTATCATTATATTATCGAAAAATTCTAGCTCAATGTGGATCTAACTGAACCTAATTGTAATAATTTTCTACCTCAATATCAATCTGAGCGAACCTAAATATGTTTTATAAAATCAGTAAATTATCTAATTTTGATTGTCACTTATAAAATACACTTTAAATTTAACATTTAAGTCGTTATAAAATACACTTTAATTTAACTTTTAAGTCTTTATAAAATACACTTTAAATTTAACTTTTTCATAATTATCTTCTCGCTTTATAAAACACACTTTAAATTAAACCTTTGCATATTTATATTCTGAATTCTAAGATTGGTAATAGTAACCGTTTTAATTTTTACTATTTATGACTATAACAAGTGATTTTTTTGTTGCGAAACCTCTAACTGATGAAACTTTTATTTTACTGCATGGGCATTGGTAGTGAATAAATTTATAGTACTTATATGATTTATTGATTACCGAATTACATTTTAATTGATTTATTATATATATATTGATAATTAGATAGATTTGTTATATTATGACGTGTAATTTTTATTTTAATAAGATGAATTTTCTTTTAATATCATTTGAACATAATAATTAATATTAATTACTAATGATCAATTATCAATGAATAATTTATTATAAATTATTAATAACTAATTACTATGAGACAAATATCCTTACATTTCCACTTGAATCCGTGACTTGTCAATCTTAACGTGGACTCTGTGATTTGATTGACACCACGTTGGCTCTCAATAAATCACATTTTTCCCAATCAATAAAATTTAAATATATTTGAATTTAGACCCCACACTATCCACTAAAATCTTGCACAATATATTCGTGATAAGAATTTGTGCATAGGGCATCTCAAAATATCAATCATTCAGACTTTCATTTTGTAATGTTTCTGCAGAAAAAAAATAAATATCAATATTTGGTTTGTTTTAACTTTTAATATGTGTAAGGATATTATTTTTGAAATGTTACTCTTGAAGTCTACCAGTTTTAAATAAATTTTTTGATATTATTTGAAGTTGGTTTTGAAGATTAACAAATATTCATCATCCGTTTGAATTAGTTAAACTTAAGAATTAAACATATGAGAGAAGATATGGAGTTGCAATATTATTTTTCTCAATTTTTAATCATCATACAAGACAATAATGTGTCTCCAATAAGAAAATAGCCATTGATTTCAAATAATCAATTGATAATTAATGTTAGATGGAGAATGTTTTAACTAATTCATTTGGACAAAAAACTTTAACTAATAACTAATAAGTAAAGAGAATGTGAAAAAATAATTCGTTATGTATTTACTTACATGATGGTTTTAATATTCTATTTTAAGTTATTATGTCATCTTTTATTTCATTATATTCCGGGGGTTAGTAAAAATATATTCTTAAGTATTAGTTAATATGAATTCTATGATTATTGTTGGTGTTTAATATGTGATGCGGGATCCTAATAATATCCATGTCACAATTATAAACTTTGGAAAATGTGAAGACGAAAAACGTATATCAACATTGAATCCGACTTGACTCACCTAAATCAGAGTTTTTATGTCTAAACATTTATTAGGATTGTTTTACAATTAGTAATTAGATAATTTCTCATAAACATAAATTATTTTTCTATAGCATTTAAATAATTATACAGACGCATCGAGCGTGACCCGTACACTACTAGTATTATTAATCGTTAGGGGTGAAAATGATTCGATCGAGCCGAACGCATAAGTATTCAAGCTTCTTTGAATTACAATCGATTTTTAAAAATTGTGTTTGAATTTGATTTGATTGTTCATTGAGCCGAGCTGAAACGAGCTTTAATCAAGCCGATCACGAGTCGAGCTCGAGTAGTTTGAATATTTTGTACATATTTTTGTTATTTTTTACTAATTGAGTTGAGCTCGAGTCGAGATTTAAAATTTTTCGAACAGAAAAAGTTGTTCAAGCTTAATTAGGTAAAATATCGAACCGAGCTTTTAATGATCGAGCTCAAATCAAATATCGAATATCGAGTTTAATTTTCACCCCTATTAATCGTTCATATGCATATTCATTCCACATTATTCACAATTAATATTACTATTTGTTAAAATATCCCTAATCATTAATTTAACATGAATTTGAATATAATATACTTATGATGCGTGTGAGTCACTATAAAACAGTTCACAATTAGGGTATATTTATATTTTAATTACTTCTCTAATAATGTATTTATCATCAATATATATATATATCACCGTCTTAATTTCCTCTTCATACAGCGGTGATTGGCGACGGGTTTCTAGCCCGTGACATCACATTCCAGAACACCGCCGGAGCATCAAACAACCAGGCGGTGGCCCTCCGTGTAAACGCCGATCTCAGCGCCTTCTACCGCTGCGACATACTGGCCTACCAGGACACCCTTTACGTCCATTCTCTCCGCCAGTTCTACACCGGTTGTCTCATCGCAGGAACAGTCGACTTCATCTTCGGCAACGCCGCCGCCGTCCTCCAGAACTGTGATATCCACGCCCGCCGCCCCAACTCTGGCCAGCGCAACATGGTCACCGCCCAGGGTCGCGACGATCCCAATCAGAACACAGGCATTGTCATCCAGAGATGCAGGATTGGTGCCACCTCGGATCTCCGGCCAGTTCAGAGCAGTTTTCCGACGTATCTGGGACGGCCATGGAGGGAGTATTCGAGGACTGTTATCATGCAGACTGAGATTAGTAATGTTATCAACCCCGCAGGATGGTTCGAGTGGAACGGTAATTTTGCGCTTAATACGCTGTTCTATGCGGAGTATCAGAACACCGGTGCCGGGGCAGGGACGGCGAATAGGGTGACGTGGCGGGGGTTTAGAGTTCTGACCAGTGCGGCGCAGGCGCAGCCGTTTACGGCGGGGAATTTTATTGCCGGCGGGAATTGGCTAGCGGCTACAGGGTTCCCGTTTTCCCTGGGGCTTTAATCTGTTTTGAACTGTTGTTTCGTTTTGGCCGGAATATTCTAATTCCGGTTTGTAATTTCGTGAATAATCGATCTGCTGTTCTAATTTGGAAAGTTTTCAATAAGAGAATATGCTTGGATTCGTGAATCAAAGGGGATGTTAATTCTGAAAGTTTTCATGGGCACAAATACAGTATTAATTACATAATTATAGGGTGGCAAAATTAATTTAAATTTAACACTAGCTATCCACTTTTAATTCGTGAATGAGTACAAAGTTTGCACAAACTGTCCAGAGGGAAGAAAAATGGGACTAGAATGTCCTAGGCTGCTTAGCGTATACGATGCTCTCATGTTATCGAAAGAGCTCAGAAAAGCGCTTCTGCCCGAAGGAGGAGGTTAAGATCTCGTGGCCAACTATCAGGCCACTCTAAAAACATTCACTTACTGAATGTATGGCGGAGCCAGGACCCCAACCTAGGGAACTGCGCCACCTGGCCCCCGGAGATGCCCACCAGGTCGGGCAAAGGCCTACCTATAGTTCTGAAGCTCGACAACGAGCAGACTGAAAAGGATTGGAAACGTTGGAATTCAAACATTAATATATTTTTAATATACTCCTATAATAGAGAATTAAATCCCTATTAAACTCTATGGAAAGAGCAAGATTTGGTGAAATTGGTATTGAATTAAGGAAAGTTAAAAATAAATTAAAAATGGAATGGACTCCTTTTGTAACTCCTTTTAGTTTTCTAAAATATGCATTTTAGTTTTATTTGACTCATTTATTTTATTAGGTAAAAATAGCAAACCATACATAAACATTCAAAATTGCTCAAAATCGTACCCTTGATTTTAGTTTTCAAAATGGCAGATTTTGTTTAAATGAGCCTTCAAATATTTTAAATATTTTCATGAAATTAGTTATCAGTCTTGCAATAATTTCAAAAGGATTATATATTTTTCCTAATATTTTGTTAAAAATTAAGTCACTATTCTAAGTAGAAAAATAATTATTTGAAATATGACTCAAATCTTTATTTAGGAAAAAAATGCTAAGAATTAAATATGAAGTACGATATAATAAAAATTACATGAATCAGTAAAAAATATTTTTCATTATATTATTATTATCTCAATTGTAATTTATTTTTTTAATGTGCAATGTACATACTTTTTACTTTTATTACAGAGTTATAATTTATCGAATCTACAAACTTTTAATAATATATTTTAAAAAATTATATATATTTAGAGATGTTTGATATTTTTGTTTTTCCTTTTAATTTTTAAATTTATTTTTGTAAGTTTTTGACTTTCCTTAATCCATATCAATTTCAATAAATATTGATCTCTTTCCATATATTGTCTAATAGGGATCTTATTCTCTATTATAAGAATATGTTGGTTTTACACATGGCTTACATCCGTCGCTTGCAATAGGAGATTGAAACACCATTTTGTAATAGAGGATCTTTGCCCAAGAGGGAAGAGAAAGTTACAATTTGAAATGAAAACATATGCTAAATCACCGTAATCAGAAGTTTTCAAATTAGATGGTCATGTAACCGGGGGATACCATTTTCCGACAATTTCTATAAGTTTCCAAAGAAATTTGTCCTTAAATCATATGAAGAATTGTAAATAAATGTCTTTAAATGCCAATATCACAATTTACAGACCCTATAATCACTAGATTAATTTTGAAGTTTTCCATTTCTTATTCTTTGTAAGAACCATTTATATTTATTGTTAAATGTTAAATGTATAATGTATTTCTAATTAAATTGCATATTTATTTGTGAATACAATATACTTAGTATGTATTTATAAAGTGTAAAAAGAAATAAACTACAAATTACAGTTTAACAATTTAATTGAAAACTTTTCATGTGCAGTCACAATGTACTTTTCTTCCCTCCTTTAAGTTTTACACACCCAAAATAAAAGATCATATCATCACACTAAATTTTCATCCAAATTTTCTTTTTTTTTTAATTCTACTTTTTCAATATCCTATATAACTACATATCAATCATATATACAATCTTTCACACATTTACCAATCAAATCAATCGTTATTCCACTTTCTCTTTCATACTTTGTAAATTTTTATCTATATTTTATTAATATTATCATTACATACACAACTAACACTATTATTTTACAGATCATCCATCAACTTGTCATTTATTGATTTAACATATTTTACAACTTTCAATCCGATTTTAATTTTACTGCGTTTAATTAATTTACGTCTTTTATTTGTTTTAGTTAATCAAATCCAAAACCCCATTTTAATCGATATTAGTAAATTAGGAATTAATTCTACACCATTCCCTGTGGATCGACCCTACTTATCACTGATTACTAATTATTTTTAGTATGTTTTATTTTTGTTGGATTCGACACCCACCAAATTTTGGCGTCGTTGCCGGGGAACGGTGTTATAGATTTATTTCCTGTGCTACTGATATTTTTGTTTTTAGTTTTTTTGTATGCCTAGGACCTTTCGTGGAAGTGAACTCGAATACGATCCCGAGATCGAAAAACGAGCTCGACGTTTACGCAAAGAGACGAGGCATCGCAACCGCCCTACTCCGCATACTTCACCGTCCGGGGTAGAATTTACACTGGAATATTCCGATTTTTCTAGCGATTCAGAGGAAGAATACGAACACATGGATAACGCTGCCCTGCTAATGCTAATGTTGCACCTGCTAACGGTGCTAATGCTAATGGCAACGAAAGGACTCTGAAGGATATGGCCATGCCAAATCCAAATCAACAACCTCTCTGCACACCCTTTCCTAATCTTGAGGTAGACTTTGAATTAAAATCTGGATTTATTCACTTATTGCCTATTTTTCGTGGTTTTGTAGGGGATGACCCGCATAGGCATCTGAAGAGATTCCATTTGGTTTGCTCGACTATGAGACCAAAGGATGTGAGCGAAGATCAAATTAAATTGAGAGCCTTCCCATTTTTCTTAGCCGACAAGGCTAGAGATTGGCTCTATTTTCTCCCTTCCGGCTCGATCAATACTTGGAACGAGATGGAAACACAGTTCTTGGAAAGATTTTTTCCAGCATCTCGGGTAGCAAACATTTGAAAGGAGATTTGTGGAGTTCGACAGTTTACGGGCGAAACTCTTTACGAGTACTGGGAACGTTTCAAACAATTAGTTGAAAGCTGTCCACAACATCAGATTTCTGAACAGCTTCTTATCCAGTATTTTTACGAAGTACTCACGATGATGGATAGGAACATGATTGATGCTGCGAGCGGTGGTGCATTGATCTACAAAACTCTGACTGAAGCGAGAAATCTAATTTCAAATATGGCTTCCAACTCCCAACAGTTCAGTCTTCGACAAGATCATGCACCGAAAGAGGCGAAAGAAGCGAATGAGGTAAACGTGTCATTGTTTAATCAATGTTTAAATGATCTGACATCTATGGTGCAAAAATTGGTTTTAGGAAACTCTCAACAGGTTAACGCATGCGGAATATGTTCCGGAATTGGCCATGTGGCCGAGATGTGCCCGACTGCGCAAAATCAAAATTTCGAACAAGCCAACGCGGCCGGTTTTCCGGGACCTGCAAAGCGTAAATACGATCCTTTCTCGAATACATACAACCCTGGATGGAGGGATCATCCTAACCTAAGCTATGCTCCAAAACCACCATACCAAAGACCTCAAGGACCCCCGCCCCCTCAACAGACCCAATCATCAGGTACATCTATGGAAGATATGTTAAAAACTTTGATGTCTAACACCCAACAATTTCAGCAAAATACAATCCAATTTCAACAAGGCTTACAACAAATTCAACAAGAAAACCAAAACGTCATCAATAATTTGGAAAAGCAGATGGGTCAAATGGCTACTACCATGAACGAATTGGTGGCACAAAACTCGAGCAAGCTTCCCTCTCAGGTCATCGTGAACCCAAGGGAGAATGTAAGTGCCATTACTTTTGAGGAGCGGAAAAGAATTGAAAGAACCCGAACGAACTTCAAAGCAGGAAGAGGAGAAGAAGTTGGAAAAGAAAGAAACAGAGCCTACCACGAAGAAATCCACGTTCGTGATACCACCTCCTTTCCCGGGCCGATTTGCCAAGTCAAAGAAAGAACAAGGCAAGGAGATTCTCGAAACATTCCGAAAGGTTGAGGTAAACATTCCACTTCTCGATTCCATTAAGCAAGTACCTCATTATGCTAAATTCCTTAAGGAATTGTGCACGACTAAGAGAAAGCTTATAGGCAACGAGAAGGTACATGTAGGACAAAATGTATCTGATGTGCTTCAAAAGAAATTACTTCCGAAGTGTAAAGATCCAGGTATGTTCACGATTCCTTGTAGGATAGGAAATATACGAATTGAAAAAGCCATGCTAGACTTAGGAGCTTCCATTAATGTCATGCCACGTTCAATTTATTAATCACTAAATCTAGGGAAGTTAAAAAAAAACGGTGTTGTTATACAATTAACTGATAGGTCTCATGCTTATCCTGATGGTGTTCTTGAGGACATCTTAGTTCAAGTTAACGATCTAGTCTTCCCCGCTGATTTTTATATAGTTGACATGGGTCACGATGAGTCTAGTAATTTTGCCCCTATCTTGCTTGGTAGACCATTCATGAAAACGTCTAGAACCATAATTAATGTACATGATGGGACTCTCACCATGGAATTTGATGGACAAATTATAAAATTTAACATATACGATTCCATGAAGTACTCTCCTGACTATCATTCTGTTTTTGGTATAGATGTTATTGACCCTTTGACGCAGACTATATTTGAACCTAAGTATGGCGATCCATTGCAAGTAGATTTGACCACTAATGACTTGGACAAGAAGGAAGAGCAACTTAAGCCAAACCGAGAACTCGAAGAGAAGAAATCGGACATCGAGTCCATTCAATTACTTTCTCTTAATGTTTCTCGTATTTCTTTACATTTATCAGCTTCTAAAACACTTCCATCTATTGTGTAGGCACCGAAGTTGAAAATCCAAGAGATAGAGGAAATCCATAACGAAACAAACGAGAATTCGAAGATCTACAAGAATAAAACAGAACCTTTTCGTGATAAGACAATCTCGAGAAAGAACTTAGTCATAGGACAAAAAGTTATTTTTTCCCATTCTCGCTTCAAGTTATTTTTGGGTAAGCCACGTTCCCGTTGGATTGGACCATTTATTGTTATTGACATTTTTTCCTATGGTGCAGTTTATATTCAAAACCCAACCACACGAAAGATTCTCAAGTTGAACAAGCATCGTTTGAAACCGTTTTGCGAAGGATCTCAAAATACGATGTCGAAACAACGGAATTAGAGTCACCAAACAATGCTACATAACTTTGTAGCATCGTCTAGCCGAAGACGTTAAAGAATGGCGCTTCTTGGAAGGCAACCCATGCTCGTTTTTTTTTATTTTCGGTCCCTTTATTTTTTTGCTTTGACTTTAATTTTCAAGCATAAAGTTTGTGAATTTTAAAAATATTCTGTTTTGTAGAGCAGAAAGTTTGTGGAAGTTAAGCGTGATCATACCTAAAATGAACAAACTTTCTGCCCCTACATCCTTTATCAATTCTTATTTTCGTTTTTTAATTATTATTTCGTTTTTTAATTATTATTTTCGTTTTTTAATTATTATTTTCGTTTTTTCATATTATCCGAAAATTAAAAAAAATAAATATATATATATATATATATTTACAAAAACATTTACAAAACAAAATGCAAATCTTTTCCCCAAATAAAAAGATTTTTTTTTTCAAATCCTAACCCTAATCATGATTCATCACTAATCAATCTCCCTCTCCATTTTTTCCAGCCGCCGACCACCGCCGCCCCGCCACCATCTCCATTCACACTTCAACTCTGAATGAATGGGAAGAACCTTGATGCCAACATCTCACCCACGCGAACCTTCCCCAACCGTAAACAATTCTGAATCCGACGTCCCCTTTGAACTACCTTCTAAAACTCCATCGGAACGCACCGCTGCCTCCGCCTCATCGGAATCACCATCACCACCACGACGTCCACCTCCTCTCTGTCGCTCCAATCGCACCACCCTTAAAGACAAACCTTACGCGCCCAAGACTTCCGCCACTAAACCCCTCGTAATTCCTACTTCCTCAGAATCATCCCAAGATGGACCGCCTCCTCAAGCACATCCGCGCCACGACCGAGTGACGCCCTAGGAGAGTCACCCTTTCACTGCTCTTTTATTATTACGCATTGTCTGTGCTTTACATGTTTTTACATTGAGGGCAATGTATTGTCTACGTGTGGGGGTGACTTCTATTGCGATTGCATGCTTGAGCTTTGTTTATTTTTAGCACGTGATTTTTTTGATTGATTGATCAGTATAGTCCTTTGTGGATTCTGTTGAACTAGTTAGGATGGAACATCTTGACCATGCTTTGATTGAAGTCTCTTGCCATGTGAAATTTTTTGCTAGCATAACGATCGAACGAGAACGATAGAATTGCATGTATTAGTACGACTAATCCCTACCATGTCAGCTTTTGAGCCTTTTCATTTTGTCGATCATACATGACAATTTTCTTTCCTTCTTGTGTGTGTGTCTTGCGTGTTTTTGAATGCTAGAACTTGCTTTGAACCGTGTCAAGACTACATGATTTTGTGCGCATTTGAATATGATAAAGGCACTTAGGATTTACCCACATAGCCAAATAAACCTACCCTTTATTTAACCTTAGTTAACTCACTTTGAGCTTGTGGCCTATTTCTTGTTTGAAAACCCGAACTTTGAGCTTTTACCGTCATTTTATATCTCTATGTTTTTACCCGTCCGAAAAATGAGTTGAGCATCGAGATTGTAATTGTTTGAAAATTCAAAAGAATGATGTGTATCGAATAAAGTGTGGGGGAATTTTGTGGAAGATACAAAGGGTACCCCAAAAAAATGTGAAAAAAAAGAACGAAAAAGAAAAAAAAATACGAGTAAAAGAGGGTTAGATCGAGAAAGAAACGACAAAAGGAATGAATGATGATGATAACGAATGAAAAGAGGTACTTGGGTCCTTATTGTTTTATTTACCCAACGTTGACTTGATGCTCTATGAGTTAATCGGACTTAGCCTTTATATCCTTTTTGTTCCTACCCCGAGCCCTAGCCCCATTACAACCTTGAATAAAAGACCTTTTGATTCTTTTGTGCATATTTTCGATAGTAGTGGCGATTTTGGTGTATAAGCAAGCCTATGGGATTACATTGACATGTTAAGACTCGAGCTAAACACGTTAAACCTTATACACGAGTGTTGGGGAGGATTGTGAGAATAGTCGTTTGATATCATGCATTCTTGTTTTTCAAGTGAAATCATCGTGTTGGTTTTAATCTAATGTGGTACTGAGATCTTCGATTATTCACATGCGTCATCGTGTCATTCTTGATTTTTGTTCTTCGGTTGATAAACCTCATTTTTACGCAATCTCCATCACTCATTCGACACGTTTATTATAGAATTGCATCATATTTTTATCCCGCAAATGCGTTTAATGTTACTTTTGAGTGCCGTAGGAAATTTCTATGTTGCAAAAAGAAAAATACCAATTGTAGGCTAAAATCGAGAACGAGTTGATTGAAAGTTGCAGATACACGGTGGGAAGAGGATCAAGTTGGCCCTTGCGAACAGCTTGATGCACTATCTCCCTTCAACCCTTTGAGCGAAATGCGGCAAAAGAAAAGGAAGGAAAATCCATGGACCGACCCCATCATCTCCACCCCGTAGGAATTACGAGATCACCCCAAGGGCGCCTTCGGCATCCAGGGGTCACGGACCGACCATAGAACCCTGTTCAATAAGTGGAACGCATTAGCTGTCCGTTCTCAGGTTGGGCAGTAAGGGTCGGAGAAGGGCAATCACTCATTCTTAAAACCAGCGTTCTTAAGACCAAAGAGTCGGGCGGAAAGGGGGTGGGAAAGCTCTCCGTTCCTGGTTCTCCTGTAGCTGGAACCTCCGGAACCACAAGAATCCTTAGTTAGAATGGGATTCCAACTCAGCACCCTCGCCTTTATAAAAGGCGCACAGGCGCCGAAATACATGGCGTACGTACGCCGTGTTAAATCGCGTACAAACAACGAGGGCAGAGATTGTTGGCCATTTCGCGTACGAGCGCGGAAGTACACGGCGTACAGGCGCCATTTCATGAAGCGTACGTACGCCGTTCAATTCCGCGTACAGGTGCAGTATTAGTCGGCGTACAGGCGCCGTTCAATCTCGCGTACAGGCGCGCGCTAATTACAGTCTAAACGCGGAAAAGCCCATATTCAGCCCAATTTCGGATTAATGTTCTAGATTAGGTATAAATACCCCCTCCGAACATTGTTTTAGGGTTCGACTTTTATTTTCTTGAATTGAGTTGTAAGGATTGGAGATCGAGAGACGAGATTCAAGATTTTTGTAGACAATTTGATTCGACAACGGGTTTAATCGAAATTATTTTCTTTAATCTCTTTTAATTCTTGTCGTTTTATCATGTTTACATTATTAATTATTTATCGTGCTTTCGTATCTATGGAGTAATCCATCTTATTCTGGAATCGGGAATAGCCCGATAATATGTTATCGATATAGATTATAGAATCGTTGATTTACATCGCGTATGCTTATGATTTGAATTCTTGATTATTAATGCTTGTGAATTTGCTGGCCACTTATTTGCATGTTCATAGATATTAGGCGAAAATTCTGAAAGGTGACGTCTATATCAGAACCCTAGAATTCAAACCTAGGATCCTAAATCACGAAAGTAGTTTTAGGTCTTTTGAGGAATCGATACACTATCATAGAGATTAATGAATCTGAGTTTAGTCTAATCATCACGAAAGTAGTTGATTAATTATCTTGGGTATTTTGTTATACTTCGATAGAAGATAGTAATTACAATTGGATAGTGTCCTTCATAAGTAGCAATAGTGATTTCATTGGTAATATAATTGAGTTGATAATGTTTATTGTGGTGAACCCTGAGTCCGGAATTTTCAATCATACATAACTTAAATCAATTTTCTTGCGTTCTGTTTAATTTACTTTACAGCTTATATCGTGTTTTTATTAGGCTTAGATTACTGATAATTGATATCTAGTGCTTGATTATTCGGTCTTCGTGGGAACGATATCTTTTGTACTGCACCGAAGCCGTGCGCTTGCGGTTTAGGCACATCAAGTTTTTGGCGCCGTTGCCGGGGACTTGAATAGTCAATATTAGTTTTTATCAGATTTTAGTGAGACTAAGCCATTTTATTTTAATTTTAGTTTTTAATTTTTATTTTTTTGTTTTAATTTCAGGATTTTGACTTCTCTTGTATGCGAAGTAAGATCGATTTCGAACCTGATCCAGAAATCGAGAAAACCTTTCGTGCTAGGAGAAGACAACAAAAACTGAAGCAAGACCAACTGAAACAAATAACGATGGCTGAAGAAAATGTGAATGTAAACGTCAACGCAAATGCTAATGCGAATGCAAACCCGGCTGCAAATGCGAATGCGAACGCAAATGCGAGATGTCTTAAGGATTTTGCAGCGCCGAATGCGCAGACGCTTCACTCTAGCATCGCCAGGCCTACTGTAGAGGCCAACAATTTCGAGCTCAAGCCATCCCTTCTGCAAATGGTTCAGCAGAATCAGTTTGGGGGTGCACCTACTGAAGAGCCGAATCTCCACTTGTCCATGTTTTTAGAGTACTGCGACACTCTGAAGATGAACGGGGTTTTCCAGGACGCCATCAGACTGAGATTATTTCCGTTCTCACTGAGAGACAAGGCGAGAGCTTGCTACATTCCTTACCGATCGGTTCCATCAGAACATGGGATCAACTGATGCAGTGTTTCTTAGCGAGATATTTTCCCCCGAGCAAGACTGCCCAACTACGGAACCAAATTACGACTTTTGCTCAGAGAGAAGGAGAATCGTTATATGAAGCTTGGGAACGATTCAAGTATCTTCTACGACTGTGCCCACATCACGGGTTGGAGAAATGGCTCATAGTTCATACATTTTATAACGGGCTGATTTATACCACGAGGATGTCAGTCGATGCAGCAGCTGGAGGAGCTTTAATGAACAAGGGTATAGACGAGGCTTATGACTTAATCGAAGATATGGCATTGAACCACTACCAGTGGTCAAGCGAAAGATCGACTCCACAGAAAACAGCAGGTAAGTACGATATTGATGCCATTACTTTACTTTCTGCACAAGTAGAGGCTATGTCTAAGAAACTTGATTCTATGAATATGCATGTTAACTCTGTTACTACCCCACCCCCCATGTGTGAAATATGTGGCACAGTTGGTCATATTGCCTTAGAGTGTCAATTTGCTAGTATACCAACCGATCCCTCTATAGAGCAAGCCAATTACGTGAATAACTTCAACCAAAAGAACGACCCATTTTCAAACACTTTTAACTCTGGTTGGAGAAATCACCCCAATTTTTCATACAAACCTCAAAACGCAGCTGTCCCGCCTAATTTTAGACCACCACCGGGATTTCAACAAAAGCCTTTCAATCCTGTTCCACCACAGAAATCGAACTTAGAGTCACTTCTCGAGAGTTTCGTAGTAGCCCAAACTAAGCAAAACGAGGTAGTAAATGATGCAATTAAGCAACTAGCAACTAAGGTCGACTCTTTAGCAACCCATAATAAAATGCTAGAAACTCAAATTGCACAACAGGCTAGTAACTCGAATAGGACTTCTGGTTCTTTTCCTGGTCAACCCGAGACAAATCCTAAGGAACATTGTAAGGCAATTACTTTAAGGAGTGGTACTAATTATGAAGGTCCTAAGATGCCTACTGAAACGAGTCAAGCTGAGTCAACTGATAAGATCGAAAAAGTGTCTAAACCTAACAACTCAAAAGACAAAACGAATGATGAAACTGAGCCTGTTTATGTACCTCCACCACCATATGAACCACCCGTACCTTTTCCTCAAAGATTAGCTAAGGCAAAACTGGATAAACAGTTTGGAAAATTTTTGGATGTTTTGAAAAAACTTTATATTAATATTCCATTTACTGATGCACTTGCACAGATGCCGTCATATGCTAAATTTTTGAAGGAAATTCTGTCTAACAAACGTAAACTTGAGGATTATGAAACCGTGGCTTTAACTGAAGAGTGTAGTGCATTAATTCAAAATAAATTGCCTCCTAAGCTTAAAGACCCCAGTAGTTTTTCGATTCCATGTGTGATAGGTAACGTGAGTTTTGATCATGCTTTGTGTGATCTTGGTGCTAGCGTTAGCCTTATGCCTCTTTCGGTTTCACGTAAGTTAGAGATGGGTGAATTGAAACCTACTACGATTACTCTGCAATTAGCTGATAGATCTGTGAAGTATCCAGTAGGTATGCTAGAAGATGTACCGATTAGAGTAGGAAAATTTTTTATTCCTGCTGATTTTGTTGTTCTAGAGATGGAGGAAGATTCTCAAATCCCCATCATACTTGGTAGACCGTTCTTAGCCACAGCTGGTGCGATTATAGATGTTAAGAACAGTAGGCTATCATTAAAAGTCGGGGACGAGAAGGTTGAATTTAATTTAGCTAAAACTGTCACTTACCCTTCTCTTGAGAATTCTTGTTGTAGAGTTGATCAGGTGGACCGGCTAGTTCAAGACAAGCTCACGAAGTACTTATGCAGTGATACATTGGAAGCTTGTTTAGTGAACAACGGTTCAACAGAAGATGAAGACGACGCTATTGCAGATGTTGCTCGTCGCTTCGAGGGAAATCCGCCGGTTCCAGTCAATGCCATTGGAGTAAAGGAGTTGAGCAAAGATCCGAAAGAAAGTAAAGAATCCAACTCAATACCCCAGGTAGAACTAAAACCACTTCTCTCGACACTCAGGTATGAATTTCTTGGCCCTAATTCTATGTATCCTGTGATTGTGAATGCTGATTTAAGTAGGGAAGAAATCGATAAATTGCTTAGAGTCCTTAGATCACATCAAAAAGTCATAGGCTATACCATAGATGACTTAAAAGGGATTAATCCATCGTTTTGCATGCATAAAATTTTGATGGAAGATGATTTTAAACCTTCTAGGGAACATCAACGTAGATTAAATCCTACTATGCAGGATGTAGTTAGGAAAGAAGTTTTAAAATTGTTAGATGCTGGAATTATTTATCCTATCTCTGATAGTAAGTGGGTAAGTCCGGTACAGGTAGTCCCTAAGAAAGGAGGAGTGACTGTGGTGAAAAACGAGAAAAACGAATTAATTCCTACTAGGACAGTCACCGGGTGGAGAATGTGTATAGACTATAGGAAGTTGAACACGGCAACACGAAAAGATCACTTTCCCCTTCCTTTTATTGATCAAGTGCTTGAGAGGTTAGCTAACCATTCATATTTCTGTTATTTAGATGGTTATTTGATGTGCCTAAACCGCAAGCGCACGGCTTCGGTGCAGTACAAAAGATATCGTTCCCACGAAGACCGAACAATCAAGTACTAATCTATCACTTATCAGTAATCTAAGCCTAATTAAAAGCACGAGATAAATTGTAAAGAAAACTAAACAGAACGCAAGAAAACTGATTCGAATTATATATGATTGGAGATTCCGGAATTAGGGTTCACCACGATAAACATTATCGACTCAATTATATTACCGATTAAGTTATGATCGCTACTTATAAAGGACACTATCCAATTGTAATTACTATCTTCTGTCGAAGTATAACAAAATACCCAAGATAATTAATCAACTACTTTCGTGATGATTAGACTAAACTCAGATTCATTAATCTCTATGATAGTGTATCGATTCCTCAAAAGACCTAAAACTACTTTCGTGATTTAGGATCCTAGGTTTGAATTCTAGGGTTCTGATATAGACGTCACCTTTCAGAATTTTCGCCTAATATCTATAAACATGCAAATAAGTGGCCAGCAAATTCACAAGCATTAATAATCAAGAATTCAAATCATAAGCATACGCGATGTAAATCAACAATTCTATAATCTATATCGATAACATATTATCGGGCTATTCCCGGTTCCAAAATAAGATGGATTACTCCATAGATACGAAAGCACGATAAACAATTAATAATGCAAACATGATAAAACGACAAGAATTAAAAGAGATTAAAGAAAATAATTTCGATTAAACCCGTTGTCGAATCAAATTGTCTACAAAATTCTTGAATCTCGTCTCTCGATCTCCAATCCTTACAACTCAATTCAAGAAAATAAAAGTTGAACCCTAAAATAATGTTGGGAAGGGGTATTTATACCTAATCTAGAACATAAACCCGAAGTTGGGCTAAATATGGGCTTTCAGCGTATAAACTCAACCTAACGCGCGTCTGTACGCCAATTAAAGCAGCGTACGTACGCAGTACAAATCGGCGTACGTACGCCGTACAAATTGGCGTACGTACGCGAGATAGCCACAACTCTCTGCCCTCGTTGTTCGAACGCCAATTAACACGGCGTACGTACGCCATGTTATTGGTCCGAATTTGGCTTTGGGGTCTTCTACAAAGTTGTAGCTCTATGTCTTAGCTTTCCAACCCAACTAATTTAGATCAAATCCAAGTTGTATAACTCAAGTTATGATCGTTTTACCAGGACTGCGCCATTTGGTTCGTAACAGAGCGTATTTATAACTTTTGAGTCTTCAAACGTTTGAACCGGATCTTGTTCTCTTCATAAGACTTTTAGGTAATTGTCTTAGCTTTCTAATCATATGAGGCTCATTAATATTGGAGGTTTGTAGCCCAAGATACGATTGTATTTCCAAGCATCGCCAATTTACCTCCTTTCGTACGTTTTTCGCCCTTTTCTCGAAATTAATGATTTTTTTCCTACGAACATGTAATAAACCTATTAAACGCATATGGGGTATAAATCATGATATAAAATGATATATAAACGATTAATCTTAGGCTAAAAAAACACGTATAATTGAGGTTTATCAACCCCCCCAAACTTACTTTTGTTCGTCCTCGAACAAACGGTAAAGCAAAGAAAACAAAAACAAAAACTAAAGATAAACTCATTTTCGTAGAGTACGCGATTGCACTTAGCATGTGCAACAAGCCTTTAAACCTTTTTGTTACCCAAAAAGGACGAGTTATAGTCTCGTGAGGGTTTGCAGATGATGTACCCACAAAATCGATGAAATTTGGGCTATGTCCAGATAATACAACTTATAAAAATTAACAAAAGACTAATGGCATAACATCATTAACAATTAAGCTCAAAAGTATGTACATATCTCTCAATTTTGCCACATATTAACACTAAGAGTCGAATTAACTTCCAAAGTGGTGCATGCAATCATAGGCATTATAGTCGAGTGGCATCCTTACCAAATTTTGGATATAATCCCCATTTTTATCAACTTTCAATTATTCAAAAGGCACTAAGTTTTATAGGCAAAAGTACACACTTCAAAATCAAAGCTTTTAAGAATTTTTTTGACTTTCTACACATTTTTGTGTGGATTTCTGTTTAGCTCATTAGACCATGTGCAATGCTTGTTCCCTTAGGCTTTCTATGACACCCATGTAACGAGTTTTGGGTCAACGACTCCGAATCTAGATAGCTTTAGGGCGTTGAGTGTTGAGACACTCCTTTTGGACTTAATCACTCGAGTGTCAAAGGCCACGAAACAAGCTAGGTCTTTATTTGAGTTAGCTTCACATTGTCATAATAATCCAACACATCAATATTTTCAAATTTTAAGCATTCATTATGAAGTGTGACTATGTAACTCTATACCTTATAAAAATTTTAGTTAATATCTTTGGGAATTACTCCTTACGTGTCTCAAGATGCAACATCCACTCAACTCCTCTCCCATAGATTGTGTGTAAATATCTAAAGAAGCAAATCCTAATCTTAGGTCGATATAAGCAAAAATCGAGATATGCTTGTTCCATTAGTCCAGATTATATATTGAAGTCATGCCATCTATCTTAAGTTAATTCTAGCAAATTGTACAATTTGACAAGCTAAAACTCATAACAGAAAAAAAAAAAAATAATAAAGCATGCCCTATGAATAGCTCAAACTCCCCCAAACTTAAGCGAAACAAACTCATATGATATATAAATATGCTAAGTCGAATTCCACCCCCAAATTTAAACTATACATTGTCCTCAATGTTATCACACATAAGTAGTGGGAAAGGAAAACTTAACCTAACGGGATGTTGAGAAACATGCCCGAATACCAAAAGAGAATTTTCGTTCCAAGTGAAGGTGGTGTAACATCTTTATCCATCCAATCGAGAGCTACTCATGTACTTTGTACGACAAAACAAAAATAAAGCATGCAAATATATATATATATATATATATATATATATTTCATGTGTTAAAGAAAAAAAAACATAAAGAAAAAGAACAAAAACAAAAACAAAAAAAAGGAAAACACTTGGGTTGCCTCCCAAGAAGCGCTTGTTTATAGTCATTAGCTTGACTTTACCATGTTAACTCAGCTTTTCAACTCCCGAATTGGACCCGACGACTTAGCAACTCTCCAATCGACTTTAGAGTCTTGATTTCTAAGTAAAGAAACCTCATATGCTTGTCGAATAGAAGACTTAAATATCCCCTTTTTGAGTTTTCGTCGAGGGATCTTTTTATCGTGCAAAACTTTAATACCTTCCTTGTTGATCCTTGCACTCTCATGCGCATCAAACTTTAACTTATCTGGTTCACGACGTCGAAACTTTCTTTCCTCTTTAGCGATGTTTGGTGTCAACGACAGATTTTCCTCGAACATTCGAGCAATATCAGCGATAATGGTATCTTCCTCCTCGATCGAGCCATCACTCACCAGTCGTGCCTTGAATGTATCCTTATAGTGGTGCCTAGCAAGCTTTTCCGTAGTTATAGCCTCGTCAATCCTGTAACAAGAGTTCTCGATAGAGAAGTTAGCAACAGATTTATATAGACTAAATTCAACTCGCTCATCCCCAATATTCAAGGAAAGCCTTCCATTCTTAACATCGATAATAGCTCCTGCTGTAGCTAGGAATGGCCTACCAAGAATAATTGGGATTTGAGAATCCTCATTTATATCGAGAACAATGAAATCCGTAGGAATAAAAAACTTACCAACCTTGATAGGTACATCCTCTAACATACCTATTGGATACTTAACAGAACGATCGGCTAACTGTAAAGTTATGGTGGTAGGCTTTAAATCACGTATGTCTAATTTTTTCGCATCAGATAATGGCATGAGACTAACACTAGCTCCAAGATCACATAGGCATTATTAAAACTTATATTGCCAATGACACAAGGAATTGAGAAACTACCGGGATCTCTGAGCTTAGGAGGTGATTTATTTTGAATTATAGCGCTACACTCCTCAGTTAAAGCGATAGTTTCATAATCCTCTAACTTCCGCTTGTTAGATAAGATTTCCTTCAAAAATTTAGCATACGAAGGCATTTGTGCAAGTGCATCAGTGAATGGAATATTAATGTAAAGTTTTTTCAAAACTTCTAAATTTTCCTAATTGTTTATCTAATTTCGCCTTAGCTAATCTTTGAGGAAAGGGTACGGGTGGTTCATATGGCGGTGGAGGTACATACTCTGGCTCTTTCTCGCTTTTATCAGTTGTTTTGTCAATAGAGTTGTCGGGATGAGACGATTTTTCTTTTTCGACCTTCTCAGTTGACTCAGTTTCACTAATCCTAGTAGGCATCTTTGGACCTTCATAATCGGTTCCACTCTTTAAAGTAATAGCATTACAATGTTCCTTTGGATTTATCTCAGGTTGTCCAGGAAAAGAACCGGAATTCTATTCGAGTTACTAGCTTGTTGTGCAATTTGAGTTTCTAGCATTTTATTATGAGTTGCTAAAGAATCGACCTTAGTTGCTAGTTGTTTAATTGCATCATTCACTATCTCGTTTTGTTTATTTGGGCAACTACAAAACTCTCAAGAAGGGATTCTAAGTTCGATTTCTGTGGTAGAACAGGATTGTAAGGCTTTTGTTGGAATTCAGGTGGCTGCCTAAAGTTAGGATGTGGAGCTGCGTTTTGGTTTGTATTGTACGAAAAATTGGGGTGATTACTCCAACCAAGATTAAAAGTATTTGAAAACGGGTCGTTCTTTTGGTTGAAGTTATTCACAAAGTTGGCTTGTTCCATAGAAGGATTGTTAGGTACACTAGCTAGTTGACACTCTAATGCAACATGACCAACCATACCACATATTTTGCACATAGGAGGTGTAGTATTGACAGAATTAACATGCACGTTCATGGAATCTAGCTTCTTAGACATAGCCTCTACTTGTGCAGAAAGTAAAGTAATGGCATCATTATCATACTTACCTGGTGTCTTCTGTGGAATCGATCTTTCGCTAGACCATTGGTAGTGGTTCAGTGCCATATCCTCGATTAAGTCATATGCTTCATCGATACCCTTATTCATTAAAGCGCCTCCAGCTGCTGCATCGACTGACATCCTCGTGGTGTAAATCAGCCCGTTATAAAATGTATGAACTATGAGCCATTTTTCCAGCCCGTGATGTGGGCACACTCGGAGAAGATCCTTGAATCGTTCCCAAGCTTCATATAACGATTCACCATCTCTCTGAGCAAAAGTCGTAATTTGATTCCTCAGTTGTGCAGTCTTGCTCGGAGGAAAATATCTCGCTAGAAAGCATTGCATGAGCTGATCCCATGTTCTGATTGAACCCGATGGTAAAGAGTATAGCCAAGCTCTCGCCTTGTCTCTTAGTGAGAACGGGAATAACCTCAGCCTGATAGCATCCTGGGAAACCCCGTTCATCTTTAGAGTGTCACAGTACTCTAAGAACATTGACAAGTGGAGATTCGGCTCTTCAGTAGGTGCACCCCCAAACCGATTCTGCTGAACCATTTGCAGAAGGGATGGCTTAAGCTCGAAATTGTTGGCCTAGCAATGCTGGAGTGAAGTGTCTGCGCATTCGGCGCTGCAAAATCCTTAAGACATCTCGCATTTGCGTTCGCATTCACATTTGCAGCCGGGTTTGCATTCGCGTTAGCGTTTGCGTTGACGTTTACATTCACATTCTCTTCAGCCATCGTTATTTGTTTCAGCTGAGCTTGTTTCAGTTTTTGTTGTCTTCTCCTAGCACGAAAGGTTTTCTCGATTTCTGGATCAAGTTCGAAATCAAGCTTACTTCGCATACAAGGAAAAATCGAAAACCTAAAATAAAACAGAAAAATAAAAATTAAAAACTAAAAATAAAATAAAAATGGCTTAGTCTCACTAAAATCTGATAAAAACTAATATTAACTATTCAAGTCCCCGGCAACGGCGCCAAAAACTTGATGTGCCTAAACCGCAAGCGCACGGCTTCGGTGCAGTACAAAAGATATCGTTCCCACGAAGACCGAACAATCAAGTACTAATCTATCACTTATCAGTAATCTAAGCCTAATTAAAAGCACGAGATAAATTGTAAAGAAAACTAAACAGAACGCAAGAAAACTGATTCGAATTATATATAATTGGAGATTCCGGAATTAGGGTTCACCACGATAAACATTATCGACTCAATTATATTACCGATTAAGTTACGATCGCTACTTATGAAGGACACTATCCAATTGTAATTACTATCTTCTGTCGAAGTATAACAAAATACCCAAGATAATTAATCAACTACTTTCGTGATGATTAGACTAAACTCAGATTCATTAATCTCTATGATAGTGTATCGATTCCTCAAAAGACCTAAAACTACTTTCGTGATTTAGGATCCTAGGTTTGAATTCTAGGGTTCTGATATAGACGTCACCTTTCAGAATTTTCGCCTAATATCTATAAACATGCAAATAAGTGGCCAGCAAATTCACAAGCATTAATAATCAAGAATTCAAATCATAAGCATACGCGATGTAAATCAACGATTCTATAATCTATATCGATAACATATTATCGGGCTATTCCCGGTTCCAAAATAAGATGGATTACTCCATAGATACGAAAGCACGATAAACAATTAATAATGTAAACATGATAAAACGACAAGAATTAAAAGAGATTAAAGAAAATAATTTCGATTAAACCCGTTGTCGAATCAAATTGTCTACAAAAATCTTGAATCTCATCTCTCGATCTCCAATCCTTACAACTCAATTCAAGAAAATAAAAGTCGAACCCTAAAATAATGTTGGGAAGGGGTATTTATACCTAATCTAGAACATAAACCCGAAGTTGGGCTGAATATGGGCTTTCAGCGTATAAACTCAACCTAACGCGCGTCTGTACGCCAATTAAAGCGGCGTACGTACGCAGTACAAATCGGCGTACGTACGCCGTACAAATTGGCGTACGTACGCGAGATAGCCACAACTCTCTGCCCTCGTTGTTCGAACGCCAATTAACACGGCGTACGTACGCCATGTATTTGGTCCGAATTTGGCTTTGGGGTCTTCTACAAAGTTGTAGCTCTATGTCTTAGCTTTCCAACCCAACTAATTTAGATCAAATCCAAGTTGTATAACTCAAGTTATGATCGTTTTACCAGGACTGCGCCATTTGGTTCGTAACAGAGCGTATTTATAACTTTTGAGTCTTCAAACGTTTGAACCGGATCTTGTTCTCTTCATAAGACTTTTAGGTAATTGTCTTAGCTTTCTAATCATATAAGGCTCATTAATATTGGAGGTTTGTAGCCCAAGATACGATTGTATTTCCAAGCATCGCCAATTTACCTCCTTTCGTACGTTTTTTGCCCTTTTCTCGAAATTAATGATTTTTTTCCTACGAACATGTAACAAACTTATTAAACGCATATGGGGTATAAATCATGATATAAAATGATATATAAACGATTAATCTTAGGCTAAAAAAACACGTATAATTGAGGTTTATCATTATTCGGGATTTTATCAGATTCCTATCCACCCTAATGATCAAGAAAAAACCACGTTCACATGTCCCTATGGCACTTATGCTTTTAGGAGAATGCCTTTTGGTTTGTGTAATGCGCCTGCTACTTTTCAACGTTGTATGATGGCATATTTTCTGATTTGATTGAGAATGTTATGGAAGTTTTTATGGATGACTTTTCTGTATATGGCACCACTTTCGATATTTGTCTGTCTAATCTTTCTCGAGTGTTGCAGAGATGTGGAGAAGTTAATCTTGTGTTAAATTGGGAAAAATGCCATTTTATGGTTAGAGAAGGCATCGTATTAGGCCACCTCGTATCTGAACGAGGAATTGAAGTTGATCGAGCAAAACTGGATGTAATCGAGAAATTGCCACCACCTACCTGTGTGAAAGACATTCGGAGTTTTTTGGGCCATGCCGGTTTTTACCGGAGATTCATTAAGGATTTTTCTAAAATTACTAAGCCCTTAACTCATTTACTTGCTAAAGACGTTCCTTTCGACTTTGATAATGATTGTTCTGATGCTTTTTGCAGGTTGAAAGAAGCGTTGATCACCGCACCAATAGTTCAACCGCCGGACTGGAATTTGCCATTCGAGATTATGTGCGATGCAAGCGATTTTGTTATTGGGGCGGTATTGGGCCAAAGAAAGGATAAGAAGATGCATGTCATCTATTATGCTAGCAGGACACTAGATGAGGCCCAAATGAATTACGCTACCACCGAGAAAGAATTATTAGCTGTAGTGTTCGCCTTTGACAAATTCCGTTCATATTTGGTGGGATACAAAGTCATAGTTTATACAGATCACTCCGCAATCAGATATCTATTGAGTAAAAAAGACGCTAAGCCGAGACTTATCAGATGGATACTGTTACTGCAAGATTTCGATCTGGAGATCCGGGACAAAAAGGGGATAGAAAACACCGTAGCCGATCATCTATCTAGGCTTAGAGAAGATGAGAATAAAGAAACATTACCGATAGATGATTCATTCCCCGATGACCATCTCTGTGCAGTGGCTAAGATAGATGCACCGTGGTATGCTGATTTCGTTAACTACTTAGCATGTAGGATCTTACCCCCCGATTTTAGTTATCAGCAAAAGAAGAAATTTTTCACTGATCTTAAGCATTACTATTGGGATGAACCTCTTCTTTTCAAGCACTGTACAGACGGGGTATATAGGAGATGCATACCGGAGGATGAGATGGTAAGTGTCATGACTCACTGTCATAGTTCGCCATATGGGGGTCATGCTAGTAAATCCAAGACAGTAGCGAAGATTCTTCAATCTGGATTTTATTGGCCTACTTTGTTCAAAGACGTTCAAGATTTCGTCAGTGCATGCGACAGTTGTCAAAGAACGGGAAACATATCGAGACGTAACGAGATGCCCATGAATACAATTCTAGAGGTTGAGATTTTTGATGTTTGGGGAATTGATTTCATGGGACCATTCCCGTCGTCGTGTGGTAACAAGTTTATACTTGTGGCGGTAGATTATGTTTCGAAGTGGGTTGAAGCAATCGCCTCGCCAACGAATGACTCGAGAGTAGTAACCAGACTGTTTAAAAAGGTTATTTTTCCCAGATTCGGCGTTCCAAGAGTCGTGATAAGTGACGGAGGTACACATTTTACGGAACGC
Organism: Verbascum thapsus; assembly: GCA_963669365.1. Classification (NCBI taxonomy): domain Eukaryota; kingdom Viridiplantae; phylum Streptophyta; class Magnoliopsida; order Lamiales; family Scrophulariaceae; genus Verbascum; species Verbascum thapsus. The sequence goes on from OY770120.1 coordinate 8,150,447, forward strand.
CAATTCGAAGCTTTACTTACCAAGTATGGGGTTACACATAAAGTTGCTACACCATATCATCCCCAAACTAGTGGTCAAGTAGAAGTTTCGAATAGAGAGATCAAGGTTATTTTAGAAAAGACTGTCTCGAAATCAAGAAAGGATTGGTCTCTCAAGCTAGACGATGCCTTATGGGCATATCGTACCGCTTTCAAAACCCCAATAGGTACGACGCCATTTCGTCTTATTTATGGCAAATCTTGTCATTTACAGGTAGAACTCGAGCATACGGCATATTGGGCCGTCAAAGCTCTAAACTTTGATCTTAAAGATGCTGGTGAGCGAAGGATGCTACAGTTACATGAGCTTGACGAGTTAAGATTAGATGCATATGAGAATGCGCGGATCTACAAGGAGCGAACAAAGAAGTGGCACGACAAACAGATTCACCGACGAGAATTCAAGGAGGGCGATCTCGTTTTATTATTCAATTCACGTCTGAGACTGTTTTCGGGCAAATTACGATCAAGGTGGTCGAGACCATTTGTAGTTAAAACGGCATACCCATTCGGAGCTGTCGATATTTGGAGCAAAGGAACGGGAATATTTAAAGTCAATGGACAAAGACTTAAGCATTACATCGCGGGCGAACCGATCGAAAAAGCTATCACGTCGAGCCTTCGCGATGCTCGATCAAACCCAATCAATTAAGCATGGTAACGTCGAGCTAAAGACGTAAAACAAGCGCTTTTTGGGAGGCAACCCAAATGTATCCTTTACGTTTGTTTTCTTTTCGTTTATGTTTTTCTTTACTTTTGTTTTTATTTTTATTATTATTTTTCGAGTTTTGTAAGGCGTACGTACGCCGTGTAAAACGGCGTACAAACAACGGAGGCAGGGGTTTTTGTAGCATCCGCGTACGTACGCGAAATCACACGGCGCCTGTACGCCGAAATACATGGCGTACGTACGCCGTGTAAATCGGCGTACAATCAACGAGGGCAGATATTTTTAAAAGCTGTGGCGTACGTACGCACAATGAATGGCATACGTACGCCTAAATACACTGCGTACGGACGCAGCGTTAAATGGCGTATGTACGCAGGGTCGGGTTTAGAGTTTTTAAAACAGATTTTTATTACATTCAAACATAATCTTCATTCAAAACCGTCGAACTCGTCTCACCATCTCTCCCTTTTCTTCTCAACAGCTTGGAATCTCAACGAAGCTCACTCAACCTTGAAGATTCGAGCACTACATCACCATTGGGGTAAGGGATAGCTAAAACCCCTCTTTCAAATTCGAATTTGGTTTTGCGAATTAGGGTTTCAGAGATTTCGAAAATTTGGGCATAAAATTGGACGAACTTTGGTTTGATTACTTTGGTTTCGAATTGAATTAGTGGTATTGAACTTAGTTTCGCAAGATTAATGGCTACATTGTTGATTTAAGGCTTATCAAGTTAGGGTTTAAAATTGCGATTTGTGAATTGAGGTTTTGGAGTTTGCATTAGGTTGATTAGCGATCATTCTGAAAATACTTGCATCGTGATCATATTGTGGTGTTCGAATTTCTGCTTTAGATTATTTGGCGAATTCGGGTCGGATTGGATTTGGTTGATATTGTGTCCGTTTGGTTGAATTGTTGAATTCCGAGATAGGCTTGATCGAAGTAGTTTGGAATTGTTTGGATTGAGATTGGACTGAATCGGTTGGAATTGCGGTTGGTTTGCTTGGTATTGAATTTGTCGAGGACTTGGTCACTGAAAATCGAACGTTACTCCGCCGAAATTTTAAAAAATGGTTAGGACGAAGAATGCGTCTAAGGGAAAGGGTAAAGCTCCGGTGAGCTCTTCTCGAAGTCCACCCGAAGAACGGATAAATGATAGGAGTACTAGATTCGAAACACCGGAAACCGAGATGACTTGGCGACGTCTGATGTCGCACGCATTCTTAAAGGAACGGGCAATTCTATTCACCAAACCCAAATCAGTACGAACCTTAGCTACCGCCTACGATTGGAAAGGCTTCTCGAACATACTACCCAAGATCAATGTCACTTGGGTTCAGGAATTTTATGCAAATTGTGTCGAACACGAGAAATTATACGGACCGCGTAGGCACCGTCCCACAGTCAAGGTTCGGGGTGTCGAGGTCCACTTTGATACACATAACATACAACATGTACTCCAATTGCCAAATGTCGAAAGCCCGAGCGAATACTCAGAATTGTTAAAAGACACCACCCCACAATTCAAGTCCGAGATCACAAAAACAGTGGCGATTGAAGAGACACAATGGATTAGGCAGGGATCCACACTCAACCGAACTGAACTAAACCCGGTAGCGTCATTTTGGTACGAGTTCATACGCTACCGATTAATGCCCACGACGAACCGTTTTGAAGTAACACGCGCATGGGCTACTCTCATATATGCTATACTTAATAGGAAAGTCATCGACGAGACTAGAATCATACGAGAGAGCCTTTTTGAAGCTATAGAACGTTTAACCGCCGAAATGAGACATGACTCGGGGAGACGAAAGAATCCCTTGCTTTTCCCGGCACTTATACATTTACTCTGCGAACACTATGATGTCCCCGAGCTCCCCGACGATATTTTTGAGAATGCCGGCGATGACCTCGGCTATGATGATATCCCACGAGTTCCTCCACAGAAACGAGCACGACAGTCGACTGAGCCTTCCGATCTACCCCAGACAGATGTAGGGACTAGCTCGAGTGCTCTTGCACCCCCTCCGTCAGATCCATACTATGACCTGCTTGCCCAAATTCAAGCCGGCATCGCTGGGATTAACACTCGGATGGGCATCATAGAGTCTGACATCACGGGATTTAGGACCGATATTGCGGGATTTAGGACCGATATGGGTAATATGCAGACAGACATTGCGGCCATTAGAGCATGGCAGCGCCAAGAAGATGATCGGCGTAACCCCACCCCCGCAAACCCCACTGCCACCGACCTGGTCGACGATTTTATAGCCGGCATGGATTTTGAGAATGAACAAACAAACCACCCTGACGATGCCGCCTAGAGACCATCGACCGCCTTTCGCCTCACTTGGGTTTTTCTTTTCCTTTTTCTTTTTCCTTTCCTTTTTTATGTTTTCTGTTTTGTGTTTTAGGTTTCTCGTTTTCCTTTCGTTTTTTATGTTTTTATGTTTTTATGTTTTTAGACTTTAGGATGGAATGTAATGCCAAAGATGATTAATCCAAAAGTCTATTTCCTTTCTCTAGCTCCAGTGTTTTTTTTCTCTACAGTCTTCTCGATACAATACCTAGCAAAATCAGAACGATTGTCTCGACTCTCGCCAAGGTTATGTCCCTTTTTACGTTTATGCATGCATACATACACACGTTTATCACATTAGGGACAATGTGCGATTTAAGTTTGGGGGTTGTTTATGGAAACATAACACTTTTACTATGGATTATAGCTTTATCTTTGTGATCGTCGTACAACGATTGACTAAGTGATATGTAAGCCTGACTTTTTAATAAATATAACGCATGAACTTTTCTGTCGGTGATATCATCTGCTTAGTTACATTTTTCTGGCTAGTCACTAATACGTAGTAGTCCAAGGCATAGAAGTTGAGTGGATCACCCGTTTTCGAAACACATAGGTAGTGGCCTCCAAGTCTACCAACTTAGAACGTCTTCTGGCACAATTTGAAAAAAAAAAAAAATTTGATACACATAGAATCACTACTGCATGGATTAGTTCGTTTTGTGACCTTTAACACTTGAGTGATTAAGTCCGAAGGAGTCTCTTAAAACTTAACGCCCTATGGCTATCTAGCTTGGGAGTCGTTGACCCAAAACTCGTTAACGGGTGTCATAGAAAGTCTAAGAGAACGAACATTGCACAATCCTGTAAAGTATGAAATCGTTTGCACATGTGATTTACGCTAACAGCTCAATGTTGTGAACCAGTTAGACTCTAATATCTGTTAGATCAGTTGGTATAGATGGGCGCCACTCAAATTGTGCTAGAAACGCCACTCGACTATAATGCCTAAAGATGGCTTTATTCAGTGCTTTCTAGAAGCTTGTTTAACTCTGTGGTGTGATGTAACCAATGATTACGCGAATGCATGATCTTTTTCTAAAAAAAAAAAAAAATGTCGGGTCATTAGTTCACGTCGATTTTTGTACGATTGTATCACATTTTGATTTAGCAAAGATTCATTGATTTTGTGATTTTGTGGGTATATCATCTGCAAACCCTCACGAGACTATAACTCGTCCTTTTTGGGTAACAAAAAGGTTTAAAGGCTTGTTGCACATGCTAAGTGCAATCGTGTACTCTACGAAAATGAGTTTATCTTTAGTTTTTGTTTTTGTTTTTGTTTTTGTTTCTTTATTTCACCGTTTGTTCGAGGACGAACAAAAGCAAGTTTAGGGGGGTTGATAAACCTCATTTTTACGCGATCTCCATCACTCATTCGACACGTTTATTATAGAATTGCATCATATTTTTATCCCGCAAATGCGTTTAATGTTACTTTTGAGTGCCGTAGGAAATTTCTATGTTGCAAAAAGAAAAATACCAATTGTAGGCTAAAATCGAGAACGAGTTGACTGAAAGTTGCAGATACACGGCGTACAAGCGCCTTTATAAAAGGCGCACAGGCGCCGAAATACACGGCGTACGTACGCCGTGTTAAATCGCGTACAAACAACGAGGGCAAAGATTGTTGGCCATTTCGCGTACGAGCGCGGAAGTACACGGCGTACAGGCGCCATTTCATGAAGCGTACGTACGCCGTTCAATTCCGCGTACAGGCACAGTATTAGTCGGCGTACAGGCGCCGTTCAATCTCGCGTACAGGCGCGCGCTAATTACAGTCTAAACGCGGGAAAGCCCATATTCAGCCCAATTTCGGATTAATGTTCTAGATTAGGTATAAATACCCCCTCCGAACATTGTTTTAGGGTTCGACTTTTATTTTCTTGAATTGAGTTGTAAGGATTGGAGATCGAGAGACGAGATTCAAGATTTTGTAGACAATTTGATTCGACAACGGGTTTAATCAAAATTATTTTCTTTAATCTCTTTTAATTCTTGTCGTTTTATCATGTTTACATTATTAATTGTTTATCGTGCTTTCGTATCTATGGAGTAATCCATCTTATTCTGGAACCGGAAATAGCCCGATAATATGTTATCGATATAGATTATAGAATCGTTGATTTACATCGCGTATGCTTATGATTTGAATTCTTGATTATTAATGCTTGTGAATTTGCTGGCCACTTATTTGCATGTTCATAGATATTAGGCGAAAATTCTGAAAGGTGACGTCTATATCAGAACCCTAGAATTCAAACCTAGGATCCTAAATCACGAAAGTAGTTTTAGGTCTTTTGAGGAATCGATACACTATCATAGAGATTAATGAATCTGAGTTTAGTCTAATCATCACGAAAGTAGTTGATTAATTATCTTGGGTATTTTGTTATACTTCGACAGAAGATAGTAATTACAATTGGATAGTGTCCTTCATAAGTAGCAATAGTGATTTCATTGGTAATATAATTGAGTTGATAATGTTTATTGTGGTGAACCCTGAGTCCGGAATTTCCAATCATACATAACTTAAATCAATTTTCTTGCGTTCTGTTTAATTTACTTTACAACTTATATCGTGTTTTTATTAGGCTTAGATTACTGATAATTGATATCTAGTGCTTGATTATTCGGTCTTCGTGGGAACGATATCTTTTGTACTGCACCGAAGCCGTGCGCTTGCGGTTTAGGCACATCACCATGAGTGTCTATGCTTATTTGATCTTTGGTGTTAGAATTTTGATGGTTTTTGCGACGCTTGAACTTAAACATTGCCCGAGACGTGCAATAGCTTAAGTGTGGGGGTATTTGATAACGTGTGTTTTGAACACGTTTTGCTTGTTTAAATTGGTATTGTTTGTCACATTTTTAGCCTCTTTCTCATGGATTTGTGCTTTATTTGCTATTACTAGGTGTTTGTATGATGAATGGACAAAAACGTGATGAAAAGCTTGAAAAACGACGAAGTTTGGTTTGGTACAAGAAGTGCCGGCAGAATACACACAAGAATTAAGCGTGCCCACGCTTAAATATGGCGAGGATTCTGCTGAGATGAAATAAAATTCGGCTGGAATTTTATTTTTATGAAGAATTCGACTTTTATGATATATTTTCCCTTTCCAAAGTTGTTGGGAATTATTTCCTTTTATTTTATTTCCTTTTTGAACAATCTTAGTTTAGGTAGGATTCTTAAAATCCTATTCTAATTTGTTTCCTTATCGAGATAGGACTCTTTTAGGGTTTAAATAAGTGGAATTCTATTCCACATGGGGCTCTCTCGATTTTTATTCACGTTAGTTTATTTCTGTTCTTCCAAGCTTTCGAATTCAAGACATTGTAGACGTTTTTGATTATGTGTTGCTAAACACATAATTCTAGTTGAAGGATTTTCGAGGTTTGATTTCTGTTAATTCGTGAAATTTGAATTGTACTTTTAATTTCTTTGTTCTTCGAGTATTTGCTTTTTCTCGGTGATTCGTTGTCAATATATTTTACTCGGTTAATTAATCTGGCCAATTGGTTAATCGTTAGAATTATATTTCGCTAATTAGGGCCCAGATCCGTAATTATTTGGTAACCCCTAATAATCGTAGCAGTTAGCGACGTTGATTATTTAATCGTTTTCGATTAGTCGTTATGGGAATTAGTGATCCGGTTTAAATAATCCGAGCTTGCATGTTTATTGATCGAAATTAGTGTTTTTCTAGTGCTTGAATGCTATCGATAGATTAAATCCTAAGAGCTTGTTTAGGGTTGTCTGATTGATAAGAGCAGTAATCAAAGAGCTTGTTTTGATTATCGAAGACATAAGGAAAAACGAGGTCGTCAGAGCTTGTTGACGACTATAGCTAATTTACTCTAGAACATTGAACTATCATATAAATTGATGATCGAATTATAGAATTAATACCGAGATATCCGGAGACTAAAACTTCTCAATTTATTGAATCCGACTCTACTCTTATTGCGTTTACTTAATTTACGTCTTTTAATTTCATTTAGTTAATCAATCCAAAATCCCCTCTTTTTATCGATATTAGTAACTTAGGAATTATTTCTACACCATTCCCTGTGGATCGACCCTACTTATCGCTATTTACAAATCTTTTTAAGTAGGTAATTTCTTTTTGTTGGATTCGACACCCACCACCCTAGCCCCATTACAACCTTGAATAAAAGACCTTTTGATTCTTTTGTGCACATTTTCGATAGTAGTGACGATTTTGGTGTATAAGCAAGCCTATGGGATCACATTGACACGTTAAGACTCGAGCGAAACACGTTAAACCTTATACACGAGTGTTGGGGAGGATTGTGAGAATAGTCGTCTAATATCGTGCATTCTTATTTTTCGAATAAAATTGTTTTGTTGGTTTTGATTTAATGTGGTATTGAGGTCTTCGATTATTTGCATGCGTCTTCTTGTCATTCTTGATTTTTGTTCTTCGGTCCATGATTTTCTATGCTTATTTGATCTAGTGTTGGAATTTTGTTGATTTTTGCGATGCTTGAACTTAAACATTACCCGAGACGTGCAATAGCATAAGTGTGGGGGTATTTGTTAACGTGTATTTTGTGCATGTTTCATGTGTTTTATACGGCGTCATTTGTTATGTTTTTATTCACTATCTCATGTTTTTGTGCTTATATTGAAAGGATTAGGTGTTTGCATAGAGAAGAGATGAAAAGGTGCTAAAACGGGCTTGAAAAGACTTGAAGTATTTGGAGGCAAAAATATGGCAGCAAAAACTTTGTTCATTTTAGGCGTGATCACGCTTAACTCCTACAAACTTTCTGCCCAAGAACACACAGATCCGCTGAAGTTGACTTTGACCGCTGGGATTGACTTTGACTGCTGGAATGAAGAGAAAACGGCTGGAATTATGTTTCCTAGTTTTCAGGAATTATTTTCTTTGATTTTATTTCCTTTTTGAAGAGTTTTAGTTTAGGTAGGATTCTTAAAATCATATTCTAATTAGTTTCCTTATCTAGATAGTACTCTTTTAGGGTTTAAATAAGTGGAATTCTATTCCACAAAACTCTCTCTCGATTTTTATTCACGTTTTGGCTTGCTTCGTACGTACGTTTTCTTTTTCCAGGCTTTCGTATTCAAGATATTGTAGACTTTTTTGATTATGTGTTGCTAAACACATAATTCTAGTTGAAGAATTTTCGAGGTTTGATTTCTTTTAATTCGTGAAATTTGAATTGTGCTTTTAAATTCTTTGTTCTTCGAGTATTTGCTTTTTCCCGGTGATTTATTGTTAATATATATTGATCGATTAATTAATCTGGTCAATTGATTAATCATTAGAATTATATTTCGCTAATTAGGATCCAAATCCGTTATTGTTTGGTAAACCCTAATAATCGTAGCAATTAATGACGTTGATTATGGACAAGTTTTCAATTAGTCGTTATGGGAATTAGTAATCTAGTTTAAATAAACTGAGCTTGTGCGTTTATTGATTAGAATTGGTGTTTTTCTAGTGCATGAAAGCTATCGATAGGCTAAATCCTAAGAGCTTGTTTAGGGTTGTCTAGTTGATAAGAGAAGTAATTAAAGAGCTTATTTTGGTTATCGACGACGTAAGGAAACGAGGTCGTTAGAGCTTGTTAACGACTATAGCCAGTTTACTCGAAAACATTGAACTATCATATAAATTGATGATCGAATTATAGAATCAATACCGAGATATCCGAAGACTAGAACTTCTCAATTTATTGAATTCGATTTTACTTTTACTGCGTTTAATTAATTTACGTCTTTTAATTTGTTTTAGTTAATCAAATTCAAAACCCTCTTTTAATCGATATTAGTAAATTATGAATTAATTCTACACCATTCTCTGTGGATCGACCCTACTTATCACTGGTTACAAATTATTTTTAGTAGGTTTTATTTTTGTTGGATTCGACACCCACCATACAACCTTTCGCACATTTACGAATCAAATCAATCATTATTTCACTTTTTCTTTCATACTTTTTAATTTTTTATCTATAATTATTTATATTTTATTCACAAAATCATTATATACAACTAACACAATTATTCTACATCATCCATCAACCTATCACTATTGATTTACATTTTACAACTTTCAACCTATTTTTAAAAATATAAACAAAATAATTTAGTATTTTGAGAAGTTTGACCTTTTATATTTATTTATTATTTCTTAACTAATTCAGCAGAGCTCCAAATCTCATCAAAAATGAAATTGTGTTCAAGCTTGATTTATATGTTATTTAATATAAATCAAGTTTAAACAAGCTATTAATGATAAAGTATCAAATAATCTATTTTGTATTTCAGCCTTAGATGTGAGCATAAACATCAATTCTTCTTCCTCTTTTCTTTAGAATAATTTAATTTGGTAAGAATGTTATTCCTTGACGGATAAAAGAGCAAATTAAGTTTTGCTAGAACTAGAAGAAAGCTTTGATGGGCTTCATATTACAAAATTGTCATAATTTACACATAATTGGCAGCCATAGAAATTCCAAAAGTGAAAAGTCTATTGTCTAACTCACCAAATAAGAAACTAATAATTAATAAACTTATTTCTTTGAATAGATAATTATTTATTAAATATCTAAAAAAAATATAATAATTAATACAAGAAAATGACATTTAAGAGTTGGAAAAGGATGAACAAAATGCATGTGCATTTCGGACCATTATACGTATCGAAAATTGAATGCATGCCCGAAATTTCGCATTGACCAAACTATGTCACTTCTTCTTTCTGTTTCATGCAATAAATCTACAGATATTATATTATATTATAAATACAAACATTTTCTTAATGTATACAATGGGCTCAATAAATTCTCCGCGTTTCTTTATTTTCAATTATTATTTTAGGCGCACAAACATATCTATATCTATAAATAAATGAAATAGTGATGTTACATGTTTTTTTTTTTTTTTTAATTTTCTGCCCCACAACTATTTTATTTTATCTTTTTTGAATTTTAATAAGAAATACATGTAGAAAATGTAACTGAGTGGGCTCACTTAATTAATTAAAACTTACCATAATAAAGTAATATTTTACCATATAAGTGAAGTATTTAAAAATTGAGGTTTAATTAACTAATTATTTATAACATGCATCATTAGAGTGGTTCGAAAGAACTTAGAACTAAGAAGGGTTTAGTATACTACTATTTCTTAGTCAAAATAGTTATACAAATGAAGCTTTTTTTTTCTTTTTCTGTAAACTTAGATGTCAAAATAGAATCATATTGGGCGGCAAAATCTCAAAAAAGTTAAAACAATTTCATGTACGTGTTTGAATAATAGAATAATAAAATTGAATATTGAAGGTGATGATAAACGCGTTTATTGGGCCACCATTGCCTAATGCAAAATCCAATTTGAGAACTTAGAAAAAGATGGTTTGATGTTTGCGCGTGCCATGTGATTTTGTGTCCCCCTTTAGTTCATCCATCCTTATTCCTTTTGTGCTTCTCTCATTTTCAGTCTATAAAGACCTTATAAATGTATTTTAACATATTTATAATTTACTTAATTGATCTAAAAGATAGAAAAATATTCTTCCTTTTTTTGTGTTTGAATTTTTTTTTTTATTTAATTTGTAAAGTAGTGTCATAACTATCTTATTTTGTTTTATTGAAAAATGTTTTGTGGATGAGAATGTTGAAGATATCACTCAAATTAGTTGGGACGAGGAGATGAAAAAAATAAAAATATTAAGTTTATCAAAGAAAATATCCAAAAAAAAATAGGTATTTTAATTTTCTTAGCTAAATAAGATGGATAACTTAAAAAAAAAAAAAAAAAAGATAGAAAGAGAGCATAGGATAAGATATACACATTATATATATATATATAACTAACACAATTATTTAACACATCATAATATCACTATTTATAACAACTTCCAATCAAATTTTAAAAATATAATCAAACACACATCATTTTCATCCGAATTTAAATAACACATTTTTTTTTTCAAAATATCTTAAAAAAGATTAAACAAACATAACCCTAAACTTTTTAAATCCAACTTCCTCATTCAATATGGGATAGTAATTACATTAAATTGAAGTCATCCAATCTAAGGATTATTTTTGTATAGATTAACGTAAATATATTACAATCATCATTACAACAGCGACTGACAACCAGTAATCGGTACCAAAATCTGTTTTCCATAAATCGAATTGAATTGGATTGGACCCATATCAAATTAGCACAGATTTTATCACACTTCTAATATTGGAACTACTTTTTATGAATTAATGTTTCTGGGTCATATTAACTGGATGGAACTCGTCCGTCTCGAGAGTGCCCTAAAAATGATCATTTGTATTAGGGTTAAATTGTAGTCAAAGTAATAACCCCGATGTATTTAGCTTTAGCAAATAACCCCCCGAAGTATAAAATTTTGGCAAGTAACCACTTTTGTTAAGTTGACCGTTAGTCAACGGTTAACTTTATGGGCAAACTTGTAATTTATATATTAAAACAAGAAACAAAAAAAATTAATTTTGCCCATTAACTTAACCGTTGACTAACGGTCAACTTAACAGAAATGGTTACTTGCCAAAATTTCATACCTCGGGGGGTTATTTGCTAAAGCTAAATACCTCGGGGGTTATATACAAAAAGCCCATAATAATTTAAACAAAGTCAAATAATACACTTTTAGACTCAGTTAATTTGCGAATGTAATAAGATTTTGGGAACATTTGGTTTGTACATCTCACCAACTTTCTTCAATTGATCTTGCATGGACGTGTGGGGAAAGAGTTGAAGTTACTCTATGGAAGATTTGGAATAAGAGCATCTCCAATGGAGATCACTAAAATGGTGTAAGTTTTTCACCATTTTAGTGTCTGCTATAGTAATGTTGCTCCAATGTATAACACTAAATTTCACTCTAAAAGTATATTCCACATAATATTCCTTTTTAACCTCATTTACTATTGTTTCTTATATTTTACAAATAACACCCTACATTTATTTCTTTATTACATATTCATCCAAGTTAATATTTTTTTATATTTTATAAACTTATAAAATGATTATTTAATAATAATACGTAATATATATTTTTTTAATATTTTATCAATTAAATTAAATATCAACGAAACTAACTGACAGTAAAATAATGGACTAATCGTAACATTTTCGAAATTTTTAAAACTAACATATATAAAATTTTCAAAAAATAACATATATAAAAATATAATATATATTTAATCGTAACATTTTTAAAATTTAGGGACTTAATTGTAATGGACCTAATTGTAAACTTTGATAAATATATATACTAAATTGAATAACAAAAGAAAAAAGAAAAATTAAAAAAAATACAATTCACCCACGGCAAATTTGCCGTGGGTGGACCCCATTTTTGCCGTTCCATTGGAGCACCATTTTGGTGCTCCAACACCAAAATGGTGCTCCATTGGAGATGCCCTTAATTGAGCAAAATAATAACATTAACTCTCGTTCGGTTTGGATATATATAGCTAATACCCTCTAAGATATGATTATTACCTACTAATATCATGTTAGTTAGTTTGGATTATGTCTTATCAAATGATGATTACTTATTTATTTTTTATGCATTATTGTTATTATAATTTTTAGAATATAAGACTAACTCGAGGTTTAAGGTTGGGTGCTAATAGATATTGGAGTTAAGTTAGCTACAATTTAGATGAACAAATATTCGAGTTTGAATTATCTCCTTGAATTTAAGTATGGTTCTAAAATATGTTATTAATAAACTACAATTGTTATATAATTATTTATAAGATAAGTGAATTATTTTGAGTTTGGCTAAATTCTTTTTGATTGCTAAACCAACCTATTTTTCCTAATAAAAGAGAGTAGCTTTTTTTTTTGGGACCACCATTTCGAATCCATCCCACTAAAAATATTCACCAATATGTTCCAAACTCGAATACTTCTCAATACACGGATCCTCTAATTTGTATGGAGTTTTATCTTTATATATATATATATATATTATATATATACACTTCATGTTTCCTTTTAACAAATTATATGCTTGACGTGGATTATAAACTTTTTTCTTGTATATGTGATATGAGTTACTAGATGAAACACAAAATTTAAACATAAGAATTGAAGTGTATTTTTAATGTTAAAGAAAGTGTGTATGCATATAAAGAAAACATGTAATATAATGTAAAATTTCAACAACTCCTTATACAAATATTAATTTAACTTTTGTAGATATAATAAATCCAGTATGAAAAAAAGTAACTGATAGAAATTACTCTCTCATTCACAACATTTCTTACCGTGGAAACTTTTAGCAGAAAATTATTTCATTGAGCTGAATTATAAGAAAATATTACAATTCAATAAATAGAAACTAAACAACAACAAATAGAAATAAAACGACAAATAATGAATTTCTTAATTGAAGTGTTCTAAGTTGATAAAAGTTTATTTATTTCTTAAAATGGCCTTAATTGTAATTAATTAATACTTATGAAGGTGAAATTATATTAATTAAATACAATAGAGGGGGGGGGGGAGGAAACGGCTAATAAAATTTTCTATTGAAGATTATCATAAAAGTTACAAAACATTGTATCAAACTAAGTCAGTATAATCAAAATAATAACAAATACTTTCATGAAATATAAAATTCATGTCAATATACCAAACATAAAAGAGTATAAATACTATATCTAAATACGATGTACCAGCTGTGACAGCATGAAAGGCAAGATCTATCGTACTACAATTAAATGCTGCTGAAATTGTGTTCCAATTTTTCTCATCTTAAACTTCAAATAGAAGTTAATGAAAGCATATGCAAAAATAAAATATATATCTTTTTAAAAATTAAATTGGATTCGTTAGAAAAATTCGGAAAGTTGGAAAGGGCAAAAAAAGAAGAAAAGATGGGTTGGCACGCACCCCTAAGATGCCAAAGATAAATTCATCTCGCTCGGTGACCACCGCCAAACACATCCCACCACCACTTTTTTTTTTTTTTTCTTAATAAGTATCCCATATTTATTTTATAGTATATTATCATTTTAATATTATCATCTTTTAATTTAAAAGGCAAAGTAGATAAATAAATAATATAAGATTAAATATGTATCATGTGAATTCTATGTGGAAATAAAATTTAACTCGATCAATGAAAATATATGTTGTACTTTAATAGATGGTGGACTGCACTTGGTAATTTTAAGTTGTTTGCGTATTTATTTGGTAATATCAAGTGTATTCTTAGTTTTCAAATAATGTGTCTTCGAGCTTATTTTATTGGGCAACGAATTCAATGCACAACTCAAGACCATAATATGTTAATATTGTTATTACATAAAATTCACTAAATTAAATTATGAAAAATAGTATTGTTATTAGTAGGACCCATCAATAATAAAATTAATTTTTACTAAAATTAATAGAGATGGATAAATGATAATATAAAGAAAATAGTAAATACCGATACTTTATTTTATATATCATAGATCTAGTCAATTGGTGCAGTTTTATCATACGTATGGTTGGATAGAGTAAGTGAACTTTTGCAGTCATAGTTTCTGAAATCAGTCATTTTGAACCAACGATTTTAATATCGAATCAATCTATTATACATTTATCTACACCACTAGCTACTACGCACACTTAAGGATACTTGTTGTCTACATAAATTGTTCTTCCTATTCAATACAATTATATTATTATTATTCATGTGATTATATATATATGAAACTCATACATAGTCGATAGAACAATTGCATATCATGGAAATTCATGGCTACTAAGAAGCCCGATTATGCTAGGAATAGGCAATAACAATATTTCAGTTTAAAGGAACGTCCGATAGCTAACTAACTCATTGCAAAGCGCAATTTAATACTTTGTCAAAAGCAAACCTCTAAATGCAATCTATTTTAATTACATATAAATAAATTAAAGCCTTCATCAATCTCATCTCTCATCCAAATTTGGTTTTTTCATACATATATAACTTGGACGACAATTTTACACAACGCGGAATACATCAATGCATATATAATTTGGACCTCAAATCATATACTAAGGCGGAATCCATACTAAATTTTATTCTTCTAAGTAAGCATATATCGGTCCTACATAGAATTTGACATAGAAAAAAAGAAGTTGACTCTATGCTAATGCCTTCCTAATTTTGCCTTCTTTAATACTATCTACCTGCCCCCTAACCTTATACATAGTAGTCACCATCCACATATTTCCCATACTTGTCATCTCTATTTATTACCACTTCCTCCCAAGCTCAACCATACCATAATACTTCCCTTTCTTTCATGCAATTTATTTTACTTCTTTCATTCTCCTAGCCTAGCTCCCCCCTTCCATTTCAGAATCAAAACCTTCTTTATTATTATCATATATATATGTCAAGTATTATGGCAGCCCTGAAAATGATTTTGTTGGTGACATTATTGTTATTTTGTTGTAATATTAATGGTGGGAAGTCGGATTATTTGGAGTCGGAGTGCTTGGAAGTTCCGGCGTCGGAGTTTGTGGGTTCGGTGAGGTCTACAATAGGCATAATCCGGCAAGTCATTTCAATGGTGTCTGAGTTCGCCGGAGTATTTGGAGATTTCAGGCAATCTAACGCCGTTTCCGACTGTCTTGATTTGATGGATCTTTCTGTGGACCAGTTGAGCTGGACTGTTTCTGCTTCCCAGAATCCAAATGGTATTGTTACGACAACTTTTTCTTGATGATTTTGCTTTTGCTTTTGTTAAAGTTTTGATTTGCTTTTAATCTTGTGTCCATGTCTTTGGATGAAAGAGAAAAGTAGAAAGGGATTCTGCATGGGAATTAACACTTTTACTTTAAATCATGGTCTAAAAGTTAAACAAACTACTGTGTTTTTCTTGTTGATTTGGGTATAATTATTAGTTGTTTAAGAAGGGCTTATGACAATTTTATCTGACAAATTTTATAACATGTTGTCTCCAGTGGAATCGAATTGTTATAACAAATCAATTTTATTGGATCCAACTTATTGTAAAAAAAAAATCTGAAATAAATTTTGTCAATCTAACTAGTACTAATTGAAAAAATTCAGTATAATATATAACAGTTTATTTGATTGCTTCATAACTTCTGTTTTCATGTCACTTTCTTAAGAGATTATGATCAATATTTTAACCAATATAAATTATATAGTCAAAGCTCGTTTGGAGATATAATTCCTCCAATGTTATTGCTAGTTAAAATTATGTAATCTTACCATCACTCCAATTTTTTAATATTGGATTCCGTTTCATAAAACAAAATAATATTTTAAAATACTTGACATTAACTTATATGATATGAAATATGAAACATACCATTCGTACTAATTATCATTTAGAATACCACCGCTGACTTTTTTTTTATTCAAAAAATATGTTCAAACTTAATTTATCACATATATATATAACGTGGCAGGCCACTATAACAAAAGGTAGCAGAAAAGAGTCTTCATATTGATACCACTAAATTACATTGCACTAACAATGATGTTTAATTTTTTCAACTTACAGCCAAAGATAATAGCACAGGAAATGTGAGTTCTGATATGAAGACATGGTTAAGTGGAGCACTTATAAATCAAGACACTTGCAAAGAAGGTTTTGATGGTACAAATGGCATTGTCAAAAATTTGGTTGCTGGTAGCCTAGATCAAGTTACCTCATTAGTCTATAACATTCTTACCATGGTTAAGTCAACTCCCCATTCAACCCCACCTAAAGTTAGCCCTTCTAGTGGCGGCAGAGGTGGTGGTTCCGGTGGCCGGAAACTTATAACCAGTGACAAATTTCCAAATTGGTTGAAATCCCATGACCGGAAACTCCTCCAAGCCGCCAATGGCGCGGTGGCGGATGCAGTGGTGGCGGCGGATGGGACCGGGAATTTTACTAGCATCGAGGATGCTATTAAGGCGGCACCGGAGTATAGTAGCACAAGATATGTGATATATGTTAAGAGAGGTGTTTATAAGGAGTATGTGGAGATTAGTAAGAAGAAATGGAACATTATGTTGATTGGAGATGGGATGAATGTTACCGTTATTTCGGGTAATCGTAACTTCATCGATGGATGGACCACGTACCGATCTGCAACATTTGGTAAGATTTATTTTTCGACTCGTTTATATCTCTATATTTTCCATGCAAATAATTCATCAATAATTTTGCTGATAAATTTTTTAAGTTGTGTTTGGATTGATAAATTTAGAGTTATGGATTTTGAATTTGTGTACAAGAAAGCATTTAGATAGGTACATGTTACCCCAGTTAGGTACAAACTTTAAGGTAAATATTTAGCATTTGATTTGTACGAGTAGATTAAGAAATTTTTGTTCAATTCAAATATATGGAACTACCCATCTTGTGATTGATGTTTTTTTTTTTCAAATATTGGTCAAGTTTTATTATATTGAACACAACCAAATGAATATAGGTTCGGCCAAATTATGTTATGTTAAATTATGGCATAAATTCTGCAGACATGATGGGCCCTAATTCAGTTCTCTGCAATTTTTTAAAATAGTCCATAAGTCACTAGGTTCAATTAATGTTGGGATTAGATTTAAATTTTATAGGTTAGACTTAGAGTTAAGACACATGTTCTATGCATCAATATTCAACAGTATAATTCAATGCAGTACAGATCTATAGGGGCCAACAAAGAATTTATTGCTTTGCTTGGATAATAAGCGTATATAATGTATATTTATTATACTTTAGATTATCACATGTCGAGTATTTATGTTTCAAAATTAATATCTTATGTTTTATATGCTCATTATTATATCTATAAAATTATTTTTAGTTGATATTTTTGACCTAGTTAATGTATTTATTATTCTTAACATTTTTAATCATTTCATCCTCCTCCCAAAACATGAAAATAATAGAATTATATTCATACATCTATGTATATGTATAATAAAAAAAGAAATATAATTGAAATGATATAACACATGGAACATTTCGCGTGGCATGTTGGTCACTTTGTCTATCTATTTCATTATTTAATTAATCGTTACCTATTTATGATCCAATAAATTATTGGCCCCCAAGATGCAATCTCTTTAACAATATAGATATTAATTTTTACGCAAAAACACAATCATCACAAAACCCCATACCTAGTCAACCTAAGCATGTTCCAGTGGGCTCCATAACATTAATATTTTCTTCATTTGTTGGGTTGTCTTCATTTATTTATTGAACAATTCAAATTCTTATGGTAGTCCCAAAAAAATTTTGTACGTCGGTGGATGTAGTTTCCTATCTTGTCTGGCGCAAATTTTTTTAATTTTATTTTAATTTACATTTGAAAGTTATTATAGACTATCCATAGTTTTCAAATTTTCTATTCAAATTGATATTAATATAGTTAAGCATTAATGTACGTTGATGGAATCCTAGTTAGCAAAATTTTCTATTTCAAAATAATATTTATATCGTTCGTTAACGTATAATTTTTGTGACGAATGCAGCTGTGAAAGGACAAGGATTCATAGCACGTGACATAACATTTGAGAACACAGCAGGGCCAGACAAGCACCAAGCGGTTGCCTTCCGGTCGGACTCAGACCTGTCGGTGCTATACCGTTGTGCATTCACAGGCTACCAAGACACGTTATACGCCCACTCACAGCGCCAATTCTACAGGGAATGCAAGATCACTGGCACCGTTGATTTCATATTCGGTGATGGAACCGTCGTTTTCCAAAACTGTGAAATCCTGGCCCGAAAAGGCCTCCCCAATCAAAAGAACACCATCACGGCTCAGGGTCGAAAAGAACCCGTAGAAAATACGGGCTTTTCGATCCAGTTCTGCAACATATCTGTTGAACCTGATGTGTTAAATTCCACGCAGACGTATTTAGGCAGGCCTTGGAAACTGTATTCACGCACGGTGATCATGCAGTCGTACATTAGCAACGCCATAAGGCCCGAGGGATGGCTAGAATGGAATGCGGATTTTGCGTTGGATACGTTGTTTTATGGGGAGTATTCGAATTATGGACCGGGAGCTGGGTTAGGGGCACGTGTGAAATGGCCTGGTTATCACGTGTTTAACAATTCGGCTGAAGCTAGTAACTTCACTGTGTCTCAGTTCATTATTGGGAATACGTGGTTGCCTTCTACAGGGGTTAAGTTCACATCGGGCCTGGCGGTTTGAAATTGAAAAATCCAGATTACTCGTTTGAATGAGATGAGCACAAGGAATATTGAAATTAATTTTTTCTTTTGTCTTGTTTTTGTGCATTTATTTTTGTATTTTTGGATGAAAATGCAGTTTGCGATTTGTATTTTTATGATCGCCTGATTTCGTGATTGTTTCGGTATGATTAATGATACAAGTATTAATATGTAGGATAATATTTTCTCATATCTGTATATATACCCTAAGTATTAAACTATGAATATGGCTTAGAATGTTTTAAAGTTTCTTACTTTCAGATGAAGATTGAACTAACCTAATATAGAAATTATTCTAAGAAAAATGTGAAGTTAATTAGTAATAATTTACTTGAATAGATTTCATTAAGAAATAGATTTCTATATCAAGGGATGTAAAGAAAGTCAATTTGTTTATTGTCACTAATCCTAGTACGTAAACGAGGCCACAAACATAAAATTTATAATGGGCGAGGAGTATTTTCAGGAGAAAAAATATAAATGAAGTTCCTTGGTAAGAGAAGAAAAATCGGAGAAAATGTTATTAAGGACACAATGTACATCATCCATTCTCTATAGTCTATACCATTGAAAATGCATGCAGAATTTATCAACATGTCCTAAAATTTCTCTTCTCAAGACCACATAGTCCTTGCTAAAGCATGAGACAACATAGGAAATTCATTCATAAACTAAATTAATTTAAAATAAAAAAACAAACAATAATCCTGCCTTGGCATAATTCATAACACAGCCAAGGTGGAGAGAAAATAATCCTCCAGCCAGCAATGGCTTTCCAGGATTTCGACCAGATCTCACAACGCAGACAACAAGAACGACAACAAAAAAAGAGAAAGAAGATCACAATTGCCATTTCTTCCATCGTCGTTGTCCTTCTCATTGCAGGTGTTGCTGTTGGCGCTGTAGTCTACAACAACAATAACAACAAAAACGAGTCGACTGGGGAGAATAATAACAAGGCCGCCCCTAAACCCGTTATCACTGCCGAAAAAGCTGTAAAAACGGTATGTGCACAGACAGATTATAAGGAAACATGTGAAGAAAGCCTGATGAAGAGTGTAAAAAGTAATGCAAAGCCCATGGATATCCTCAAGGCTTCATTTGCTGCAGCCTCGGTGGAGATCGATAAGGTTATCAAAGAGGCATCGAGTCTCAAATTCGACACCCCGTTTAAGAAGGCAGCATTTGATGATTGTTTAGTACTACTTGGTGATGCAAAGGAAGAGCTAAACAGCTCAATTTCGAGTGTTAAGGAGGACGATATGAACATGGCGGATATAAACAATTGGTTGAGCGCTGTGTTATCGTATCAACAGACGTGTGTGGATGGTTTCCCAGACGGAGAGGAAAAGGCTTCGTTGCAAAAGCTATTGAAAAGTGTTCGTGAACTTGGAGGGAATGCCCTTGCCATTTTATCGGAAATGTCGTCTATGGTGTCCATGTTTGAAGTGCCTGCTAATGTGAAACGGAACCTTTTGTCCACGGATGAAGACTGGTTTCCACAATGGATCAGTCAGGAGTATAGGAGAATCTTGAAAGGCGGTGCGCCGGATATTACTCCCAATGTCACCGTCGCTAAAGACGGTACTGGAAATTTTACTACCGTCAATGCTGCTTTGAATGCCATTCCTGAGAAATACACGGGGCGGTATGCATGCATGCTTTTTTTTTTCCTTTTCTCCCATTTTGATGAAGGGAAAAATTGCAATATTAGTCTCCTTATTTATAAATCTGCAAAATTAGTCGCGTAAGATATTTATTTTTAATTGCAATTCTGGTAAAATCCTTTAGTAAGGATGGAATTTCGCGCATGTTGAGCAAATGCACGTGATCAAAATAGCGACAAAATATATCGTATTGAGCTAATGATG
The DNA here is from genome assembly GCA_963669365.1 of Verbascum thapsus. NCBI lineage: Eukaryota > Viridiplantae > Streptophyta > Magnoliopsida > Lamiales > Scrophulariaceae > Verbascum > Verbascum thapsus. The sequence continues at coordinate 8,171,627 of OY770120.1, forward strand.
CAATTTTCCCTTTCAAATGTTATTATACCTTTGTCATACAAATAATGTCTGAATTTGTATCTCAAATGTTAAATGTACATGTGATTCTGATGCAGATATGTAATTTATATCAAGGAAGGTGTATATGATGAAAGTGTTACTGTGACGAAGAAGATGGTTAATATTACAATGTATGGTGATGGATCACAGAAGAGCATCATCACTGGAAGCAAAAATTTTGTAGATGGAGTACCAACATTTCAGACTGCTACATTTGGTAATAATCTCTCTCTCTCTCTCTCTCTCTCTCTCTCTCTCTCTCTCTCTCTCTCTATATATATATATATATATATATATATATATAACCAAATGCGATTGATTTTTGCATGCAGCTGCTCAAGGAGAAGGATTCATGGCTCAGTCGATCGGGTTTAGGAACACGGCCGGGCCAGAGAAGCACCAAGCAGTGGCTCTGAGGGTCCAATCCGACCGTTCAATCTTTATCAACTGCAGAATGGAAGGCTTTCAAGACACATTATACGCTCAAACACACAGACAGTTCTACCGAGGATGTTACATAACGGGGACTGTAGATTTCATCTTTGGGGACGCAGCTGCCATATTCCAGAACTGCATGATCTACGTGAGACGACCAATGGACAATCAGCAGAACATTGTGACAGCTCAAGGCAGGTTGGACAAGAGGCAAACGACGGGAATTGTGATTCAGAATTGTCGTATATTGGCAGACGAAAAGCTTGAGCCGGAGAAGAGTAAGTTCAGGAGTTACTTAGGCAGGCCATGGAAGGAGTTTTCGAGGACTGTTGTTATGGAGACGGAGATTGGCGATCTCATTCAGCCACAAGGGTGGATGGAGTGGGAAGGTGATTTTGCACTTAAAACGCTTTATTATGCGGAGTTTAATAATAAAGGGGCAGGTGCTGATACGAGTGGACGAGTGAAATGGGAAGGGTATAAGAAGGTTATTAACAAGGATGAAGCAATGAAGTTTACAGTTGGTCCATTCTTGCAGGGTGAAACATGGTTGAAGAGTCCTAATGTTCCCGTGCGTTTTGGCATGTTTACTTAGAGATCTTGTTTGTATTAGGACATACAATACAATACAATACAACTCTTTTTTCTAATCCCATTCCGGCTCAGTTCGGTTTGGTGCTGAGATGATTACTTATCAAAGATATTTTTCTTGAAATGTACATGACGAGTGTGATTTGCGTTCTATATATGATTGACTTCGGTTTGATCAAGCCTTATGCGGGCTAAACTTTCCCTATTTATTTTTTCGCCATTTTTAATATAGAATACTGTAATGTGTTTTTTCCATCGTAATTTACCTTATTTCATATATATATATATATATATACATATATTTTATCTTTTTGGATATAGAAATAATGCAATGTATTTTAATTTACCTAACTTCATTTATTTATGTATGCTATTCAAGCCCAAACTACATTGGGCTTACAATCTGACTGTTCAGATAAACAAGATGAGGTCCAGACTTAGATACAAGCCCATTTGCGGAAGGACTGGATGTGCAAACTCAAAAACACGGAGGGACTAATGTTGCAATTATGCGTTAGATATATATATTGTTCCTCTAGGGTTTGTGATTCATTATTCATTGTTTCAGCTCAATAGCCGTCATATAGAAATCGATATACAAACCCTAAAAACTCTTCTACTTGTTCTTGTAATCGTTTATTCTTTCTTTTACTGAATAAAATCCTTTTTCCATATCTTCCTGTTTTTCCTTGATTTTCAACATGGTATCAAGAGCCTAACTCCTTGGGTTCTTGTTATCCTTCGTTTTTTTTCTGTTTACACATCGGTGCTCGTTGTTTCGACATCTCGCCGGAACTGTTTTGTGGTTATTGTACCGCCTTCCGATAGTATCATTAATCGGCTAGTCTAGTTGTTGTTTGCGAAGAATGTGCATGTGTGGTGTTGAACAGACGCAAGTCGTTTTTTGCTCCCAAGGGTGAATCGGTGTTATTTTCTAACCGATCTTGGTGTTTGTGCCCTTAAAAACGAAGATCGGGACATCTTTAACCAGATCGGGTAGTTCTCGTGTTTTTTGAGAATTTTTTGCTTCGATCTGGTATTTTTCGTGAGCCTATTGCTCAGATCTGGTAGTTCTCGTTTTTTTTGAGAAAGTTGCTGCTCAGATCTGGCCATCACTGTACATGTTCTTGATCTGCTGTGTTCTGTTCAGAAGTATCTTCGCCGGTGTAGCCATTCTTCGGTGGTTTCTTGGTTCGATCCACCAAATATCGGTATCGTTCCTTTTTTATCAGTTGATTCATATCGTTTTTTATATAATGATGTGTAATACTTTTTCTTTCCCTTCCTGTAGGTTCTAGGAAGATATTTGTTAAGCTCTCTGGCTTCCGCTGCCATCTATTCCCTATTCTCTGTATTTTTTCGAAAATACAGGGGTATTGTTGCTTAACCCTTCTTTTGGGACCGTTGATCTGTGGTTATCAACGGCTGTGTTTGCTGTTTTTTTTTCGGCTTCTTTGCTTTCTGTGTTGGTTCTGGTATCTTGTTGCTGGTTGTCTGTCTGGTTGTTCTTCTTGATTGTGTTTTCTTGAAAAACGTTAAGATGGCTGATGTCTCTGCACATGCTTCTTTACCTAGTTCTACTGTCACCAGCACCACCTCTGTTATTAATATTGACATGAATGATCCCTTATATCTGCATGCATCTGATTATACTAATATGTCCATTATCTCGTATGTTCTTACTGGTTGTGAAAATTACTCCATCTGGAGAGCTATGTCTATTGCTCTTACTGGCAAAAATAAATTGGGTTTCGCCTTGGGGACAGTGCCATGTCCCACTGATCCTAACCTTAGGAATCAGTGGGATAGGTGCAATGCTGTTGTCCTATCCTGGCTCCTAAACTCAGTCAGTAAAGACCTATATGCTGGTCTAGTCTTTGCCACAACGGCCTCTGAGGTCTGGACTCAACTTAGTTGCACTTATAATAAAATTGACGGATCTAGGATTTTCTCAATACATCAAGAAATATCCCAGATCCGTCAAGGATCCGATTCTGTATCTGTTTATTATTGCAAATTAAAGATGTTATGGGATGAATATGCTGTTCTTGTTAATATACCCCCATGTACTTGCTCTGCTTCTACAAACACTATAAAGCATGCTCAAAACATGAAACTTATGCAATTTCTTATGGGTCTGAATGAGAATTTTTTTGCTGTCCGTAGCAATATTATCCTTCGTGATCCCTTACCTGATGTTATGAGTGCTTTCAATATTGTATCTCAAGAGGAATCCCATAGATCTATATCTGCTTATACCAACTCTGTTAAACATGCGTCTGCTTTCTCTTCTCAAACCACTGATTTGAATAATAATAATGCAAATAAGAATCCTGCTAGATTGTGTGACCACTGTGGGAAAACCGGGCATACCATTGACAGATGTTTTCAACTAATAGGTTTTCCTAAAACTTTTAAAAAGAAAAAATCTGGTCCAAACCAACAATCCAATAAAATTTCCAATGCTGCTACTATTGACAAAGATGATTGTTTAAAATCTGATTCTTCTAGTGTTGGTTTTACACCTGAACAGCGTGACAAACTTTTGAAACTGCTGAATAGTCAAAAGGAACCGGATGATATTAAAGCCTCAATGGCAGGTATATCATCCAATTCCACTTCAGCCAACCTACCTTTAAATGGCTGGATCATTGACTCAGGAGCTACTGATCATATGGTGTTTTCCACTACTTCCCTAACTTCACTGAAAGAAGTTGATACCAACATGAGTATCAACTTACCTAATGGGGCTAGTGCAAAAATCACTCATATTGGAGATCTAGAACTACTTCCAAACATTACTCTTCGCAATGTTCTAGTGGTTCCAGATTTCCATTACAACTTACTGTCAGTCTCCAAACTTATTAACGATTGTCAATGTCACGTAACTTTTTCTAAAGACTGTTGCATATTTCAGGACCCTCAAAATGGAAAACCCCTGAAGATTGGTAAACAAAACGGTGGTCTCTATTTTTTCACACACTCTACAGGTTCTAATGATAATTCCTTTAGTGGTTCTTGCCAATTGTGGCACAATAGGTTAGGACATCCGTCTGATGTTGTCCTCTCTGTTTTAAAACCAAATATTAAACTTACACAATCTATTAAAACTATGCCCTGTGATATATGTCAACATGCAAAACAAACTCGTGAACCTTTTCCTTTGAGTGCACATACCTGTAAATCTGTGTTTGAATTACTTCACCTTGATTTATGGGGTCCATACATGGTTGACAGTTATGATGGTTATCGGTTCTTTCTTACTATTGTTGATGATTTCTCTAGGGCTACCTGGGTTTACATGCTTAGACATAAATCTGATACTACGTCCGTTTTGCAATCCTTTGTTAAGTTGGTTAAAAATCAGTTCTCAAAAACCATAAAATGCATGCAATCTGACAATGGTACTGAATTTACCAACAATGCCTTACATGCTTTCTGTACTAGTTTAGGTATAAAACAACGTTTTACCTGTTTAGAGACCCCACAGCAAAATGGGGTGGTAGAACGTAAACATCGGCATCTCTTAAATGTTGCACGTGCTTTGCTGTTTCAAAGTAATTGTCCGATTGAATTCTGGTCTGAATGTATTCTTACTGCCGTTTTTTTAATCAACCGAACTCCCAGTTCTGTTTTGGGAGGAAAAACCCCTTTTGAGACTGTTTTTGGTTTTTTGCCTAACTTTGATATATTACGCACGTTTGGGTGTCTTTGCTATGCCTCTAATTTTTCAACCAAAGATAAATTTGCCCCTCGTTCCACGAAGTGCATGTTCCTTGGTTACTGTGAAAACCGTAAGGCCTATAAGTTACTTGATTTGGCTAATAATTCCATTATTATTTCGCGTGATGTCAAGTTTTTTTAGGATATTTTCCCATTATATTCTGATAAATCTGACTTTGCAGATAGAAGGCAGTTCTTTAATGGGAGGGAGCAGAGGTATTCTTCACCATCAGGTATAAATGTCGATGATGAAAAGGCTGAGTCTAGAGGCTGTTTTGATAGAAGAACCGGGAGTTTACCTCCTAGTAATGAGTCTATCAATCTGCCTCCGGATATGTTAGGGCTGCCCAACACCGGGAGCAGAACTGGGGATAATTTCCCCGGTAATGACGCTCAATTTTTTTCCCCGGATCTGTTAGGTACCCCTAACATCTGCCCGAGGACTGAGACTACACCATCCCACACTACTACACCTCTGCCTCCCTCCACTTCGGCTTAACCAAGGACTGTTATGGATTTGGTTACCTCTTTCGACTCTAATTCTGATGTTATTTTGCGTAAATCCAATCGTGTTCATAAACTGCCTGAACGTTTTAAAGATTATGATGTATCTCTTTCTAGTTCTTGTTGCCTTTATCCCTTGCATGATTGTATTCGCTATGATAACGTTAGTTCTACCCATCAAACTTTTTTATCCACCCTTGACAAAATAAAAGACCTGTTTCCTTTAATGAAGCTATTAAAAACAAACATTGGAAACAGGCCATGGACCTTGAAATGGCCGCCCTTGACCATAATCGTACTTGGACCCTTACTCCCTTGCCCCCTGGTCGCAAGCCAATAGGGTGTAAATGGGTGTATAAGGTCAAATATTTGTCAAATGGGTCTATTGAACGCTATAAGGCTCGTTTAGTAGCCAAGGGATATAGCCAACGGGAGGGTATTGATTACTTTGAAACCTTTTCTCCGGTTGTAAAAATGGTTACTGTTAGGTCTCTTCTCTCCTTAGCTGTCTTTTATGATTGGCCTGTTTTTCATTTGGATGTTAGCAATGCCTTTCTTAATGGTGATTTAAATGAAGAAGTGTATATGATCCCTCCCCAAGGCTATTCTAACCCTGGTGATACTAGAGTATGTAAGCTTAAAAAGTCCCTATATGGTTTAAAACAGGCTCCACGTCAGTGGAATGAAAAATTCACTCAATGCCTTGAGAAGTTTGGTTTCAAACAAAGCTTACATGACTATTCTCTATTTGTTAAAAATCTTGAAACTGTCCGTATTATTCTCTTAATTTACGTTGATGATATTGTATTAACTGGGAACTCACAAGAACATATCAACAGTGTTAAAAGTTTTCTTGATTCTCAGTTTCATGTAAAAGATTTGGGAGAATTAAAATATTTCCTAGGGTTAGAATTTGCTAGATCTTCTCGGGGTATGTTTATAAGTCAACGGAAATACACTTTGGATTTATTAACAGAATTTGGAGTGTTAGGTGCCAAACCATCTTTAGTTCCAATGGAACAAAATTTAAAATTGACTGTAGAAAAAGTTGACGATGATGATTGTTTTTTAACTGATATTACACTCTATCAAAAACTCATCGGAAAGCTTATCTATCTCACAAACTATAGACCGGATATTTCTTTCTCCGTTCACATTTTAAGTCAGTTTATGCATCAACCGAAAGACACTCATTTGAAAACTGCTTTACGTGTACTCCGGTATTTGAAATCTGCACCCGGGAAAGGATTATTTTTTCCCAAACATTCATCTTTAAAATTAAAAGCATATTGTGACTCGGACTGGGCAGCTTGTCCTATGTCTCGAAAATCGGTTACAGGATTTTGTATTTTCATTGGTAATGCATTACTATCCTGGAAAAGTAAAAAACAGTCTACGGTATCCAAATCTTCAGCTGAAGCTGAATATAGAGCAATGGCTCTAACTTGTAGTGAAATATTCTGGATATTGGGTATATTTAGAGACTTGGGCATAGAAAGGCTAACACCTGTTGATCTTTTTTGTGATAACCAAGCTGCAATTCATATTTCATCTAATCCCATATTCCATGAAAGAACGAAACATATCGAGATAGACTGTCACATTGTTCGAGACTATGTAAAGAGGAAAATAGTTAATACCTTGTTTGTTCGTACAGGAGAACAAGTGGCTGACATATTTACAAAAGCACTTGGACGAATCAAACACGAAGACTTTGTGAAGCTGCTTGGAATGATAGATATTTTTTCTCCCACAGTCAGCTTGTGGGAGGGTATTCAAGCCCAAACTACATTGGGCTTACAATCTGACTGTTCAGATAAACAAGATGAGGTCCAGACTTAGATACAAGCCCATTTGCGGAAGGACTGGATGTGCAAACTCAAAAACACGGAGGGACTAATGTTGCAATTATGCGTTAGATATATATATTGTTCCTCTAGGGTTTGTGATTCATTATTCATTGTTTCAGCTCAATAGCCGTCATATAGAAATCGATATACAAACCCTAAAAACTCTTCTACTTGTTCTTGTAATCGTTTATTCTTTCTTTTACTGAATAAAATCCTTTTTCCATATCTTCCTGTTTTTTCTTGATTTTCAACATATGCCAACCGATTTCGAAAGTTAAGAAATAGATGCACTTGATTAGAGAATTTTCTCCATGATAATTATTTTTGTTGAGTATAACTAGTTACGTGACAATTGTTATTATACAAAATAAGTAAAACTATCATCATTACTTCGCAAAATAATGTCTGAAAATATAGGCTATTTTTTTTATATTTTGGAGTTTTTTATGAAATTCAGGGGATATGATATTTCTTCACAATTTGAAAAATACGACCCTCACTTATTGTAGAACATATGTTCAACCACTTAGCCCTCTCGTTCGCATGAGGTACAGAAACAAAAAGTAGTCGTTAAGAGTATCTGATAAACCTCGATTATAGTGTTTTCTAGCCTAGTAGTAATTATACGTGTTTTCTAAGATTCGTAGTAATTATACCATTTTTATATAATGATTTATAACCCATATACATTTAATAGGTTGTTACATGTTTGTAGGGTAAAATCATTAACTACGAGAAAATAATGAAAAAACGTATGAAATGAGATAAATTGATGATATTTAGAAATATAATCATATCTCGGGCTATAGACCTCCAATATTAATGATGTTTATATGGTTGGAAAGCTAAGACAATTCCCTAAAAATTTTATGAAGAAGACAAGATCCGTTTCAAACGTTTGAAGGCCCGAAAGTTATAAAATATATTCTGTTATGAACCCAATATGGCAATTTATGTAGAAAGATCATAACTCAAGTTCTACAACTTGGATCGGATCCAAACCAATTGAGTTGTAAAGTTAAGACATAGAGCTACAATTTTGTAGAAGACATCAGAGCCTAATTCGAATTGGAACATGGTCAAAAGGGTCATCGCAAACAGAACTTAAGCTGATGCCAACGTTTAAACGCTGGCAGCAGAAACATTCTATTCTAGGCATTTAAACGCTCATTCTTTTATCGTTTAAACGGGCTTTAAACGCCCGGAAGAATTCATCTATGATCGAGACTCTCTTTTTTACCCTTTATTTATATCAATTATTTCCATACAAAAAGGGGAGATTCTTGAATTCAAAACGGGGAGAAAAACATTAGATTAGAGTTTGGGAGTTCGGTTTTTCAAGGCTTGATATTCAAGAAGAGGAACGAGCCAATCTTGCATGATTGTATTCAATATTTTCGACGATATTTTAATCGAGATTAAGTCTTTCTTTATCTCTCCTTTTTAATTACTGTTGACATGTTGATTTTAATTATGTCTATTGACCGTTTCTTTAATTCTATGGAGTAATTTTCTTTATTTTAGAATTGGGGTAGCCCAATAATATGTTATCAAACTAATTTACGTTTTTTTTTATTTCGTGAATGCGTATGCTTATGATTCAACTTCTTGATCGTTTAATACTTGTGAATTTGCTGGTCACTTATTTGCATGATCGTAGATATTAGGTAAAAATTCTGAAAGGTGACATCTTGATATCGAAACCTAAGAAATTGAACCTAGGTTTCTAAAAGTAGGTTTAGATCTTTTGAGGAATCCATACATTATCACAGAGATTAATGAACTTAGATTAAGCTTAATCATCACGGTGATTGATTAATTTACGTATGCTATTATACTTTGAAAGAAGATAATAGTTAAAATTGGATAATGTCCTTCATAAGTAGCATTCACGTTTGATAGGAACATAATGAGGTAGATAACGTTTATTATAGTGAATTCCAATTCTAGAATCTTTAATCAATCGTTTACAACTCATTTTCGAATTTCGCTTTATTTTTACTAGTTAGTTTTTACACCAAATTATCTTTTAGCTTAGATTACAAATACGTGAAGGAATTAGTACTTGATTATCTAGTCCTCGTGGTAACGATATCTTATGTACTACACGGAAGCCGTGCGCTTGTGGTATTACACACATCAGTATCCCCCCTCTAAATCAATGGATGGTAACGACACTGAAGTACTATTAGAAGACCTATCACTTGAACCACTAGACTCGGAGGAACGAACATAAGAAATAGAATTCGAACTACCCTCTAAATAGTCTATTTCTACATATCCTACGATGTCCACAGTCTCATCTGATCCTTCACAATCTATGATTATGAAAATTAAAAAAAGGAGAAAGGAATATACCGAATAGTTAGGTTGTGGAAAGTCGAACAATTCACTTCGTATGCTAATATACGAATCTCCAAATATCCTTTGCTATGAAAACGAGTCTATAATAGAAAATTAAGAAGATTCTGAATGCAGTAAAATGAATTTAGAAAATTGCAGTATTTAAGTTCAGAGTGAACCGCTAAAAGTAACAGTTCAGATCATCCATCCCCCAATCATCCAATGGATCACAGAGCTTGACGTTTCATATAACCTTGCACGTGTGATAATTATTGCGGTGTGTATTACGAGAAACCTGACATCTCCATAATTACTGAAGGATCATTTCCCTATAGTGACTTTATTAATAAAATAATATGATGACTTATTAATAAAGTGGGGGACTTAATGATATAGTGGATAAAGTTCGTATTCCCTAGGTCGTTCAAGGTTGCCTCATATTATACGACCGAAGATTAGTGATATTTCCACAGAGATTCTTAATTAAGAGCAATGTTTTAAAACCCGGCCCAGCCCGGCCGGTCGAACCGGTCGGCCCGGGAACCGGACTAAAGAACGGCCCGAGTCGAAGACAAAACCGTTTTTGGTCAAAACCCATTATTTTTGGTCAAAAACCGTTCAACCCGGCGTTTCAACCGCTAAACCGCTTGAACCGGTTGTGGGTTGATAGAACCGGTTGGTCTTAGCTTTTTGCTTTTCTTCTCTCTTTTTTGAAATTTCTGAAATTTTTGGTGCAGAAAGTGTAGAAATTTCTGCTGTAAAAATTGTAGCCGAAGGTTTGTTTGATATATTGCTTAAGAAATGGACTAAAATACATGAAAGATTAGTGAAAGAAAGGCAAAAGAAACAAAAATTAGAAGATAAAAGAAAAGTTGAAGAGAGCTGTGCGGCGGCAGTGATGAGGAGAATAAGGGTTTTAAGATGAATAGTTGTTTCTTTTGGCTTTATATACTTTTTTTTTATATTAATAATATTTGTTTTATAGTAATATAAAATAGAGGAATAAATGGTATGTCCATTTGTTTGCCTTTATCTGTAACAGATATGTCTATTTTTATTTAACTTAATTGAATATAATTTAAAATATATTATATATATATAATTATTATTAATTTATTATATTTTTAATATAAATATATATTATTTATTGCATAATTATGACGTCACTGGTTCAACCGCGGTTGACCCAACGGTTGAACCAGTGACCCGTGACCCGATCACTTTTCCGGTTCATTGAACGGGCTGGGTTTCAAAACATTGATTAAGAGATAGTTATTTACAAACACTACAAAGCCCGCGTATTATTTAGGAATCGGGTCAAATATATGTGCAACTTGGATAATTTGATACATTTATCTATGGACACATGTACAGTATTCCATATGCCACCCCACCATCCGTACAAGATATCAATTTTATAAATAGAACTCATTAAAGACAGAAAGAGGACTTTTGGAAAGTTGATTCGTGACTAGCAATACGATCGTAAATATATGATAGTACGATCACATTCTAAACGAGCTAAGTTATCTCATTAATGATAAAATACAACTTATTGAACTACGTTTAGACTTGACCCTATCGAAAGGTATGTAGGTAGTTCAGTGAACCTGAGTGCAGTCTATAAATAATTACCAACCCCATTAAGTATAAAATACAAGTTTTGGCTTGATTTCAGTCCGTTTTTACTAGCTAACTCGGTAATAAATCTGTATAAAACATATGTATATCACAATACTATATATGTGTGTGTACATATATATATAGATAGTTAGATTGACAGACAGACAAGTGTATTTTCTTAGATGTAGCACATATATATATGTCTTAAATCTTAATTATTTCATATATACATAATATACTTGTTTATACTGTGATTGTGTATATAAAGATATATTATACTAATTTCTAACAAGTACCCGGTAATGTAATTGCAAAATACAGAGAAAGTAATTGTAAGTGGGTTCATGGCCCAATTCAATTGTAGAAAAGTAAATGGCAAAATAAGGCCCAAGTACAAGCCCAAGATTAAGCCCAATAACCAGCCCATTACACTTTTAAGCCTTAACTTGCATTCTGGCTTACCCAAGAAGCTTCTTCTACAAATTCTTCTTTTGGCGCCTCTCAAAAACACTTCAAAAACCCCTCTCTCTCTCTCACAAACACACACATACATTAGACATACATAGTTTCATACACCATAGATGGAACAACAGAAAAAACAGATGTTGCAGTCAGAACAATCGGAGGAAGATATTCAGCATGGCCCTTTTCCTGTTGAGCAACTGCAGGTCGTCGACCACCCCTTCTCCCAATTTTCTTCATTTCGTTCTGGGTTATCTGGATTGATTGCACGTGTGTTTCAATGGGTTTTCTTTTAATTCATCACTGGGTAATTTCTGTATGTATATTTTGAAGTCTCCACATTTTTTGCTTCAATGGGTTTTTTAAAACGTTGTTTTGAAATGGGTGGTTTTCCTTTTGCTCTTGGGACTTCGGAGGCACAATTTCCTTTTCTGGTGGTTAGAATTCACGAAAGGCTCTTTTTTATGATTTTGAAGAAAAGGGTTCGTTTCCATTTCTTGTTTTAGAGCTAGGTTATTGCGGATCTTGAGCATCTTAATTTATACGTAACTATTTTAGATTGAATTATTAAGATTTCCCATTCAGGCTTGATGGTTTTTTCGAGAATCAAATTCTTGTAATTTGTGCGAGACTAGGTTGGGCCTGTTTGTGTTTCAAGGTATGGAGAAAGGACTTATCTAAATCAGATGTACAATTCTTACTATGTACAGTTGAATCCTTGAATCAAGAAGGTTTAATTTCATAAATGTGCCACTTTTGATTGTTGTGTAATATCTTGGTTTCCTGAAATTTTATTGTTATTTAACGCTAGCTGCTTCGAGTTGTAAGATGGTGTTTCTTCTTGTTTATGTGGTTTCATGGTATTGATTTGTATTGTTGATATTTCTTAAGTTGTCAAATGTATCTTCATGAATTTGTTGGAAACATGGCTTTGCTTGTAGGAGAAAGCACATTATGCAATACTAATTTGGTTAAGTTAAATAACACCATGTTTCTTTTTTTACTTATTGGTAGGTTCCAGTTTTATCCCATTGTATGCAGTCTATATGAGAATATGTCCTAAACTTTAAGCACCCTTTTCATTATTTGGTATGAGGCATGAGCAGAGGCAGTTCTTCAATGTTCTTTCTACAAACAAATTAACAAACTAAGAAAACTGTGTTGACATTTTGTGTCAAAGTCAATGTATTTATAAATTATTATAGACCCCTGAGATTTAACTAAAGATAGCTGATAGTTTTAATTCTTGTTCTTTACTCGTTGATTAACTTTTTCCTGTTCTTATTTAAGGCATCGGGCATTGCTGCCCTTGACATCAAAAAGCTCAAAGACGCGGGCTTGTGCACTGTGGAATCGGTTGCATACTCTCCAAGGAAGGAGCTTCTGCAAATAAAGGGAATTAGTGATGCTAAAGTTGATAAAATCATTGAGGCAGGCACGTTTTTTGATATAAAACCATAGTGACTGTGCCCGTTCCTTCAATTATCAACAGCTTTCATTTACTTTTTGTCTTTGATTATCACCAGCTTCAAAATTGGTGCCGTTGGGCTTTACAAGTGCCACCCAACTGCATGCTCAGAGGCTTGAAATCATTCAAATAACTTCTGGGTCGAAGGAACTAGACAAAATTTTGGAAGGTGGTTTCCAGTTGACCTCAAACTCTAATTTATCACAACCTCAATTAATTTACCTTTTTTGTTTCTCTGTACAGGAGGAATTGAAACGGGGTCTATAACCGAATTATATGGAGAGTATCGCTCTGGAAAGACTCAACTATGCCATACACTATGTGTCACTTGCCAAGTAAGATACAAGATACACATACTATGACAAGCACTAATCGACAACAAATGTGCTAATAGTTCAACTAGAAAATTGAAATTTGAAGGATATACATGAAGTTAAAACCATGATCTCCTATTAGAACGTGATTCAATTTGCTTGGTAAAAGTTCATATATTTTGTTGTCGGCTTTCACCAAACAAGCAATGTTATCATTATGTTTCAGCTTCCACTGGACCAAGGTGGCGGTGAGGGAAAAGCTATGTACATTGATGCTGAGGGGACATTCCGGCCACAGAGACTACTACAGATAGCTGACAGGTCAGCATGAGATTAAACATTTTTCATCCATTCTTAAGTTACTTATAGTATTGCTCCATATATGTAGGTACGGGTTAAATGGTGCTGATGTGTTGGAGAATGTGGCCTATGCCCGAGCTTATAACACTGATCACCAATCTAGGCTTCTGCTTGAAGCGGCATCCATGATGGTGGAAACCAGGTTTGCTCTGATGATAGTAGATAGTGCTACTGCTCTTTATAGGACAGACTTCTCGGGGAGGGGGGAATTATCAGCTCGCCAAATGCATCTTGCCAAATTCTTGAGGAGCCTTCAGAAATTAGCAGATGAGGTAATAATTTATCTTTCCATCTTTATAGAACACACACTGTTTGCAAACACAACTGTTGAAGAACATTTTTTTCTCTTAGTTTGGAGTAGCTGTTGTTATAACGAACCAAGTAGTTGCTCAAGTTGATGGTTCAGCCATATTTGCTGGGCCTCAAAACAAACCAATTGGTGGCAACATTATGGCACATGCCACTACCACGAGACTAGCATTGAGGAAAGGAAGAGGAGAAGAGCGGATATGCAAAGTAGTGAGTTCTCCGTGTTTAGCTGAAGCTGAAGCTAGATTTCAGATATCCACAGATGGTGTTACTGATGTAAAAGACTGACTGATTTCAACTCTATTCAGGATGTATCAATTACTATATTTCAATGAAACCATCTATGTTTTCTGATTTTGTTTTTACCTTTTCAGTATTAAGTGCTGCTGGTAAGTTTCATGAAGAAACTTCCAGCAAAATTGGAGTACTATTCTCTTTCAAACCAAAATTAGAATTTAATAGACAAAACCAAGCCAAGCCTTTTGCCAAGATTTTTTTTTTTTTTTTAAATTGCGAGTTTTATGGAGGAGGCTGCCCAGGCAGTGTTGGGATTCAGAAGAATGCAGCGGAATAAAACAATAAAGTCTCCCAAGAATCTCATACACATGAATTAATCATGGTTTCTTGATGTTTTTGGCATGCTTGAAACAAAAAATAATAAACGAATCTAATTCCGTTACCTTTTGAGTTTTGCCTAGTTGTTGATTTGCGTAGCACCACCATGATGATGATGCCTTTAGAATCTTAGGGGTGGTAAACGGGCGGTTCGGGTTGGGTTTGGGTTGGTTCCAATGGGTTGGTTTTTAAATGGGTTGGGTTCTTAAATGGTTTTATGGTGGAACAAAAGTCACCCCGCAGGAGAACTAAAGTCAACCTGAAAGGGAATCAAGCCCAATCTAACTTGATATCTTACATTTTGTTCTTTATAATTTAGATTATTGGCAAACAATTTGGACTTAACTTGAAATTAGTTGTACCCATCTTGGAGACTTGGATCCATGATGGAACCAATTAGGAACCAAATAAAATTTCTTAGTAACCAACCCAAACTAAACTAGTTTAATTGGGTTGGAACCATGGTTCCAAACTCATTTTGCCACCCCCTACTCTAGATTATCACGCGAAAAAGAAAATTCTGCAACCTCCAAAGAGCCTAGGGGTGGTGGATATAGGCAATTAGGAGTGGAAGAAGTTTTTTTTTTCTCTCTCTTTCTCTTGTTCAACCTATGAATCAAGAATTGTGAGTTAAATTCTAATATGTTCTTAGAACTTTAGAATTTTATTCTAAATAAAAGCCCAATGCATGGAAGGCACTCGAAAGAGTCTCTCATGCCCCCCCAAAGTCGTGTATGACAAGAATCGCGCTTCAAATCCCGGTTATTCTATTAAATGATTTATCATTCCAAATGATTAATTAATTAATCCCCAATTAAATATTCTAGCTCTTATTAAATTAATCTAATTAATTTAATTGCCTTAATAAATAATATAATAAATTATTTATTTGATCCCATTAAATAACATAATTAATTGGCACGATAAATTTTCATAAAGTAATTTACACAATCTGCGTGAAATTACCATAATACCCTTACATACCAAATTGAAAGATAAACATCCAGCGCCACTCTCTGGGCTCATGTCAATTGGCATTTGGGGATACCAAGGATTTGAGTGTCACCTAGTCAGCCTCGTGGAACCACATCATAGCCCAATCGACTCCTGAGATGACGGAGTCATCACGAATATTTTGATCAAGATTAATGCACACATATAATCTCTTCATTGACATATCCCGACTGAGTGAGAGTCATGGAATGCTAAACTCATAGGACTCAATACTGTGCATGTGTCATGCTGGCATGAAATAAAAATTGCACTCTATGCTCCGCATTAGCTAGTTATACTTGCTTTGGCAAAAGACTTGCTATTACACCCACCTATGACTGCACATGATACATACTCGTTTACTACCGAGATAGTGAATCCATTTCTTGGTGATTCATGAAAGACCGCTACCTGCATTGAGTGAATTGCACGTCGATATTGACTCCACCAAAGGCTGAGACGCAACAGATCCATCACCACATACATATCTTTCATAACCCCTAAAGTCAAAATCACACGTGTACCATCTGATCTATAATCTTAACCATTGACTACCTAGAGTAAAAATTATGTGATTGGATTACGGGGAGTCATGGTCAGGTATATCGAATCCATTAACTATACCTACGACATAAGCCTGCTAACCCATAACATTGGCGAGCACTCTCCTTGTGTCGATCAAGTCGAGATATTAATGCCCCAAATTAAGATTTCATAGACTTGCAAACCTGCTTTAAGAGACCAAGCGCGTGACTCTTCCAAGACTGTCTTCTCACCTAGAGAAGAGAAGTGGAAAGTCTAATTTAGCAATCTCAGCAACATGTTGTTCAATACTGTAGGTGACATAAGATTATATGAAACAACTCCTTGACTTTTATTAATAGATAAATATCAGTGCAAGATTTATAGTTTATGCTCTATTCCCTATTCTCGTTTGGCATCGAATGCATACACCTAACAAGCACTATCCCAATATACTCGATACCATAACTAATCAACCTAGGTCAAGTACAACCTATTCTTACTCCATCAATATGCCAAGCTCATTGCAAGGAAATTCAAGACTTCATAAGGTGTTACAAATAGGGGTATTCACGAGTTGAGCCAACTCACGAGCTCGATGAACCGGCTCAAAAATAGCTCGATTTGAGTTCGAAAAAATTTGAGATCGAGCCGAGCCAATCGAGTCGAGCTTTTCAAGCGAGACGAGCTCGAGCCCAAAAAATGCTTGTTTGCCAGCTTGCAAGCCGGGAATAAAGAAAATATTTTTTGATCAATATATTTTAAAATAAATATTTATTCACATATTTATTTATTTATATATATGATATATTATAATAATATATGTATATATAATAATATTTTTTATATTAGTTATGATTATATTGAATAATATATTAATAAATATAAAATTTATAATATATTTTATAAAAATAAATATTATTTTTATAATTTTTCTTCAGCTCGAGCTCTGCTCAGCTCGACTCAGTCTCGAGTTTGAACGAGCTCGAGCTCATCCACCTTGAACTCGTCGAGCTCGAGTTGAGATTTTTAGCCTAAATTGGTTCGAGCTCGACTCGTGAACACCCCTAGTTACAACTTACAAACACCATACTTAACGAGGATTTCCACCATGAAAATTATAACATGTATACATTGTTTGAGGTACAGCTAACATCGTTAGAATGCGAGAGACCAAGTCTAAGTGTAATGCGATAACACAATGCTAGCCTCTCGACTATCTGTCAGGTTGAAAATAGGACATGAACCACTGCGTCTGCCAATCCAGGTTAACCTAGGTCTCCTACCACCACTAGCCGCAGCCAACCACTGCGTCCATGTTGATGGACTATTATGGCGTATAAATAAAATTAAATATAACACAAAATACTTTATTACATGAGATCCGAACTTGGGATCCAACAACTTCTCGAAGCCCGTGAGAATGACCCGGAAAAATGGATCCAAACACACACAGAATAGAATGAGGCATTTAGAAAAATAGCCTTAAATTGGCATTTTGTTTGAAAACTAGCCTTCATTTTGGTATATTTAAATGGCATAGCCTTCTCCTTTAAAACAAAATTGAATTGCCCAAAATACCCTTTTGAATAAAAGAAAACATAAAAGAAAATATTTTGAAGAAACCCATTTGAATAAAAAATAAAATTTAAAACAAAATATATTCCAGAAAAAAAAATTTAAAACAAAATATATTCCACAAAAAACCCAAATCAATATTCTTCAAATTATATTCCATTCTCTTACATTTCCATTGATCATTATCAAACTCATTTTAAATTCCAACCATCATTCAATGTGCCCTGAATTTTCAACACTCATGGAAAGAAAAATTGAAGATAGTAACACCTCAAGAGTTTGAGAGATTACTTCAAATGTTACTTTCATCTCAAATCTCATATTTTTATATAAACTTTGTTGTTTAAATATTAGGTTTCATTTTTAAGATTATTAATATAAGATATTGTCAAGAATGTGTTCTTTTGACTTTTACATTAAAAAATCGTAAAATTTTTGTGAGGAAGACGATGAACAGTATAAGCAGACCGGTGTTCAGGTTAACCAGTCTACCTAGTCGGTCCAATCGGACATTTACAGTTTCTGGATAGACTGGTTAGATCGGTATACCAATCTTTCCAGTCTGACACGTTCGACTGCCCCCAATTTTTCCGATTTATTCAGTTGGATCATATATTATTTCTTTTTTTCTAATAGGAAAATGTTTGAGATCCTTTATATTATCGATATGATGGTGAATGGAACAAAAGAGATGATAAGTTATATGAATTATTATAAAAAATGATCAAATTATGAGCATATTAATACTAATGACCCAAATCGGTCGGTCGATGTAGATACCAAATTCTTACAATAAAGTTTTGATCATGTCAATCGGCACATTAGTCTCCCCAATCGACTGATTCAGATACTAAAAAACATTCAAACAAGTTATCAACTAGACTGACTAGTGGACCAGATTCACTCTAACGACCGAGAAGATTGTTAAACCGTTATGACCAATTGTGTAATGATTATAATAAATAAGTTATGGAGCAATATATATATATATATATATATATATTCTTACAATTTTATTGTTAATCTTCTATATAATTACTAGTCATGCCAATGCATTGAAGACCAATTAGTATATTGTAACAAAGAACAAATTAAGTTTCTTATAAATACATAAAAGAAGTATAGATATTGAATTAAGAATACTAAAAATTTCTTGAATATAATGTAATCAATCTACTACTATTAGGGGACTAATTGAATTTTCAATGTATCATCCAAAATCAAGCTAAGTGTGTGTTATCTTCAATTACATTGTTATTTTGTATTAATATTAACTATATACCCTATACTCTAACACATAAAACAAGTTGTTATTTGAAATCAATCATATTGTTTCTTAACAAAGTAAGTTTCTTTTAAATATGTTTCTTATAATTGAATATGTTTCTTTTAAATATGTTTCTTATAATGTAATCAATCTACTACTTAGGGACTAACTGAATATTTTTAATGTATCATCTAGAATCAAACTAAGTGTGTATAATTGACAATTACATTCTTATAATTGAATATGTTTCTTTTAAATATGTTTCTTATAACGTAATCAATCTACTACTTGGGGACTAATTGAATATTTTCAATGTATCATCTTGAATCAAACTAAGTGTATATAATTGACAATTACATTGTTATTTTGAAAAATAATCAATCATATTGTTTCTTTAAGAAAAAGTTAATTTGTTATTTATCATAATAAATGTTATTAATAATGTTATTATTTTTCATAGTCGAATGTTTATTGCAAGTGTTTTGAGTCTTTTAGGGTTTAGGGGTTAGCCGACTGGAACGATTGGAATCCAATCATCCCGGTCAGAAATTTATTGTGATATTTTTTGATTTTGTATTGACCGACTGGTCATACTGGTATGCCAATCGTCCTAGTCGGCATCTAATTGCAAGCATTTTAAGTCTTTTAGTGTTTAGGGGTTAGCCGACTGGGACGACTGGAATATCGGCCCAATCGGACATTTATTATGACTTTTTTTATTTTGTATCGGCCGATCGGTCATATTGGTATGCCAATAATCCTAGTCGGCATTTTATTGCAAGTGTTTTGAGTCTCTGCATTGGCCGACTGGGATGACTGGTAGACCAATCGTTCTAGTCGGCATTTTATTGCAAGTGTTTAGAGTCTCTACATTGGCCGACTGGGATGACTGGTAGCCAATCATCCTAGTCGGTATTTTATTGCAAGTATATTGATTCTCTACATTGGCCGACTGGTATGACTGGTAGGCCAATCGTCATAGTCGGCATTTTATCTTCACATTCAACATTTTCATCTTCATCGATCAAATGAGTTGGAATATTGCAGTTGTCCGATCCACATGATTCCTTTCGCATATACGATCATGAAGCTCTAAAAGTTTTATCTTGTTTGGATCATCTAGTATTAATATGCTCATCATTTGATCATTTCTTGACACCCATTCATATGATTTGTCCTCTTTTTTGTTCCATTCGCATCATATCCGTAATATAAAGGAATCTCATACATTTTCATATAAGATAAAAATGAAATACATATGAGCCAATTGAAAAAATTAGGAAAATAGAGGACAGTCTAATGTGGCAGACTGGGAAGATTGGTGTACCGATCGGACCGCTTTGTCAGTCTAAAGATTGATAAAATTCGACTAGACCGACTGGGTAGACCGGTTAACGTGAATACCGGTCTGCTTCTACTGTTCATCGTCTTCCCCAAAAAAAATTAGAATTTTTTTTGTGTAAAAGTTAAAAAAAACACATTCTTGATAATATCTTATATTAATATTCTTAAAAATGAACCATAATCATAAATCATCTCCCACAAAAGAACAAAACACCTAAAACTAAAATAAAATTCAACTGATAAAAATTATCGATTTTATTAAATAAAACAGAGTTTGCACTTACACCTTAGTTACAAATGCAAGGGAAGCCTCAAGAAGTTTCAGAATTTTGCCTTTCTTCCCAAACTCTAATGTTTTGTTTTTTAATTTGTCTTTAGTTTTGTTTTTTAATTTGTTTTGTGATGGTAAGATATTTTTTAACTTAAAGGGCACTTTTGTCTTTTTACCATAAACTTGTGTAAAATAAATAAAAAATAATATTTGTTTTAGGTGGAGGTTATATATTAAATGGGTGCACATTTGAAGGCTATTTACTCAATTGTTCCGAATAGAAGAGAATAGAATGGCCAAGGGCTAAACTCTACATTTATTTTCTTTTTTTGGGTAACAAATTTTGGTTAAACACCAAGACTGTATACATACATCATACATGATAATGGCTCTATAAACCTTTTGATTTCTCCAATTTTTGTCCTTTGGATCATCTTCTCAACATTGTCGAGTTGCTGTGGTTACGATCGAGATTCATTTATTTAGGCGGAGCAAGCAATACTTGTAAATTGTTCAATTTTTTTTGTCAATTTCAATTTTTTAGAGTTGAGCGAAGGGGATAATGACTCCGACCGCTACTACTACGGCGGCCACAGCCGGAAAATCCAGTGTACCGAAATCCGGCGCGATCTCTAAAGGATATAATTTTGCTTCCACCTGGGAACAGGTTTGAGACTTTGTTATTCTTTTCGATTCGCTAATGATATGATGCTTAATTTGGTGCACTTATCACTGTTTTTAGAGCTGCTGTTTTGATAGATCTGATTTTTTGTTTGCGTTTTTTAGCTACATTGGATCTCCGAACGTTTCTCCAAAAAAAATGATTCGTTTTTACAGATACTAGTTTCATAAGATGTCATCTTGTGCTTCTCAATTAGCCTAATCCAGTACTTTGTGTTCTTTGCTAAACAAATTGTTTAGGATTAAATTTAGCAAACAAAAGTTTGTTATGTTACCTTTCACTTTTCAACGTCTTATAGGGATTTGTTGCGTTCTTATTTCTTAAATCAAGACAAAAGTACAAAACAAGTTATTTTCCTCCTGGATTTAGCATTTTTGCACATTATATCAATTATATTTTATTGAAATGTTCCATTTTCGCTAGATTTCATATCACTGCTTAACAAGACATTTGTGTTTTTCTTTTATTAGAATGCCCCGTTGACAGAGCAACAGCAGGCGGCCATTGTTGCCCTCTCCCATGCTGTTGCTGAACGACCATTTCCTCCAAATTTGGTAAGTCTTCTGCCAATACATTGTTTGCTTCATGTAATCTGTTTCTGAGAAATTAATTTTGATGTAATTTTTTCACTTTTCTATTGGGATCACATCATCACAAGGCACAAGAGCTAGTAGCTGGACTGGATAATGGTCTGTCTATTTCGACCAAGCACAGCATTGCTGAAGATTCACGGGCCATTGAGACAGTTCTTGTCAATACAAACCAGGTATTTCATTGATTATCATGTGCTCCTGGTATTTGTTACTATTTTCTGTCAGTATGGTTAGTTGCTTGATTGGTGCCCTTTGACGTGATCTGCGTGATGCAGAAAGCTAGAAATCACCCCTTAATGTTAGAAATATTATGGAAGAACTCAGAACGTTTAGTTGAAGAAACCACAGGACAGTTTAGAGAAATTGTTGATGATAACACATCTTCTCTTTTTATGCACAGAAATTGTGTTCTAACAATATTATTTTGACCTTTTAACAGCCATGCTATTCTCATACTGTTGAATGATAAGATAACTCCATCTTCAATCAATTCATAAGCATGGTTGTCACTATTAAGTATTGCCATAACAAGCCAAATAGAAAATAAAGAATATAAGAGGGCTATCAAAGACCTAAAAACCACCACATTTGTTTCTGGCTTGTAAAAAGTATCGATTTGATTTGATGGGTAAGAGCAAACCATTGCCCTTCCTATTGGACAACTTTGTGCATCTTTCTATAGTATTTTCATGGAATCAGTTTTACATGTTCTTATTATTCATGTCTGTATCCCCTATCTTCCCATTCGGACTTGGGAGCTCTGCTCTATAGAACCGAAAGTACGCATATCTGGTGCATGTGCTTACCACTATTGCACTATCTAGGGAAATATCATGTATATGTAGCCATAACCATGCGAGCATGATTCGGACCCATGGCGTCCAACTAAGTTTAGAGCAACTTTAATATTGTTCCTAGTCCCTCCCCTTGATGCAACCATGGAATGCGGTTATAGACCTTTGAGGTTGTATTTTCTTCAGATTCAACATTACTGAGGTATGTTATGTGATGTTTGTATACAGCCGAAGATGTACTATAGTTGCTGGTTAACAAATTAAACTCTTAGCTAGTAAAACGTGAACTTCTCAAAATGCTTGTGTTCTGTATCTTTTTGCGTATATGTATTCTATTTACGACTTCTGTGATTCTTTGCTTCTATGCTATACTGGCTGTTATATAGTTTTTTCTGTATTTCTTGATTATCTCTCATATCGGCAAGGCAATTTTTATTATTTGTACTTACTTCACTTTAGATGCTTGCTTTTGTTGGGCTTTGGTTAAAATAAACTTCATTAACGGAAGATGTACTGGTCACCTGCTGAAATACAGCTTTGGTATTTACACTTTCAGTTCATGGTTTTATGTTGCTGAATGGACTTTAAAATTTCAAAGTTTTACGAATAATGATAAGAGTTCAGCTCCTTGATATTTTACAGAAGTGCTGCATATGGGCCATATTGCTCTTCTTCGTGACCTTCATGCTACAACATAGGTTATGTAGAGACGCGTGAAAATCGAGTTGAGCCATATCCCTAGAATTTCTTATAAGAACGGAGGACTGCATAGTTTAGTAGTTCCTGCAATCTATACGTCTGTTCTTGTGGAAAATTATCTGCCTTAGTTCTATTCTGAGTTTGCTGATTTACTAAATTGGCCCTGTCATGCCTGATTTTCGGTTCTGTTCATTTTCTTTCATGCAGTTCTACAAATGGTTTACTGATCTTGAAGCAGCCATGAAATCAGAGGTTACCTAAGTTTTCTAATCTGACATGATACAATTGGGTAATAGATTTATTACTCCATTCACACGTTCTGTTTCTTTCGTTAGACAGAAGAGAAATATCAGCATTATGTGAGGACATTGACAGAGCGAATACAAACATGTGACAGTATTCTCCATCAGGCAAGATACTCCTTTATTATAATATGATTTTTATGGTATAACTGAATTCTGCCATAATCTGTGCCTGCCTCTTGTCATCACTAAACCGTTGTTGAACTGACTTTGCTGCAGGTGGATGAAACTCTCGATTTATTTAATGAACTGCAACTGCAGCATCAGGCAGTTGCAATAAAGACAAAAACTCTGCATGATGCATGTGATCGATTGGTATGTGATGCTTCTTTGCTTATATGGGTTCAAATAATGAAGCTTAAGTTGTACTATTAGCATTTAGTTTTGTAACTCCAATTAAAGTAAGCATTGTTGTTCATTTGGAATATGGTCTGTGGATTCACCTTTATCGATCATGAGTCCATGCAATCTATGCGAGTTTTCTGTTATTTTGCTCCTACAATAAGGAAATTTATGGTGATTTACTTTGTGGCAATGAATTACCTCATCTGATCCACTCGTTATGTATGTTGCAGCTAATGGAAAAGCAAAAGCTAATTGAATTTGCTGAATCGCTTCGTGTTAAGCTCAATTACTTCGATGAACTGGAGAATGTAAGTTTTGAGTGCCATTTGCTTAGAGACTAACTATAATGATGTAACATCTTCTACATTCAAACATTTCTGGTGTCTTGTGTAGATGGTTTAGTACCTACCGGAAATTGCATCAAGTGGAATCTATTTGCCCATTTCATGCTTTTCCTACTTGTTCCTTATTGATGTAGTTTAAAAAAGAGAAACTTGCCCTCAATATCTAGCACTTACATGGGACTTCCTTTTGGAACTGAACAAGAACCAGTTTGGAATATGAGGGGATTCTCTTGGCCTAAAATCTGCTGTTAAATTGCCTTGTTGCGTTAACATATTCTTTTGGTTTACATTTCCTTTGTAATACATGGAAATGTAGGGGTTAAGAAGTAGAGGATCATATAAAAGATGTTTATATGTGAAATTGAGGTATCAAGATAGTTGCAAATTTGGAAATAAAAATTAATCTTTTTCTTGAGAAACTAATATACAGTAGATATGTGCAAAGGATATGATGAGGAAAAGACATTATGATTCTGGGGGTATAAGTTAACAAAAATATTTTTGGAGTTTGTCTCGAAATTTTTCACTTTAGAATGGGAAAATGAGAATTGAACTGGAGATATAGTATCTGCAAAAAGTATCCAATTGTTAAAAAATGACACCTGTAGCATGAAGAAATAAGCTAAATTTTGCAGCAATGATGCTTAGTCTTTTCCTTATAGTTATGTTAAAGACTTTGTGGAGATTCAATCGCCCATGCATCTACTTTACACTCACTTCCTGAGAATTTCAAAATCTACTCAGTTCTATTTGGCATTGTCTCATGCAGACTGTCTTTTTGGTTTCCATCATTTCTTCAAATGATTCTTGCCTTAATATTTTGCAGATATACATTCTGGCCGCCTGCACAATTTTCCTTAGTATAAACTATTGATTTTGGTTGCCCAACAATTTCTATGTTTCATCACAAATGTGAAACAGATTCACATAAGTTTTAGCGTATATCTAAATATCAGATATAAAACACTGTCATGTAACGTTCATAACATCTATGACTTAAATGCATGTCTAATGGACTTCAGATATTTGATTATGTGGTAAACGTACTGGCATTGCAGAAGGGCATGTTTTGCACATAAATTTTACTGGAAAATTCGCTTAAAACCTGAAAACTTATACTAAATAATTCTTCATAAATAAAACGATCATCAGTTAATTCCCTCGTTAGAGTTCTTCCTTAAACTTCTTATGTTTGAAAATCTTCATCATGCGCAGCAGGCCCGTAGGTACCTAGTGAGTAGTTAATATTGTTTATGTGACGTTTGCTGGCTTGCTCACAAGTGAAGTGTTCTTACCTTGGTTTAAGAAGCAAAAGATTGCTGAATCCAGTCCTGAACTTATAACAAAAATATGAACATCACAAAATGAGTCAAATACCAATATCTTCATAAGCAGATCAATTGATATACAACCATATCCTTCCTTTCTGCCTTTTATGGCTTACTTGGGATCTGGGTGATTACTGTATGACCTTACACTCACATGTGAGCTTATTTGGTCTTTAAGTAAGTAACATGTGTGACTGATCAAATTTCACGATTGATGATGTCACCTGAATGCAGGTTGCCACCAGCTTTTATTCTCCAAGCATGAATGTCACGCATGAGAATTTCCTCCCTCTGCTCAAACGACTTGATGACTGCATTTCGTAAGCGACGTTTTACATACATCAATCTTAGTTCATTTTATTGCACGGCCTGCACTTAAGATTCTCTTGTTAAGTCAATAACCTTTATATCACATTGTACTCATTTAGGCAATACTCATTTCATGATTTTGAGAAATGTTGGTTCATGAATAAACTGAAGAATGGGGCATTGCTATTTATTGTTGAAACTTTAATATTGATCACTAAATCTATTGTTTTACTTCTCTAAATCCTTTCATTACTGTGTGTAGGTATGTTGAGAGTAACCCACAGTATGCTGAGTGTAACGTGTACTTGGTCAAGTTCCGACAACTTCAGGCATGTACATGATCCAATAGCAGTACATGCAAAAGCAGTCGTTTGTGCTAGCAATTTTAGTTTATGACTACCAGATCTGACTTCTTGCCTCTTAATGTTATGACTTGTTTCTACTTGGGACAGTCTCGAGCTCTAGGAATGATTCGTTCTCATGTACTCTCTGTCCTGAAGAACACATCCTCTCAGGTATACCCAGATCTGTTTCTGTTGCGTACTTCAGATATTTGTGATCTTTTACTTGAATAATGAATATGTCTTTTGTAATATCTTGTCTTACTGTAGGTCCAAGCAGCAATAAAAAGCAGTGGTGGAAACAAAACATTCGTTTCTGAGGGTGTGGAGGCGTCTATAATATATGTCCGGTTTAAGGCAGCAGCAAATGAGGTAAATAATTTTTGACTCTGGATGCATTGTTTTGACACCATTATTCTATCTGTACAAAAGTCTGCCGTAATGGGTTTATGTTATTACTCATTGAGTTAATTATGCTAAAAACATGTGCAAAGTGCAGCTTAAGCCAGTATTAGAGGAAATTGAAAGCAGAAAACCAAGAAAGGAATATCAACAAATACTCACCGAATGCCACAAACTTTACTGTGAACAGAGGCTCTCTTTGGTGAGTGGAACTGCATCTCTCCATAATATCCCCCCTCTACCCAAAAAAAAGGGAAAACATTTTTCAGTCTCACCCTCCATTGCTTGTTCTGTTCATCCATATTTGTATTCTTTTTTAACTTTGCTTTGTTCTTTTCTATCTTTGGCTGCAGGTGAGGGGCATAGTGCATCAACGGATCTCTGAATTTTCCAAGAAAGAAGCCTTGCCTTCATTGACTAGATCTGGTTGTGCATACTTAATGCAGGTTTCTTTATGACACTTTTCCATTGAGTTAAACTGCTTTAATATGTGGCGAAGATTCATTTGTGGGGTTAGACATTCTATTAATCCATTTTCCTCTCATGTAACCTGTAAAATGAAAAATATTTGAAGATCTATAGGGTCATTTGAGCTTGCATAACTGCTTTTGGAACTGCCACTGACCTAGGAGCAACAAAAAATCAGACTAAATAGAGAGCAAACTACATCTTCGCTGCACTATAAATCTATCAATATGTTTCTCGAATATTTGTAACAGAAAACAAATTTTGTCAGCCCTTCGCCAAAAGTTTAAGTGATAAAAAACTCTGAGGTCACCATAATAATTAGGAATAAGTTTGTCTCTATAAGAAAATTCGTTCAAGTGGAGGTAACATAGACTTTACATTAAGGAATACAATGAAACATTAAATCAGTGAATGCTAATCATCCTTATTTAGTAGTTAATTACTGTTCAAGGATTCCTGATCTCAGAAACATCTCAGCCTCTATTGAAGTTTATCAAAACTCCCTGTTTTTTATATTCACTTACATTGGGAGTCATAGAAATGCTTTATTTTTGAAGTTTATTTCTGTGAACTGCTTAAACTCTACAAACTGAGGTATTACATTCTCTTTCCACTAGTGGTATAACTGAGCCGAGCCTTGAAAATTTCACACTCTCGAGCTCGAGCTCGTTTTAAAATTTTTTAGCTCGAGCTCTAGGCTAATGAGCAAAGCTCGAGCTCAGCTCGTATGCTCATTCGAGCTCAAACTCGAATATTTGGCT
The DNA here is from genome assembly GCA_963669365.1 of Verbascum thapsus. Lineage (NCBI taxonomy): Eukaryota > Viridiplantae > Streptophyta > Magnoliopsida > Lamiales > Scrophulariaceae > Verbascum > Verbascum thapsus. The sequence goes on from OY770120.1 coordinate 8,199,606, forward strand.
ATGTAATATATTTTATGATTTTGAATACATAATCATTTAGAATAATTAAAAAAAGTGGATAAATTCTTGATTACGTAACATTGTACTTCATAAAATATGTAAGTAAATGAATAACTCGCTAAAATTGCACATGTTTCGCTTATATAATGCATTTACATAAAATAATATCAAGAGTTATGAAAATCATATATTATCTAGTAAATTGGTAACAGAATACTCATGTACTTAAAAATCAAAGATTAGAGTATTTATATTATGTCTATGTCCAAATAATCTTTTGATTTTATTGAAATAGGTAATGAGAATAGAGAACTATGTCTCAAGAATTTTATTTTTTAAATTTATTGAATAAATTATTATTACTAATATAACTATATAACTAAAGCATATGTAATAAAAGTGTGTTATTACTAATATATATATATATATACATGAAACTTGATAGTAAATAATTAGTTGTTGAAATGTTTACCCAACATCATTTTCATTAAAAATATAATGTACCAATTATTTTTAAATTAAATTAAATAAGCACAAATGTGCTATATATGTACAAACTCACACACATATATACATAATATATATAATAGTAAAGCTCACGAGCCGCTCGTGAGTTTATAAACACCGAAACAGAAGCTCGAGCTCGGTTCATCAATAAGCTCGGAGAGGCTCGCGATAGTTCGAACTTGAGCCGAGCTTTAATTGAGCCAACCGAGTCGACCGCTTGAACTACTGGTCTTACCAGAACTAAATAGGCTTATTCTTTTTGAATTAGAATTCCAATCCGAACTCAAACGCGGATTGGTGTTTTGTTCGACAAATCTCAGAATCCATATTTTTTTCTCATGTCATAAATTGGAATCTTTATTCTGTTCATCTGATTACAAAAATGAAAATTGAAAAAAAAATAGGGAGGGTTTTTCATATCTATCAGATAGACTAGTTGTCACTGTTATAGATATTCTATAATAACATTTTTTCGTTTCTTTGGGCCACTGGCATGAGAGAAAGGCCTATTGGCTAGTGGTTGTGAGGCCCCAATTCTTGACTGGAGCGGGAGATAAAAAAGATGCAGAGTTGTTTGTCTGCTTGGCTAGTCAAGCAGCTCACTAAGCTCGCGAGCCGGCTCGACTCACCTTACACCCCTCCTTTCCACTTCCATTTAGGCTATCCATAACAATGATGCATACCTGCAGCAATATAATGATTTTATTCGACTTACTAATGTGACAGTTCAATCACTTGGCATAACATACAGAGATAATATGATGTCACACTTTTCTGAAATATTTCATTTCTTCCCAATGGCAATGCCAATGTCGAGATGATTTTTTTCTCATTTGCAATACATTTGTCTGGTGCAGATACTGTTGGTCTGACACATTGGAGTTGTTTTGTCATTTTTCACCCAAAAAAAATAAAGAAGTTATAGTTGTTCAAAGGTTATTTTAGAGATTAATGATATTGCAGGTGTGTCAGCTTGAGCATCAACTTTTTGATCATTTCTTCCCTTCATCTTCAGAGGATGTTTCTAGCTTGGCTCCTCTAATAGATCCACTGTAAGTCGATTTCCTCCTGCATTTTTTATTCTCCTCTCTTATCTTTTTATGTTTCTTCTAGATTTGTAAATAAAATAAATAACTGCTAATTGTTGTCCTAAAGAACCGGGCTTTCAGAAGTCTCCTTGTCATTTTTATTTTTATGACCACCTGCTTAATAGGATATAACTTTAAACTCCATAATTTTCAAAATTTTCAGGATTTGTATAATCCTTTTTTTAGAGAACTTTTATTGCATTGAGATTGCTGGATATAAATACTGGAGCACAATAATGTTGTAGTATAATAAGCAAAAGAAAGAAAAGAACATATATGCAAAGAAAAGACTGCAGCACAATGTGTTACTTGTTTCTGAGAAACTAAAGTAAGAACCTTGGTCTGTGTCCAAAATGCCCTTTTCATGCACATAGAATTGATGTACGTCCATATTAAATTGCCCCGACTTTTGAAGTTCTCTCTTTTGCAACTTTTCGCTTATTAAGAACTTTTTTCGTCTTCCATGTTTGGGAAAGCAATAGTGGATGCCCCTTCACCGTTACTTGTAATAATATGATTCATCAACATAAGAAGATTGAAGATAGTTTATATGGAAACTTTAACCATTTCAATTTCGGGCATGACGTTGTATCTGCTGATATGTCATTGAATTGCAGTTCGAATCAAAACTTGGTTTTGCATTACCATTCTGTATTTTTTTTTCTCTACATTGAATCGAGGTGGTGAGTTTAGATAAGCTGTAGCATTTTCAGAACATCACTCCACATAAGTTGCTTAGATTAACTGATAATCTTAATTCAACAAATGGCAGGTGTACTTATTTGTATGATACGCTACGTCCAAAGCTTATTCATGAAGCAAACCTTGATATTCTTTGCGAACTTGTCGATATTCTTAAAGTTGAAGTCCTGGCAGAACAACTTAGTAGACGAGGTGAGTCTCTAGCAGGACTACGGCCAACGTTAGAGAGGATCTTGGCAGATATTCATGAGCGTTTAACTTTTCGTGCTAGAACACACATTCGTGATGAGGTAACTACTTCTCTCTATGAGAATAATTAGACTTTACCCCTACATTGCATTTGCGTGATTTATACATAGTTTTTAAAATTGTTCATATCATTACTCTTTATAAGTATTTTCTTTCATTTAAGTTTCTGGCTTAGGATGGAAGAAAAAGGGAGACATGCGAGGAATCAAGGTGTAATGGTCTCAAATAAATTATAATGCTGAAAGTTTGGTATTAGAAAAGGACTCGGTGAATTTATCTAGTTTTAGAATCTTAATTCTGTTAGCTGAGGGATGATAGTGGTTCCTAGTTTCATGTTTAGCAAACTAAATTTCTAGTGAACTGTGTTTCATTAACTCATCAGGTTAAATTGGAGTATTGTTCTGGGCAAAACTTGACACTGTTACTAAAATTTGGTCTGGTGGGGCATGGTTATGTTCTCTGAACTTAAAACATATTCTGAAGAGAAAAGCGAAAAGACTTCTCTGACAATGCATTGGCAGCACTATGAAGAGTTCACTAAAGCTTTGTTGTTTGGCTGGGAAGAAACGATTGGTTTTACCATACAGTTTCTGATCCATTTTCTAGACTTTTTTTCGTCTTAAATCACAAATTTTCTTACTGTTAACATGACCTGTTCTCCAACCCTGCAGCGCTGCCACCCCTCAACCAGGCACCATATACACCTTTTTCTGTGGCAGTTTTGTCTTCCTTTAGGTTTTTGCTTTCCCTTTTTATTTTGATTTTGAGAATTATGTGCCTTGAACCACACCTTAACTTGTGGCTACTGAAAATAGCACCACTGGCACTGGAATTGTACCAAGAGGATCCTGAAATATGACATATTTTGCGCATCTTTGCGCTCATATCTATTCTGTTCGATGTGCCATCAGAAATTCTGTTCAAGCCCCTGGGTGAAACGTTTGGGGCCACCCCAAGTCCTTGGTTGTGGATGCACAGCTTCCGATAGGTTAAAGTCTGAAATAGAAAGATTGAATTTGTGGGATTTGGAACATTCGGGATTAGGAAACTGTGGTAAGAAGTGGGTATTATGAAGGTAAGGGAGATTGATTCTTGTGGGTTGCTCTCTGCTTGTGTGTGAGAGAGAGAGGGAGGGAGGGAGAGCTTTACTTGCAAAACTATAAGTACAATTCTGATTTCGGATTGTAGGGCGCCTAAACTTGCTTGTGATAGGAAATGCCTGTTCTGTGATTTTAAATAAAAAAACTAACATCTGTCTGTTTATCATTTAGATTGCAAATTATATTCCTTTGGATGAAGATTTAAATTATCCTGCTAATCTGGAGCAATCAGCCGAGACAAAATTGGACTCATCTTCTGTAAGTGTCTTCTTATTTTCCTTTATCTGCTTGTGAGAGTGTTTTGATGGGTTATTTTTGTGCTTTCTATATGTGGATGTTGTGCTATGTTGCAGCTTGCAATTGACATTCTATGTAGTCCAGTTTCCATTTATTCTTTTGTTGTTGGCCCGTTGGAAGTGTTAGTTTGAGGTGACTGGTGTTTAATGGCTCTGCTATTCCATACCAACGTGTAAAACTTGTCTTTAGAAAACCTTCTCGTTTTCTTTTTGCTCGTGTAGCTTGCTTTTCTTATATGATATTCATCTTGAATACAAACTCAATTTTCATTAATACTTTTTTCTCGCATCTGATTGCAGAGTGATGAAAGCCCAGATGTTTCCAAAACATGGTATCCCCCACTTGAAAAAACTATTACTTGTTTGTCGAAGCTATATCGTTGTCTAGAGTCAGCAGTTTTTACTGGGTTGGCTCAGGTATTAGCCCTTGACTATCATCTTTCCCCTATATATTATGAATATTGTTCAGTGTACTCACTTGCATTATTTGTTTTATCAGGAAGCAGTTGAAGTTTGCTCATTGTCCATTCAGGTGATTGCTTTTAAGTGTATTTATTTGTTGGTTATTGGGAAAGGGGGAGAGAAGGTACCAAATTTAAGAACTCTCAAAACTACAGCTATCCTTGTAAATTTTGCTTGGTAGAAATGACTTTATTCATCTCCTAGTCTGGAAGTTTTTAAGCATCAACACTCAAGATCCACATCGCACAGTTCCCTTGTATTTAAGACCCTGGTTCATCCTGGTTCTTGATCATGACCAAACTAAACTTCTATGTACTATTTCATGTTAGTACTCTAATTTCTACGCATTTGCATCGTGATAATTCTTGCTAAGTGTAGAAAAAGATGGGGAAACTTCTTATGATTTTATTCAACAATATACACCCAATATAAACATAAACTCTAGCCTCTATATAAGGTAACAAAATAATTTGATCTCTAAATATATGCCTAAATATATACATTCCTACTTTAACACTAACCTGATTTGGCAGAAAGCTAGTAAACAAATTGCAAAGAGATCATCCATGATGGATGGGCAACTTTTCCTCATTAAGTATCTTCTAATCCTTAGAGAGCAGGTAAAACGTTTCTTTTAAAATTCATGACAATGGCGTTACTTTTTCCATGTATTGCTTATACCAATAGTTTATCTCCAGATTGCACCATTCGATATCGAGTTCTCTGTTACACACAAGGAGCTTGACTTCTCTCATTTGCTGGTTAGTAATTGCTCGCTGAAGCTAAACATTTCTCTTCTTCAGTTTCAAAGTTCGTGTTTTTTTAATGAAGAGTCGATTGAAGCTGAACAATGTCGAAGAATACTTCCTAGGCTCTTTTCACTTTTCATGTATTTGTGATTGCTGTTAACATGGATGGCGTATTTCTCTCTATGCATGTCACCGTTATGATTTTGTCTCATGGGTCGGTTTATTCTGTGGGTCAGATCAGATTAAGAAGGCAATATTAATCTCACAGTTAGGCATCCAGTTACTACTACCTAAGTCCATTTAAAACTGTGATTGGTGGGAGAATATTGAACGCTCCTCAAGTGTAATAAAATTTATGACAGGTTATTAATAATGACCCTAAAAACGAACAAATTAGCCATAAGACTACTTAAGGTTGTTTCATTACCGTAACTTTTACGAATGTCAATATAAAAATTATCTGGACTCTGGAGAGATGCACAACCATTGTTAAAAGGATGGTGATGTTTGTGTGAATCTGATAGATTTACTATCTGCAGTTGCAACCATGAAATGATGTATTTTAATGTGACACAAATGTTTCATATTTTTGTTTTTGTGATGATAATAATCACCTTTAGCAATTACAGGAGCACTTGAGACGGATTCTTAGAGGTCAGGCCTCGTTATTTGATTGGTCAAGGTCTACTTCCTTGGCAAGAACTCTATCTCCACGAGTTTTGGAAAGTCAAATAGATGCCAAGAAGGTAATACTTATCCACTTTTCTTACTATTCACTCATGATTCTTAGTTGATGTAGAATTTTTTTCATGTTTAGATGTTTAATGAGATTGAGAAATAAGATAAATGTGAGAAATATTGAATATTTATGCGTGGTTGCATCCTCTTCCCCCAACTCCCTTCTTGATTTCTCGATAATCAATTTTAATGATTTCAGTCCATTTGTGTTGAGTTTCATGTGTCTGCCAAATATTTTTTCACCACATCAAATGCAGGAATTGGAGAAAAGCCTGAAAACCACTTGTGAGGAGTTTATTATGTCAGTCACGAAGCTAGTTGTGGATCCTATGTTGTCTTTTGTCACCAAGGTCAGCTATTTTTTTTTTGTCGTTAAATTTTGCTATTTCATTCTATACCATATTACTGAAAACATTTCTCACTTACCGGCATAATGTATAACTAAAAATCATTCGTCGCTGAAGGTTACTGCAGTAAAAGTTGCATTATCCTCGGGCAGTCAAAATCAGAAGTCTGAGTCTGCCATTAGGAAGCCACTCAAAGATCAGGCCTTTGCAACTCCAGAAAAGGTTGCTGAACTTGTGCACAAGGTAAATATATATTTATCCATATATATATAATTATATATATATATATATATACTTTCTTATTTATACTTATTTTTTGTTTTCCGTGTAAGCTGGATGTCCATAAAAAGTGGTTACTTTTGAGATAATATGTTCTTTTTATTTTCGTCTTTTGCTATTGTTCAAACCATAGAAAACCAGTTGTATTTTACCTTAATTAATTTACGGCATTTTTGTGGCTATTTAAATGCTTACTATTCTTTGACCTAAGTTGTTAGCTAAACATGGTTTGGCACTAGTTGAATAACAAGTGATTTTATAACAGGTGAGTTCTGCTATTGAACAAGAGCTGACAAAAGTAATGGATAAACTGAAGCTTTATCTCCAGAATGCTTCTACTCGCGCTATACTTTTCAAACCAATTAAGTAAGATGTCCGCTAATTTCTCATTAAAATCAAAGGCAACTGATTTTTATGTTGATGAAAACTTGTTTGAACTATAATTTGCAGGACAAACATTGTTGAAGCGCATATTCAAGTACAAAATCTGCTTAAATCAGAGTATTCACCTCAAGACATAGAGAATGTTGTGAATATGGTTTCGATACAAGATTTGCAGGCTCAACTGGACAAACTTTTGTAACTCAGTTCTGAAATTTTGATGCAATTTGAAGCAGGAAAAATTATGCTTACAGTATATGTAAAATATGGAGTCATGTTATTTCACTCATTATGCTGTAAAACAGAAGCTGAGAAGTTACCTAGTCTTGATCAATTAAGCACTTCACTTGAACAAAACAATTCATTGTAAAGATTCCAATTCACAAACTTTGGTTAAACCTCGATATTTCTATTCATCTGTATTAATATTATTATTGATAGTTCACATGTATCACATTTACATAAAGAAGCTTGTTTTCATGAATCATACATTTGCAATGTAATTGACGTAAGCAGCTTATAATCTTAGCATTCTACTCCAGTGATTATTAATATTTGTTATATGAGAAATTTTGGCAATTTTAGTATAGAATTCCATGGCAACTGCTGGCAAGACTTCATTCTAACTAATTATGATTGAGATTGCAATAACTTCAAACTTTACCAACAATTAAGAATTGAACTTGCAATCAAACGATGTCAAAAAGATTCATTCAATGAAATAATATAAATATAAATTTACTAAAAACTATCCCCACAATAGTTCAAAAGCTAAGAGGGGAAAACAGTATCCACTATCCACAAGGGCCAAAAAGAAAAATTAATCATAATATTGTTGGAACATCAAATGTCTAGTTGTAGATAGTCCCTTCCCATACACACCACACACCATTAAGTAGTAATTTAGTGTTTGCATATGGTACAATAGTGCTGTACTAGAGGAGCTCCACAGTTGTAGCAGAAAGAATGCCCACACCTAAAATCAACACAAGAACAATTTAAATAAAAGAAATTAGTATCTCCCATGTATTCAATGCAAGTTCTGGTAAGACCTATAGATAGCATTAACCAAGGCAATGGAAATAGAAAAATATCCACACCAAAAGAAAAGCTCACTACAATTATAATTACACAAGATAGAATTCAAAAACTAGCCTAGCCTCTTTTGCAGATTAAAATACGGTAATGATGGACAGTTGCTCGTGTACTATAACTTGAAACTAAAGTTCATAATGAAAATTGTGTGGGTGATGCAAAATGGTGTTAAATAATACCAAACAATAGTCATGTGCAACAGTGAAAACATCAAGTGAAACTTGCTTTCTTATGGAATTAAACACATAATCATCCGAACCTGCATCTCATGAACAAGCAACCCTGAGACTTCTCAACATAGAATTTGCATTTAGGACACCTCATCCATTTCTGACTCTTTGCAAGATTCATCAGCATTATATCCTCATTACTCCTCTCATCCTTCTTCAACTTCTGAAATTCCACACAAGCAATACCAGAATGCCATGGAACTTTACACTGCACGCAGAAAAGCCTGTGACAGTCAGGGCATTCTGATTCCATTATTCCTCCCATTTTTTCATCTATCAATAAAGCAGAGCAATCTTTATATGGGCAATAAAACTTCTCCGACGCCAAAATCATGGCCTCACACAATGCATCACCCCACCTATCGAAAACATTCTTAGGAAGGATCGAACGACAATGTTGAGGCTCTAAGAACCCATTACAACCTGAAACAGGGCAGTTAATAGAAGTAATGTTTTCTTGTATTTTGGAAGCAACGTATTTACTCATGCAATCGGAGCAATAAGAATGGTTGCACCCCAAAATTTGAAACATTTCTTTACTAGGCCTCTCATCAGCACAAATTTCGCACATGAAGGTTAAGTTAATATCCAATTTTGTGTTAGAAGAAGAAGAAGACTCGCCTTTGAAAACCCTAACCCTATTTAGGGTTTTCGGAAACGAGTCAAGAAATTTCACTTCATCATCATCATCATACAAAGAGTTTTTTTTAGATAAATCGATTATGGCTCTTTTGCGTCTGATAGGGTAATTTTCAACTGAGATAGCGTCGGATTTGCTTGTCCCTTTGTTGATCGAAAGTGGAGTCGCGTATAAAATCTTGACCTCGTCGTCTTCATCGGCTGCATTATCTGGAAGATTCACGATTTCAAGAACGTCTGTTGCCATTACTGAAATTTTCTTTACGATCAGTTAAGTGTCGTTGCTTCTGGGTGATGAAGGCTGAAAGTTTATAAGTGGCTTTTGAACTGAAAAGGCAGAGATTTAGTGGGCTGGGGATCTAGATACGATGTATTTCAGTAATCGATGGCGCCATTAAAGTGATCAGTACAAAGGTTTTTGGAGAGGTTTGAACTTTGAAGAATGCACAAGGGTTTTTAAAATTCCACCACCCCAACCAACCCCACCTTACCCTCAAATTTTGAAAATTCCATAACCACCCACAATATTATTAGGGGTAATGCAATATTTAGCCCCTTAATTTTAAATGTAGAATCACTTTAGATTTTATATGTAAAATCATTTTCAATCTAAAAGTTGACCACATATCACGAATAAATCATATTTTGAGTTCCTACTTAGTTCCACAATTTTAAAATCTTATAAAAATAATATCATTTATGTTCCTTAAAATTAGACATGTGCATGATATGTGACGTCTAATCAAAAGGTTAAATGGAACATATTGCAATAAATAATTGAGTTGAGAACACAACCGATATATTGAAAATAGATGGGGTAAAATGATTTTAAATGTAAAGTTGATTAACTGAAATTTTCTAAAAAAATATGTAACCCCTCTAAAATGACAAATCTATCTTCTATATACTCAAGTTTACTTATACACTGCTTGGCTCAAGAAAATTTCTAAGGAAAAAACACAATAAAAATAATTTTTCCTTATTTGGTTACTGAAAATGAAAATTAAAGGAAAAAAAGATTAAATCTAAAATTAATTTGAGATGATCTCGTTTTCTTGCAATTTTGTTCAGAAAAGGTAACTAAAGAATTCATATCATTCGAACATCTATTGATAATTGCAAAATTATTGTACATTAAAAAGCAATTAAGTATGGCTAATCATTTTCCAAGTAAACTCCTAGTCATCTTCCAACTCAATATTTACATTTTTTATCTTTTATTTTCCTAATCTTTTTGATTTTGTTCCTAAAATTTCTACTACTTTATTGCCTTATCCATTATCCATGCATACATTAACTTTAAAATCAGATCTTCTCCAAAATTAAACTCTTTCTATTTGCTTTAGAATAAAATAATCAAGATCAAATTTAACTTTTATCTGTTTTTACTTTGTTTCGACATATAATTATTTCTTTCATTTCCTCTCAATTTTTTTTTTATTTTGCGGTCGATGGTTCAAGAGGAGAATGATTGTGATTTACCTAATTATAAATGAACGTGAATTAAGGAAATGAGAGAATGTTTAGAAATAAAAGGTTAGAGAAAATAAATATAAAAAGAAAATAATAATTTAATTCTATATTGGATGGTGACTTGGATGATGATTTGGATTGCCACATATGAGTTGAAAATTAAGTAACATAATTTTAAATGGTACATAACATTCTTAAAGATAATAACGTAGGCTACTGACTTAAATTCATTAAATCGACCGCGAGCAAAAATAAACTTAAAAGGACAATGTCTTGAATTCACTAAAATAAATAAATAAATTTGACAAACTGTATAAGTATAACTTGATTTGAAAATTTAAAAAGTTATTCTAACACTCGGGAATATTGCATTTTTGATACATGAATGTGGCCTGCACGTTTATTTAGTACACTAATATGGGGGGGTGGCAATTTGAGTACACTAATGCGGGGTAGGTCTGGCAATTTGAGTACAAATTTCGCCGGAATATTCGATTTCAGCCGGAAAATGACATGTGCCGGTCACGTGCGTTCAAATTTGGGGATTTTGACCAATTTTGACCAAAATGCTGACGTGGCCTATTATTGGAGGGAAATTGATTTTAATTCTTTACAATTTTGATTATTATAAATATAGTATTTGATTTTACCAAATTGCCCCAAGCCCTATTTTAATTGATTTCATCTTCTTCAACCTTATCTCCATAACCATTGCCAACACCATAGCTGTAATTTCTTAACTTAATTAAAAAAATCATTTGATGTAATAAAAGAAAATACATTTGCTGTAATTACATTTGAAGAAATCAAATGAAAATTTATTCAAAACCCTAAATTACATAGCTGTAATTACATTTCCTAAACCCTAAATTTTATTCAAAACTATTTGTTTACTGTTCGTGGAGGTGGTGTTGGTGGTGTGACGGCGATGGGGATGGTGGTAACGGCGACGAGGTGGTGGCGGTGGTGTTGGTGGTGTGAGGGCGACGATGGTGGTGGAGGTGGTGTTTGTGGTGTGACGGCGACGGGGTGGTGGTGATGGCGACGGGGATGGTGGTGACGGCAGCGGGTAACAGAGTGGTGTAACAGAGTGGTGATAGCAGCGACGGGCTGATCTTGGACGCAAGGGGGAGAAGAGTTCGATGGTGACGGCAGTTGGAGTAGACGTCGCCGGTGGTGGGCTGTTGGTTGGTGAAAGGGGCTGGTGATAGGTGGTGGTGGTGGTTATGGAGAATTGGAGCTTGGGGAAGAAGACAACCAAAAATAAAAATCCCCAAATTAAAGGTCAAAATTCTCAAAATTAAAAGTCAAAATCTCCAAATTAATTGGATAATTTCGGTCAAAATCAATAAAAATTCAATTTCAGTCAAAATTACAAAAATGTAGTCGAAATCCCCAAATTAAAGGTCAAAATCCCAAATTTTAGTCAAAATTAATCAATTTTTCGGTAAAAATCGAATATTCCGACGAAAATCGAATATTCCGGCGAAATTTGTACTCAAATTGCCAGACCTACCCCGCATTAGTGTACTCAAATTGCCACCCCCCCATATTAGTGTACTAAATAAACGTGCAGGCCACATTCATGTACCAAAAATGCAATATTCCCTCTAACACTCTCTACATGAAGTAATTTAGTTTAAAATAGTTGGAATTATTATGTTAAAAACTTAGAAACATCGGTAAGAATTTATAATAATATTCAAAAGACTAATCACATCAAAACTCGTAACCATGGCAACCATTCCAATCTCGTAGCAATAATTACATGGTCACTTGTTTGTGGCAGATAACATTTACATGTATCCTCCAATGCTATATATATATAGTTAAATATATCACATTGGCAATCATTATCTAATACAAAAAGAGAAAAATGAAAAGTCAATTTTGTGAATGTTAGAAGATATATACAAAAGATATATACTTGTTGAAAGTCTTAAATCTCACACTAAACTTGATAAATGTACACTTAAAAAATAGCAAAAATAATCAATATATTTCATGTACATTTGGAAAACTTTGTTGCTTGTGTAGACAAGTGAGAATGCCGGGGGAATTATAGATTTCGTCCCTCAACAAAACTCCAATCGCAAAATCGGTCCTCCATGTTCTGTCCGCGTCAATTTAGTCCCTTATCTTGTCAAAACAGAACGCTTTTAGTCCTGCCGTTAACTTTTCCATCCAAATTGACGGAAATCTTCAAAAAAGGTCAAATTATGGGGAAATTTACATCTTTTCATCCTTTGTCTTGCTGCTAACTACATATTTGTTTAATTACCATGAATCAGGCCCAACATGCTTCCGAAAAATAAACAAACATTCATAAATTCATACCTCTGTTTGACCTCCTTACTGCCGGGTATTCCAAGCTTCCGGTTTTACGGACTCGTTCCAACCACTCGACCGCAGAAGGTGGTTCGCAAGCCTTGGCTCCTTCAGCAATACAAAGCACAGCCCTATTTCGTTTCCTACCTTAGGGCGTAGGGGCTATTTCAGAATGAATGTCTAATAACTTTTGAAAGCAAGTTGAAACAAAAGCCTCAAATTTTTATTGATGAAATAAAATTAAAATTACATAATACACTCTACTCCGCTATTGGAGGAGATAACTGTTTAGCCTCTCATATGAGGACTTACAAATTGGGGTAAATCCCCATACACTTGAAATTTAAAATACAGAAAAGAAAAGTTTACAAATACTAAAATGATTTTATTTTTAAAGACTATAGACTTGGATATGTTTTGAAGAGTTGGAGAAAATTTTCGATGATCTTCCATCTGCTTCAGCCCCTCCTTTTATAGCCTTCAGCTGCGGACTCCAAAGGCGGACTCCAAACTTGTTTAATTTTAATACGTCATTGCTCACGTATTCCCTTTTGTTTTTGTCCCCCACTTGTTTGAGTGGGTGGGGGACTCAATGATTCTTCCACTTGCTTGAGTGGCTGCCGACACTCTTATCTTCACGTGGTGGGCCCCGCGTCTTTTCTTTGTCTGCCACTCTTTGGAAAAGTTGTGGCTGATTGATTATCTCTTTTGAAAAGCAAGGCCTAATGATTTTTGGCCCGTCCTTTTCCTGAAAGCGACATTGCGTTCGCCATCTTACCTGTACATTTCACAGCTGTATTTTCTTTTTTTTTTTTTTTTCAGCTGTCCAACTCTAGAATTACATTTTTGTAATTTTACATTGGACCTATGTTAATTAGGTCCTTCTTTGTTTTTTACATTTAACCGTTTTTACCGCGGTTTGTAAAAACCCCTCGGATTTCTTGTTCTTTTTCCCTTATCCTGTTCACGTTCGGGTTTTTCTTTTGTGACCCTGATTCGTGTGTCGAACAAGGGTTTCTCCTGGAGCTCACAACTTGAACAGATATGATTGAGCCATTGACCCACATGCATCATATTGCATGTCTTCTTCCTCGTGTTTTCCGTTGCTGGTAACTTGTTTAACCAAATTAGCGTCCTTTTTTGTTCGAAAAGATTTTCAGCGAATTCGGTACTTTTTCCTGTCATGGAGTTTAACAGGAATGACCCATTAATCTTGTTAGAAAAGATTTTGAATGGATACTTCACTTTGTCCATCTCGGTTAGACAGACCCAGAATCCCCACGCTCTTCGGGTGGAAATGTCATCTTCGTTGATTGAAGCCACCAAAGGAGCTTCTCTTGTCTCGACCTTAACTCTGTTGTAGGCCGTTATATCGGGTCTCTGTAATTTCATAAAATGAAACGCCGGATGAGATCCCTTTCCTGCAATTTCTGGAGCAATTGATAAGAATTTTATTTCCAGAACATCTCCTCTTTTTAGGTGTGGATTATTTTGCCATGAGTCAAACACAGCTTCACTAATCCATTCCGGTAATTTAGAAATTTCCGGAAATCCTGGTGACATAGTATGGATCGAGGCGAGTGCCCCAAAATCATACCATTCGCGAACTTCGTCAGGTTTTGACCCTTCTCGCATCCAAACCCTGGGATATTTTCCGGATGTATCGACTATTGTTTTTCCCGGATTTATCCCTTTTCTTGAGATTAATTTTTCCCATGATCTTTGGTAAACCTGCCAATGTAAATTAATCTCGTTAGTATTAACCTTAGAGGTGCCTGTCTGTGGCCTGAGGTTAATCTCCCCCTCTTTAACCCCAGAGGTGCTGGGTTGACTTGAAACAACCGGAGATTTCTCTTCCTGTTGTTCAATTGTTTCCCCTTTATCAGAGTCTGATATGGGACTTGGGCAAGCAGTACTTGAATCTGCCGCTACAGGTATAGAGCCCTGTACTCTACGCCTCTCTTAATTCTCGGGTCATCACCGAAGTAGATGCCTTTCGAATTGGTTCTTGTAATGCCTCAAATAGGGATCCTGAGGCATATATTAAACTCCTGATTGAGTTCTGGACAGTGTCCAGATCAGCTCGTTGTATTTGTCCAGCTGCCTCAGCGTTAACTGATAGCTGACCAAACTGCTTGTCTAGCTCCTCAAGGTTTTCCCTGAGATGCCTATACCTTGTAAGGACGGAATTTGCTTCAGCTGTTTCCATCTCTTGTTAGGAAATCTGCAAGTACATTTTCATGAGATTTCACAATGATAATATCAAAACAATAGTATTGACATTCAGCTTGCCATCTCATAATACGAGCCTTTTCTATTTTTGATTCTAATTTATTTTTTAGAAAAGCTTTTACATTCGTATTATCAACTTTTAAAATAAACTTTTTTGCTAAGAGAAATAATGGCCATTTTTTGAAAGCCTTCCAGACAGCAAAGAATTCCTTTTCATTAATATGCCAAAGTGCGGCTTATTGTTCTGTGAACAACCCCCCTGCATATCTACAAGGTTCTTCCCCTGTAGTAGTCTTTTTCATTAGTACCGCTGCCCAATGAAAATCATTAGCGTCTGTATAAACCACTAAATCGTCATTATCTTGAGGAATTGCGAGTTTTGGTAAATTATTACAAACTTGTTTTAGCTCGCGAATTCTTTGAGTGTGAATTTCTTCCCACTTCCACTTTGAACTTTCGGTTTCTTTTAAAAGAGGTCGAAAATCCTTTCTATATTTTGCAAGATTTTTGATAAAGATTCCTGCAAAGTTAACAACTCCTAAAAAACTTTGAAGCTGTTTTTTATCTTTAAGAATATCGGGAAAATTGCGGATTTTCTCCACAATGTGTTCCTAAAGTTCAATACCTGATTCGTCAATAAGAATACCAAGAAACTCAATCCTATTGACCGCAATAATTGCTTTCTTTTCAAAGAGCACTAATCCTTCCTTATGACATGCATTGGAAAAGATTTCTAAATGTTTAATATGTTCGTTCATGTTTTTAGATGCAATTAAAATATCATCAATATAAACAAACATAAATTCAAAATAATCTTTAAACAGATTATCCATTTTTCTTTGGTATATCTGCGGTGCATTGGCAAGACCCATAGGTAGCACGTTCCAGATATACTGTCCTTGTGGTGTAGAAAATGCTGTATATTTCCTAGATTCATTTTCTAACTTAATCTGATAGAAACCAGATTTACAATCAAATTTTGAAAACACTTTGGCACCTTTGATGCAATCAATTAAGTGTTCTCTACTTGGGATATAATAACCATCAAATTCTAATATCTTATTGATACCTTGATAGTTGATTACTGGTCTAGCTTTTCCCCTTTTTATTTCACCATGATTTCTTACAAGGAAACCAGGGCTACTATAAGCCGAGACTCCAGGTTCAATGAGTTTAAGATCGATATGCTCTTTGATAATCATTTGCATATCTTTCTTATCCATCATATTCATCTGGATAGGCTTGTATCGAACATACTCATACTTACATTGGTCCTTAACCTTTAGAGTAGCTTCGATCTTGTTCTTGTTCCACCAAGCCAAAGGATCCTCATTGTAATTCCTTTGGATTAGTCTTTTAACATGTTCGAGAGAGAGCTTACTCTCTTCGTCCATATACCAATCATGTTTCTTATCTTGTAAGGCGTTTTTGAAGACATAAATATCTTCTTCAGTAGCCTCACTGTATCCTTCACCACAGAAACCTTGTTGTCTGAAAGACAACAGTGCTTCATCAAATTTTCTTTTATCCTGCATTTTAGGATTAGTCAATTTGGCCTCATTATCACCACGTTTGCTGCGAAAATTTATTGGCATAATACGATTAAATGCCTTTTCTCGCCGCAGAACCTGAATCTCACTTCCACAGTTAGTGGTAAAGATTAATAAATTTCTCTTATTATCTTGCACATATCTTGCAAATGTTTGGATAAAGTTATTACCCAAAAAGATATCTGCTCCGGTATCATGAAAGTAAATTGGAGGCATTTTTACCTTAAACCAAGGCGTACCAAATGCTCCTCCCATCATGATTTTGGTTTCACGTTTACCTTTATTGAGTATAAGGATTTTTCTTGAAAAATCTCTTCCTGCAATAATAGGTAAGGTTTCCATAGCATTGCTAGGAAAGACTCCGGGTTTTGCCGTGCAAATACCTGAACCAGAATCAATATACGCAGAGAAATATTCTGTTTTATATTGATCATAAATAACACCAATGGAAATGTATATAGAGAATGGGCTAGTCATTCCACTCTGATGAGATGACCATCCAAACTAAATTCCATACCTTTCCCCTTTCGTCCCCAAGGTTTATGATCCTCGAGAAAGCTTAGACCCAGGGTTACCACTCCTGGTTCTCGTCCCGCTAGACCAACTACAAATACTTCTTGGCCTGCCATTTCTAGCATACCCTCATATTTGCCAACCGTTGTCTGCTGCAAGTGATATAAGTCATCACAAGGAAAATAATTTTCCATTTTTGTGATGTCGAATAGTACCTGCACTTCTTTCCATCCTTCAGGGCATCTAAATTTTACATTATCAACCCTAATGACTTGTGGGGTTGCATCCATGAGCAACTCCTTTCCTTTTAAACCTTGTATCCTTTCTTCTGAGAAGGACATCCGATTATTAAATTCCATCCTAGAACTAAGTGTTCTATTTAGGACAGGATGGTCTTTAATGATAATGTCGACTCCTCCAATTCTAGGTATTTGAATTGGATCAGGTGTCATTACTTTGGCAAATTCCTTGAAGATTCGAGGAATTTCAATATACTCTTTCCGTAGGAAAAGATCCGAATGATGTGTGTTGGAAAGTGCATACGCTATTCTATAAGTTATAGAATACGGCCTATTCCCTTCCTTCATAAGATCCTTTCTTTTGAAATCTTGATGAAGGGTTAAGACCCGACTGAAATCTTGGTCTGCTAGGTTATATGCAATTCTTGGATGAATATCAAACATAAGTTTTCCTACATATAAATTTCCTACCATTGTACCAAGGCAGCCATCTCTTAGGTTATTGATTCTCCTATCCATTATCGATAAATGGATTTCTGAATCAATTCCTTCCTTGAAAGTGGCTTTTATGACCACCTCAATGGTTCCTATATGGATCCATTTCATGGTTACAGCTACTTCCTCGCGTAGCCTACCTAATTCCTCAAGAATCTCTTCTCTAGGAATTAATTGCATATCCATCACATTTCCCGTAAGTTCTAATGGAATAGCAAATTCTCCCGAACTTACTTTGTATATGATGTGATGTTTTCTTTGGTTTAGTCCTATTTGATTTAGGACTCGGCTAAAACCTCCAATTCTGAAACCATCATATGGCCCAATATTGGAATTTTGCCTCATAATTCTTTTCAGTGTTCGGTTTGAAACCGACATTCTTGAAAAGAATCCAGAAAGGCTTTCAGAAGTCTGAAGCCTATCTCCCTCATTATACTCAGTCTGATTCGGTTGAAGATCCATCCGAATCGCCTTCAATTTCTTCCTCGTAAACACTTTCGTCTGAGGGAAAATTTTCGAATTGGTAGATAGGTACCAAATCGCCATAAAAGACTGCCTCCAATATATCGGCCGTAGCCTCAAATTGGCGGACTTCTCGCTTTTGCGGACAATCCGGTGAGATATGTCCCTTTGCTCCACACGTCCAGCAGTTACAGTCTTTGAAACTTTCATTAGCTCGTGTGTGAGCTCTTTTGAAAGTTCGACGAGTTGGGGTTCGATCACTGGATCTTCTATCAGTTTGTCTAGATCCTTGTGATGAAGCCCTCATAGGTCCTTGCCGTTGGCCCGATTTATAGGATCGGCCTTTGGTTTTAGACCACCATGATCTTCGTCTAAACGAAGGTTTGCTTCTGTAACTCCTGCTGTCGGTGTTACCTTCTTTTTTCCTCTTCTTCTTTTGCTCGCTTGTTTCCCCAATGATTGTTGGGAAATCGTTGTTTTCACAACAAAGCGGAGTTCTCTTCATCTTACCTCTTAGTTTCTTCATATTTTTCTGAAGTGAGGCTTGAGCACACCAATCTTTTAACTTGTCTTTGAGGAAAGACATTCTTCTGGCTACCGAATCCAGCTGGCCTTCGGGAACTTTATAACTTTGTATCAGCATTTCTCGCCATGGACTACAAATCTTGGCGAAGAACAAAGGTGCTGCTACATCTGTTGGGACTCCACTTTGAAAGAAGTATTTGCGAAACCAATAGATATATTCATCTATTGCACAAATATTTCTTAACTCCATACCAAAGAGAGCTTGCATGTTCTCTCTAGTTTTTTCGGAATTACTTTTATCGAAGTATCCATCTCCGATGAAATGAAGCTTTATAAGCCTTCCGAATCGTTCTGCGATGGTGCTTTTGGATTCATCATCCAGAACTCCTTGTTTAGTTGAGGCAGGTGTTTGGTCCCAACCAATCTTAACTGACCCCTCTAGACTCAACTCTATCAATCTGACAAAGTTTTCTTTATTGAGTTCTAGAGTGGTGGCCGCTATTTTCATGGCAGCTACCCATTCATCGATTATTTTTTCAATATTTCAAAAATCGATGATATCCAGATTCAGAATAGTTCCATAAGGGTGCAAGGGCTGAGACATTGTCCTAGCCCATGGTGTATTTTCTGGTACCCTTTTTGGATTTCTCCATGGATTATCTTTGAGACGTGTTCCAACAAAAGTTGGCGTCGCATTAGTGTGGAAATCCACACCTTCACGCATCGTGCTATCCTCTGGAGGATTATTAGATGCTATGCTTCCTTCCGGGGGTGGTAGTGCTGGTGGCACCACAGTTGTTACCTCGTTAGGTTTAACATTGACTAAGTCTACCATCCCTAACTGGGAGAAAGACTCAGCCAATTCTTGGAGATCGGATAGATCTACTCGTGAGATTTCCATCAATTAATCCTTTTGAGGATTTCATTGATTTTGTCTTCTTGGGTTTTGGGCCGCGGAATTTCCGTTGCCTTACCTTTCTGATGCAAAAGGGGTACTGGCCCAAAAGCATCACGGATGCGGTCCGTATTGGATGATCCAAAACGACCCTTCCGTTTTTCACATAGATCTGAAATTTCTTTTTTCAGATCAACTATTGAGGTTTTCAGATCGGGGATGATCTGTAATATCTCATCCATCTTTTGGTTCAAATTTTCTATTTTCATAGGTAGACAGATCAACCTATGACCATAATCTTGAACCGTTTTTTGAACTTCTCTAAGATCGTGGGTAATCTTAGAGGTATCAGTCTTAGTATCGATTTCTGTCCATGTAGGACAAAAATCTCTCTTTTCGTAACTTGTTGAACATATGTTCTTATGTTCCATTCTTGTTTTAATCTCCTCCGTTAGAGAATAGAGTAAATATGCAATAATAATTAATTATTTCATCAATAAAACCTAAGGCTCTGATACCATTTTGCGGAAATATAACAAAACATGTTCATAAGCAGTAAATTTCAGGATTAAAAGTGTAATTTTCCCTTAAAAAAACGCATTCCGTTAGTGATTTAACGGCAGTTTAACGGTAGGGACCAAATTTGTCCAAAACTCGTATGTTGAGGGACTAAATTGACGCATCTGTAACAACAGGGACCAATTTTGCGATTGCGTTTAAGTTCGGGGACGAAATCTATAATTCCCCCTGAGAATGCCCGTAAAACTAACAATAACAAAACAACAAATATGGATAATGTAAATACCAGTTAAGATTTTCTTTAATAATCTTAATTGTATTGTTTTAATCATATTTAAACATTTTTACACCTTCTAGAACACCGATCACATCATCTAATATTATCAGATTCACTGGAAATGGCACAACTTAGGACATCTTACTTCACAAAAAATGTTTAAGAGTAAAAAATTCGAAAAAATGTCATTTATTTGGTCTTAAGAAATTCTTTGAATAAACTCTCAAAGTTCAGATAATTTTGAAGAATTTGCCAAAAAAAAAAAAAAAATAGTTCTTACTATTCATGATTGACAGTCAAATTAATAATATTTTCTAATACACCATTGCTTCCGCCTTCTTTCAATACTGAAAATCAAATTAATCATATATTCTAATACAAAATATGTTTAAAACAGTATTTATTGTGATTATATTTTTCACGTTTAAATTGATGAGTTTAACTAAAAATATTTAATATAAATATAAATAAATATCAGCATAAACTAATTGTTCATGATAAATAACATATCCTATCAACCATTATCATAATATATATTTTTTTTATGGAAAAACATCCAAACACGTCTCACACCGTATTTCTTATTCCTGCAAATATATTTTTTTATTACAATTTTATTTTCTGAGATAGATATTTCATAAAAAAAATCCCTAAGATATAACATAAAGCAAAGATTTACAATACCTACCTCAAATTTTATTTTACTAATAAATATTCAAAGCCGATACATTCTTAAATATTTTAATAATTCCTTTTATTCTATTTAGGTCTCACCTAATAATATTTGAATTTTCTTATTGTTTCATATTGTACGTGGAGGACTGGTTCGAATGGTCGCCTTTAATCATGGTATATTATTTTTATTGAAAAAATAATTTACAAGATAATTTAAGGGTGCCCAATTCATCTATTGCAAAATTAACACGTTTCCATATTAATCTAATTTGTCTCTTAACAATTGTACTTGTCTCACAGGCTTTGAGTTGTATCACCATTCAAGAATGCTGACTTCACGTCCATTTGATAAATTCTCCACTGATTTTGAGTTGCCACCGAGACCAACAATCTGATAGTTTCTAATCGAGCTACATGGGCAAATACTTCATCGTAATCAATTCCAGCCTTTTGTTTATACCCTTTGACGACAAGTTTCGCCTTATAGCGTTCTACCTCTCTTTTTGAATTTTTCTTTATTTTGTAAACCCATTTTACTCCGATGGGCTGTTGTCCAGGTGGTAAAGAGACAAGCTCCCATGTCTCGTTTTTCTTAATTGCATTGATCTCCTCATCCATAGCTTTTTTCCATTTCGAGCTTTTCGACGCTTCTTCAAAATTGATAGGCTCAATATCAGCAAACAAGCAAGCACAACAATGTTGGATTTTGATTGAGCTCATAAATTTCGCGTACTGATCTTGTCTTCTGAGGTCGTTCACTACTTGAACCCTCAATCTCTGATGGAGATCTGCTAGATGAGTCCGGTGATGGTGGAGTAATTGGTTCTACTAGTTCTTCATCAGCTTCTTTCATTGTCATCTTAATAGAATAAAATGTGTATTGCTCTTTCTCACGAGATTCCCAGTTCCATGAACTTTTCTCGTCGATCACGTCTCTACTTATCTTCCTCTTCTTTTGAATTGGATCATACAATTTATATCCCTTAGATGCTTGATCATACCCGACAAAAATATACTTCTTGCTCTTCGCATCAAGCTTGCTTCGATGCTGGTCTAGTATATGCATATATGCAATGATACCAAAGATTCTTAGATGTGATATGCTTGGCTTGTATCCGCTCCAAGCCTCCTATGGTGCTTGATTGTAAACACTCTTTGTCATATTCCAATTGAACAAATAAATGGCACAATCCACAGCTTCTGCCCAAAATTCTTTAGGCAAACCCTTGCTACTTAGCATGCAACGAACTATATTCATTATCGACCGATTCTTTCTCTCCACGACACCATTCTGTTGTGGGGAGTAAGGAACTGTAAGGGGTCAACGAATATCATTTTCCTCACAGTATTTTTGAAACTCCATCGAAGTAAACTCGCCTCCTCTATCAGACCTCATTGCTGTAATCCGATAGTCACTTTGTCTCTCGACTAGAGCTTTGAATCTTTTGAAAGCTGAAATTGCCTCTAATTTATTCTTCAAAAAATAAACCCAGGTTTTTCGACTATAGTCATCAATGAATGTGACAAACTACCGATTATTTCCAAGCGATGCTGGTTCAATGGGACCGCATATGTCTGTATGGATTAACTCAAGTGGTTGTTTTGCTCTTGATAATGATTCCATTGGGAAACTTTCGCGATGTTACTTTCCCTCAAGACATCCTTCACAAATCTGAATGGGATAGTTTATGGTCGGTAGACCTTTCACCATTTTGTTAGATGACATCGTCTTTAGTCCACCAAAATTCATATGTCCCAGCCTCAAATGCCACAACCAGGATTGGTCCTCATAACACGTTGTTAAACACTTTGGCATATCATGCTGAATGTTTAACAAGAACATTCTGTTGCTTGTCATTGGAAATGAGCTATTAATCTCCCTTCAATATTTTTCAAGAACAAGCTTCGATTTTTCATATAGACATCGTATCCTTTTTCTAGTAGTTGTCCAATGCTTAGAATATTCGCCTTCATCCCAGGTACATAATAAACATTCTCGATGAATTGGTGTCCACCATTCTTCAACTGAATAAGTATTCTTCCTTTGCCCTGGATAGTAATTTTCGACATATCACCAGAAGAGATATTTCCATTGACTGATTCATCAATGTCAACAAACATGTGTCTGTTTCTGCACATATGATTGTTGGCACTCGAGTCAAGGTACCATGATGTTTTATTCTCCTTCGTTGTTGTATTTACTGCCAACAAAGATTGGTCGGCAACTTCTTCAACATAATGAGTCTTTTCATTGCTAGATGCATTTAGACACTCTGAAGCATAGTGTCCAAGGCAATGACAATTGCAACATTTTATATCCCGATTATTTTGATATCGATTATATCCACCTCTTCCACGACCTCGTGATGGTCGAGGTTCTAAATGTGTTTCATCATCACTATACGAGTTCTTTTCCTCGCGGCCTAGCCCTCGGCCACGACCAAGTCCACATCCACGTCCTTGTCCTCGACCGCATCCACAACCACGGTTTTCAACTTGACCTCTACCTCGGCCTCTACCACGATAGCCGGTGCCATCTGACTTTTGATCTGCACTGATCGCCATTGCCTGAAGAGATTGCTCAATATCAGGCCCTTTATTCTTTTTTTAATCTTTTCTTCATGAACTTGCAATTTTTCCAACAATTCATTCAAAATTAGTGTATCAATATCGTTTGACTCTTCGATAGCAACCACAATATAGTCGAATCTCTGAACAAGGGATCGAATTATCTTCTCGACCGTTTTTTTTCTTCTATTTTTTCTCCATTGCTTTCAAGTTGATTAACAACAGTCACGACTCTTGAGATATAGTCGGAAACTTCTTCCGATTCTTTCATTTGCATCGACTCAAACTCACCTCGAAGTGATTGGAGTCGAACTTTCTTTACTTTGTCAATGCCTTTGAAAGCATTCTTAATCATATCCCACGCTTGCTTTGCAGTGGTTGCTTGTGAAATAGTTTTAAAGTTGTTGTCATCCACACCGAGTTGGATTATAGAGAGAGCCCTTTGATCTTTCACCTTGGCCTCCTTCGCTGCTTTCTTTTGGGCTTGACTTGAGGAAGCTAGATTTTCGGGCTCGGCGTATTCTTCTTCAATGGCTTCCCAAACATCCTGGCCACCAAGAAATGTCTTCATTTGAATACTCCATCTATCATAATTATCTTTCGTGAGCTTTGGAAATGGGAAAGATCCACTTGCAGCTGCCATCGTATTTGCTGAAATATAAATGTGGCTCTTGATACCACTTTGTTGCAGCGGAAGATAAGACTTATACACAAAAAATATAACTTTGTGGAGAGGAGAATATTATCACTCTTTTATTTCTCACTCAATCAACACAAGAAGAACACTTAAACTCTTTCTTTCTTATTTCTCATTTTTATTCATTCTTCTACAATGACAAATGACATGGGTGTTTATAGGATTTTTCTAACATGAACCTAGAACAAATACATGAACCAACTATTAAATGCATACATGAATCAACTATTAAATGCATACATGAATCAAAGACTTATTCATGTATTTATCCTAAATACCAAAAGATATGTTCATGTACCTATTATTTTATTCTTTGTACGTACTTAACCAAAACAATTAATCTAGCTTATTATTCAACATATATGTTTTCATTCTCTGAATGCACTTGCCTTCATTATTTGTCTTTGCATCCAAATATTGTCTTTTGTCGATAAAGGAGCTGGATAATCCATATTCTATGGACCTCCTGCTCTAAAAATATGGGATGTTAAATAATTAGAAAATATTTATTGCCATTAATTTGTGATTTGGCTCTGACAACTTGTCATGATTGATTTATGAATATTCATATTTATTAACTTGGTAATTGGCGTAAGTAGCTCTTAATAACAGCTGCAAGTCCATATAAGATAATATAAGAAGTATAGACATCATGCACTTGTGTAAGTCTTAGCATCTGAGATATAGTGAAGGACAATAAGTTCTGGAACAACTACTGTGATTTTGGATTCTTAAAGCATACTGTTTTGCATGATCGAACTTATTTTATGATTGCTACTATCCTGTTCCTTTATCCAAGTGCTATCTTCTTAGTTTATTTATTGATTGCCTTACCTTTTCAATTTATTGTGTCTTTGATTTTTCTCATAATTTCTTGATTTGGAGTTTGGACCTAAGCTTCTCTACCATATTCTCCTATGTATATGATGGCTCAAATTTCTGTAAATGCAGATATCTTAAGCGAGGTGTCAACGAAAAAGGAAGAGTAACAAATGATGTTGAGACTGAGCAGATTGTATTTGAGAATATTCCCGAAGGATCTTTTGGTCGCAAGAGACGTCCCGCCTCAATCTTAAGCCTGACCTTAAATGTATGTTTAAGTAAATACTTGACTCTTAAAAAATTTCATCTTTTTGACTGAAAGCTTAACACTCTTGAATTGCGACCCTTTATAGCGCACATGTTTTTGTTTATTTTAGTGTCCAAGAAGGACGAAAAATATGAAGCTATTGGACTTCATTTCGAGAATCTTGTCAAGAGATTGTAAGGAATGAATCAATTTTATTGAGATTTATCAAGAAAATATACAAATGTTCGATCAATTACACGGAATTCATACACGATTGTAATCAAGAGGAAATATTATTTGCTACAACGATCACGCAACTCTCAAGCTCCTCTTGGAGAATGCGACGTGCAATCGAATAGCAAGGGTAAATTTGGAGAAGGATCTAGAAGAAAGAGATAAAGAGATCAAAAGCTATGCGTACACTTGGATCAATTCAATAGACTGTTCAAGTTGTTCCCCTTAGCTCCCTTTTATACTTCTTGTGAAGCTAATTGTCGTTCCCGCCAAAATTAGTTAGAGAATCGGGTTTTAGCTGCTAACCATACTCGCTGTAGTCTAACACGCTTTTAGATGTGTTTTTGGTTGGGCCTGACAAACCTCCCCCCTTATTGAAGGTTTGACCCCGAACCTTAAGCTATGGAAATTGGCCAGTAATGACATGCCAATCTTCCCAAGTGCCCTCTTCGGCCGACAAATGAGCCCATTGCACGAGTATTTGAAATAAATGGAGACGTATACTTAATGTACCATATCTCAAAATTTTGAAATATATTGCGTTTTGAACCAAAGTTGCACATAAACTACAAAGTATGGACACTTCGAAAAATCATGCCGTATGGTGTCAGACACTCTTCGTACATGGACAGACCTCCAACGTGCTCCCAACACGTGTTGCACACGGCCGATTCGTATCTTTGAATAAGAAATAAACTCAAAATTCTGACATATGTCGGACATGGCCGTGTCCGACACGTTTAGGACACTGGTGTCCACCTTTTTTTAAAATAAAATTAAATCTTTTGGTCAAATTATACCTATTTTATCAAGAAATATTCCGCAATATTTGAAAAGTGAGACCAAAATGTGGGATGTGGGTGGATATGCTATTAAGTCCAAATAACATTGAAGTTTTAGAGATTGAAAATCTCACTTTGAATGAATCAAATTTGGAACATGACTTGTTTGTCGATGATAACATTACATATAAGAATATACCATCAAAACTAAGCATCAATATTATCCCTAACAAATTTTTAACCTTAGCAATGAAAGGTTTAATTTGAGAGTTGAACAACTAACAATATGCATTTTTTATTTGAAAAACTAAAGCGGGATACATACAATATTTAAATAACACAAATATATAAAAAAATATTAAAATACAAGATTAAATATTATTTTAAAATTTAAATTGGTTCAGGATTTTCACGTGGTAGATATTTCTTCAAGATAGACAAAGACGTAAAGTTGTAAGTGTTGGACATTTGGACTTATATAACAGGGTTGCAAGTGTTTCTACATTTCCAGGCCTTCAACGACAAAACCTCCCACATTTCCACTGTATTGGTCAGCCGCCATGGAAACTCTGGAACTCCAATCAGAAAACAAGCACAAAACTCATAGAAGCAAGCCTAAAATCTTCATCATATCTGCATTAGTATCGCTGCTAGTTATAGCCGCCATATCCATCACAATTGTCCAGACCCACAAACATTCCCACGTCACCGGAACCTCAGCCGTCGTCAAATCAACATGCGCCGCCACATTGTACCCTGAGCTCTGCGTTGCCACCATAAAGGCGGCGGCACCAGCAGCCTCAGCCGCCATGAACAGCAGCAGGGACGTCCTCATAACCGCCCTCAACTACACCATCATCACCGTCGGGCGGAACTACTTCACCGTCAAGAAAATCGGGTCCAAGCGCAGCTCATCCCTGACGGCGCGTGAGAAGGTCGCTCTCCATGACTGCCTGGAAATGATCGACGATACCCTGGAAGGGCTCCGAGATAGCTCCGACGAACTGGAAGATTACGGGTTTAGAAACTACACTCTGGCCGATCACAAAGAACATCTCATGACGCTCCTGAGTGCTGCACAAACAAATCAGAAATCATGTCTCGATGGATTTTCACACGATGGGGCTGATAAGAAGATCAGGAGCGCTCTAATAGCGGGCCAGATGCACGTTTTCAGGCTCGTCAGCAATGTGCTGGCTATAATCAAGAACTTATCCGATGAAGAAATAGCGAAGAATAGTAAATATTCATCGTCTAGTAGTAGTTATGTGGAAGATTTTTCCAACGGGAGGAGGCTTGGAGATCAGGAGTGGCCTGAGTGGCTTTCCGGCGGGGATAGACGTCTGCTTCAGGCGTCTACAGTGACGCCTGATGTGACGGTGGCGGCGGACGGGAGTGGGAATTTCAGAACTGTTTCAGCGGCGGTGGCGGCGGCGCCGGAGAGGAGTACGAGGAGGTATGTGATTAGGATTAGGGCTGGGGTTTATAGAGAGAATGTGGAGATACCCAGGAGGAAGACTAACTTGATGTTCGTCGGAGATGGCCGGACCTCCACTATTATTACCGCCAGCAGGAGCGTGGGCGGCGGCAGCACCACTTTCAACTCCGCCACCGTCGGTTAGTTATCTTTTACCATTATATTATCGAAAAATTCTAACTCAATATTGATCTAAGTGAATCAAAATGTATTAATTTTCCAACTCAATATCGATCAGTAAATTATCTAATTTTGATTGACACTTATAAAATACACTTTAAATTTAACTTTTACATATTTATATTTGATCTTTATAAAATACACTTTAAATTTAACTTTTACATATTTATATTTGATCTTTATAAAATACACTTTAAATTTAACTTTTACATATTTATCTTCTCACTTTATAAAAACACACTTTAAATTGAACTTTTGCATGTTTATATTCTCAATTCTAAGAGTGGTAATAGCGACCGTTTTACTCTTTACTATTTATGACTAGAACAAGTGATTTTTTTGTTGAGAAACCTCTAACTGAAGAATAGTAACAAAGATATGGAAACTTTTATTTTACTGCTTGGGGATTGGCATTGAATAAATTTATAGTGGTTATATGATTAATTGATTACTGAATTACATTTCAATTCATTTATTATATATATAGATAATTAGATGGATTTGTTAAATTATGAGGTGTAATTTTTATTTTAATAAGATGAATTTTCTTTTAATATCATTTGAACATAATAAATAAAAATGAATTAATAATGATCAATTATCAATGAATAATTTATTATAAATTATTAATAACTAATTACTATGAGACAAATATCCTTACATTTCCACTTGAATCCGTGACTTGTCAATCTTAACGTGGACTCTGTGATTTGATTGACACCACGTTGGCTCTCAACAAATCACATCCCCCAATCAATAAAATTTAAACATATTTGAATTTAGACCCCACACTATCCCACTAAAATCTAGCAAAATATATTCGTGATAAGAATTTGTGTATCCCTGGGCATCACAAAATATCAATCATTCAGACTTTGATTTTGTCATTTTTCTGAACGCTACAAGAAAACAGATCTTCTGAGAAAGAATAATCTGTCTTAGATGCCTAATTTCCATGGTTGATGTTCAATTGAGACGGAACTATATCATCTCAAATTCA
This sequence comes from Verbascum thapsus, assembly GCA_963669365.1. NCBI lineage: Eukaryota > Viridiplantae > Streptophyta > Magnoliopsida > Lamiales > Scrophulariaceae > Verbascum > Verbascum thapsus. The sequence continues at coordinate 8,228,658 of OY770120.1, forward strand.
ATACCCTCGTCGCAAATATGAAACGGATTCTGAGGCTAACATGATTGTGACGAATATATCCGTCTTAAATTATGTCTCAGATTTTGACATTTTCCGTCTCAAATTCTGTCTCAGATTTTTGACATTTCCCATCTCAAATTCTATCTCAGATTTTTGACATTTTTGATCTCAAATCCCTCTCAGATTCTGTCGAGTTTTGACATATCCTTATATCATTATACCTGCTCGTTTTATTATATATATTAGACAACTCATTACAAACAACAAAACAAAAAAAAAAAATCTTCAAAATGGCCAAAACAATTAATTGTCTCTACTCACAAAGATCTAATAAACAAAACAATCAATTATTTACAATACGCCTGCTAACATAGTAACAACCCAAGCAATAAAAAAAAACACAATACGAAATCCATCTAACTAATAAAACTCACGCTACTACATTTGCCTCCAAAGTCATGGTGCACCCTATGTCCAGATGGGTGTTTAGTGTCCCCAACTTCTTCAATTATTTTTTGAACCAACTCTTAAAGTTTATCCTCCCTAATTCGAGCTTCCTCTTCCCTTTATTTAGACTCCTCGAGTTCAAGTAACACCCTCTTATAAACTTCCTCCATCTTTGTTGATTTAGCTTGCACGCCATCCAATACTTTTGATCTCATTTAATCTTTCATTAGAATCTCCCCTATATTCATATCACATTCTAATATTTTGACTACATCCAATCCCATATAAACGACCCTTTGTTGGGGAAAGAGACGTGGCCGTCGAGAGAAAAACCTAGGACTTAAACCACTCTACAATGACAACTAAAAAAAGAAAATAATATATATATATATATATATATATATATAACATGATGTCAAGAGTTATAATGAAAACTAAAAAATGAGATTTTTTTACACAGTTATTTGCAAGAAATTTTTTGAGAAAATTATGTACCAAAAGTTTTAGAGATTGTCCAAACATGTTATGTTATATGAAGCTGGTTGTAGATGAATGCATAGAATATGCAAGTAAAAACCATTAAGTTAGAAACCTCTCTCATTAGACCTCTAATTCTAATAGCTTAAGCTTTTAGATGAAGTGATATTCTAAATTGTATCAATCAAGTTCTAACCCTCATATCACCTATCAAAAGAATACCACATCCGTACCTTAGGACTCATTGCAATACAAAAAATTTCGAAAGGCAATCCTCCAGGTTGCATCCAGACATCTAAAAATATTAACAGAATGGTGAAGTCAAATACAGGGGAGTAGGAATAATTGTTGCAAAAATTATATGGACATAAAAAGGCTCGAGGAAAGTGCGATTCCATCTTTGCCATTGACTTTCCTCTTCGCTGCTCTTAGTTACAAGAACCCTACCATTGGGAAGTGAACGTCGCCCAAACCTTGATGGGTGTGAGTCACTACAAAAACCAATTCACAATTAGGGTATATTTATATTTTAATTACTTCTCTAATAATGTATTTATCATCAATATATATATATATATATCACCGTCTTAATTTCCTCTTCATGCAGCGGTGATTGGCGACGGGTTTCTAGCCCGTGACATCACATTTCAGAACGCCGCCGGAGCATCGAACCACCAGGCGGTGGCCCTCCGTGTAAACGCCGATCTCAGTGCCTTCTACCGCTGCAACATGCTGGCCTACCAGGACACCCTCTATGTCCATTCCCTCCGCCAGTTCTACACCGGTTGTTTCATCGCAGGAACTGTCGACTTCATCTTCGGCAACGCCGCCGCCGTCCTCCAGAACTGCGATATCCATGCCCGCCGCCCCAACTCTGGCCAGCGCAACATGGTCACCGCCCAGGGTCGCGACGATCCCAATCAGAACACAGGCATTGTCATCCAGAGGTGCAGGATTGGTGCCACCTCAGATCTCCAGCCAGTTCAGAGCAGTTTTCCGACGTATTTGGGACGGCCATGGAGGGAGTATTCGAGGACTGTTATCATGCAGACTGAGATTAGTAATGTTATCCATCCTGCGGGATGGTTCGAGTGGGACGGTAATTTTGCGCTTAATACGCTGTTCTATGCCGAGTATCAGAACACCGGTGCCGGGGCAGGGACGGCGAATAGGGTGACGTGGCGGGGGTTTAGAGTTCTGACCAGTGCGGCGCAGGCGCAGCCGTTTACGGCGAGGAATTTTATTGCCGGCGGGAATTGGCTGGCGGCTACAGGGTTCCCGTTTTCCCTTGGGCTTTAATCTGTTTTGAACTGTTGTTTCGTTTTGGCCGGAATATTCCAATTCCGGTTTGTATTTCCGTCAATAATCGATCTGTTGTTCTAATTTGGAAAGTTTTCAATAAGAGAATGTGCTTGTGATACGATCTAATTCGATGGGGAGAAGAATCTAGAAATTTCCCGAGGATCGAGGGTGTTGAATCGATCCCGGAGGATAATTTCTCATATACTAACACAAGAGAGAATAAAAGGAAGAAGAACAATTTCAATCCAATTCAAATTCTACATACCTCATACATGTGATTTCAAGCCTATTTATAGAAGATGAGAAGATAGGAAAATACTAAACTACCCTCACAACTAATCAAGAACTAACACTAACTATCTTAACTACTAACTAACTAACTAACTACTAATTTTTGGCATGTAACAGCTTGGATTCGTGAATGTATTATCAAAGGATGTGAATTCTGAAAGTTCAATTGAGAAATAAATAAGACATTTTCATAGGCACAAATGCACTGTTAATTTTGCTCGGAATTCAAACATGGCAGGATATTCATTCATCTTTGAAAGGGAAAATAATAACGTTAAATCAGGATGAGAAATGCCATTGACCAAAACTTAGAGGACTAAAATTGCAATTTAGTGTTAAGTCCATAAGCAATTTTAGTCCTATAAATTAAGAGAAAATGACAATTTCAGTCATACAATTTAAAATGGAAACATATGCTGATTTATCTCCGTAATCAAAAGTTTCCAAATTAGATGGTCATGTAACCGAGAGATGCCATTTTCCGACCATTTTTTATAAGTTTCCAAAGAAATTTGTCCTTAAATTATGAAAAATCGAAAATTTATAAGTTTTCAATCATACAATTTAAAAATGGTTGTATCCATCTCCAACAAGTATATGACAGTCATAAAACTATATTTTGAAATTCTTTTGAATCTTTTAGAAAATATTTTGATTCTCATACTTGAAAATAATTGTCTTATTTAATTTTTAATAAAATGTGACAAATATATAAATGAATAAAGGCATGTAATTGTGTAACTATCAACTAATTATATATGTTTTATCAGGACGTTCAAGTGTGCGGCTTTTATTTTATTATATATAAATTCATATTAATTAGTTAATGATACTTTAAATTTTCAGTATTAAAGCATATTTTAGCACACTTGTAATTTTGCAAGTTTATTTTATCGGGATAGTTGCTAAAAGAACCTCCAAAAATAACTTTTTCTAACTAAAAACCCAATGAAAATATTTTTCAATATAAAAAGGGAATTTTTCTTTTAAAAAAACTCCAACATTTATTATTAGTAAAATTATCAACCTAATTGTCCTTAACCTTAATTAATTTTAATTTCATACATAAGTTATTCATTTAAAATATATATTTGTAATCGATACTGCATATGATTTTTATCTTACAGTTTTAAACTTTTTAATATTTTTGTGAATTTTAAAAATAATATCTTTAGATAATTATTATATTAAAAATACATAAAATATGTATTTTTAAAAATAAATTTGTGTTATACTGTTTATCAGTGTAAAATATTAAAATTAAAACATTCCTATAACAAACTCTATTATTCAATTTTTAACATAATAAATTAAGGTACTTTTTTTCAACAAGTTAATCTTAGAATTTGGATCTTTTAAAATGAAAAAATTTATAAAATGAGTTTTTTAGAGCAGGAAACATTTACATGGATTTTTGGCTAGAAAAATTTTAGAGGTTTTCAAAATTTTCCTATTTTATACTGTGCATCTCAAATTGATTCACATTACTATTTTCCTTCAAAATCAAAAAGCTTAGGCTTTGTTTGTTTATGTTTTTAAATCCCATTTTCAAGTTTTTAAATTACAAAATTCAAAATAAACTTAACACACCAAATTCTCATCCAAATTCTACTTTTTTCAACTCTACTTTTCAATCTCATATATAACTACTTATCAATTATATATAAAACATTTCACACATTTACCAATCAAATCAATCATTATTTCACATTCTTTTTCATATTTTACATTTTTTTATCTATATTTTTTTATTTTTTATTCACATAATCATTATATACACAATAAACACAATTTATTCAACACATTACCCATCAACCTATCACTATTGATTTGACATATTTTACAACTTTCAACCTATTTTTAATAACATAAAAATCGATATTTTTGTTATCCATCTTTCCCCAGTTCATCTAACAAATCCTCCATGAGTGGTATTAGAAATCCATCTTTGATAGATATGGAATTAAGTTTTCTGAAATTCACACAAAATCTCCATGAGCCCTCCTTTTCTTGACTAGCATCACAGGAGATGAATAGACTGTTGCTATTTTGTATGATATTATTATCCAACATCTCTTTGATTAATCTCTCAATCTCTTGTCTCTGCATGTAGGGATATCTGTATGTGGCCAGCTTGAATGGTATGGAGTCTGATTTGAGGGGAATTTTGTGGTCATGGGATCTGATTGGAGGTAAGGTAGTTGGTTCACTGAACACTGGTGCATAGTTATCAAGGATAGGTTGTAAATCTTTAGTGAACTGTTGTGGTTGTTTTGAATCTGTTGTAGACAGCATGTAGATACACCATAAAGAAATGCTTCCCTTGTTGTGTAAATATCTTCCTTAGATGTTTTCCATTCATCATTTTTAGTGATCCTTCTTGTTGAATACCTTGCGGTATTACATCTTTGGCCCCCTTCACAAACATGACTCTTTGTATTTTAAAATCAAAGGTAATAGTTTCTAGTTTCCTCAGTAAATCTACTCCTACTACCATATCACAGCTTCCTAAGGGCAGAAGCCTCACACTAGCCCTGAATTGCTATCCTCCCATACTCCACTGAAAATCTGGACATTTTGCATTACAATTTTTTTTGCCCCCATCAGCCACTGTCACAACTAAAGGATTAGTGTACTCCATAACACATTTGAGTTTGTTGGCAGTATTTGAATCTAGGAAACTATGATTACTCCCTGTATCAATCAACACATAAATGGTAGCATTTTTAACCCTCCCAGTGACCTTAATAGTGTCACACTGTCCAGCTAAGGCATGCACTTATATGTGAAGTTCCTCTATGTTCTCCAGGCCTTCATCCTCCATGTCTTCCACTTCATCTTCTTCTTGATCCTCTCCCATTATTACAAATAGTTTCTTGCATTTATGTCCCAAGGTGTAAGGTTCATCACAATTGAAACATAAGCCCTTCCTCTTCCTTTCACTCATAACTTCCCCACTTAGCCTCTTGATAGGAGGCTATCTAGCTTTCACTTGTAGGGATGGTTTTTCTGTTTACAGGTGTCAGCAAATTCTCAGGTCTCCCTTCCTTGTTACCCATATTGAAATCATGTTGAGTTTTGTAGTTGAACTTGCCCCCTTTTTCCATGGCCTCCAACAGACCTTCTTGCTTCCTTGCTAGGTGAATAGCCTGAACCAATGATAGGGGATTAAGCATTTACACCATTTGTGCTATTTCCACTTTCAAATCACTCACAAACTTTTGATGAAATAGTCTTCTGTCAAGAATCGATTCCTATTAACCATAAAGGCTTTCAGCTCCTCAAACTTCTCAATATACTCCCCCACTGAATCTGTTTGTACCAGTTTATTGAATTGTCCAACCAAATTGTCCTGCTGTGTAGTTGAAAACTTGGTGACCACCAACTCCAAAAAATGCTGCCAACCAATCAATTATCTCCCTTCCACATAATCCAGATACCAATTATCAGCTACCCCTTCCATGTGCATTGCAGCTGTCAGTATCCTTTCAAAATCATTCATGGAGTGCACTAGGAAATACTTGTGACACTTCTTAATTCATCCCCGTGGATTGTCTCCATTGAATTTTGGAAACTCAAATCTAGGTACCCTCACATTCAATGGTCCTTGGTTCGTAATTCCTATATTATTGGTTTGTCCTAGGGTAATATTAATTGTATTCATGCCTTAAGGAGATTGAAGTTGAGAACTAGAAGGCATCTCTATAGCTGGATTGTTTCCCTTTTGAAGCCTGCACAATTCATCCATTCTGTTAAGTATCATTTCCACTTGCCCTTTTGTTTCTTGGTGAGCCTTTTTCATATTCTCTAATTGCTTGTTACAATTCTCCTGGTAATTCCTTATCTTAATCATTTCCGTTTATTTTCCTTCCCACTGCTTCATCAACAATGTCGCTAACTGTTCCTCCATCGAGTCCAACCGTGAGTTATTCTTCACCATGGCCTACCCGAGCTCAACTTAGGATCGCACCCTCTGGATACCACTTGTTATGATTCAACCCAATATTAAAAGATTGGAATCAAATCCAATGTACCAACCTACAGAGACAAAACGCAATACAAAAAAATTGTAGAAAAAAAATAATGAACTAAAGAAAAGCTAGAAAGGAAATACAAAGAAAGAGAGAAAAATGCAGAAAAGAATTTGATAACAATATGCCAAAATCTAATTGTTACAAGTCTCCCTCTCTCTCATATAGCTCATGTACTCTCCACTTCTAACTAACTTTTGCAGAAAAGAAATTAAAAAAATTCCAAAAGTCTAAATGGATTAAAAGTAATTGAAATATTCCAAAAGTCAATAAGAGGAACAAAATTGAGCTCAAACATTTCTCTTGATGATTATAGGATCTGTTTTTGAGCTCCAAGACCTGGGATATTTAACAAGAAGCTATTTTTGGTACTCGTTCTTTCAGCTCAGTAACAAGAAGCTGTTTTTGGTACTCGTTCTTTCAGCTCAGTAACATAAGCTTTAATGCTTTGGATGTTATCCTCAGTTGCCTTCAAACACATCTTCTGCATTTGCTTCACATTGATAGATCGACTCTTTTTTGAAGAAATGTTCTCCCTTAATGAGATACTTCTTGGGAGTTAAACCGAGCAATCTCTTCCCTCAACGTAACTGCTTTATCTTTCATTTGAACTTCCTTCTGAGTGCAGTAACTAGCTGCATGCATGAATTTAATTTCTAATAGCATTTTTGCAGTTGTTTCTTGACCTCCAAGTCTCTGAGAAGTGACTTCCTTTTGAAGTAGCTCTAATGCATGAGTTGCATCTTCACCGAGCTGTCTTTGTCTCATCTCCCTCCAGCTTTCTTATTTCGGTAACCAACAACCTTTTATTTGCTGATTTTCTTACTTTCTTTCTTGCCTTGGATTTTGAATCACATTCGGTGGTAAAAGAAAGACGTTTAACTGCTTGACAAGAACGCCCATAATGATCTGAAGCCTGAAATGAACAAATATTACTCAAAAATCACGTTTACCTTCAGAGAGAAAAAATTAGCAAGTGATATAGATAAAATATGGGATGGAGACGTTGGAGGTGATTTAGGACTATTTAAGGGGCAAAATCTTGAATTCCATTTCATTTGCGTATATAACATGAATTGAAGACGAGTGAAGGAATGCTGTTGGATCCAACTACCTAAATCTGTTACAAACAGAGTAACTCAAATTACAAATCATAGATTTGCCCAAGCTCCAAAGACGAAATTCTTATTCCACAGAAATTGTTCGATAAAAACTTCATACGACAGACTCATAATAAAAATAACCCTAGCACACTCCTACTCTCAAAAGGAAAGAACAACTAACAAGACTCCTAATCTCAAAAGGAAAGAAACAACCAACAAGACTCTTGAATGAAAAGGAAACTAAGACCTAATATGCAAGGAAATAAATCATTAACCAAATCAGAAACAACGATCCCCCTAAATCAATTCTTCTTCTTCCGACGACGCTCGTATACAATCAACGACTTCATGTTTTCCCGAGAACCTATGTTCGTATCAATTTCCCCCCCCCCCCCCCTTAACATGAGCCTTGTCCTCAAGGCTGAAATGTAAAAATTGCTCCAGAAGCTCTTCAACATCCATCCAGTTGACTCGTCACGATTCCGCCCGAGCCATTTGACCAGTACTTGCTCCACCTCTTTGTCATTTTAGGCATTACGCGATCGGCTAGTATCTCCTCCGGTTCAAATGTTTTCTGCCCCCTTGTTCCAAGCTAGCTGTTAATGCCTCCTCGACGGGATGGTTTCCCAATGCCTTTTTAAGCTGCGACACGTGAAAGACCGGATGAATCCGACTGGAGTCAGGCAACGTCAATCGATATGCAGCAGCCCTTATTTGCGCCTCAATCGAAAATGGGCCGTAGTAATGTGCTGTGAGCTTGTGATAACCATGCAACCTTAGGGACGCCTGCCTATGCACTCAAATCTTAAGGAAAACTTTATCCCCGACTTGGAATTGCACATCTCAACGACGTTTATTTGCATATTGTGCCATTTTTTGCTGAGCTCTTCTTAAGTTAGCCTGTAGCTGTCGCAATATTTCGTCCCTAGTTCCGAGCACCTCAGCCACCGCCTGAACCTTGCATTCTCCCGGAAGGAACTAATGCAGAGTAGGTGGAGCCCGACCATAAACCACTTCGAAAGAAGTGCAGTGTGCTAATGATTGCAACGCCGTATTATATCAATACTCTGCCCACGACAACCACTGCACCCAAACCCGCGGTTGCTCGGAAGTGAAGCATCACAAATATGTTTCTACAACTTGGTTGATGACTTCGGTTTGACCTTCCGTTTCCGGGTGATAGGCCGAACTGAATTTCAGCTTCGTACCTTGCAACTTAAAAATATCCCACCAAAATAAACTAAAAGACGCTGGATCACGATCGCTAACTATCGATTTTCGGGATTCAATGTAGCCGAATAATTTCCCTCACAAATATTTCTGCAATTGATCGGGCCGTAAAAGGGTGTTTGAGAGAAATAAAGTGCCCATACTTAGACAATCGATACACGACCACCATAATGCAAGAATATCCTTTGGATTTAGGAAGCGTAGTGATAAAGTCTATCGACACGTCTTCCATATTGCCTCAGAAATGGGTAATGGTTGAAGTAACCCAGCCGGTGACATCGCCTCAGGGCTTCGGAGCTCTACTTCAAGTTGCAATTGCTTTACTAATTTCTTCTTTTCAACAATCTAAAGTTTACAATTGGCTCACAGCTTAGTCAACACTTGTTTCCCAGAAGTTGTGGGACAAAATAATAAAAAATTAACCAAACTCCTCTTCTAATACATTACATGAAAATGCACATCCACAACAAATAAGCCCCACAAAATAATAAAAAATTAACCAAACTCCTCTACTAATACATTACATGAAAATGCACATCCACAACAAATAAGCTGCCTACGCTACAGACAAAAATAATCGAACCAGCCAATAGACCTCCATTTGTACATTTGTTATCTTATACAAAATGTTAGATTTCAAATTCTTTTGTCCGCACAAATGATGAAGTACTTGAGGCAGATGAAATTAACAACAAGAAGGCATCGTTTTAATTTGCTGAATAGGAAATGAGTCCGGCAAGTTATTACCCCCCTTAATCATGCCTTACATTATAAAACTGAATTTTCATTAGTAATCTTAAAAGCCTACAAGAGGTAGGATTAGTTGATGGAAAGCAGGTGGACGAAATGGCAAATGTTGAGGACGAGAATGAGAGAGAAGCGGCGAAAAGGCATTGTTGGAAGACAATTACGGGGAACAAATACCGAGACAATTGATGGTCTATCGCAGTCTGTTGAAGGAAGAATTAAATAATTATGGGAGCTTTTATTATTTTTAGTATCTAGAAGATTTTGTTTCCTTTAAGGAATTCTAAACGTATTAGGAGTCTGATTAGGTTGAAATAATGTTATAAATATAGGGTTGGTCTTATACGTTTCACTCACGAGAGATTAATAAAGTGGAAGCTTATAGCTTTGGGCAAGTAATTCTAGTGATTTACTTGATATTCAAATTAACTCTTAACAATTTGGTCCGACCTGCCGGATCAAAACTGCATCCATGACTAATACCCGTGCCAACAGTGACCAACGATTAGATCATATTAAAAACGATTAGGCGGAGATGAAAGCTCTATTGACAAAATTGGCGGCCAATCAAGAAACCATGTCTGTCGAGCACCAAGCTGTGCAATCTCAAACCCAAAACCAGTTCGTGGAACTCACAAACTCCATCTAACTCATATCCAATGCCGTGCTTGCAATTAACCGCCAAACAAATTCAGCACCCCACCCAAATCCCACACAATTCGCCGATAATGGAACAGGAGAACAAGCAAACCCCGATCGACGGGTCTCGTTACCACTACTACTTTCCTCGTTCGATGGCACTGATCCTGTGGGTTGGTTGGCTCGCGCCAATCAGCAATTCATCATCCACCAAACTCCAATGGATCAACGGCTACAGACTGCAATGGTGGCCATGGAAAGAGACACACTATAATGGTTCTCGTGGCTGCAAGCACGAAAACCGAATCTGACTTAGCCAGAGTTTGCTCAAGCCATCACACTTCGTTTTGACAGTAGGTTCAAGGGCAACCCCTTTGAGCGTCTTGCGGATATCCAGCAAACCGATGCGATGGATGCGTATAATACACTGTTTGTTCAACTCGCAAGCCAAGTACCTGGTTTGAGTGACGCTCACTATTTAGGTTACTTTATGAAGGGACTACGGGATGAAATACGTTATCCTCTACAGCTATTACGATCGCAGGATTTGGACATGGCGATGGAATTGGCTCGGAATATCGAGGACAACAATTTGGTGCTCAACGGAAGACGAGGGACCAAATCGGGAAACAATTCAGCAACTCGGACCTCGAGTTTTACACGCCCGGTGACTATATTCACTAACTCAGCAGCAACACACTCCAGCAATCTCTCATCACAACCCGCGGACCGGCACTCAGTTTCCTCAATCAGTTCAGGACAGTCCACCGCTCGCACGCCATTCCAAAGGCTCTCACCCTAAGAACTGGCTGATTTACGAGCCAAAGGTCTATGTTTTCGCTTAAAAAAGTCCTATACCCCCACACATTAGTGCCCACTTAAACAGCTACGTGTCATGATAGCCGAGGAGGGGGAGAATCTTGATCTACCCCCGTCCACATTCTATGAATTTTAGCCAGATAACGAGTTGGAGGATTCCCCCGACACAGAGCCCGCACTACCTATTTTCTCCATGGTAGGCTTTTCACTCTTCCCTCACGGTACTACTTCGCTATCGGTCACCCATGATTATTTGGCCTTGCAAGGTGGTCCTTCCTGATTCACACGTGATTCCACGTGTCCCATGCTACTCGGGTCAGAGCGTAAGCGATCAGAGCAGGCATATGCCAAATGTGAATACCCCTTGAAGCCACAGGAATAACACCTGGCTGTGAGGGCTCTCAGCCACATGGATAGTTCAATGTGCTCGTCGGCGCCTGACCCTGAGATGTGGATCATCCAAGGCCCCCACATTATACATTACACGGGGTCGTAGAGGGACGAACCATTACTGTTCTCATCGACAGTGGCGCAAGCCACAACTTTATCTCTGACAAGTTCGTGGCCTTGCTAGGCTTAATTTGCAGAAAACATGGCATTTTGGAGTGCAATTGGGGGATGAACAGTGACAAGAATCGGAAGGGATCTGCACTAACTTGTCAATTCAATTGAATTAGTGTAATATTAAAGCCGACCGTTACGTGTTTCCATTGGGCAGGGTGGACGTCATACTAGGGGTGGCATGGTTGGCAACATTAGGAGATGTCCTGATTAATTGGAACACCATGACGATGACTTTCGGAATGGGATCAAAGACGGTACAACTTCGGGGCGACCCATCATTGTGTTGTAGCTCGGTCGGCCTTCGACACCTTACACGAATACGCGATCCCGAGTTTTGGGTGATACTTAGTGAAGAATACTCACCCCACATGCTCAAACTGCTGGAAGAAAAAGTGGCGAAAGTGCTTGACGAATTCACAGACGTATTCGATGAACCACAAGATTTGCCACCTTCACGTCCAACCGATCATAGGATTATACTTACGCCGGGCATTGGACCGGTATCCGTACATCCCTATCAATATGGCCACACCCAAAAAGACGAAATTGAGAGACTCGTAACAGATATGTTGATGGAGCTCGAGCCACTTCTCCAGCCAGATCCTGTTGGTCAAAAAGGACAGAAGTTGGCCTTTTGCGTGGATTATCGTGAATTGAACAAGGTCACGGTTCCGGACAATACCCAATCCCGATAATTCAAGAGATGCTAGATGAATTAGCTCGCGCCTCAATTTTTTCCAAAATTGATCTGGGATATCATCAAATTCGGGTGATCCCCGAAGACGTTCCTAAGACCACGTTCTGAACTCATAGCGGGCACTAAGAGTTCTTAGTTATGCCCTTTGACCCCACCAATGCACCGGCGACATTTCAGTCCACCATAAATGACCTATTTCAATCGCATTTGCGAAAATTTGTACTAGTGTTCTGCGATGATATATTGGTATATAGTCGATCTTGGGAGGAACACCGAGGGCATCTTACCACCGTGCTGCGTACTCTAGAGAGAAACCACTTCAAAGCAAATAGAAAAAAATGTGCATTCGGTTGCGCGTAAGTAGAGTACCTCAGACACATTATATCCACAGTCGGGGTCGCTATGGACCCCGCTAAAATAAGCACCATCACAAGCTGGTCAATTCCCCGTTCTGTCCGCGAGGTGCGAGGATTTTTGGGACTGACGGGGTACTACCATAGATTCATTTGATATTATGGGGTCATTGTTCGACCTCTGATGCAACTCTTAAAAAAGGACGCCCTAGACAAGTTCGAATGGACTGAAGCAGCCCACTAAGCATTCAACCGACTCCAACAAGCTTTGATCGTTCTCCCTATTTTAGCAATGCCTGATTTTTCGAAGACCTTCGTGATTGAGTGTGATGGGTCGGGCTCGGGCATTGGTGCGGTGCTAATTAAGAGAAACGGATGATTGCACAACATCTCATTCCTCTTACGAACGCAAATTGATGGGACTAGTATTAGCGGTACAACACTGAAGGCCATATTTTGTAGGCCGAAGGTTTATCATACGATCCGATCACAATAGCCTGAAACATTTACTGTCACAGCATATACACAACAAATTCGGGTCGCGAAATTGCTAGGGTATGACTTCAGAATTTAGTACAAACCTGGGGCAGCCAACTCGGCCGCAGACGCCTTGTCCAGACGAGTTGACGATGGCGAGCTGATGGCTCCGAGTGAACCCATCTGGCCAGTTTTCACTGAAATCATTGTGAAGCAAGCTCAAGATGCATTTATTCAGCAGGTGGTCAGTGCGTTAAAACTTGATCCAACAAGTAGATCGGGCTTTTCTCTTGAAGGGGGACGGCTATTTTTTAAGGGATGCCTGGTATTAGCGGCAAATTCAACGTGGATTCCCAGCCTCCTTAGCGAATTCCACGATACCCATATCGGAGGTCACGCCGGGGCATTACGGATCTACCGAAGGTTAGCAAGCAGCGTGTATTGGAAATGGATGTTCAAACAAGTTCAAGAATATGTAGCGAACTATCTCATTTGTCAACAGTCAAAGTACGAGGCATGATTCCCGGCTGGATTACTACAGCTATTGAGGGAGGAGCACGACCGTAGACTACCTCAAATGGGGTGAGTTGTGCTGCCGTTTGAAAAGCCGTGTTATACCAATACTCTGTCCAAGACAACCATCCCACCCATTGCTTGGGTTGCTCACTAGTAAAACACCGCAAATAGGTTTTGAGAGTGCGATTGAGAACCTCCATTTGGCCATCCATCTTGGGGTGATAAGCCGAACTGTACTTCAAATTGGTACCCAAGAGGCGAAACAATTCTTTCCAAAAGGCATTGACAAACAACGGGTCTCGATCGCTTATGATGGATCATGGAATCCCATGTAACTGCACGATTTCCCGTCCGAAGGCCTCTATCACCATTCGGGCCGTTATAGAGATCTTTAATGCGACAAAGTGCCCGTATTTCGAGAGTCGATCAACCACTACCATAATACTCGTATAACCCCGGGACTTAGGGAGGCATGTGACAAAGTCCATTGAAACGTCTTCCTAAACTATATCTGGAACCTTGGGGAATGCATGGTCGCAGCAGTGGTGGATGTTTTGTTTAGTTGAGATGAAGTCTTAACTCGATTAAAGGGCACTTTAGCACGAGCACAACAACAAATGAGTAAGTATGCGAATATTAAACGGTGTGCGGTGGAGTTTGAAGTAGGATATCGGGTCTTCTTGAAAGTTCGACCATACCGACAAACTTCGTTGTGTCAGAGGTTTATCACAAGCTTTCGGCTAAATATTATGCTCCATTCTCGGTGGAGGCACGCATCGGAGCAACGACATACAAATTAGCGCTTCCAGCAACAAGTCGAATCCATTCGTTGTTTCATGTCTCACAACTGAAGAAAGCAGTGGGAGATTTTTCGGTCGTGACTGAGCTACCAGAGAAATTGGAGGTTCCCTTAACCCCATTGTACGAGCCGACCGAAGTACTAGCCAAACGCATGTGGCTAAACAAACATGGGGACCCCTGCCCACAACTTTTGGTTCGCTGGGAGAAGCAACATGCCGATGATGCCACTTGAGTTGACACAAGTGACCTCATCCATCAATTTCCCCATTTCCACCTTGAGGACAAGGTGGCTCTTAAGGGGGATGGAGTTTGTAGAAAGCATGCAGACGAAATGGCAAATGATGAGGACGAGAACGAGAGAGAAGCGGCGAGAAAGGCATTGTTTTACGGGGAACAAATGCCGAGACCATTGATGGTCTATCACAGACGTAGAAGGAAGAATTAAATAATTATGGGAGCTTTTATTATTTTTAGTAGCTAGAAGATTTTGTTTCCTTTAAGGAATTCTATACGTATTAGGAGTCTGATTAGGTTGGAATAATGTTATAAATATAGGGTTGGTCCTATACATTTTACTCACGAGAGATTAATAAAGTGGAAGCTTATAGTTTTGGGCAAGTAATTCTGGTGATTTACTTGATATTCAAATTAACTCTTAACATTAGTATAGTTAATCCTAGAATAAGTTGGTTTACAGACTTATAGTAAAACTAAGAAAAGGAAATGGAGAAATTGCTACCATATTCTGTTT
Organism: Verbascum thapsus; assembly: GCA_963669365.1. Lineage (NCBI taxonomy): Eukaryota > Viridiplantae > Streptophyta > Magnoliopsida > Lamiales > Scrophulariaceae > Verbascum > Verbascum thapsus. The sequence goes on from OY770120.1 coordinate 8,243,903, forward strand.
AAAGATTTCTTCTAAAATCCGCAACCAAAAGTTACAATGATTTGCATTTGGCAATAAAAATACAATCTTTGTATGAGATGAGGAGTGTTTTTAAGCGATACCATGTTAACTAGGGCATTGTTTGTAACTTCCTTCGCACTTGCTGCAAATAAAACTGTGTTTCTTGACTGCTCAACATGGCCTAAGGCAGGACTCATAGTGCAAATAATTGTTGTTCGCGCATTTCCACCGAGCGAAGTCTACAATATTCTTGTGAGTTTTGAATCCCTAAAAGGAATGCGACAACTTCTCTTTCCACCACTGCAAACAAAAGAAGCAGACAACAATCATGTTCATTCTCAAAGTTCCAATTCAAAATCTTATCTATACTACTAATTTAATCACCAAGGCTGATAATCTAAACGATCAACCAGAATTGATATGTACACACACTTGTGTTAGACCATGTTTGAATGGTTATGACTTATGAGTTATCATGGATCTCAAATCCTTCAGCACTGTTTTCTTCTCTTTTTTCTTTTTGAGCATTTTTCTCAATTATGGGCTTATAATCTACATTACATATTATTGAAGTCACTTGAAATTCTTCACTCGAGTTTTCCAATATCAAAAATCATTTTCATGAGATCGGATGCAGTCAAAGCAGTTCTTCCAACTTCCTATCTGATGTAGGTCAGATTTATAATGTCCCAACATGTGGCATCGATAACATTCAACTTGTGACTTGTCTATTGGCCATGATTTTTAACCATCAGAGTGCGCATCCTGTCCCCTTCCTCTTTCTTGATTATTTAGTTGCTGATTTTTATTATTCCATGGTGCCTTTCCTCTTCCTTTGTACGAATTAGCCGAAAACGAAGAATGATTGTTGAAAGAGACCTTTAAAGTTTGTTCCTCCTTATCTTGCTGATTGATTTTATGTTCATGAATTAGCAATCAGCTTTGCAATTCATCAAGTGAAACTTCATCAATATCATGAGACTCCTCTATGGAACATACCACGTAATTGAATTTAGGTGTCATGGATCGAAGTATTTTTTCGACAATGCAGACATCTTCTGACTTATCACCATGAATCCTCATTTTGTTAACAATAGACATCACTCGTGAGAATATAGTCTATAACGGTCTCACCAGACGTCATCCGAAGTGTTTCAAACTCCGTACGAAGTGCTTGCTGTTAGTGTTAGTACCCGTCAAGCTATTTTTGGTTGCCAAATTTTGTATAACACTTTAGTACAGTCTAATTTTGAAACGTTATTTTATATATGGTATTATCTTTATTATATATCCTCTGTCTTTACATGTATGTAATAAAGTTCCTTGGGTTGCATAGAGCTATGGGTACGGTCACGCATTCGATGGTGATCATGGGATGTACTCGAACGGCTGTAATCCTAAAAGAGTTCCAAGTCGTAGAGTCATTGAGATAGGGATATCAATGACTCATTAAGACTTGCTTGTACATTACATTTCCTTGGAGGAATGTACCATGTTCCATGGATATTGGTTGGGAACCTATGCAACGTATGAGGGTTCACATCGCGGATGGTGAATTGAGCAACCCCAGTGGAAATTCATATTGGTGGACGTGTCGAATATGAAATTCTACGGTCACGTAGGCTTGTGATGATCCTCATGACTTGAGGGATCGCGGCTGTTCAAATGCATGACCCACTGCACTTTGATCTAGTTCATGATTACATGGATAATCACATAATGGGCTATTTTAGGTGTAGTCTGGTCATGCGATTTGGCAAGCAATTCGAAGATGGGATCTGTCTCTAATCATTTGATTAACGAATCTTCTATGCTGTCTTGGGAATGACTTGAATAAAAATCTTCGGCCGAAGTAAGTCAACAAGAAGGTGTAATGAACCTTGCTTGGTTGACATAAGTCGTCATTCGCCAATTGAAATAGTCATATGATTAAATTAGAAGGATTTCGACTGGCAACCAAATCCTAGATTTAATCGGGAGATCTGACAGAAGGATGAGACACATGCTACGATCGTGATCAGGAGAGGTCTGTTATAATCATTTGAATCTAGGGGTTGAGTCGACGTTGCTAGACATCGAACTCAATCTGTGAGAGTCATGAATTAATTGGTGGTTAGTTCATGACCAAGATTAATTATTTAGCATAATAATTAATTGAGGTAATAATTGACTAATTGATTACCGAGCCGTTTGGGAAATGGTCTCACTGCTAGCTTTCGAATGAACCTAAGGAGTCACACACAAACTTGAATAAGTTTCCCAGTTGTATGTATTGAATGACCAATTTTCGAATTGGGCCTTGAATGAATTAATATTGGATATTGATTCATGATGGAATAAATTAATTAATTAAGTCTTGGGCTTGAATTAATTAATTGGACTTTTTAATTGATCTTATGTTTAATTAATTAATGGGCTAGGCCCAAGGAGTTATTAATTGAAAGCTCAATTAATAAACCAAAAGAGAAAGTTGAGATTTGGGGTTGAAATAAAAGAAAAGTCTATCGAGAATTAATATGGAGATTTTTGGATAAAGGAAAATCAAGATTTGAAGTGAGAGAATAGAAGACTACAAGGATTAGGATTCTTGAATCCGAATCCTAGTTGGGAATGTTTTCCTTCCTTATTCCGAGGAGAGAAAAAAAACGTTCCCTCATGTCCTATTTATAGGACTCTTTATTCTTCATTCAAAATGATTAGATAATCGATTTATCAAAACATTACAGCTAAATTTTGAGTTATCAAATTTAGGGTTTTCTCCATATTATTGTCTTAGGGATTTTCATAGCATTCCTCTAGAAATTCCATCACCCTATATACGATCCTATACTTAGTCGTAATCACGAATCGCTATCACGATTGTTTTTAGCGAGGAAAGCGTTCAAGGTGTTGATACAACGCTTAGAGGCACAACACTTGGGGTGCTAGAGATCTCAGTTGATCACGCAGGCTGAGGTAGCTGAGAAGTGCTAAGGAATTCGAACCGGTGATTTCAGTGATCGTAAGGATATGAGAAAGGCCGTAGATAGTAATCGATACCTAAGGAAATCAAAGATACAATTTATGTTTACCATTTTTTTTTACGCCTTTATTTCGATATAGCATATATTGTCTTTTGAGTGGAACTCGATTTAATTTTAAAACTATACTTCCACTGCGAGGTTTCACTCACGGGGCTAATGCGATCCCAATAGTGATATCAGAGCTTTGTTATATGCTAAATCCATATAAAGTTAGCCTGTATCGGTTTATATCTCTGTTTTATTAATTTTGTTTAATCGATTTAATTGTTTGTTGCATGGTTATTAAAAAGAAGACGGGAAAACAATTTGCATCGAGCCAAGGTGGTGCCAAGGCATAGTCGACACGTGCAGACCGCAAGGGTGCGGAGCACGTGGCGGCTAGTGCGCCGGCATGCACCTACCGGCAGCGCAGCAACGCTGCGCAGGCTGCGCAGCTAGGTTGTGCGGGCCTGGCCCATTTGGCCTTTGTTTTTCGGGTTTTAATTTTAAATTATATTTTTTTAAAATTATTTCGAAACGCATCAACTTACGAATTGAATTGATTATTAAAATTCTCGGTAAATTTAATACTTATGATATCTCATATATTGGCATGCTATTATGTGATATGCTTTTATTTACCGTTATCGAGCATGCTAGTTTTAGGTGTTTATTTTCTTATGCCTTTTATGTGATATGTATTGCATGATTACCCTCGGATGAGATTAAGCGCTAAAACTGATGAGACCTTGCATGATGAATTCCCTCTTATAAATATTATGAGAAATGCCGCAAAGACCATATTCGTCGATTGCGAGTCGTAGGGGCGGGTATGGTGCCTAGAAGGTTGTGGTCTACTAAGCCTTTTAAAGGCCCGTGGTAATACGCTAGTCCAAGTGTTGGCTACGAGTCGTGGAACATTTGGATATGTTTATTAGTTACGATAATTTGGTGGGTTAGATTTAACACTGATTAGTATATGGGCTCGTGTTCTCGGGGTGTATATGAAAGGTGAGGCAAAATTATCTTGAGAACCACAAAAGAGTTGTGGAAGGACGGGCGAGTCTACTAGTTGTAAACATCATATGGGCTCGTGTTCTCGAGGTGTATGATGGTTATGATTAGATCTCAAGCCCACTAAGAAAATGTCTATTTTCTCGTTTTCTTTCATGAGGGCGATGGGATTCGAATAAAATAATGGGAGCACACATATTATTATAAGTCCATGATATATGTGTTTAACGTTATAAAACTAGATGCTAATTATCTGCTCGCATGTTCTTTAATTGTAAACAATTAAGATGACTAAGAACTCACTCGCATGTATCCTAAAAATCAACAAGCTTACTGGACCTAACCATGCTGATTGGTTTCGCAACCTTAGAATTGTACTGCAAGCGTAGGGTCGCGACTATATTCTTTTCAAGGATATGGTGCAACCTCCAACTGCTGAGAGTACTGACAACGAACGAACCTACTATACCAAGTGGGTGTATGATAATGTCCAAGTGAGGTGCATGATCATGGCCTCAATGTCTAATGAATTGCAAAGGCAATATGAGAATAAGACATATGCTAGGGAGATTATCACTAGTCTAGATGAACTGTATGGTACGTGTTCTAGGAGAGAGAGATATGCCGTCTCTAAAGAGCTCTTTAGGGCTCGAATGACTGAAGGTTCGTCGGTCACAGACCATGTGTTGAAAATGCATGAACTTGTTAAACATTTGCTTGACATGGATGTTGACTTAGACCAAGACCTGGCAGTGGATTTAATCCTTCAGTCACTCTCAAGTTCATATGACCAATTCGTTGTCAACTTCAACATGAACCAACTGGAAACTTCTATTCCTGATTTGTTGAACATGTTGAAGAGCGCTGAGGCTACTCTCAACCGATCCAAGCCAGTGATGTTAGTTGTGTCTTGTTCTTCACAGCCTAAGGCGAAAGCTGGTGGCAAGAGAAAGAGGAAGAACAACAAACAGTCAAAGGGTAAGGGTGGTGCGGTACAAAAGAAAAAGGTGGCAAAAGCCGATAGTGATTGTTTCAACTGCGGTCTCAAAGGACACTGGAAAAGGGACTGCCCAGAGCCTGTAAAGGCGAAAACTGGTATGTACTTTATTGAAGTTAATCTTTCGATTAACAGTACTTCTTGGGTTTTAGACACCGGTTGTGGTGCTCATCTCTGCAATGATTTGCAGGTGATGACAAGAAGTAGATCTCTAGGCAATGGAGAGATGACCCTGAGGTTGGGGAATGGAGCAAAGGTTGCTGCCAAAGCCGTTGGGGACGTCCGCCTAGAGATAGATAGTAGGATTTTAGTTTTAAATAATTGTTATTTTGTTCCTGAATTAATTAAGAACATTGTCTCTATTCCTGTTTTAGATAGAGAAGGATATTGTTTTTCAATAAAAGACAAAGTTTAATCTATGTTCTTGTGTGATGATTTAATTCTGGAAGCAAGTTTAGCAAATGATTTATATACTATCTCCCAAAGTATTCCTACTATGTGTATTCAACAAAGTAATAATAATAGTAATGTGAGCAAACGTAAGTCTGATAGTCTACCTAACACATATTTGTGGCATGCGAGATTAGGACATGCTTCCAAAGATAGAATAAAAAAGATAGCAAGTCTACTAGATCTTGGAGATTTGGAAGACATGCCAACTTGTGAATTTTGTCTTAAAGGGAAGATGACCAAATCACCATTTGGTGGCCGAATGGAACGTACCACTGGTGCATTGAACTTGGTCCATTCTAATGTTTGTGGTCCACTGAATGTCAGTGCTAGATGGAACTATTCTTACTTCATAACCTTTTACCGATAATTGGTCACGGTATGGTTACGTGTATCTAGGGGTGTAAGTCGAGTCGTCTCGCGAACGAGCTCGGCTCGAGCTCGAACTCTTAATCGAGCTCGAGCTCGAGCTCAATTCTTTCTAAAAAAAGGCTCGCGAGCTTTTTTATTTTTTAATATATTATTATTTTTATTATTATATTAATAAATATATATTAAATAATTAAAAAATATATATTAAATAATTAAAAATATATATTAAATAATTAAAAAATATTAAAAAAATTCGAAATTTAAATTTTCCCGCTTAAAATAATTAAAAAAATTCGAAATTTGAATTTTCCCGCCTAAATTTCACGGGTTTGGCTCGAGCTCGGGCTCGAGCTCGCGAGCTTGGGCTCGGTTCGAGCTCGAACCAAAGCTCACGAGCTCGAGCCTGAGCTCGAAAATTTTGGGCTCGACGAGATCGAGCCCGAGCTCGAGCTTGTATAGTAAGGCTCGAGCTCGAGCTCGAGCTTGAAAAAAATGCCAAGCTCGGCTCGAGCTCGGCTCGTTTACACCCCTACGTGTATCTTATGAGACACGAGTATGAAGCATTTGAAAAGTTCAAAGAATTCAGACATGAAGTAGAGAATCAAACTGGTAGAAATATTAAGGCTCTTCGATCGGATCGAGGGGGAGAATATTTATCTAGTGAGTTCACAGACTATCTGAAAGAACATGGGATCCTTTCAAAATGGACTCCGCCTGGAACACCACAATTAAATAGTGTGTCTGAGCGTAGGAATCGAACATTGATGGATATGGTTTGATCCATGATGAGTTTCACTGACTTACCTCCATCCTTTTGGGGTTTTAGCTTAGAAGCTGCTGCACATATACTAAACCGAGTTCATTCTAAGAGTGTGCCTAAGACACCATATGAGATGTGGTATGGAAAAACGCCTACCTACAAGTATTTGAAGGTTTGAGGTTGCTCTGCTTATGTAAAGTAGTTGGTGGGAGACAATTTGGATTCTAGATCCACTTTGTGCAAGTTTGTAGGGTATCCAAAGGAGTCTTATGGATATTATTTCTATAACTTGGAGAAACAAAAGATTATTGTTTCTCGCAATGCCACCTTCTTGGAGAAGGAATTCTTATTGGATAAGAGTGGCACAAGTATAGAACTTAAGGAGACTCAAGAACTATAAACACCCACTGAAACCGCAGTTGAGCCCCAGTCGACGCCACTAACTTCTAGTACACAACCTCCAAGGAGATCTATTAGGGTCTCGAGGCAACCTGAGAGGTTGAACCTTTTACTTGAAGGAAACAAGGAGAATCTTCCTATAGTCTGTGATCCTAAGTCTTATGAGTAAGCGATATTAGACATCGATTCGGGAAAATGGCAAGAGGCTATGAAATCTGAAATGGACTCCATGTACTCAAACAAAGTATGGACTTTGGTAGGTCCACCTGAGGGCTTTAGGCCTATCGGCTGCAAATGGGTCTATAAGCGAAAGCTTGGAGTGGATGAAGAGGTGGCGACCTATAAGGCTCGTCTCGTGGCGAAGAGTTATACTCAAAAGCAAGGAATTGATTATGAAGAAACCATCTCGCCAGTGGCGATGCTGAAATCCATTAGGATTTTGCTTGTTGTAGCTGCATTTCTTGATAATGAGATTTGGCAGATGGATGCAAATACTGCTTTCCTTAATGGTAACATTGAGGAAGAAATTTATATGGCGCAGTCGGAAGGCTTTACATCAAGTGTGAGCGAACATAAGGTATGTAAGCTCCAAAGGTCCATTTATGGGCTTAAGCAAGCTTCCCGAAGTTGGAACATACGTTTTGACGAAACCATTAAGTCTTATGGATTTGTCAAGAACATATATGAACCATGTGTGTACAAGAAGGATAGTGGGGGCAAGGTTGTTTTTCTGGTTCTTATTGTTGATGACATCCTACTGATTGGAAATGACGTAGGGATGTTGCAATCGACTAAGGAATGGTTATCGACACAATTCTCCATGAAAGATTTGGGAGAGGCATCTTATGTGCTAGGTATGAAGATATACCGAGATAGAGGCAATAAGATGTTAGGACTTTCCCAATCTACGTACATAGATAGAGTCCTGAAGAGGTTCAGCATGGAAGAATCCAAGAAGGGATTCTTACCAGTGAGACATGGTGTCTATCTTTCCAAGACGATGTCGCCTAAGACACCTGAGGAAAGAGAGAAGATATGTCACATACCTTATGCATCCGCGATTGGAAGAATAATGTATGATATGCTATGTATTAGGCCTGATGTGGCTTACGCACTGAGTGTGACTAGCCAATATCAAGCCAATCCAGGGATGGATCACTGGACTGCCATGAAAGCGATTCTCAAGTATTTGAGAAAGACTAAGGATCTCTTTCTGATATACGGCAATGGAGAATTGAAACTGGAGTGCTTTACAGACTCTAGTTTTCAGTCAGACATAGATAACTCGAGGTCGATGTCTGAATACGTATTCGTGTTCAATGGTGGAGCCGTGAGCTGGAGAAGCTCAAAGCAAGAGACAACGGCTGATTCCATCACTGAGGCCGAGTATATAGCCGCTGTTGAGGCAGCAAAGGAGGCTGTTTGGATGAGGAATTTCGCCTAAGAGCTAGGGGTAATTCCTTCCGTTGTTGGTCCGGTACGTCTCTACCACGACAACAATGGGGCAAATAATGTAGCAGACCCCTTCACCAAACTCTTAAGCCAGAGAGTATTTGAAGGACATCTAGATAGGATGGGTCTTAGATACATAGGCAACTGGCTTTAGGGCAAGTGGGAGATTGTTAGTGCCCGGCAAGCCATTTTTGGTTGCCAAGTTTTGTATAATACTTTTGATACAGTCTTGTTTTGAAACGTCATTTTATATTTGGCATTATCTTTATTATATATCCTTTGTCTTTACATGTATGTAATAAAGTCCCCTGGGTTACATAGAGCTATGGGTACGGTCACGCATTGGATGGTGATCATAGGATGTACTCGAACGGTTGTAATACTCAAAGAGTTCCAAGTCGTAGAGTCATTGAGATAGGGATATCAATGACTCGTTAAGACTTGCTTGTACGTTGCATTTCCTTGGAGGAATGTACCTTGTTCCATGGGTATTGGTTGGGAACCTATGCAACGTATGAGGGTTCACATCGCTGATGGTGAATTAAGCAACCCCAGTGGAAATTCATATTAGTGGACATGTCGAATATGAAATTCCACGGTCACGTAGGCTTGTGATGATCCTCATGACTTGAGGGATCGCGGATGTTCAAATGCATGACCCACTGCACTTTGATCTAGTTCATGATTACATGGATAATCACATAATGGGCTATTTTTGGTGTAGTCTAGTCATGCAATTTGGCAGGCGGTTCCAAAATGGGATCTGTCTCTAATCGTTTGATTAGCGACTATTCTATGCTGCCTTGGGAATGACTTGACTGAAAATCTTCGGTCGAAGTAAGTCAACAAGAACGTGTAATGAACCTTACTTTGTTGACATAAGTCGTCATTCACCAATTGACATAGTCATATGATTAAATTAGTAGGATTTCGACTGGCAACAAAATCCTAGATTTAATCGGGAGATCTGACAGAAGGATGAGACACATGCTACGATCATGATCAGGAGAGGTATGTTATAATCATTTGAATCTAGGGGTTGAGTCCACGTTGCTAGACATCGAACTCAATCTGTGATAGTCATGAATTAATTGGTGGTTAGTTCATGACCAAGATTAATTATTTAGCATAATAATTAATTGAAGTAATAATTGACTAATTGATTACCGAGTCGTTTGGAAAATGGTCTCACTGCTAATTTTTGAATGAACCTAAGGGGTCACACACAAACTTGAATAAGTTTCCCAGTTGTATGTATTGAATGGCCAATTTTCGAATTGGGCCTTGAATGAATTAATATTGGATATTGATTCATGATGGAATAAATTAATTAATTAAGTCTTGGGCTTGAATTAATTAATTAGACTTTTTAATTGATCTTATGTTTAATTAATTAATGGGCTAGGCCCAAGGAGTTATTAATTGAAAGCTCAATTAATAAATCAAAAGAGAAAGTTGAGATTTGGGGTTGAAATAAAAGAAAAGTCTATCGAGAATTAATATGGAGATTTTTGGATAAAGGAAAATCAAGATTTGAAGTGAGAGAATAGAAGACTGCAAGGATTAGGATTCTTGAATCCGAATCCTAGTAGGGAATGTTTTCCTTCTTTATTCCGAGGAGAGAAAAAAAAGGATCGGTCGCTCAAGATCTTTGGTCTCTACCCGGACCCGATGAAAAAAATGGGATCACTTCTTATGGACTCGTTGAGAATGATTCGGATCTAGTTCATGGCCTATTAGAAGTAGAAGGCGCTCTGGTGGGATCTTCACGGACAGAAAAAGATTGCAGTCCGTTTGATAATGATCGAGTTACATTGCTTCTTCGGCCCGAACCGAGGAATCCCTTAGATATGATGCAAAATGGATCTTGTTCTATCTTTGATCAGAGATTTCTCTATGAAAAATACGAATCGGAGTTTGAAGAAGGGGAGGGAGAAGGAGCCCTTGACCCGCAACAGATAGAGGAGGATTTATTCAATCACATAGTTTGGGCTCCTAGAATATGGCGCCCTTGGGGCTTTCTATTTGATTGTATCGAAAGGCCCAATGAATTGGGATTTCCCTATTGGTCCAGGTCATTTCGGGGCAAGCGGATCATTTATGATGAAGAGGATGAGCTTCAAGAGAATGATTCGGAGTTCTTGCAGAGTGGAACCATGCAATACCAGACACGAGATAGATCTTCCAAAGAACAAGGCCTTTTTCGAATAAGCCAATTCATTTGGGACCCTGCAGATCCGCTCTTTTTCCTATTCAAAGATCAGCCCCCTGGCTCTGTGTTTTCACATCGAGAATTATTTGCAGATGAAGAGATGTCAAAGGGGCTTCTTACTTCCCAAACAGATCCTCCTACATCTATATATAAACGCTGGTTTATCAAGAATACACAAGAAAAGCACTTCGAATTGTTGATTAATCGTCAGAGATGGTTTAGAACCAATAGTTCA